>JBAMHW010000022.1:16366411-16388590 GCA_037177495.1 Rhadinocentrus ornatus
TTGGACATAACAAGCGGCGGTATGCATGGCGGAAGAAGAACACAGAATTCCAAGACAAACACTTGCTACCCACAGTAAAATTTGGTGGTGGTACCATTATGCCATGGGGCTCTGTGGCCAGTGCAGGTACTGACAAAATTTCTGATAAAATTATCGCACAGCAAAATTTGTTACCGCGGCAGGCCTACAAATGTGCAGCAAGCATTTCTGTCAAAGCATGTGACAGAGGTTGGTTTTTACTGTGCAAACAATTTGATTGAAGTTCACTTAAATGGTGATATTCTTTGTTATCAATGCTCAACTTCAAAACTTTAAAGAAAATTTCTGGATCTGTTCCAAAAGATAATGGGCTCTTTTATTTTTGTCTATCTCTGCTTACCTGGGAACCAGAAGAATCTTAGAGTTCTCTCTCAGATTTCACTTGATCTAGCAGCATGTCAGGCCTCTCCTATTCACACTTCAGGTCTTACAGGTCAGACTGTGAAAAACTAGTCAACCTATATGAAGTCACTCTGATACACTAAGAAACACATTACATTATGTAGCACAATACAATGTTGTTATTGATTATAAATCTATTAAACCCCATCTAGAAGTGTTGTGCTCTGTCAATCAAAAATTAAAACATAAATTTATCTTCTCTAAAGGATGTTTGTGGTATCTTGTAGTACTGTTTAAACATTAACAAATGGACAAAGCAAAAGTTAGCGGCTACTGTAATATGGTCAAGAATTAAGACAGACTCCTCGACAACATCTGAAACAGTTTAAAATGTTTAGGTTTCTGCAAGCCACATCATATGATGTCTATATAACCTTTACTATATGCACAGAGAAACATGACTTATAAATTCATTTAACTTTTTTTTTCTTCTATTTTGCACATACTTAATCTGGGAAATACTGAGAAAGCTTCTAACACACTGGCTGCCACCTTGGAGAATGAAGTTTCACTGCATAGAAAATGTATTACATCTTTTTGCTCTAACTACTATATCACTGTCTAGTTACTGGCATTTTTTTTTTCTTTCCCACTTTTTATCTCATTACATAAATGCAGTTTACAGAGCATAATGGGAAAAGCTAACCCAATCTAACTGGTCAATTATTTAATTGACTCACAAACATAATGATAAATGATCAAGATGGAGTTTGATTTTGGAGACAATGGGTGTAAAAATGCATGCAAACATAATACTCACAATACATTTAGAAATTTGAGAAACATATTTTATTCCAAAGAAATATTAAATGATCTTACATATATATTTATCCAGTTTAGTTTAAAAGGAATAATGCACAATAACCAACATTTTCATTTCAAATTTAAAGGTTAGCTAGGTCATTTTTATCTCTAGTCCCTTGGAATGACACTAAAATGACTTAGCATTCACTCACACAGTGATGAAGCATACAAACAGAGTGTGGCACATTTACATGTATATGTAAACGTGCCCAGCACATGACAAGATATATTTATAACAAAAATAATCTGTCTATTTAATATACTGGCATTTTAAGATTCAAGTTCTGCCAGGTGTGTGTCAGTCACAGATGTAAGACTGGCCCTGATTGGCACCTAACAGATAGACAAATGTATTGGAATAAGATTCTGGAGCCATGGCAATCCCATATCTCCAGAATCTGGGAACTAACTCCATCCTCCACGATGACAAGCTCTTCGCCATCTAATAACAAATTTATCTAGCTGTAAGAACAGGTTTGGTTGGTATAAGCAAATTTTTGAGATGGAATTTAAAAGTAGTGTATGTGGTGCGTACTATTATTCCTGGTGGTATTGATGTTACTGTCCCCTACTGACAGCACAGATTGTCCAAAAGTGGTGCGTCTGTGGGGGACCTCACAGATTCCTCTTGTGATGCTTCCAGTGGGTGAGATTTTAGTTTGACATATTCCTCTAAAGGTGGTGATGCAAGTTCATTTAATATTTTGTATATGGAACAGGCAAATTTAAACAAACAATAAAAACATGTATTTATTGATTACACTGCAGAAGTGATCTAAATAACTTTTCCTGTAATTTTTAAGGCTTTTTAGTTCAGTAATTCCACATATTTGAGTGCAGTTTGTGAAACAATGATCAGTGTGAGAGAAAATCATTCTGGCTGCACTGACAGTCAGGAATGGTCTGATTTGTTTAAAATTCTGCAGGGCAAAATTGATTGTGTTTGATATTTTATCAATATAAAAGAAGAGAATCACACCAAGATTTTTCAATTCTGCTGGCAATTCCAGCTCTTCACCTTTTTGAAAATACATTTGAATGAAATATTTTTGTGGGTTGTTTTCCTAACATCATGCATACAGTTTTTTTAGTTTTTTTTTTTTTATTATTTAATATTAAGCAAGATTTACTGAGCATGAGTCATGGATTTCAGGCATCACTGATATAATTTGATGCAAAACTTCTAATTTATAGAGATGAATTTTACCTTTGTCTACAACTCGTTTAGAAACCAAAGATCATCTCAGTTAGCCCCTGAACTTAACTGAAATCACATTAAGTTTAGAAGAACCTTTTTAATTATATTCCATGAATAGCTTTTGTTCTTTTGTTTTGTTGGCAAGTCTTTAACAAGCCAGAGCCACCAGTGGTCTCTGCCTTCATTCGCTCTCCCCAATTAATGATAATGGTGAGCATGGGGTGTCCTCATGTGGCTTCTTTTACTGCTGCGTGTTTGAGCTTAGTGAGTGTCCGTCTGTGTACTCAGTGATGCCAGTCCTCAGGACAGATGGTCGAATGACTGGGTAAGTGAGGAAAACCTTTGACATACACTCCCACTTTCTCTCTGTCTCTGTATGCATCTCGCCCTCTGAGGCCTTCACATCATAATTTTGCAATTAGGATGGGGTAATGGAAGTTAAATAAATTTTTATTGCACAGAAATGTTGAGATGGTAATTAAATAAATCTTTCTTTAAAGAAATTATAATAACACCAATGTTTTTTCTACTAGCTAAATATGCTTTTTTTAATTTAGTACTTTAAAACTTGTATTTCATTAATGATATCTCAGAAAAGTAAGAAAGCTTAACAAAAACCTTCCGTGTTTAAAGAAAACCAAATCCTAGTAGAAGAATCAAAGCACTGCTGCCCTCACCAGGTTTTATGTACTTATCATTGTTTAATAGGGTGTGTTTTCTCTGTCACTGTGTGACATCGTCAAAGCAGTGAAAAACATCAACTGGCAGTATTTGTGATGCTGGACAGAAAGACAGATGAGATTGTCAGGCGAGCAGAGGCCAAAGTAGTTTAACAAGCTGAGAACCTGACAAATAAGATGCTCATTAAAATACGATTATAGGTGTAGGTCATATGTGGTTTAAAATGTATGTTTCTGCCTGGACTGATAACAAAAATACACCCTGTACTTAATTTATACTTGAAGGACAAACCAATTATACTCATGTTAAATAGTTATATGGCAATCGTTGACTTAAAAAAAACAGCAGACATTTGAGTTCAAAACAGCCATTTAAAGAACAAATGAAAAGTTTGAATACTTCTTTCTATTTAACTTTAGCATGTAATTAGACCCTATTCGTCCCAGTCCACCATATTTCATCATTTTGCAACAGTACCAGAGGATGAACAAATTAAAATCAAGTCGGGTTTCAAATTACTTGTGAAGCAAATAGAAGTTGAAAAATAAAAAAAAATAAAAAAAACTGTAAAAAGAACTACCGCTGTCAAAAAGTTTTAATATTTGGGAATATCTGGGATATTATTATTGGAAAGATGATGCGTAACTTTATTTATTGCCTGTTTAATTAGGAATAGCTCATGATACAGTTAATCTCTTCTTTTCTTTTTTAAATCTTATACCCGCAAATGAAAACAGCAATGCAACCCACCTTCTGGTTTTAGAGTAAGCTTACTATAATTTACAAGTCATTGTATTTTAGCATTTAGACTTGGGAAGGGGAATCTGAATTATGGAGTTTTCCCTAAGTTGGAAAATCCCATATTGTAACTAGATATCTCTACATCAGACACACTGGACCTTAAAATAAACAATGGATGTATACACAAGCCCATTAATAATATTAAAAAGAAAAACTAAACTAAACCAATTTATTTAAGAAATTAGTTCTAATACCCCTCAGTAATAGTCAGGTAACACAACAATCTTTAATTTATTGATATGATTCTTGTGATGTTCATTTTACCATGTTTTTTTTTTTATTGAAACTGAGGGGCATACTGACAAAAAAATGTCCCGGAGGCCCACACCAAAAACATTAAAATCAATATTTTCATGGATAAAAAAAAGCCTAACAATGTAACCAAGAGATAAGAAAGAAACTGAATGACAGATAATTGTGTTTTGTGTATTTTGAAGCTGATTTAAGGTCAAAACTGGCCCAGTAACATAAGAGATGGTAACAGAACTAACATAAGAGGAAGGTCAAGCTTATCTTGATGACATCTATGGCTATTTAAAACATGATTATTTTGCAGCTTTTTCATTTATTCAGGGTTTTTATTTTTTATGTATAAAAACACAAAAAACTTATTCCCCTTGTTGGTGTGTAGTGATTATCTGGGCCCCTTGTAGGGTGAACACCTTATAATAAGTAATGCTCTAATAGTGTACACAGGGCTTATTTGAATATGACTACAAACAATAATCATTTGTTTTCAGTTGACAAGAAACAATGCTTGTTATAACATGACATTAAGGTATAATTTAAGTGCTACATAAATTAAGCCATATTTTAATGTGCTTTTTACAATAAAAAAATCTGTTGTTGCACATTACAAAGTTTTTAATCATCCAGTTTTTTTAATTTCCTGCTCTCTCTCACACCAATCTGGAAAAACACACCTTCTCTCCTGTCAACCCTTTTCCTCTTCATTATGGCCTTGGCTTTGTAAGACCCCCTACTAAAGCCTGGCTTCACTCCTTTTATCTCAAAAGAATGAAAATGCAGCACTGGTCTGTGCCATAAGCTTGCTCTGCTCCCCCTTTCATCTGGCTAGATATATTAAGACAAAAAATGTAAAACTTTGCAGCAGCTCCCATATAAATCAGTCTAAGCCCCCCAGCGAGAACGTGTGCTGGCCATTTCAAGTCCTGTTTCAGCATTTATTAGAAGCAAGATGGTTCTAAAGACAGCACAGGAGGGTAAACGGAGAGAAGGCATGTAGCACGATTTCTGAGAGCACTGAATTATTGTTAAGTGTGTTAATTCTTTTTTTTTCCAGACAATGTGAGCCATAAAAGTTTGAGATTGTGGTAATTGTATCGTGAGATTCTGTAGATAAAGTAATGTCATTTTTGACAGTTCTTCATGCAAAAAAAAAAAAAAGGTATCACCTCATTCTGCTTGTGACTTATCGTAGGCTACTCATGACTAGGCCCAGCAGGTCATGGCGATGTCTCTTTAAAGACAAAAAATTTTAAGACAATTTTGATGATACTAGACTAAGCATGGGTATTTCTATTATTGCTTTTTTAAAATCTGATTTTAGAAAATAATTTAGCCAGTCGACTGTATACAAACCGGCTAGCCATCTATACTGTGAAACTGAAGTGGAGATACATTAAAGTGCAACTACCAATGTTAGTTAAGCACTGGCTCCATAACATATACAAATTCAATAAAATCATAGCTGACATAAAAAAAAAAGCCAGCGTCTTTCATGAAATACTATGTCAGCAGAAGTCAAACAAAAACACAAGTCTTGGTAGCTACATTCAAGCTAGCTAGCAAGTCCTCCAGCACAGAAGCCAGAAGGACCTGTACAAAGATGTATTCCCTTTTTATGCAGGTGACCCTTTTGAATTACAATTTAATGGAAACACATTTTTATAAAAACGTACCTTTGCCCAATCACCTATTAAGAAACACTCTCATCCTCCAACTTTTGTCTATATAAAGTCACTTCTGGACCAAGAACATGATGGCCAAAGGCTGAGCTCAAGCCGTCAAAATGTCATAAACATTTATATGAAATCTAACACATAAACACAGTTTTAATTAAATAAAGCAAGGAATAATCCAAGCTATTCATCAACAATATTTTTTATTTAATGTTTATATTGACAAATAAAATCTAGAGCTAAAACAAAAAAACAAACAAAATAATGAGATTCTCTGAAATCACAAATTTCAAGTCGATATTAGTATATTTTAAATTTACAATCCACTTTACAACCATTTAACAATTAAGCAGCATCATTTTCAAACAATGAAGCTTTTTCCTTTATATTTATTTATTTATTTATTTTTTCAAAAGAGCTCATATAACTAAACAAATTTTAAGAGCTATGACATTAAGGAGTCTATCTTTCCCACAAAAATCCACAGTATGTGTGAGCTGAGAAAAGAAAAGTCTTGAATTTCAGTCTGGAAAAAGCAGTTGTCAATGTCCTCGACCTCCCACACACTAAGAAACTTTTTGTTCAAGTCATCATATCCTGACAGATTGGTTACATTAGGAGTCCTTTTTCAATTGGTGATTCCATATTTAACGTGTTTGTGGGGGTGGTGAGAGGTTTTCTAGGGACTAAACACCTACTTACTTACCACCAAGTGTGTTAGAGCAGTCTGGAAGAAAAAAACAACATAAGGAAGGATAAAACCTCAGAAATTTGAATAGCAGTCATCTAAAGAACTTAGGATTTCTTAACTCACATTTAGGTGCAATAAATATATTTTTTTTTTTTTGTTTTTTGGGGAAAAATACTAGTTTAAAAAACAATTATCACAGGAAGTTTAAAAATAAACTATATGGGACAAAGTAAACTAGTGGGAAAATGTGTTACATTTACTTTGAACACATTGTGCAATTTGCTAAATTTCACTTTGAAATAAGAATAGAAACTTCTAAAAGCCATCATCTTGTATATTTCTTTATACATATAATATATATATAATATATATATATAATATATTTTACCGTGGCCTGAAAGATCATTTACATCAGTTTGTTATTTTTGCCTTAATCATGTTTACTGTTTCCTTAACAAAATTAACATATTAGTATAACTACTGTGTTAAAAAGATGAGAGCTGACTGTTTTAGATTTTTCTTTTACCCCTGCAGGGTAAATTGAAATCCCAGTGAAAAGAATAACATGGAAAATGTTGTTGTTTTTTTTTGCTACCTTCATACCTAGTAAGGACACTTATACTGGCAGGGATACTGATATAAATCAAAGTTTAAATGCTATGTGATGTGGACTGCCAGACTTCTGAGGTGGTCTGACTAAAACTGCGACCCCATCTGCCAGGTGGAATTAGATGCAAGCCATTAAATGTTTTCTAACATTTTTAACTAAGTAAGTTGAGGAATCCTAATTATTCTGTGTTTAATTTTATTTTTTTCTTTCTTTTTTCCAAATAATGTCTAACATATCTGTAAAAGGAGCCACAGCTGCAAACACTGAAATGGTAACAAAAAAATGTTAACCACTGCAACTTTTTGCCCATGTGTAAACATAAACTCACTGAAATGCATTTTATGTCTAATGTATTTTAAACAGAACAAATAATACAAAATGTAAAGTCTATTTGGGTGATTTAGCTTCTTTTTCTTTTTTTTTCTAACCCTGGTCCAATTGCTGAAACCCAACAAGGGGTAACAAAGGTGCTTAAGTCAAGTGTTACGCTATATAACCTGACTGTAGAAGTAAAAAGAAAAGCTGCTGCCTTAAACAAATAGTACAGTAGTCAAATGTTTAGATGTATCTGTTCATTCAAAATTCAAAAGAAGCTGTGTCTCTATGTCATGAAGACATGAATGTTTGAAAGCGATGCATGTAACCACACCGTTTAAGCCTACTTCCTGCCTCAATGAGGATTTATGTGGCTTCTTAAATGAAATATTCATTAAAAAAAATACATTTGCTCCAAGTTTATTAAAGGAAACATTCATGAAAAATGTTTGCTTCAATGTGTAAACGTTTACATCAATTATACTTTCCTCCTGCCACGTGATTCCACATCAAGCAGAGATGTCGGACAATTGTTAAGATGATAAATTTATCAGACCAGTTAGATGCTGTATGTAGTATGACAGATGTTATTAATTTTAGGTTTTCAATCATACGACACTAATTCAATCTTTCAGTTTCCACAGTTATTTATATTTCCTATTTTTTAGAATGTTGTTAACATAAATCTTTGTCTATAGTATGGCCTAAATACCATTTAGAGTAACACTTTGTAACTTTCTGACTTATATTTAAACTTTACTAAAGTGTACTAAAATATGTCTTTCTTATTCATTTTGATTGTACACTGAAATTTCATCAAGTACATTCCTGGAGCCCAGCAGCATCAGGAGGCTGACGACCAATTTCCGCCGAGTCTGTGTGCATAGCAATCTGGCTGTGGTGTGCACCTCCGCGGTGGGTCAATTCACTCTAGCAGCATTTTAGACTTGGAGCACCCGCGAGTGCAGTTCATGTAGCTGTGTCCGACAGTTCACAAAATCACAGGAGAATTAGAGAGTATTGGGATTTTCCACTTCCAGGATAAACATCACATCCATGATGAAAAATAAACAAAAATAACAAAACAATGACATAATATTAATTACATAATACTTTTTTTTTTTTTAATTATTGAGATCCACCAACCACTATCACTTGCAAATCTCAGTTAAAAAGAAAAGAGCAAACTAAAGACTAAATTTATTTAAAATGGATGCAACTTTCACAACATTCCCGCTCTATTCTGTCTTCTTGCCTCTGTTGTGGTATCTTCTACAACCTTTTTTTTTCTCTCTTCTTCCCCTTGTAGTTCCTGTCTCTTCATCTGTTTCACTTTCCAAAGTGTATCCTAAATATTATACACTTTCCTTAGTTTTACTTTATGTTTAATGTCATTTTAGATTTGACCCACAGAAATATTTTTACCAGGGCTGTCAAAAATTATGCAGTAACTAATTTATGTAATTAAGTGTGTTAGTATTTTTAATGAAATTAACAAATATGCGGCATGACAAGCCCCACACATCTATCATTTCTGTATTATGATGGTGAGAGTCCAGATGTAAAAGATGGATTTGAGAATAAACACAACATTAATGGAGTAATCCATGGAGGTCATCCCGTATAGAATGAGGGTGTTAAAATACCCACTCTTTTCCCACACCCGCACTTTTCCTGTATTTTTAACTTTTTTTTTTTTTACTTATCCTGTGTTTTGCTCAAACATGTCTTCTCTAACTGGCTCTCTGGCCATCTCAGTGCTTGTGCTGCTTTTTCCCTCTCCTGTCATGTTGTTGCGGTTATCATAATGGCTGTCACTGTTCAGCTGAGCAGCTTTTCTCGCTTTTCTCGCTTTTCTGGCTGTGTTAGTTTATCGTTCAGCAGATAAGGAGGAAACTAGTGGTTCATGCTTCATACCATCGCGTATGTACCCCAAAGGGTTATTTTTGGCAGGACCTTTTCTCACACAGTAGTTGACTGGTGGTAGATAAGGTTTATGCTTCAGATATGCAGGGGCGGGTCTAGAAAAGTTTTTATGGGGGGCCAGGCAGGAGCACTGGCCGGGAAAAAGGAGGAACAAATGAGACCTTTCTTAGATCTAGATTTTATGAAATATTAAACTGATTATTACAACTGAAGTGATCATTTAATGTCAAAAAGTAAAGAAAAAGTTGTAAAACAGCCAATGATTTATTTTATTAACAGGTGTTTACTTTGGGTGATGCCGCTGTATAAAAGGAAAAACGTGCTTTTAGCCAGACAATTAGTTTAATCCGAGTTTCTTCATCAATGTTGGCTGTTTAACTTCAGTCGCCACATCTGCTGGTGTTATGACAGAAATTTGAGAAATGGACATGGTTCATGAGGTGATATTTGAATTCTACATTATGATCTAAAACATGGTAGAGATGATTTAAAACAACATACAGAATTTCAATACATGTTGCATTTACTGACCCTTGGACATCTGATGATCACCCAAGGTCAGTTAACACTAAATATTTAAAAAGCATTCTTTTGATACAATACTGTAAAAACTGGCATATTTTAGGAATAGTTGTTTGTGATTAATTTTATTCAGTCATTAGTCATGTCATTATCTGTACCGCTTGTTCCTATTAGGGGTCGCGGGTGAGCTGGAGCCTATCCCAGCAGTGTTTCAGGTGAAAGGCCGGCAATTTTATTCAAAATTGTAATAATTTGACAGCCTATATATATATATATATATATTAATTAGGGCTAGGCACATTAACGCATTAAGCGCGCGTGAACGCAATGATTACTTCTATGAATTTTTTTATTTTTTTTGCTCACAGTCCACTTCTCACTTCCCTACTTCAGTGGTGCATCTGATGTAATCGGGAGAAAACAGGTTTATTAAAATAAAGAGATGTTTTCTGTTTGGAACTTAAGAACAAAAAGGACAACGTTGTTGTTGTTGTGGTTGTTGTTGATGATGATAATAATAATAATAATAATAATAATAATAATAATAATGGTATGCTGAGCCCAGGCAGAGGTGAAACACAAACTGAAGCAGCCAGTTAGCTGATAATCATGCAACCCTAAAATGACCTTGACAGAAAACATATTCCAGTCTGGTGACTGCTCTTACCGTCGAGGAGTATCCTGGAGAGTAGAGTCATACTTTTTTTTAAAAGTATTTATTTTTTTATTAAAAAAATTCTCTAGACTCCAGCCCCTCCTCAACTCTGCATTGGAATAAGCAGGAATAGAAAATGGATGGATTAAGGGAAGCTAGTGCCACCATCATCATTAACAACCTTGATCATTTTGTTTCTGGATGAGGACTAACACAGCTTCCAGGCCTAACATGTGAGACTAACCTGTTCTAGCGGTGTATTTTGAATGCTGTGAACTAAATCCCTTCTTTGTATCATTATTATCAGTATAATCATTCTTGTTTTGAATTTAATATAGCAGTTTTATGAATATGTACCTGTAGCCAAGCAAACAAAAGTCAGGGGGATTAACTGAGGTGGCGCAATGCAGTATTTCTGCTATTCCTGCTCCTTCTGTGCCCTGGTTGCCACAGAAATACACCCTCCTCTCTTTTTAGAGTCCATGTCATCACTGTACCTTTCATTAGCAGTGAGACCAATAATAGTTTTAACCATAGTTTATTGACTTGTTTAACTATTTGTGTCCATGTATGTGCAAATCTGCATCTGCAATGGCTGTATCCTGGTGCACTTTTCTGTTCAATTCTGTCTTGCTTTCCTCTGCTCTGAATTCTAAATGGCATTCTTCTCATATATTTAGACCTGATATGAGTCCAACTTGACGCTTTCATATCTCAGATCTTACTCGTTGACATGCTGTGTGCAGGCGGGTGGCAGTGCAGCAAAGTTATCTAATGCTGAGCATAGACAGAAGGAGAGAGGCTACGCAGCAGTGGGACTCAGCTGTGTATGTGCCGTTCCATCCATCCAAAGTTCAGATGGGGACAAGCTTGTACACTTGCTGCCTTGAGATTAGCCACAGCTTCTTAGCCACGGTCTTTTTTTAGAGGTAGCAGACAGAAGAAAATGGTGAATTTCCAGCCATACAAATGCATCCCATCTTTATTTAAAGCCAAACATTTCTAAATTTCTGAACTGATCTCATCCTCAAATTCATTTAAAGTTTGTAATAACTACTTGTTGATCCTAGAGTTTTCTTTGGAGCACATGAAGGGTCAAGGAAGGATGACACATAGAGTTACACATCAGAGCTGGCCAAAGAAAGGGAAGACATTCATCTGAGACAAAGAAGGTCCTCCGTGGTAATTCAGTTGACACATAAATGGCTATGAGGCTATAGGCCCAGGGGAAGGATGGCTCGAATCATAATAAGCATAATGAGAAGCAGAACGTATGTGGAGAGTACATGCTCAGCATGTTTGAGGGCCAGCATATTTGTCTTGCTCTTCTCTTTAAAATAGCATCTCAGTTATTTTTGCATTTCTCAGAAGATGTTCAAAAATCACTTCATTTTTTTAAAATTAATATCTGCCTAAATTTTGAAGACTGGTGCAATTAAACAGAAAGAGTTGCCCTTTTTCTTTTGCAGGCTATGTTTTTTTTCTTGTCTTTTGCCTTTATTGTGCACGATTACCCAAGGTTTACATAAACTATGCAGCGTGGGCCTCTTTCTATAGCCTACAGTGTGAACCTCTCTAGGAATCTTGGGGATTGTTAACCTAAAACAGCTTTCCCTTGCCAAAAAAACAAAAACCGAGAAAAAAAAGAACATTTGAGTTTCAGTCAAACAGTTTTCTCTTGAAATAACCAGCAGTGAGCCCAAGTGAATGAGAGACCATGGCTGATTTTCACATTAGCCATTCTTCTAAAGAGCAACAATCTGTGCAGTGAGTTCAGAAAACAATATTAGTGCCGAATTAATGCAGTTGCTATAAACTTTCCAGTGGGTTAGATGTTAGATGTTGTCAAAAGAGAGAAAGAACAAATAAGGATGTACATGCAAATTTTGTTTGCAACCCCCATAGTGAACTGAGAACACTGACCCTCTTAACGTTCCCAGTGTTACAAAACTACTTTAAAAAAAAAAAAGTTCACAAGCTGAATGGGCATTTCTTTTGTGTACAAAGTGCATATGTGTAACATAATAAATCTGTTTCAATTTTAAACAGAGATCTACAGTAACTGATGACTTACTCAGGAAAATTTAGCAGGAAGGCAGGAGTGGTTTCCTTAAAAGGAAACATGCCATTGTGATTTTTTGTTGACTTAGTCATGTCTCAACTTACCCTGTAGAAGTTAGGCATTTCCAGTAGAGCCTTTGGATCAATCATGTTGTGCTTACGGGAAGAATTACAGAATAATTACTGAGTCATTTGCAATGAAATGACACTGGTTCTAGTGTAATGGTGTGCTTGTGTCACAGTCAGGTTTGAACTACAGAGATATAACCATAATAAAAATGTATTAAAGTCAGTTCCCATTGCAAGAAAACATCTGTAACTTGTGCATCAGTATTTCATTAAAACCTAGGACTTTCTTTTGTAGCTGTTTAGGGCTCACAAGCCAGTAACATACCTGTTCCAAGACGTGTTTATAGCAACAACAACAAAAAAAAACTACTACTAGAGCTTTTCTACAATAAGATGTATGCAATTGTGTAGCCCATTTTAACAACTAATGTTGATGTTTCCAAAGCTTATTGGTATATTTTAATGTAATAGACCCTTTCACTGCCTACGTAATCAATGACGTCACTACTGTACCCAGAGGCAAAAACAGAGGAAAGCCGGTAAAAATCACTGTAGAAACGAGCTATCTCAAGTGTTATTACGACTTACAAATGTCATCTTGTCATGTGTTTGGGTGTCAGAATAGGAGGAACAACATTCCTGGCAATAAATTAAATTTTTTTAGGAAACATGCTCAGAAAAAAAAAACGGAGACAGTTATAGCTGAATGCAATAATACGAAAGGACTGGACAGAGACGATAATCAACAATTCTCATGTTTGCAAAATAAATGTAATGTTAAGTGACAAAATTGTTCATTGCAAAGGAACATGTTGGATATATAACGTTACCTTTTTTCAGCGCATTAGCAAGCACATAAATGCTAAACTTTAGACGGTATCGGTACGTAAATAGATGCATTTTATTATTGGAACGGGGCCATTTGTGACATAGTTGTAAGCATCCACCAATTTACATGCTTTGAGTTTCTTTTTGTTGTACACACATGGTGTCTCGATGAGGTACATGAAGGCCACTCCACCGTAGCTAGTCCCAAAGATCTTCATGTCACTCCCGTAAGATGAAAGGATCAGCCAGCCTGCTTCCATCTAATTTTCTAAAACAACTGTCTTGGTCCCGTAGAGTGAGTGTCTGTACAAATTCTAACAGTTCCGAGACTAAACCACTCGCTTAAAAACCCTCCATTAACTAAAATGCAGGATTTAAAACAGAATAAAAACAGTATGTGAATAATAACAGAATACAGGGCGAATAAGTTTATTGCACCTACTGCTAATAATAATTCGACTAAAGAAAATGCATAACCTCCAACATGGTGTATTTTACAGAGTATGCTGGATTGTGATGTCACATGTTCCTTCCTTATAGTTTCACCTCTGCAGAAGAATAACTGGTAACATCCAGCTGTATAACAGTTCTTTGTACACCAGGACATGACAATTAAAGGTATTCAATGCACTGAATACTGACATGAAGGGCTATTAGCCAAGCAGTATCTTATGAAAGGTTGGGAAAGACAGTGTGTTATACAAACATACTAAAAAACATGGTGGGTATTCAGTAGGAAGGAGTATGTAGGACTGTCTGCTGCATCATGTACATTCCTTTATATATCTTTGACTTTGAACTGCCACTAACATCTAACACCATATCTGGCTTTTGTCTCCAGTGGAGAAGCATGCAATTAGCTTGCCTTCCAAATATTCAGTCATTATTGCTAGTGTTTGTCAGCTTTAATCTCCTGTCATTAACAAGAAAATCAGTTGGCCGTGCTCATTTTTGTTCTTAGCTGTAAAAGTAAGTTTTTCCACTAAATAAGCCTTTAAAACACAGTTTACCATTGGATGTTTGGGCCTGTTATGTTTTGTTTCTACAGGACGTTGGAGAGAAGTCAACTGCCTTCTTTATCAAATGTTGCAGCATAACATGCACAGGATATTATCGGTGCAAATATACTTGTATAAGGGGGGAGTCACGTTTACTTGGGAATCAATATTAAATTACGCTGTGCAATTGAATATGAAAGCCAGATGTTAAGTATGAAAGGGGTTTAACAGTGACAGCTTATATTGTTGAGACCCTTTAAAAAAAGCCTTGATATACCTTGATGTTGTTTTTTCCTTAAAAAAAAATCACGAAATATGAGGAATTCCATACAGTCAGGCTTCAAGACACTCACAACAAAAAAAATTGTGTCCTTAGCCTTCAGCTAGATGCAAACATTCAGTGTGAAAACATCCAATGGCCACACCCACTGATTCATTTAATGATTGGTTAATCTGATTGGTTTAGGTTTGCTTGTGACTTTAATAGGTGGTTTATCTAATCATCAAAGTAGTTTTTCTTAACCCCCCCCCCTCTCTAAAGAGATCTCCATCAAGTTTTTGTACATGTATGCTCTACGGAGACATCACAGAATCAGAATCTTCCACCTGGAAATGCTGGCAAAATTTGAAACTGATTCTCCTGACATTCTCACGTGTTTATGTATAAAACCAACTGAAGTGAAGTTGAATTTTTTAAGCTAAAATGTATCACAAACAATGCATTACATTTCAATTTACTACTTGTGAGTCCTCTGGCAATGAAAGCCAAGGCTGTTTCTAATCTTTGAGTTGGGATTAATAAAGAAGAGTCAGGGCAAGGTTAGGGTCAGCTTAAAGTCAGCGGTGAAACCATCCACTACTGATGCATCATTAACTGTTGGTTTATGGAGATAAGCAGTAGGTGGCGCCAATTTTCCAGACACTAACGCAGATAACGAAGGGTCAGCAAAACAATCAAAACAAAACTATGAAACTGAGTACCAGTCAAAGCTTCTGTGATACATTTCTACCAATTAATCTGCAACCAACCACTGTAGCATGTGCAGCGTCAGAATGTTTTCTTACACGAAGCACAAGAGTCGTAGTTAACCCAGCAAGTTCGATAGCTGAGACCTGAAAATCTACTGTTAATGTTCCAGTCCATGTGCTTACTGGAGCTTGGGGTCAAAGCAAGGGCTTAATGTAATTCTCTAGCACAACAGGATTTGTATTAGTCTCAAAAGGGTCAGTGAGGTTAAGATCTTCTAAGTAGTAGTGTTTAAATCCTTTCAAAGCTCAGTCACCACAATGCAGGGCGTCCACACGCTTCTGGACTCATTTCACCTCACGGTGTAATTTAGACAACTGGAATGGCAAAGCGGGGGATTGCAGCAAACACCTTTGCAAGACGGTCCTCGTAATCAGAAAATCCAGGAAATCCTTCCAGGAACATTCATATATATAACAGTCATAAAACACAACATGTAACTGGTTTAGTTGTTCTGGTGTGTTGGTGTTTTAGTTTAGACTTTTTAATTGCTTCATTACTAAAGTTAGTCTTTCAAGTGGTTAATGTGATTTATGCAGATCCATGGGGCTTGACTGCTGCATGATACCATTGTCAATGACTGACATGGATAGCTGATGGACTGGTTGGTTGGTTTTTTATTCATTTTAACCAGTATAGATGCAATGCACCACATTTAAACAAACACTAAAATGAACATTCTTTATCTAAGAGATATTATTAGTAACACTAAATACAAACTAAATAGCAGCAGACATGACAGGCATGGTAACTGATGTAATGGAGGTTTTGACCAGGTTACAAATCAGCGCCTTAAGGTTAGGTCACTTAAGACCATGACATAGTGCCCCATTAAAACTGTAATGCCTCAGGGTTTTTCTTTTCCTGTGTGTTATGAGCCCTGGCTTTGTGATTGCTAGCTTTTTGTCATAAGGGAAATCACAGTGCATTGACTATTAAGGAGTTTACAAATGAGAATGCGTTACATCCCACAAGCGATATATGTTATACACGACAGGCTTTCATAACCACAACCCTTTTAGAGGTAACATAGTCCTGAGAATCACATCAACAACAAAAGCATGAACACCAATATGCTGTGGTACTAAAATGAACTCATAAACTAATGAGCTAATAAAGCTAATCTTGTTCCTCAGTTGAAGAGCTGTCTCTGAAATTAAGCTTGAGATACTGCGGTTGAAACTTACAACTCTGCTAACACAAAACCTCTAACCTAGTTACCCAGAAATTAAGAAGCCTTGTTTTTTTTTTTTCCTGTGTTGTGACAGGCAGAGTGGATTTACTTGTTGTCATATATTTGACTGAATCATAAAGAAATAAGTTAAACTGAAGAGTTTCAGTTAGTCTTGTGTGTAACTTCTCAAAAAACAGGTATTAGACATTTGGGAAATTCCAGTTTCCAGATGTGTCAGTGTGATGCATGGCTATTCCCATAACCTAGTTACTAACCAGAGAGCTTAACTGGTAATAATAAAGCTCTTCAACCGAGCCATAAAGTGGTAGTGGTCTCAGAGATGTGTCTCTAAGACTGCACTAAAGGCTTTAGGCTTCGATCTTTCTGATGCCTCAGCTATACTCATCCAAGAGGGTACTCCATGGTTCCCTATGCAAGGAATGCTTTGTGTACACTTAAAACTCCACCGATGTACACTCTTATTTTCTCCCGGTTACTATTTCTTTTTCTTTTCTTGGCTATTTTTTCCTCCGTCTCGCGGGCAAAGAGTATAGATGGTCCTCCATTTCAATGTAAGCTGGCAAGCTGAATGATTCAAGGTCGTCTTGGCTTGTTTACACCACCGCCCTCCCTCCCTCCCCCCGAAACAGCGGGGACTCGCCGGTAAAGCACAAGGCTAACTGTATTCAAAGATGGCAACATGCAACTTGACAGCCTCCAGTTGGGTGCACCGCCACCTATGTATTTATAAACATCTAATTCTAAGCTACGAGAACGATTTAATTTGAATGGGACTGTGATTAGACTTTGGTAAAATAAGTATTTATTAAAGCCATTCTTGATTTTTGCCAACAAAAAAAGGAAAATTTGTGAATTACTATACACTTGCATACACTTTCTCATTAATGAATATAAACTGTCAAATCAACGTATATCTCTTGATTTTTATTTTTTTTAATCAGACAACTCTTTAATTTAAAAAGCTGCATTTTCAAGTATCTGAGTAACCCACTTCAGTAATACACATACTGTATTTAACATATGATTCAGTTGCCTCTAAAGTCAAGAAATTCATCTAATCTTCTTGACCACAGTACAGTACTTCTTATAAGTGGATTATCGTCTCATAAGTTGCAGGATCAAGTGTGTAAAACTTGAAAGTAACTATAAAAATTAAATGTCTTAGTGTTTAAGGCTAGAAGTATTCCATTCTTTCAAATATACAACTACTTCTGTAGCCTATATTCTATGATTATACAGAAAAACAATTGCTTTTGTCTCCAACAACTTTTATAGCATTATTTATGCCATTTACTAGGGGTGGGAATCTTTTTGCATATCAAAATTTAATTCAATTACAGTTCAGATGACCGTGGTGTGATTATAAAACCTTTATTGATGCACAATTTTTTTGTGGGTGTGTCAACTCCACTATTACAAAGTTGCAGTAGTGGAGTTGACACACCTGGAAAAAAGATGCATCAATAATGGCTTTATACAAACAACTAAGACTCGCTCATCTCTTGGTTAATGCAGGACAAATTCTATTTCCACCACATAAGAGCTGGAAATGTATCCTATTAACATTTGACAGCGCCCCCAGTTGGTGGGTATAACACATGAGACTGCAAGACAGCTCGGGTCAAGAGCACTATATTACAGTTGGCCTCATGTCTTTAGCCCATTTTGTTGCTAAACAATGGCTTTCAAGTCAAGGTTCAAAAGTCAGTTTTTTAAAGAAGGTGCCGTGTAGAGGTTTCATAGTGACCTATTGTTCTCCAGACGAAAACCTTTCCAATGATGTATTTGGTTTGTTAGAAGTCAAAGTTTTTTTTTCTCATTACATTGACTAAGGCCTTCAAAGCCTTAGTTTCAGAGAGCACTTGCAAGATCTAGAATTAAAAATGAAGCTTTTTTTTTTCCTTCAATTTTTTGGGGGAATTACATTCCAAAATTTGTCACTTTTAGACTTATATTATTATTTACATATAACCTTAAAAGATGGCTTGAAATGCTGGATTTAGGGTTGGCACAAAACATTTTTGTTTTTACTTCTGCTTAAGTAATTAACGCACCGCTGGAGCAGCCCAATGTCAAAAGACAGCCCAAATCAGGTTCGGAACATGCCATGCACAAAGCAGTGTCTATAGCAACCACGCTAACAACGATCTCGCAAAACTTGAGAGAATCTTTGTAAGAGAGAATGCGAGAATCATTTTCCTAAAAATGATCAATAATGCTGAGGATTTGAGGTCTGCTGGCAGACTGGATTCCTGTCGGAAGGGACCAGGAGTCTTCCTGTATCACTGCTGATCAGCGACATGAATAAATGACAATGGCCCTCTGTCCCATATTAATGATGAATTGTCTTAAATGTCTGAATTGAAAGCCCAGTTAATGCAAGTGTTTAATTAATTGGTCAGCGTCCTAGTATACTTGTTATTACTAATATTAGCAGTGAATTGATAATAAGAATAAAATTATCTTTTCAAACATGTAAATTAACACAATCCAAGATTCAGTGGTCAGGTTTAATTTAAAATTAAACACACCCACACACAATAAAAGACATTATTTAAGAGCAAAACTTTCATAGTGTACCATATTAAAATCAGCAAAATTATGCTAAAGATATTAAGAATTTATTTCTGCATTTTCTTGCGTTGTAGTCCTTCCTGTGTTTGGTTCCTTTGAACCAAATTTACTTCTTTGATCAACATCAAGAGTTTGATTACGCATTCACACCTCCCCAAACAAATTAGACTTTCCAGGCAAACAAAGCCATAGAAGCTGAAGTACTTCCACATGCTAGCTTTTATTAGGGAGGGTGCCTGTTGGATTTCACGCTCAGCCATTGTGTCTGTTATATGCATGCCAGTCCAGGTGCTGCACTTCCGCAATTTGGAGTTACAAACTTTTGTGTTTCTCTACATTTGATTATTAACATCAAATAAATAAATAAATAAACAAAATTTTGTATATTTATTCCAAATCCACTTCCATATTGTGATACATCTACTAAATTTACTTTTTTTTCCACCCCTGTAATGACCCGACTCAGGGGGAATGAGAGGCGTAACAAAAAGAAGAGAATTGCGGACAGATGTAAAAATGGAAGCTAACAGATTTTGTTGCAAGCGGAAATGAGGAAACAAACAAATGGTGGTAAATGACAAGTGCTGGGGTTAGCTATGGTGTAACTCAAAATCAGTCAGTTGAAAGCAAAAACCAGGAATAACCAAATGGGAGAACGGAAAAAAATGGCCTACTAATCTACAATACTAACAAAAAGTGAAGCAGCACCAATAGCTAAGCTTATTAAAGTAAAATTTATATTTACAAAATGCAAACCTAAAATCTAGCCCAACACATTCTAACTTTTAACTTTAATCTAACAAAATACAACAAAAGGAGAAGCCAGAAGGGCTCTAAGTCTTACCAAAAACAGAAAAGAAAACAAGACTATCAGTCAGTAAACCAAAATATAACACAAAGCCAAACAGTTTTAGCACTGTTGGAAACACTACTCTTACCACACAAATACCACCAACTAAAGCACATAGTCAAAGTCTCCAAAGTTCAGCAAGCCAAGGACAGAGTTACCAATGACTGAGCAGCCACAGCAGTCTTTGACCAGCAATTGTCCAATCAGGAGGGAGGAAGTGAAGGTGTGTCATTTCTAGCCAATCCCCATCAGGTAACAGCAAACAGGCATTTGCATGCAGGACAAACACAACCCCTACCACCTACTGCCTCTTAGTTAAATCCTATTTTTTAAATTTTTTGGTACCAGATACTTTTCTCTACTTTGCTTTCTATTGTGATTAATATTCCATTAACTCAAACAAAATAAGCTAATCACTAGAATGTGAACTGCAACCCAGCTCTACCTCTAATGGTGTCCCATTTTTGACAAGACCCCTTGGCTTCACAAATCAATGTCCGTCTATAACGCAGGTAATGGTAAAGGTAATACACCAAAGTCTCTCACCTTCCCCGCAGCATCTTTACAAAGAATTTGTCATTTGTGCATAAGTAAAAATTCCAGAATGATGGAGCTCTTTACTGTTTGTCACCCTAGTACTGCCACAGACGGTGTGCCACACTCGTCCTCCCCAAAATATTGCCAGCAGGTAGACTATAGCTGTATACTAATTCTACACCTTTGGAGTGCAGACATACGCTGTGGAGTGGCCTATGAAATCTGTGCACTCTGAAGTCGTTTTCCGTTTGTGAAATGAGACGGCCTGGACAATTTTTCCATAGTAGCAACATAGGGCGTTGAATCACTTAAACCTCTGAAATTCCTAAATTTTGCACACCATACTTAAGGGAATTTTAACACTGACCAATATGATTCTATCTTACCTTTTTAACTGAATAATGAAAAAAAGAAAGAAAAAAAAAAAGAAAAGCTATCTAAGGCTACCTGTTGTTTCCCAGCCGGTACACACTCTTCATTAACCCCCTCAAAATCCATCCATATATTGCATGATTTTAATGCCACCATTTAACAAAAAAAGTTTTTTTTAATGTAGGCTATTTGGTTTTACGAAAAAAATATGTAAGTTTTGATTTAATATTTTCTGTTCTCATCCTGCAGAGTTATTTCAAGCCCTTAAAAAACTGTTGAAATTTTTCTAATGCAATAGTGTCAGACTGAACCAGTGCGAAGGCAGGTTAGTTATGTTATGGCATCAGAGGAAACATGCTGGTCTGCAGCTGCAGAGGAGCGCCACAACCTGTGGGATTTTGGACAGCCAAGCTGGTTTCTAATCACCGTCAACATAAACTTTTAATGATTTTAAAGTTGGTTAATTGCAATTTAATCCTTGTGTTTCTTTCAGGTGCAACCTCTCCAAAGCTGGAGAGGTAATGTCCCAGAAGAAGCCCAACATTATTGAAAAAATATTTCTTTGTATAAAAATCTCTGATAAAAATCAAGTTGCACAAGCATTTGTCTCAGAATTCATTTTAATACAACTGTATGAAATCAGTACACAATCACTATCCTCATTGCACAAGCAGCCCTTCCCCTTATACGTTCCTGTTTATAAATACAGATGAAGCTGCAAGTAGCTTACTACTGTCATTACAGATTGGTATACTTTAATTAACACTCAACAGTAGCGCTGGGCAATATATCAAGATTTTCAAATATATCGAGACTTTATCAGACGCAATATGGAAGGATAGAATGTTGTTTATATCGAGATGGCTTGTTTTCAGTTAAAAGCAACTTTTCTTTAGTATTTTGCACAGCTGTATTTTATTATAGTAATTGAAAAGCATTTTTCACTTATTTTGTTTTAGGAGCATTTACTTTAATATAAAGGTACTTTAATTTCAGTCAGCTGTTTAAATGCACATGTGCTGCTGATCCTTATTAAAAGTGTATTTAGCACTGAAGGCTGTAAATTAAAACTGTCTCTTTGGTTACTTGACAAATATATATA
>JBAMHW010000022.1:16408046-16427030 GCA_037177495.1 Rhadinocentrus ornatus
TATATATTCATTGTTTATACCATTGTTTAAACTGTCTAGGCATTGCCATGGTCTGCTTTTCAAATATTGCCGGTGAAAATAAGAAAGCAAGCATATTAAAAAAAATTTTAAAAAAGTGTCATATGGCACAAAAACAATAAAATGGAAAGTAAAAAGATGTCCAAAAGGACAACTTCCCCTTTCCTCACCATCTTTCCTGGACATTGCAAGGCTAAGGACTGAGCCCAGTTTGGTCTTAAGTGTGCTGAGAAATCACAAGAAAAAGGAAAAAAAAAAATACAATAAAAAAAAATACAAGGACAAACAGCGATGACTAGAAACAAAGGCAGGTGTTCTTGTTAGAGTGACAGATAAAATCATGAATCAAACATGAACACAAGTCTTGGCACTGACAAGATGTCTGTTAGAGCAATTTAAAAAAAAAAAAAAAAAAGTGTCATGAAAGTCTTGTCTTTTTTCTGAATAATAGGGTCTGTTTTTGCTCCCTTTAAAAGAGAAGAAAACCGAGACAAGACCAAGAGACGATCCTTAGAGTCAAGCAGTTCCTTTTTCTTGTCTGATCCGTTGTGAACAGGCTTGAATGAAGGAAAGAAGAGCCCGTGTCGTGTCTGTACTCCCAGGTTCTACAACTGCAGTAAGTGCATGGAGTGATGGAAGGAGAAAAGAAGTTGAAACAACATGGAGAAGGACAAGAAACTACATTGTATGCCACAAAGGCTAATAGTCTCACAACTAAACCCCAACTCATCGTCAAAGAAAAGAAAACCTGAGAAAAGCAGAAAACTGAGAGATGGGTAAATGGTTTCTGCACCGAGGCAGCAGGAATGAATTAGAACTAAGGATTTGAAGGAAAACTGATGGTGGGGAGAGGGATGGAAAGCCCAGCACAGTTCGCCAGTGTAATCTGGCACCCGGGCGAATAAGATGTCCATGGCTGTCGAGCGTAGAAGGGGCATTTGAAGGGACCTAGAGTCCATCGTGGGCGGTCAACATTTCTTCAGCTCTGCGGTGGGACTCCAAGGCTTTTGTGGTGTAGATATCCTGAGGCAACTCAGATTTACGTCGCACCATGGGCCGCTCTTTTCGCTGTTCATGCTGCAACTGTAGAGATGGACAAAGCAAAGTCACTCATCAATAGTGTTCGTATAATCTGCCATTTTATATGCTCCCTGATCTGATTGAGTCTTTTAAATTAACTGTGAAAAACCAAGTAAAAGGTTAGGGCAGTCATGACAAACCAAAATACTGAAAATGCATCTTTAGACACAAAAAAAGGAAATACGTAGTGGGATCAACCGGAGATAAACAAACATCACTGAGCTGTTATTACCGATTCTGTGGTTCACTGACTGGATATTTTTTTCATGATTACATGTTTATTCACATGTTACTGAACACTTTGAAGCTTTACAAAACAGAGACATCATGCAAAAGGAAGCAGGTCAATGTAAAGCTGGATTCAAATGTTTAGTCCATGATCAGATTAGTTTCCATGGTATTATGACTAGTAGATAAAAAAAAAAAAAAAAAACACAAAGCAACTAAAATATATATTTTAATTAACTATATAAGGAATGTAGTTACTTGGATGCTGGCTTGGTTATGGAGATTTTGCAAGCCAATTGACCAATCAATGCATGAAGCTATTATAAGTGGAAAAAGACAGAGAGAAAGTCAGGTTTACCTGAGTTGCACCCTCCTCAAATGTCTTTTTTAACCTCTGAACATCTTCTATCAAAAGGACATCCGTCTCTATTGCTACAGGACTATTGAGGTCAGAGGAATCAACATGTATATAGAAATATGTTGAAAAGATAGGGAAACAAAATAAAAATAAATAAAATAAAAAAAGGATGGAGAAATTAAAAAAATACATTCAGTTGCATGCAAAGAGGCTGTAAAAGGTCTACAGTTTTGATTTTACTACAGTTGAGGAGAAAAATTCTCAGAGATTTAAACATTTTTATTTCCAATTTTATCATATTTACTAGAGCTTGGGGTCGATTAAATTTCAAGAATCAATTCGATTTTGATTCTTAAGATTTAGAATTGATTATCACAAGGGCTGGTATCGATTCAAATTTCAAGAATCGATTCGATCCGTTCTGATTCGATATTGATTTGGGTCAGTATTAATACAACAGTTTTTTAGCTATTACCTGAATTATATTACTTTGTATTAATCTAGAATTATATTGACATTTAACTGCAATTTATTAAGAATTTGTGGTTAAAGATGGCTGTAAGAACCAATTCCCCTCCTAGAGTGTTGACACAATTGCTTTCACAAACATGCTGTGGGGCAGAATCACTGAACAGATCCAGGGTAGCCAACACAGGACACCAGAAGTGTATATACCTGCAGCAATAGACTGCTATTGTGACACTAACCTGGCGTATTATTAAAAATTTTATATTAAGAATACAAATGCAATTTTATTTCAACATAGGGCTGGGTATTGTCACTAATTTCCTGAATTGATTCGATATTGATTCATTTACAGCTAATTATGTAACACCATGCATTTTTCTTGAAAATTCAAAAATTTTCAGAATTAAAAAAAAAATATATATATATATATATATATAAAACACCGAGTACATTTACTTGACAATCAAAATGTAATAATCTGATCTGACACATCTACATTCTTAATTTCTGAAGTACCATAACAATACAGTGTTTCCCAGATTCAGATAAATTCCTTAAATGACGAGCGTGTCGCTATCGGCGTAACACCAGAGCAGGAGAAATACTTTCCATCTGCTTCACACTGGAGCAAGATGCTCCAGTGTGAAGCAGCCTGAGAGAATCTGGAAAACTCTCCTATTTCTGTCTGATTTCCAGCGGGTTGACGTATTTACCGACGCGTGCACTCTGTCAGAATCTCTAGATAAAAAGCACAAGACTGTTTACTGTTTGATAAAGGGACAAAGTGTAAACCTGTAACAGATTAAATGCGACTAAATGAGCATATCGGATTAATTTTAAACTATGTGCGCGGTGACATCACTCCTGTTGAACGTAGTAGTGACAGTTAGCATTAGCTGCTAATATGACTGCCGTGGTCTTAGCATTAGCTGGTAATATGAGCGGTAATGTGCTGCAAAGGACTTTACAGATTAATGTAATCCACACTGGTGAGTTAAAACATCTGAATTTGACACTATCTTGGCAAGAGAAGCTGATTTTGGACGGAAGGAACACAGGAAGCCAGTTGTGTGTGTGTTTATAAATGCTAAAATCTCGGTAAGTCACACGAGAGTAGGGTCGTGTTGCCAAAAATGAGGACATAAGAAAAAATCAATCTCCAGTTTTATGAATCGATGTAGGGTTTATTTTATTTGAATCGATTAAAAATTGATGAATTGATTTTTTTAACCCAGTCCTAATATTTACAGTTGACTGGTCTTATGTGTCAAATGTACAATTTCTGGAGGTCACAACAACTCCAAACCAAATCTTTTACATAAGCTCTGTAACATGAATTTCTGTGGAAATGTTAAAGTTGTTTTGTATGACTGTTAATCAGATTAATGGTCCAGTCAGAATAAAAATGCCTCATGTAAACCTCTTGAGTCAGACTGTTCAAATCCAGCTCAAACAGAATGAATTCTTCATTAAATCAACAGTATCGCCACCACATTGTGATAGAAGAGTTTAGAGCACCCTATGATCCTAAGGACTGTGTTGCTGGGGGCACCTCTAAAGCCACAATGTTACTTAACTACTGGGAGGTTAAGTGATGTAGAATGGGAATGGAGAGGAATTTCAAAATAGTCTCTGTTGTCAGTGAGATTACATTTGCTCTCTTTCGGAAATACAGAATTCAGCCAGTTACCACAACAAAACCAAGTGATTTGTATAAATACACAGCCTACGCAAACCTGGACATAATAAGGTTGACGGAGAACAGTTAGGAGAACTGGCTAACAGAAAACAAGTCTTATCGTACACCAAATTCAATTTATGGACATTTTTGTCCATCCTCTCTACGGTCTTCTTCAAACTAAAAGAAACATCACACAAAGTTTCCCACAAAAATTAGTTCTCCCTATGAGCCCTGGCTATTTGGACTCTGTGTTACGGGTTAGATTTGACATAGTTCTTTTGTTTCCTCAGTACTGATATAAACCTCATGAAATTAAGACTGAGAAGTGGCTCTTGAATGTCATGAAGTTTAATGCCAAATTTCGTGGACTAATTATTCCTCAAGATCAAGCATTTATTTAATGTACGCACAAACACAAAGGGAAACAGACATATGTAAATGACTGCAGAGATTGCTCACCTGTGGGTTGGATTTGGCAAGGTTCTCAATCTTGATCCAAGCCTCTTCACGTTCTTTCGACTTCGCCTTTTCTCTGTTTAACAAAACAAGTTCTGTCATTTATCTGTTCCACTCCACTGATTCAAGTGATAGCCAACAAAAATAATAATCCAGCTGTAGTGTTGAGACTGATTGCAATCAAGCATCACTCAGATGTTTAAAAAAAAAATGAAAGAGAAGAGAAAGCTTTGTTGCATACTTGTTTTTCTCAGCCCTGAACTGCTGTGTGCAATCATCAAAGAGCTTTTGATTCATCTCCATGAAAAGCTTTAGAGCGTTGTAAATGAGGCCATGGATGGTCCTGCAAACACACACAGAGTCAAGGGTTTGTCAGTCAAATATTTATTAACACAAGCAAATACAAAATACTGTAAAAAGGTCAGTGTTGCCCCAGAGCAACTAATTTCATTCAAAATCCAGGAAGGGGCCAGAAAATTACGGCAATATGCCTGATACTTGCACTCAGACTTACATAATTCAAAATGGCTAAATGGCCCTCAGCCTTGGCATCGGCAATTTAGGTGACTGCCTGGGGCGCCACACAAAAAAAATAAAGGATCCGCAACTGGCGACCTTTCCTTGTGCTAGGTGTTGAAAATTAAAAAAAGATGAATTGAGGGTGAATTGTTGATAAAAAAAAATATATCAACAATACTCCCCACCCGTTGTTGTTTCTCATTGTTGGATTGACCTGGCTGGAACCTGTCCTGCTCCGTACGCTACGAGAAAGGGAGAGGGCCGAGTCATGGTGGGGCTCATCTCAGGTAGGAGGTAATATTGACAAACTTCAACAACTTGCCCAGAAGCAGTTTTCAAAAAGAAGAAAAAATAAATAAATAAAAATAAATAAATAAAAAATAAAAGGTTCCAGTGTAGAGGTATGTGGTTTTATCTGACAAAATGCTGTTAAACGTTTCATCTGTACCAGCCAGAGGCTAGATAAACTGGACTAAAGCAGAGTCTAATGATTCTGTAGATTATGGGTCTCAAACTTGTGGCTAGCTGGCTAATTGAGGCCTGTTGGATGATATTAAGTGGCCACCTACTTGACATTAAAGATTAGTGCTAGTGCGCACCTTTTTGCCGAATCACTGCACATGCCCTGCTTTCATTAATCTAATGTAGCTTTGTAGTCACATGAACACATGCACATAAACCGAGGAGGCATAAAAAAAAATTTCATATCAGACAAAGAATGAAAACACACATGAAAACTACCAGAGGCTGCCTGTGACACTAAAACACCTCCGGCCTGGTTTACAAGTGAGGACATTCTGTGATGGACCTCAAATATGTAATATGTACATCCCAGCGAGAACACTATGTCAACTATTTGTCAGGCATTGTGTCAAACATCTGTGGTGTGCAATGTAAAGTACAAAGACACTTTTCAAACATGACTACAGCTTATGTGGAGATAAGTGTAACTCCAAACTTGAGGCTTACTTGTTCCAGTGCGTCTTTGAATTGCGGTACAGAGCGGGAAACATAATCGGCAGAATCTTCGCTGCGTTGTCGCTGATGAGACTCATAATGTATTCGTTGTTCCAGTAGTACAGAGCTCTCTCTGCTACCTGAAACATAAAAAGGGTACTGTTACTTAGTCAGCCATGTGTGAGGTGTAAAGCTGGGCTGAATGACAATGTGATCATAGTTAAGGGTCAAATCACAACTTATGATCTGAATCTTAAAAATCCCTTTAAATTTAGTTGAACTACCACACACAACACACAATGTCAGTTATTTAAAGGGTGAACGGCTAATGCCACGATTCAAGAATTATAAACTCATTACTGATACCATTTTCATACTGTGTGAGAAAATGACAAAAATTAGTATTAGATTAACTTTTTATTTACTTATTTATCTGCCTTTGGAGATTTTGTACAAGTTTGGGGTCAAGTCCCCACAAATGCTGGGCCACAGTTCTTTTCGTTGTATCGTATTTATCTAATAAATTGTGAGGACACCTCTGTCCTGATTCCACTTTTCCTCATTTCAATTGTTTGAAGTTTTAACAAAAGTGCTTACTGGACAGGCAGGTTGATGACAACCATTCTGTCATGTAAGACAGGACACACACAGATACTGTAGGTGGAAGAACAGGTGGAGGACAGGGGACGAAAAATAAAATAAAAAAAACTTGCTGCTTATGTTGCATTACTGTGTCTCGTCTCCAACAAATTAACGCAAAACGTGACTAAGTGGTCTCAGTTTAAAGCTCTAATGATATGAACAATGCTAAGTTAGCTACAGTGTGATAGCAGCAGAGGGGTAAAGTGTCAAATTCTGTCAGATGATTTAGATTAATAAGAACATTACTGCAAACAAAAATCTCTTTTTAAATATTAATACACTAAGCATCTCAGTATCCCTGGACCCGACAGACAAATCTCTGCACCCTGTTTTCTTTCTGAATGTATACTCCAGGCTTTGATTGCAATTTTTTAAATCGATATTTGAATGCTGCTTCAGTAATTTTCATTTACCATGAAAACTAGGTTGCAACGCTTGTTATAAAGGAAGAGACTAAATATGAGCAGTTCTCCTATTTACTTCAAATCAAAGAAACTCTAAAAAGCAAATCATATGCCAAATTAAGACCATTCACAGTTCACAGACTGACTTCTGGTTATTTAGAGCAGACTGATTACCTGAAAGTGTGGGCTGGACACACACTTAGCCAGCTGTCTGAAGAGAGGCTCCTGCACTTTAACAAACTCAGAGGGCTCTATGACATCCAAGATCTCCTCCAGCTCATTGAGGAACATCACCTCCTTGGGACTGTGAGTCTTTGGCCAGTACTTTAGAAGAGCCATTACCACCTAATGGGTTGATGGGGAAGAAATAATAATGACTAATCCAGGAAGATAAAGCAAAAGCAGCCTTTTGAATGGAGGAAGTTTTAGTTATTAAATCTGCTACATCAGGAATATATGCTTCCTAATTTGAAATCAGAGAATTTGAGTTTATTTGTAGTTTTTTTTTTTTTTGTGACATACCGGCTCAGTTAGAGTGCTGTCTTTTTCCAAAAATTGCACAACACAGTAGGCCAGCTGTAAAACAAAAACAAACACAATCACTGAGCTGTAAGCTCATTTTAATTTAGGCACAACTCAACTAAAGGCAGCACTGCAGGGGACACAAAATGCCTGAGGGAAAAGCTGGCTGGAACATGTTGAGTGAAGGGAGAAGAGTGCACTTCAAGCAAGTTTGAGCAAATGCAGTTTTGAATGAATTACGGTTCTTGTGCTTCATTTATGAGTTAAAAGACATACCTGTGGATGGTAGACACTGAGTGATTTGACTTTGTGCAAAGGCAATAAAACCTTCAACAGGAAAATCTTGTGCTCCTCTTTTAGTGGTAAGGCAAATCCGTTGATTATGCTAAAAAAGAAAAAAAAAATGGGGCATGATTATATAAATAAGAAAAAAAACATTACAATTACTCATCCTTGGGAAACTTAAAATTAAAGAAAAGTGATTTAGATTCATGCATTTTGTGTGTGATGATGGTACAGAATTTAATACTACAAGAGCACGAAAAGCTCAACTTAACCAGCATTAGCAAACATAGTTGGGTCCCTTACCTTCCAAGTATTTCCAGTAGTTCGGCTATACCATTATGGTGCTCAGTCTCATAGATAAACCTGCAAAAAACAACCACAGAACTGCTTAGTGGAAATAAAAAAAACACTATACTACAAGGGATTTGTACAATATGTTGACTATTAATCTTGATATGTATGTTTGTCTATGTGTGGGAAGCGGGACAGGAGCACTGACCTATAGAAAATGTTATTGATCTGTTTTCTGATGTACGCTCTCAGCCCCAGAAACTTTCCATAGATCCTGTGGAGAGTAGTTTTCAGGAAGTCTCGCTCTCTGGGATCTTCGCTGTCAAATAGTTCTAGGAGCTGCAATGCACGAAAAGCAAAACTTTATAACAATCCATGCTGGATCTTACTATAACGCTGTCATTTCTATGATTTTCTTTAATCACAAATCAGCTTCTGAAAGAGCCGTTAAGTGTTGTATTTATCCTGAGCGTTTGTGAAAAAAAAATTTTCTTACCTGCATAACAAATTTCTGGTCAATGTATTTCTTTGCTATGTTAGGCTGGAAGTCTGGTGATTCTAAAAACCTAAGGAAAAATTCATAGACGAGCTGTAGGAAAAATGAAAACAAGCGTTTAAATGTTGGGAAGAACCTAAAAAAAAAAAAAGGGGTAATAATGACAGAAGCCAACATGGATATGAGATTTGGTAGGCCTAAAACTACAAATCATTCATTACATTCCTGCTCTGAGGCTTTTCTAAGTTAAAGATCAGAGGTGGTTAAAACATCAACCTGCAGGTGGGGCCATGCAGCTTCTAGAGTTGGCTCATCTTCTTCTGGATCAAACTCTGCTCCGGTTGGGTTGGACGAGGGAGGCAACGTCCTGAACATATTCACAGCAAACTGAAAGATGAGAAAAGAAAATGAGACTGCGACTGTTTATTCCTTTGAACAGTTTAACATTTAGGCAAACATCCTTTCACTGTTAGGGTTAGATTTAGTTGGCTAAATAAACTGCAACTCTGGATTATTTTTAAAAAATCCATTTAAAAATATGAAGTGGAACTGACTTTACCAAAACAAAAGCTCTCCCTAAGACATTTCTCTTTCAGGTTAATGTTAACTTTGTCCTTCCAACTGGCCTCCAAGGGTTTGTGCCACAATAATCTAAGTGTCTTGCGTTTCTGGTCTCTCACAGTGTCAACTGACTTCCCTGTGGGCTGCTGTTCCCTGCCAGACAGATCATGGGACAGTGCAGGTGGCCTAGTAAAACACTAAGAGCCTTGTCTGTAAAGAACATCTACAAGGTAGATAAACTGTCCTGAGATGTGTTGCACTTCAACGCTTTACGGGCTGTGAAGATGTGCATTGACTCCACAGACTATAAGGAGAGGATAGTAGTTCAGTCTGAGGTAAAAGAACCTTGCTCTGTTTGATCAGGTAAATTGTCCAATTTCTGTAACGCTGCGCATTTAATATGGATTAAATTGTAAGCAGAGCATCTCAGATCATAACAGTGTTTTAAAAAAATTCTCCAATGTTTAAGTTCAGCTGCTCAAAAACAAAAAGCATCTGTTCAAGTGATTTCAGGCAAACTGCTGAAGCCTCGAAGCCGCGGTAAAATACATTTCATTGTCCATCTCAGGACCAAAAGTCCTCTTGAATAAAAAAAACTTTCATCCTCCCCAACAGCTAAAAAACCTATTCCATCTTTCAGGAACACTCAAGGTAGAAGAACACTTCAAACCTGGTCACGTTTACGGCTGCATCTAATGTTTGCTTTCATTGATGAGTAATTATTTTCTCTACAACATGATAAATTTTTTGGGGTATGCAATGTCAGAAAACAGCATAAACACGTCATCCATCATCAACCACAAGAAAATATTTAGTCTCAGAAACATGAAAAGCATCAAATCCTAGGAGAAACTAACACTACATTTTAGTTAAAATGAATATAATTCTTGGAATGTGATCATTTATAAAATAAAATAATATACATTCAAAGCATAAGTAGGAAAATTAAGCTACTGTTTAATCAAAAACTCGCTGCTAAGTTCCTTTTCTCGGTCCTCCGTCTACTGGCTCCGTCCTGCATCTAGTGTGCCCATATTCTCAGCATTAACTGCACACACACTCTTACTGACCATGTGCACCACCTCTGGGTAGATGGGTTCTGTGATGACATTCCTGTTGTGGGTGATGTACTCCACCATTTCGCTCAGGGCCGCCCGCTTCACTTCCTTCCATTTCAGGTCACTCAATGGGTCAGAAAGGAAGTCGAAAAGAACACAGCACTGTCGCAGCTTCTGGATGAAGAGCTTCTCCTGTTCTGCAGGGGGCACATCTAAGAAAAAAAAAAGAAAAGAAAAGAGGTGAGGTGGTTTCAGAGCAAGTTAAAAGGGAGCCGAACAAGGGAATTGAGAAGTGTGAGGGGGTACAAGAGAAAGAAGGGTACAGCTAACCTGTCATGGGTGACAGTTAAAACAGCAAGAAATATAAAGCCAAAGTGATGAAGACTTGGAAATGAAGTGAATGAATTAATGTATCACGAAGAGTAGGTGTGCTGGTTCGCACTCAGAAAAGAGGATAATATGAGGAAGAGGGGGAGGAATTGAGAACTAGGTGAACAATTACAGCCCATCAATTTCTCTTCCACACACAAACACAGAAAAAATACATTTTTAAATAAAGGCTGGCTAGTAATTATATCTCCCCAAGGTGGTCTGGGGACTCCCTGCTTTGATTCATTTACACCTGAACTTCCACGAGGACAGGCCTACAAACAAACCATCTCTGCCAGGACGAAGACTTCACAAATGACAACACAAGAAGGAAACAACCATTCACAAGTCTCGGAATTCCAACCAGCTCATGTGGTGAAGTAATAACACACACTGACACCATAATTATACAGTTATGTCATTTAGCTTTGATGTAGCCTCTTTCTCTTGTCTGATGCTCTGTGTTGCCGCTGCAGAGGTTCGTACTGCAAAGCAAGTTCAACATAGCCAGGCTTTTTTCTTGTTAGCTGACTTTATAAAACCTGCAGCCCCACTGGGAGTTCATTGTTATTGCTACAATGTTTTTTTGTTTTGGTTGTCTTTTTCAGCCACATTTCATATCTTTTACATAAAATGCAGCCACTATGTATTTCTGTCAAATCAAGGCTTATTTAACAGAATATAACTATTCAGAATATAGAAAATGATGAAAATAAAGCAACATTACTCCAAGACAGGAATTGAACCTATTAAATCATAAGTTTGTGTATTTTTTAACACTTAATACAATTTCTGCTGTTATAATTGTTTAAAGACAAACTTAAAACTTGATGAATTTAAAATAAATACTCAGTTTGCCTTTAAGTCCGACGCTGACCTATAATGATGGTTCAATTTAGCAAATATTTAAGTCAAATTAGTGCAATTAATTTTGTGTAATACATCCACATTTAAAAATTCTCTAATCAGTAATCTATTACTTGCAGTATCAGCGATGTAAAACAAAACGTAGCTGGAAATCAGGACTAAGTATGAGAACAGTTGCAAAGGAAACATGAAGCCTACACGATGTTGTAATTCAAGTTCTTTGCACATTATCAGTAAAATAATGTGTGGCATGACGCCGTTTTCAGTCTAATTAATCTGAAATTAACCTTCAAAGCAGGTTTAGTGTTTATCAAACTTTATTTTGTGTTGATGATGTGACCTGTAAAAAAAAAAAAAAAGACACCTTGGAAACTTTAGGCTCAGCACGACTTCGCAAAACGTTTTGTACGCCCCTCATTCACAAAGGAATAAAAATCTAGATATTTTCAAAAAGCCTCACTAAAGCAGAGTTCTTCAACTCTGGTCCTCAAGAGTCACTGCAGGTTTTTAGCCGTTTCCATGCTGGCACTCACCTGCCCAAATTTATGGCTCATTTACAGGCTTCTGCAAAAACCGCGAACAAGACGTTGAGGAGACCCGCTTCATTTGAATCGGGTGTGTAAAAGTAGGAAATCTAGTGAAGAATGCTTCCCTTAGACTGGTGGTAAAACAGACTAGCTCTGCTCAAACACAACAAACTCCTAATGCCCTCTATAAATATCTAACACTTGGCTTTTCTTAATCCTGATACTTGTTTTTAAACTCCACTTTGCTTTCATAAAAGACAAAACTGCAATAAAACTGGCAAATTCAAGAAGTCAATGTATTCCTACACCAAATACAGGTGTGGGCCAACAGAGGCAGCTGCATGAGACATAGATAAGGGGTCTGTCAGATCAACATGCTCTCATTTTGGCCTTACATAGAATCAGCTAAATAGACTTAAATTTGGTTAGCAAATCTATGCTGTCATTAGTGTCTGCTGGTTAAGCATGTTCTGTATCTGATGGAAGACAAGCGCGCACAGTCTCAGTAATCAGTGCCTAAACACATACAAAAAGAGTGTGACACACTATGATAGTGCATTTCTGCAAAAAGAATAGTCTTTTAGGCAAATTTACATTTGCACTGAGTTTAATCTCATGTCATTTATAAGTGATTATATTATCTAAAAAAGAAAAAAAGAAAAAACAAAGTGCTGCACTAAGCAATTAAACTATTTATCAGTAAATATAGCATTTGCACCCGTTTTGCTACCAAAGCTTAACAAACCATTTCAGTGCTGCAAAAGCTGCATTTCCTGCCCTACATAATAACTAATCAGGAAGGGCGCTGAGGCTTGGACACTGTGTCCGCATGATGGAGATGTTGGCGACATGGGTGAACTAACAAATATCCAATAGACATGGTAAATATACCAGAGGGGGGAAAGAAAAAAAGCACCCCATTTCTCCTCCTTGACTGTACTACAACCTGTGGGTAGAGCACACACAATTACTGAGATAAGAAAATTAGACTGTGAAACAAATGATGATTTATGGTTTTTACTTTATGAGAAAAGGATATAAATAACCAAGTGGAATGAGATTGCTGAGCACAACCACACACTGTGTAATCCATGCAGAAACAAATCAAACTAAGGAAAAGAATAAAAAAAGCATATTTTGTCTTATTTAAAGTTGATTCTAATTAGGATTGACATTAATGAGTTAATTTACAAATAAGAAAAAGCTGTATACATTTCCATGTAGTTTTGTTATAAGAAGCTAATCTCAGTAAGGAAAGACCAGACATAGTTGCTAAGGAGCAAAACAGGCAGTTAAACCTATTCACTCATGCCCTCATTTTAGTCAATGTGCAGTAGGAATGTCAAAGTCTAGGGTACAGATTAGAGAGGGGTGTGCACATGCACACACATACACTTAGTGCATGACATTCCTGCAAACAGGCACATTCTAGGAAAGAAGATCTCCTATTCAGACATAAAGGGGACTTGGCTCTGACACACACACACTTCTGAAGTGTCAGTTTCAAGTTAGCCAATTTATCTTGATGACAGTTAGAGACTGGGAATTCCAGAGGAGAGGGCAAATGTGTGAGCTGCCAATATCAGCCATGTCTACAAACATTTCACATCCAAGTTGGCTGTCACTGGTGAGGCAGTGGTTTATCTAATATATATATATACTCATTTCATTAAAATTATTTAGCCAAAGGCAGCTAAGAATTGTTTTCTGCAGTAGAATCTTCAGTATGCCTGGTTGGGTTGACTGAAAATCACTTTAGTGTAAGGTTTAATGCAATATACAGTATCTGACAATCTGTCCAGGCCGCAGTGGGACATGGAGCTGGACAGGAATGTGGTGCCATGCCTTGCACCTCTGACCATGTTAGACTTAAGTAGCTCCTATTACATAAAAGTCTGTTTGTGTGCGTGATAAAGTTTCTGTACACTCCTAAAATACCCAGTGGGTTGTTGTGCAACAGATAAAGGCCCACTGTTGTGATCCCAAAATTGATGTTTGCTACAATGTGACTCCTTTAATATCATTCATACAAGCCTCGGGTGGGAAACAGGCATGCGCAGTGGCAAACACACACACAAGTATTATGCCTTGTGGAAAACAGAGGGAGATATTTCTTAATGCCCCTGTTCAAAACAAAGATAAATAAGTGGAGTCACACTGGAAACAGTGTTTAGTTTTTCTCTTTAAATGGGTCAAATGAACAGCTGCTAGTCTAGGACTGAGACTAGTTTGGCAACCTTCTTTGCCAGAACACGATGTTAATGATCAATATAAACATTGATCACTTACTATTTATAGCTATAAAGACAGACAGCCTGTCACAGATTTAAACACGTGAGCAAATCGTTTGGCAACAAGCATGATAAAAATCTGCGTTAGGATGCACCGTTATGCTAATCAAACGTTTTGTTTGAATGTCGGTGTAAATCATTGCCCCACCTGAGACACATTCCTAACTGCAATTTTATAACTTTCACTGTGACCACACACACACATAGTGAAAAGTGCAATATTTAATGGAAATATTAAAGCTGTGCTTCTAAGAAACAGACAGCAGAATGGAAAAAAAAAAGGATTCAGAGGACCGATTCATGAGGTGATATGCATCATCAGAAAGAATATATACACATCTATGATAACATGAACAAAGTAATAAAATATTCATGCATCCAAATTGCAATGGGATGCATTGACATCAATATACTGTGAACATAATATGTTTCTTTACAATGCTTGTTTTGTGTGGAAAGCCAAGTTAATTTCCCTAAACAAAAACACGTGTGGATGCTTGATTTCAAGTACATGGCTTAAGTGAGAGATCATAATCCTACACATACAAAAACATATTCAAAAGATGGACATTAGGACAATCCTGGGAATGAACTGCAGTCTGATTAAACTGTTTTTATGAGGGCTGAGATATAAGACATCTGACATGAACAGAGAGACACACAAAGAGTCTGACTGTTCCCAACACCGAGTTGTCATTCAAAGCAGTCGCCTGTATAGCTCATTAGAGTAATCAATAATTGCCCAAGGCTTCATCTAACACTGGGCTGGATCCCAGTACAGTGGTAACAAGCTGGGCCTTTCAGACATGACTGACTACATTGTACACACATTCACAGAGCGAGTCTGACGTTGTAATGCTAAAACATCCCTGCTCTACGCTGACAAAGATGGCAGGATCATTTTGACAGCAGAGATAAGCAACTGCTTGAGTTTTTTTTTTTTTTTTTTTTTTAGAAAATCAGCTGAACGTACGTCACGCACAGCATGATAACAATAAAAAGGGGTAGAGAGCTGCAGCTCCTGCAGAAGTGGCTGTCTTCAGCCTACACACTATGTCCAATTCCTGCCCAGATGAACTGTGCTGTGAGAAAAAACGCTGGGTTGAGCAGAGCTGCTAAAAAAAAAGGGGGAACAAGAAGACAACAGACAACACTTGATTTGTGCAAAGCTTTCCCTCGTGGGCTACAATTAAAACATAGAACAACACATATATAGTAAATTAAATAGAAAAACTAAGGAGAAGAGATCCCTCCCTTGGATATGACCTCACTTCCTTTTGCATCACTAGCTTGGCGGGGGGATGGGCAAGGAGCAGCTAGCTAGTAAAACCAGATTTTTATGTAGCTCCTGTGTCTCACAGCTATGCACAAAAGCCTTGCAAACAACCACTCATCAGCACCCTTTTAAACACAAATAAAAAAGATAAAAAAATTTAAAAAAGCTTTTCTTAAATAAATAAATAATAATTTATCTTATCTCAAATGGCTGAATGCTGACTAACCAGGCAGTTACCAGTGGAGGGGAACAGGAGCACAGCAACACAGCTCTCTGCTCTTAATTCCCTAGGACAATACAGGAAGAACAAATTGTCTTCACATACCTCTGAAGTGCAAAAGAGCCACCGGCTGGAAAGGCCCATTGGAATTGGGTGCGTCCACAACCATCCTGTCTCCAGATTTACTGCATGTCAACATCTAAACCTAAACCAGGAAGGCGATCCACTCAGGGCGAGAGGCCAGCCTCCATTTTAGCACAAAAGCAGATCAGAAAATGAAGCTCTCTGCTGCTGGAGGGAACTGGCTAGTTAGTGATGTAAGCAGTGGAGAAGCCAGCTGATTGGCTGAGGTTGTACTGCTCAGGAGCAATAGAGGCGCAGACTGCTGTGAGAGAAGGAGGGTGATTGGATGACAGAATGAACAAGGGGGTGGGCTATGCACTGGAATTTTCAGTCCAGCTCCTCCTTTCCACTCACTGGTTTCTGGTGGCGCTGTGCAAGGCAGGCCCTGCAATTGATCTTGGATCAGATTGACTTAAATCTTTTCCAGTTTTGCCATTAGCTGAGGTTTCAACATAATCTGACTTAGGATAAGCAGCTGGATATAACTTACTGAGTGAGCTCAGAGAATGAGGGCCCTGGCTGAGTCTTTTATTGCGGTCTTTTCCAGGTTCTTTATCAAAGGAAGGTGAAAAGTGGGTCAGAGGGGGGCCTCAAATCTTTGGATTCACTGAGACATGAAGAAACCACATGAGGACAAGACTGATGGGGACTCAGACTCCAGTGGCCCCAGCAAGATGAGCCACAGAAGTTCTGTGCCGGGAATAATCACTACACAAGATGAAAGGCTGTGTATGACATGATTATTTGATCTGGTCTTCAATAGTCTTAAAAACACATAAAAGAGATGGCTGCACTTTGGAAAAAAAATGAAGCCACATTCAACCACTTTCAATGACTGTATGTATAACATTGTGAGTGTTTTGTGACTCATAGTACTATTCAAAGCAGCAGTGGAATTTGCCACATTCTGTTATTGTAAGTGACGTGCATGTGCAGTACAAAATTAACAGTAAACAGGAAATGACAGTGAGAGGTTTGTAAATGAAATGCAAAGGAAACTGCTGCAGCAGGTTCTCAAAGTCTGTCATAAATATTATCTGATAAATCACATACAAGAGTTAGAGATTAATAATGCATTTCATGCATTGTTCGAAAAATTAATGTCTGCATTGTGCTTATTTTACAAGTAATTGCTATTCATTAATGCAGTGATGCTTCAAGAATATGTTTCCAGCATATGTAATATCTGAAAACACAGAATGTCTGATCAGCATTTTATTTTACACATTAAGTTGCTGTCTTTTTCATGTGATTTATCAGTGGACATACAGGGTGAAACCACATCTACACTACAAGACACACCAGACTTTTCACAACTGTGAGTCAAACATAACCATTTTCATAGCCATTTGAAAACAAGAGAACTGTGTGGGGTTTTTTTCAACAAGAGAAACATAATCAAACAAATGTAGTAAATAATCAGTAGAAATGTACAGTATTGATCTGTATAGATCGGAAATGACCACTCACCAAGTATCACATGCAAGTTACATTTAAAGGTTGTTCAAATATTGAATGACTTCTTCCTTGCAGGTCATTTATGCTCCAATGGGTGCAACAATTAAATTGACTTTAGACTATTTTACATTGCATTTCTTTTTTATTTCTTTCTATATACTGGGGGGGATTATAACTTGGATAACCAAAACCATGACAAAGTGGAAGAGATAAAACAATTGCAGTACAGGGAAACAGGATATTAATGCAAACAGGAGAGAAACGGAAGAGCAAGTGAACCATGGCCCCAACTCTTGGCATTCTCTCACAGAGGGGCCAAAACCTCTCCAAGCGGTGCCATTACATTCCACAGCCATGACAACAAGTGTTCGTATTTATTTAAAAGCTGCCACTAACATCTTACTTGCTGGGTTAAAATGGTGCATAGTTAAGGATGAACCACTGGGGTCTTTTTGAAGGCTTAAAAAGTATCTTTTGTATTTTATTACTGATAAATATTAACAAAACCAACTAATAAGCAGTGCTTGTGCAGCTTAATAGGCAGCATAATATCTCTGAACCAAAGATTTCTATTGTTCTAAAACAATTTAACATTAAGCCATGCTGTTGTACAAAGTTCCTTTAAAAATATAGATATATACAGAGTCCTCAGTTTGCCTCCCAGAAGCTGTAAATACTCACAAACATGTTAATTAAACAAACATACAAAGGTCTATCATTTGCATTTCTGTTCATCTGACTGTTTTTTAAAGATCATTTATCTATCTTTTATACCGCTTATTCTAATTCAGGGTCATGGGGGACTGGAGTTTGTCCCAACAACTAGCAGGCAAGAGGCATGTACATCCTGGACAGGTCAGCAGTCTATCGCAGGGCCAACACAGAGAGACAAACATTCATTCACTCCTAGAGAGAATTTGGAGTGACCAATTAACCTAACATGCAAGTCTTTAGATGGTGGGAGGAAGCTGGAGTACCCAGAGAGAACCCACACATACACAGGGAGAAAATGCCAACCCACACAGAAAGGTCACTGTTCGAACCTCTCCCTAGCTGAAGCTCAAACCAGTGATCTTTTTTTAACCTTTATTTTACCAGGCAGATGCCTGAGATCTCTTTTACGAGCATGGCTTGAAACACTCTTGCTGTTGAGGTAGTTTAAAAAAAACAAACAAAAAAATCACCTACAATCAATTCATCAACTGACTTGAGTCATAAGGTAGTCATAAAACAGTTTTAAGTCATTTTATGGGATTTGCTGGAAAATTTAAATAATGAACTAAAATAATATTTTAGCTTGACACTACACTGTAAAAAAACTCAAAATTATATCCAACAAGAAAATCTTCCAAAGCTCTTCCAACTTCTAGCCAGCAGGTGGCAGCACAAGTTGGGCCATGACAGCAAGAGGCTTCTGTAATGCAAACCCACCACTAAATGTTTTACCAACACCTGGCGGACCACTGTTTAATCCTCTTAATCAAACATGCATTGTTGCACTGCTGACAACATTTCGTTCAAATAGAAAAAAGCCATGCAGAAAAATAAAAAAGGAACAAAACAAGTAGGGCTTTTGGAAATGAATGACACTTTTAAAATTCTTTGTAAAATCAGTAGAGTTATTACTAGTTCTTTCTGGAGGTATTTACATATTTGAATGAACTGTAATAGTTGTTTATTTGTGTCACGCACACATTAATTGGCAAGCATATTGTGGTGAGAGGGTTTCTATATGAACATTGTGATATTGTGTGGGGCCCTGCGATGGACTGGTGACCTGTCCAGGGTGTACCCTGCCTTTCACCTGAAACACTGCTGGGATAGGCTCC
>JBAMHW010000022.1:16436521-16447074 GCA_037177495.1 Rhadinocentrus ornatus
GGACAGTCCTTTTACTTGTGTGTTCTTTATCTGTACATTCATGTTGTTTATTACTGACTCTGTTTATTTACACCTCTGAGACAACTTTGTTGTGATATAGGGCTATACAAATAAACTTGATTTGATAAACTTGATTTGATCCACTTTCTATACCTACTTTTCCTGTTCAGGGTCACAAAAATCTGGAGCATTTCCTGGTTTGGATTGTGCAGTAGCAAAACACACATTGAACATGATAATATCACTAGTTCATGTATTTTAATCATGGTTCTATGATGTAGTTTTAAATCTGCAATGCTTACATAACATTAATCAAAGTTTAAAAGAAAAAGTCCTTTGACAGATTATGTGGGTCCAAATTTTACACCAGAAAACATATATGGTCAGATGAATGACAAACAGCAAGAAAACTGTGGCATTATTGCTTAGTGATTAATTAGTTTTGATTATGAGCTGTGTTTTTTTTTCTTAAATAAACAAACAACAGTTTCCAACAGTTCATGATAAATCATGAGTCAGTTTTGGAGATCAAATAAAACTTTGAAACCCTTATCATAGTGCCAGCACCCCTGAAACAAAACTGTAGCAAGGATGATAAACAGAGACAAATTCACTGTTGTTTTGCCTTCTTGGTATTAGGTAAGATTTAATTTAGCTTGTGAGGGTCAGCAGGGGCAGCAAGAAAGACCTGATATATTGTGCTAATGTGTTGTTGTTATGCATTATGTAGATCAGTGAGTTTTAATCATAACCCCCATGCATTGGTGTTTGCGACCCTCATCCCCACACGATGGCTTAGTGATTAATTGTGTGATGTATTAAATAGGCCATCCTGTAAATGCAAGGCTGGAAAACTGTCAGGATTGTCAAAAATTAAGGATAAAGTGGTTTTTGACAATTTACCACTGTGACAACGTACCTACATAGCCCAAAATCAGTATCTCTCATGAAGATAATGTCAAATTTAGATTTTAAATATGACATGTGTGCTAACTTTGTTGTTTATGAGTTAATGTGTTAAAAAATAAGGGGATAATGTAAAAATGTACCTTTACATTAATGGTTTACTCTGACAACTCTGGTAAAAATCCCAAATTTATTTGATAAATGTAGGCTATATATTTTGCAGGACTATCTGGCGACCCCCTGAAATTATCGTGCGACCCTCATGGGGGACCCGACCCCCAGTTTGACAACCACTGATGTAGATTACTGTATGATGATATGTTCAGGTTTAGCATTATTAAGTGCTTTCAGTCTGTATACAGAGATAGCATCCTGCTGACCTCACCTTGCTCTAGCAGATGGCTTCTTTGATGGGATTGAAAACCATCATGTACCACCTGCTGCAGGAACATGCTCCATTAGGCTGCAACTTTCTAGTTTCTATAGTTGAATGTTATCTTTTCACCAGTGGTTATTTTCTACTGTCTAACACCCACCTCACATTTCCTGACAACGCTACTGGATTTCATCTCATTTGTTTTACAGCTAAAAGCAAATGCTGTCAGCTTCACCCCCCCCCTTTTCTGTAGGGAGTTGGAAGGCTATAGAAAACTGCCCTTTGCATTTGATTTCTCCCATTTACAAAGATGTTGTCATTTAAGAAGCCTGTTATCTGTCAGCTTGAAAAGTTAACATAAATTTTCATCAAGGAAACATTTAAGTTTAAGAAAAATGAAAGAAAAATCTTGCCATCTTCTTCATCTTAAACAGCTGACCCACATATGGGTTCCAAAAATAAATCAGCGGAAGTGGCTGAACTGAACAGCAAACGCTATAATGTGGACTTTTAAGCCATGCCATATTTGCATCAGATAATTGAAAAGTAAATATATTAGGTACTATACATGCAACATGTCTTCCTTTTATTTTCTCCAAATGAAATTAAGATCTCACTACAACTGTTAAAAACATCTAATGATTATACAGTGGTGTTACAACATTTTTAAATCTGATTTGTACTTAATGTTTATCATTCCTTGTTAAAAAATGTCAAATGTTTTTAGTGATTTCACTAGTGCGCTCTGCATCACATTTAACTTTCCAATATTTTTTTTGTTTGTAACCAAAAAAATAAAAAAAAGAATAAAAGAGGAATGGATTACATGTTGATAAAAGGGGGCTGCATGACCGTGTAGTGGTTAGCAAAGCAGCCTCACAGCAAGAAAACCTCTCGTCTGAACCTTGGCTGAGGCCCTCTCTGTGGTGTTTGCATGTTCTTCCCATTGAAGTGCATCTCTCTCCTGGAATGCAGCTTCCTCCCACTGTCCAAAAACATACAATTTACATTAACTGTTGTTTCTAAATTATGCTTATGCCTGAGTGTGAGTGATTGTTTGCTGGCCCTGCAATTGACTGGTGACTTGCTCGGAGTGTACCATGCCTCTCGCTTAGCTGCTGGGATAGGTTCCAGCCCCTCTGCAACCCTGCATTGGAATAAATGGGCATAGAAAATGGATAAATGGATGTTAATGAAAGGTTTGTGGTATTATTTGCAAATCTCTTAAACACTAATATCCATTAGTAGAACCATGAGAATATAATACATGTTAAATAAAACATTAAACAGTCTATAGCTGAAAGAGATGTGCTTATTTTGAATTTGAGCACAGTAAGTTGTTTAAAAAAGGTTGACAAAGATGTATGTTTCCACTGTGAGTTACCATTTCATAATGGGTGTATTTTCCAATCAGCATGTCATTGTGGTTTATGTGAAAAAAGTCACTTCCAATCCATAACTTCATTAACAACAGTTACGCTAACCATTGAGCTCTGAAACACACTTAATGACTATTGATTGGCTGACTTTGTACACTTTGATTTTTCAAAATATTAAGTACCTCCTTGTAGCTGCAGCAATTTAAGGCCGTTTTCAGAATGATGCTGTAGTTTTCTGCCTGAGCCAGACACATCTGCTGGTTTATTTCAACATTAGAAACATTTCGGCTTCTACAATCAGTAACAGTAGAAAAAATATTATAATAAAATATCAACAAGAAGTTAAAACATTTTTTATTTGCATGGTTTTGATAAGAACACACAGGTCAGTGCAATGTTTGTTGTTTCATCACATAAAAAGTCAAAATGTCCTTTTACAGAGTAAGAAAAAATATAATTTTTTTAATTTAAAAGGCTTTCTGAGAACTGCAAATGCTTTCAGCTTTAGGCCTTTTCTCTTCTTAAGTGCACAGCATCCCCCTTATTCTTTTTAGCTTGTTGGATGTCAGAAGAGCCTGTCTTTGAAGCATTTTTGTATTTCTTTTTCTCTTTTCACGGAGAGTACAAAGATAGCATAAAAAAAGAACATAAATATAACAACATATAAAACATCTGTCATAAATAATCAGTTTGAAGTCAAAGTAGGCTGATGTGCATTACATTATGAATGTTGCATCTAAAACAGACTTTGTCAGACTTTGTTTGATATTTCACTTTCCTTCTACTTAGCTCTACTTTGACTGGGCTGGTAAAATAATCAAACAACATATATTACTTTTATTTAGTCTGCTGTTATCAGAAATAACAGTAATGTTGAAAAGCTATGTTAAATCGTATCTGCTTGTAAAGGATTAAAAGTAATTGTGAATATTGTGCATGCTATAAACATATATAGATTTCAAGTAATATGATGCAGAGGCAAATGTACACAAAGACCTATGAAGCACTTGCATCTAAGTAGAGACAACAAGGGTCAGCATTACAAAAGGATAGTCCCATCTACTGGATGGCTATGAATCTTTATTTTGCCAAGAGCTGGATGAGAAAATTAATACAATCTTAAATCTGTCAAACAATTCATTTTGAGCTTAAATCCAAAATCTTAAAGCTCAACCTTTATCATAGATTCCACCTCTAGCTCGTGCTGATCATGGAGATTTATTTTTTTTAAGAAAAGGAATGCAAAGAAAATAATCTAACTTGCATCTGCTGTCATGTACTTGTATCTGACTCATTCTGCTTTAAAGGACTCAATACCCTTACATCCACATTTGAGCTGAGCTAGTTGGAGTTTGATCTGGCAATTCAGTTGTGCTGTGTCCCCCTTGTATACAAAAGATGTGATTACTCATTGTTTTTACTGACTTCTTCTTTTATGTACCAGTCTGTTCCATTATTTTCACATCAAAGTGTAGGAGTGGAACTGTGGGGCATTTGCAACAGTGCCAAGGCCAGTGTGAGTATTGAGCATGCAGGGGTAATTCAACACTCAACCACATTATTTTGATGTGCAAACTTATTTTTGCAAGCACATCAAATATGAACTTTCAGACCAGGAAGTACAAACTTTTAAGATAAGGGGCACATAGTTTTGCAGTTTGTAAAATATCTGTGCCTCTTAGTTTAAAACCCCTTCTTTTAATTTTTATTTGAATTGCCTACATTTAAAATCAGTTGCCTACATGTAAAAAAGACGATTGGTGAAAATTTTGCAAAAGAATATTGTTCTGGATTTAAGTAAATAAATTAGTCAGAAAAACAAATAAATAATCTAAAGAGATAAAACCCAGATTGCCACTGTTCCTGTCTATGTACTATATAAGGAAGCTGAGGAACAGGTTATCCAATAGAGGAGGCAATATTGCATTAAGTCTTAATTTATTGTTTTATGGAAGTGTATGTTATAGCAGCAATATACACCCTGGGGGTCAGGACCTCTAACACTGCATATGAAAACACCTTCCGAACAGATGAGACTTCACTTATATACTGTAAATTCACAATGTAGCTGAATTTGCATCAAATAGTATAGAAAGAACTAAGTGATAAATATACACAATATAAAACTATTTACATAGAATTTTAAAAGATAAAAAGTAAAATGGAGAAAAGAAAAATGAGTTATACACTGAAAAAATAATGATGTGACTGTCCTGTCTTTTTTTTTTTTGGTGCTAACTTGATCAATATGCTGCTCCGGATGTGCCAATCAAAAGGTCTCTGGATGGAACCATGAGACTGAGCTGCTTCACAGTCTACTGGCTTGTCTGTAGAGCCTCCTACTGGGTTTCACATGTCTTTTACATGTCATGCTAGCTTTTGTTGGAATGAGTGTCCACAAGATTATAGTTGAAATGATGACCATGCACAGAACTAATTATTACTTTAAACCAGAAGAGATGAAGCAGTGTAGCGCCTAGCTGTATACCCTCTTGATAAACATCACAGGTCTAATTTGAGATTTGTTCAACAGGTTAAGTTGTAGCTGGTGCAACAGGCAAAACTCAGGTGTGTGTGTAACTTTTGGGAATGCATCAAGCTCCATCTTTACAGCCTCTGGTTTTCCAAAAATGAAACAGTAGAACCTTCACACTATGTGAGGAGAGGAGAAGGTGATCTTCTTGATGATGATGGTGAGGATGCAAAAACAAATCCAGAGTGGGACTTCACACAAAGTTTGTAAAGTAAGAGAATATATATAACGTTCAACAGGCAGAACAATGATTTTTTTTTCCCTTTTAATGTACCATGATATCATGTATAAAGCTGTAAAATGATTTTTTTTTTTCCTTTGAAGTAAGTATAAGCAAAACACTGTAAATTCAAAGACTGAATTGGCTATATTAATTTTTAAAGGAAATTATAAATAATTGGAACTCTTTTGCAAGCTTCTTTCAGACATTGATGTCACACAGCATAAGCTGAAGCTACCATTTTCCTCTTCCCATCCCTCTCTGACTACTCTTTAAGGAACTCCAGAAGAACCTACATTTGCCTGAGCCTCTTTCTGAGTGACTGACTCTGCTTGGCCTCCTCTGCAGAAAGTGCAGAGGCCAGTGGTAGCCAAGTCTGCTGCAACAACAAGGGGTGGAGTAATTGAGCGTTGCCCCTGGAGTACAGCAGCCAATAGATTGTATCACAGCCAGGCAGTAGCAGTTACACCGTTGGACTTTTCTTCCTATTGCTAGGTCAGTGGGCTCTTCCATTTATTTTCCCCTTTTCGCTGTTGTTAAATTGGTTGATGATAAGACTATCAGTTCATCTCCAACTGATGTTGTTACAAAGAACCACACCTCTGTGTCCAAGAAACACACAAACGGGTAGTTATAATCAGCTTTACTGGTCCAGCATGTCTAATCACAAAATAAGGAAATACAATGAAACAAAAACACGCAACACTGGAAAAAAAAAACTGTGTTGTGCATAAACACAAACCTATGAATTCAAAATCAAAAGGCACTCTTTTCCACTCTTGGGAGATTTTGAGAAGAAAGGCTCTTGCCTGCCCACCACTCACTGATACACAGATGCAATATTTACACATGATATGCAAGAACCAAGCAAGCAAAAAACATCTATTATAACACAGTCACCTCTCCAATGCAGCCCCAAGGGACCACATGCCAGTGTTCTCCTCGTGCTGGACCCAAGCCCAGATAAGGATTGTCAAATCAATATGCAAATCAGTGCTTCATCTCCAATGTCTCTATTCCCAGTGTCTTGGAGATGGAGTCAGATGATTCATCGTGGTGACTGCTGAACAGTAAAGAAGAAAAATCCAGTGACCTCTCTAAACAAAACAGGGTAAAGCGCTGGGGATCTTTTTGTCAACCTTTTGTGGTGCTAAATATCTAAGTTCATGTTATTTAATTTGGGATCAACAGAAACATTTATTATTGGATCAATGTATTTACAAGCCAATAAATAAATTTGCCAATGACATCAAGGATGAGAAGAAATATGTGTGGAGTGTGACAGTGGCTCTTCAGAAAGTCTTTGTTCTGAGGAGTTTCTTGCTTTCATACATTTAATCAGAGATAAATCTTTACAGAAAGGTGTGCTTCTGAAGCGAAATACCAGTCTGTCCTTCAGTCAATCAGTGGTTGTTGCTCTGACTCCTCTCTTCTGCACCTATGACTCTCTTAGAGCGTCTCTTTCTTTGTCCAATCACATTTCCTCATCCTATCTCCTCCTCACTCTATCTGCTTTATTCTCTGCTCCTTTCCACTCTGCTGGGGAGTTACTCGGGTCAGAAAACGGGCCGGCTGCCTGCGCTAATCTGAGAATACAGGTGGACAGAGACAGAAGCTGACATAAAGGCCAGCTTTCCCATGTTGATAAAAGACTGTGCTCGTGCTTCAAATCTGATACCATCCAACTTGACCTATAAATGTACTTGGCCTGCCACAGTAGAAGAAATGCATCTTCATTTTTAAAGAGGCTCCATTGGCAGACATGAAGTTTAAATCACTCTGAGGAAATAAAACACACAATTTGGCATTAAAGACCTCACAGTGATTGGTGGTTTTAAAGGTGGTTATTGCTGTATGGACTGAATTACCCTCTAGGGAAAAATAACTTTGATTAAAGAAATATTGTGTATTTGCTGTTTGGAGAATGAAGAATGCATACCTTCAACAGAGGAATTTTTCTTTTTAATATAATCTATCTTTAAATAAACAGCTTTTTTTGAATGGGTTATTACATAATAGTACATTATAGTATGTGTGGGAGTTTTAATTCATCCTGAAAACCTTTAATCACAGCAGTGATTTAAAAAAAATATATATGTTTAGTGTCTCAGCTCCAGGAGTTGATGTAAAACTGTAAAGAGGGATTCCTGCTAGGTTTAGATTCACATAATTAACCATTGAATTAAATATGTTCACAAAAGCAGTTTTTTATTTATTTATTTATTTATTTATTTCCACTTTCTAATTAACCCCTCTGTTACTTTACAGACATTTAAACTTGTAAGGAAACTGTTTACCATATTATGTTTTTTTTGTGTAGAAGCTCTCTGTGGAGATGGGAAATCAGCATTAAATCGTTTTTCAGTCCAAGTTTGAGAAAGGCATTTCTCCTGGGATTTTGATGACAGCTTGTGTTTGCTTTGGTGAGTTTGCATTAACTTTATAAAACATTTTTATTGAACTACTGAAGGTAGACTTTTAATTTCTAAAGTGATCTATTAGTTATATCAACATCTATGTTAAGTGCTTGTTCCCTTTAGGATGAAATTTAATTCAATCTGATGCTTTAGTAGATGTGTTCTTAGACATTCTATTTGCTGATAGGTGGTCTGCAGTCATTAGGTTTAATATATTAGGCTGATATATATGTGGATGCATAGTCATGAGATATGTCATGAGCAAAATCATCAATGCTATGGGTTGAGAGTTCTACTTTAAAATCTGTATAGCATCACAGACAGCCACAAAAAGATGAGGTTAGAAAGCTTGTTTATATTAAAATATCCTAAGAACCAGTCATTTATCACCCCCATCCTCACTCATGATCACAGGGTTTGGGTTGTGATGGAAAGAATAGGATTGCAGATGAAAGCATTTAATATGAGTTTCCTCAGTGGAGTGAATTGGCTCAGCCTTAAAAATCAGGAAATCAGCCATCCATAGGTAGCCCAGAGCATTTGCTCCTGGCTTCCCTCAGAGACAGCCAGCTGAGGTAGTTTTGGCATCTGATTGGGATGCCTCCTGTGCACCTTTCTTTGAAGGTTTTCCAGACACATCAAGCTGAGAGAAGGCCTTAGGACAGAACCCAAACTTGTTGGAAGGATTACATACTGTATCTCACCTGGCCTGAGAACATTCCCCCTGGGAGAAAGTGAAAAGAAATTGCTGGGAAGAGAAATGTCCGGGATACTTCGCTTAGCCTGTCGCCAATGTGTGATAAGGGGGTAAAAAAATGGATGGATGTTGTACACTAAAGCCCTGATTGACATTTCCGTAGCCTAGTATGAGCTTTCTAAAGGTGCAGGAGCTATAAAGTATTTATTGAAGCTGTCACTGGACAGTGTGGGAGGTTATCTGTGGTTGGAAAAGTCCACACAGCTGTGCAGTAGCAGCCAGGATGTAAATCTGTATGAGAATTTGAACTGAAATTGAAGCAACTATTGCAACATAGATAATAAAGCACAATGATTTACTAGAATTCGGAATGCTTACTCTTTAGGATCTCTGGGCTTTGATTGCCTTATAATTGCAAAAATACTGCAGTATTGGACATGTACAGCATGAAAGGAAATTGCCTCTGATCTTCTGAGTCTCCCGATCCTCCAGATATAAGGCTTTCTTCCTACTCATGAAGTATAAGAACACATTAAAGCAACTGTGTGTGTATGTGTGTGTATTATATCTGGCCTGTGAGCTCTAAATGAACACTAATCCACTAGTATTGGCTATTTATGGAAAAGCGTCAAAGCTTAATTCTTGATCCACAGACTTTGAAGACATCTGTTTTCAATAATTTGAACAATGAATTCTTCCCTGAATAAAGATGATTGCCATGCCTCATTCCATTTGAGTTCAGCTGTGGTTCATCTGCTCTAAACTAGATGGATCGCTGAATGGAACAGACAACCCCAGGGCTGTGTGTGCTTGTGTGTGTTTCTGTCCTAACTTTCCTCCATCCCCCTTTCTCTTGTCTCACCTCAAAAAAGTGCGTTTTGTTAACCAGAAGCTCCTCTACATGATTAAATATTGTTGCTGAGTTGTTACGGCAGCCATTTTTGAATGTTTGTATCTTTCTGTTTGTCTTTATTTGAGTTGCTTGTCTCCTTGGGTAAAAGTGTTCATGAATAGTATGTATTTAAGTCTATTCCATGTCAGTGTTATTGAAGACCGACAATTCTCTTCAGCATGTTTTTCCAACACAGTCCCTCACATTTACCCTTGCTGTGTAAACAGGAATGTATGTGTGCAAAAGGGGTTTAAAGGTTAATTTGTTCTTCCAAAGTGACTGCCCATTTCCTTCATGAAAGGCTTTTACATACCTGTCATGTTTTTGCTAATTGCTAAAGCCTTGGTGATCAAAATGTTACACGGACCTGCAGTTGCCTTTAATATCCTGACCTTTTCCTGTGCAGCATTTCAGACTCATTTAAAGAAGAGACTATCAAAGACTAATTATGGCATGACAATGCAAAGGCTGCAAGGCTCATACTCAAACTCCCGTACCCCTTCAAGTCTTTAAGTCTTTATATCGTAGTAATCGTAGTTCTAATCTAAACTTCACATCTGACTGTTGATAAAAAACATACCCATCTTTAAATGACTGATGTGCTTTATATGTTTCTTACCCTTCTTTTCTTTCCACATTCATCCAGTATTCAACATTTATTTCCAACACCATATCACCAGGACAGGATAATGCCAAACTGCATCAAATAAGAGACAAAGAACATTCTGAAGAAATGCTTTCTGACTATTTACTTAAGAAGTAACAATTTTTAAGGAATCCATTTTGAGGTCACAATTGTTTTGCAAATGGGCTCCGAAAAGGTTTGTTTTTCTAAAAAAAATATATATATAAAATAATAATAATAATCCATCTCCATCTCAATCAAAGTCTCAGAACTTTCCTCGGATCCTTTGGCCCCTCTTGGTCTACAAAGTCCCCATTTCAATGGTGGAAGGCTTCGAGATGAGGGTCAGCAGGTTTCTCTGCAGGTGGCTAGGGTTGCCACGAAGCCTGAACAGTATCATCATGCACGGGCAGACCAAGCTGAAGCTCCCAATAAGCAGCCTGAGCGAGGAGTTCATGGTCTCCCGGTCGAGGGAGCTGCTTCAATACCGGTAGTCCAGTGACCCAAA
>JBAMHW010000022.1:16453959-16466807 GCA_037177495.1 Rhadinocentrus ornatus
CACTGCTGGGATAGGCTCCAGCTCACCCCGCGACCCCTAATGGGAACAAGCGGTACAGAAAATGACATGACAATTAATTAATTGATTTAGTCATTCATTTTTCCAGTCGGAAGAGGGACATTATATTTTTTCCAATTTTGACACTGAATCCTTAACCTTCCATCATCACAAAACGTTGGCCACAAAGTTCCCTAGTGCTCGTCTTCCTGTGTTTGTTTAGAATTGTCCTTGTTGCCCTTTTCTTTGTAATCAGTGGCTTGCTCACAATAACCCATCTCTGTGAGTTTGATCTCTCCAAATCCTGTAGGCACCAACACATTTGGCTTCAGTTTTGAAAACATTATGGCCTGCACAACGAGGCTCAACTCGAGCTCTCATTCTCTACCATCATCTATTAAATCCATCCTGCTCGGATCCTTTAGAATTTAGTCCTCTAAGGCTCTTAAGACATTCAATGAGCTACATGATGGAGGAGTTTTCTTCTCATTTGCAGCTTTATCATCTAAATACGATCTTACCAACAGCCACCTTTTCTGATACTATCAAGTCTGACATTTTGTCCAAAAATCTTTCCCACACTTCCCCAACCGTCCCCCAGAATCGGAGATGGATCAGCTCTTTTCTATGAACCCAGACCAGAAAAGGTTATACTCAACACTGTATAATAAGATTAATCTCTTCAATCAAAACACAGTGAATGAACACAGAGAATCTTGGGCTCAAGATATCAGAAGAGCAATATCTGACAGCAAGTTGAACAAAATCTTAACATTAGTTCATTTCTCCTCTCTCTGCACTAGACATGGCTTGATGCAGTGCAAGGTATTGCAGAAGAATTATTTTACTAATGCCAGACCAGCATAAAATTATTCTAATCGCAATGACACTTGCAGTCAATGAAACCAGTCACCTGCTGATCATATGCACATAATCTGAAGCTGCTGAAAGTTTACATCCTTTCAGTAAAATGTTTTCAGACTCTGGAGCACTTATAAGGTATTAAGATTAACCCCGACAGCCATATTTGGTTTGACCCTACCTAAAGACATACCGATCTCTGTGAAGCGTGCCATAGCCTTTGCCACCCAGCTAGCCGGGCCATTCTTGTTAAATAGAAAAACATCCTTCCTCCTACAAGTAATCAGAGGTTGCAAAATATTCCACGATACTTACAGTTAGAGAAGCTGAGATTCCAGCAGAATGGCTCCTTAAAATATGTGGGTGGAAATCGTAAATGAATTTTGACTGGTGTATTAACCTGCCAGCTGATCAGTCGGACTTCGGCCTACCTGAGGCGCTGTGTTTTATCAACTTGCGCCAGTTCAATACATAAATTCCAAAAAGACTGTGCCTAAAAGAGGATTAATTATCCACGGTCCATGGTCAAACAACAGACAAGTATTTAAGAATAAAATTACCAGGCAAGTATTTTTCTATCAGTTTCTTTTGTGATAGTCTGAGCTTAGTTGACACACAATTACCCTGTGGTTATATTCATTACAAGAAGCAGGAGGATCATCTTTATTTTTGTTTGTTTTACTTGATTAAAACATATTTTGTTTCTTTTGCATCCACTCACCTTTAATTAATTGGGAGACACATTGACAAAGAGCCATCAGGCTGCAATCCTGAATCAATTTATGGCTCAATCAGTAAAAGACAGCCAGAAAAATTAATTTCCATGTTTATCATTAGTATATTCCCTGTTAATCAATTCCAATGATACTTTCTCACATGAAGGTAAAATAAGCAGAAAGCAAACAAACATGTTAAATCCCTCCAATCATTCTCACTTAACATTCAATATCCATGTTTTGCCTTGTGTCTTCAGCACATTGTCTTGTAAGAAATTTATGGAAAGTATTTGTTGCTATGACATTGTGTAATATAAATATTCAGAGCGGGAATTTTGTTGCCCATTTCAGTTTCTGTAATGAAGAGAAATGCTTCACTGGAGAAAAGCATGTAGAAATGTAAAACACTTGACTACCTTCCCTTCTCAAAACAAGCATATATTACAGTAAGTATATCTAACACACACACACCTCATATATAATTTCTTGTTTTAGAGTTTGTTGTCTGTACCATGGATACATATGGGAGCAGGAACATACCATATCACATAGAGATTATGAAAACATACAGTTCATGGCTTTTCATTTCCGCAGTATTGACTCCAATCACTCGGAGTTTGCACTTTTAACACAGTCACACAAGTCCTTGTTTGTTTGTGACTGTTGCATTCATCCAATAAACAACAGAAATAGCTGTTGTGACATAGAATAGACTTCAGCCCCCATTAACTGTCCTTTGTGACTCTTTAAGTACTACAAGTCATGTGATAGGCTCTTCAGGGATGCATGCTTAAGTCTTGGTGATGGATGTTTGAAGATCTATGCCTCGTAGAATGAAAATACATTAATTTTAGCAAGTGTAAGATGAGACAGTCAAGAGTTTAGGACTTTTATTGTCGTATATTATCTTGTTTTGTTTCGTCTTTTGTTTCTGCTTTCCTGTAGACGACAATTTAAATCCATTTTAAGCTTTCAGAAGTTTCGTCTGCACTTGATGAGTTTTTGGAAGGCCTGCTTGAATTCATCATTGAATGCAGTATATATGACAGGATTGATAAGAGAGTTTAGATAACCCAACCAGGTAAATATATCAAAGAGCACAGGATCAAACCAGCATTCTTTACATATGGCCATGACAAGCGTGACGACAAAGAACGGGAGCCAACAGACAATAAACGCTCCCAGGATGATGCCCAAAGTCTTAGTTGCTTTCCTCTCCCGCGCTGCACAAAGTCGTTTCTTCTCCAGCACGCTGTCTGCCAGCTTCACTTTCACACTGTTCATGAACAGAGGTGATCCTCCCCCTCCACCACCTCCTGCACTGCCAGAGTGTAGGTGTGGGTCCTGGTGGGAGGAAGAATTAAGAGAACAGAGAGAGGAGCCTGCAGAGGTCTGGATGAGCTGTGCAGTTGTGAAGCGCTTCCCAGATGATGATGGGGTCTTAAAAATGCGAGATCGGGCAGCAACATAAATCCGTCCATAGAGGATAATAAGAAGTACTGAGGGAACGTAAAAGGCGCCGAAGGTGGAGTATATGGTGTAAGAGATCTGATCTGTATTCACCACACACTCTGTCAGCTCCTCGTGGGCTTTGGCTTGCCGCCAGAAAAGTGGAGGCATGGAAATAGATATAGAAATCACCCACACTACCCCAACCATCATCCCTGCTCGGCGCATAGTGCGACGTTTTGAATACTCCAGTGCATCTGTGATGGCCCAGTAGCGGTCCAGTGCAATCACACACAAGTGCAAGATGGAGGCTGTGCAGAAGGTGATATCAGATGACAGCCATATGTCACAAACAATCTGCCCCAGTGACCAGGTTTTGCTGACAGTGTAGACAATGCTGATTGGCATGACCAAAATAGACACCAGCAGGTCTGTTACGGCAAGAGAACCGATGAGGAAGTTGGCAGGGGTGTGGAGCTTCCTGGTCAGAAAGATGGTTGCAATAACAAAGGCATTTGAAAGCACAGTAGCTAGGGTGAGTATAGCCAAGAGTGCAGACAGGGAGACTTGGAGGCTGAGGAGTGTGCCCTTACTCCAGGATGGAGCTGCACTGCTGTCAGGAACCTCTGTGAAGTTACTGGTAAAGTAGTCCAGTGAGTTGTTATCCAACGCCATCTCACCAAAAGTCCTATAAAGCTTTTTATATACAGTTTAAACAAGACTCATAATTATAATTTAACTGTATATGTGGATCAGTTTATGATAAACACTGAATAGAACTTTATGTTGATGTGGCACCAATGTTGAATACTGAAGCTTGGGTTTTTTATCCTCTTATTGGTGGCTGTAACAGTTTATTGTTGTTGTTTAGTCCATTTTTTTATATCCCTGTTTTTGTAATCATCCAATAAACATCAAATTCCATCATTTCAGTTCATAACTAATGATCCTGATGATTTAATCACAGTCTAACTTGTTCATTCCACCTCTTCAGTTTTGACTGGCTTCTCTTGTGTAGCTGCTGGAGAGCCAGATCCTAATTTGTGCCTGGCTCACGACACATAGGCAATCTCTTATGTCACCTCCAACCAACAGCCAGCAGGAAACCACACCTTCAGACCAAGCTTTTCTATCTATCAAATGCTTTAATGGGCTCCTCCTTTTCAATAAAGCTAAGCGGGGAGCAGCATGTAGGAAGACGATGACGACAGACACAAAGGTTTTCTTGTTGTTTCTTTCTTATCTTTTTTGAGGTCCACATGAGGCCTTCTGAATTAAAGTCTTTACTGAAACTTGGCAGCGCCTGCTGTTTCTGATGATGCTGGGAAGGTAAAACATCAGTTAAAGGATCAACATCAAAACAAGATGAGGAAATGCAGCTATAATTTTATGATTAGAGATAACTGTCCAGGGGCTTTTTTTGGCAGTTATACTCAAGCTTTCTTAATTGTGATGACCAGCAGAACAATCTTTTTCAGTTCCAAGTGGTTTTCTATTAACCGTTCTTCTTCACAGTATTGACTGTCTGGTAAAGGTTCAGTTGTAGCAGTCGTTTAAAATTATAAAGTCCAGTTAGAGTTTAATCCAGCTTCCTCAAATGTATTTTCATCCTGCAAGAGACAAATGAGAGAGAAAGAAAGGAGAAAAAATTAGATTTATTCTTTCAAGGTACCACCACTTGCTCCCCCATACACAAAAACCAACCACCTCTATGATTCTGTCCACAATTTAGTAGAAATTAATGCACCTGAGCACGATGTAAATTAAAAGCGATTTACATCACCATTTTAAAAAGTTATGGACAAAGTACCTACACATTTCTTTTTTTTTAAAAAAGGCAATTAAATTCCCAGAGATAAAGCAGACTGAAAAAATTTAAATTTTAGAAAGTTACAATCAACCTGTTTGTTTTTGTTATTCCTACAGCTTGAAACTATTTGCAATACAAGCTTTTTACATAAAAATTCAGTTTAAATGCTCATCCCACAGGCTAGCGTGCTTAAAATATTCTTCCTTATGAGTATGTTCTGCCTAATATTACTTCTGAAAATATTAACTACATGGAAGTGGAGCAGTGGCTGTCATACGGTCAGAAACTGACTGTGTTGCCTCCAGGTTAGCGTCAGAGAATATTATCGCAGGGTTATTACTAGACTTACTTTCAAGTACAATGGAACAGACAGTAAGTGTAATGTGAAAATGTGTCATTTTTCACCCGGAGGGGAAGACTTCATGATGTCCAATAACCGTATAAGACCCCGTCCAGCTTTACATCTTTATATTAGGTTTTCTTTAAATATATTAGAGCAGCTCAATGACTATTGACAGCGTATACTGCAGATATTTTACTTGTTAGATGTATGTTAGCAAAAAAAAAAAAAAAGATATATGTTAGCATTGCACAGACATATTGTTGATATACAACTTGTTGACTGTTAATGTAAAATCAGCTAATTAATAACATCAACTATTAGCAGTTGCCAATAATTGCCTGGTATGTCTTAATTGTGTTGCATTGGCCTGGCCCTGAAACTAATAAAAGTAATTTACATTTAGTTTACATTATTTTTTCAGATGTTAGGTTGGTCTGAATTTCTGTCAAAGCTTGACTTAAGTTTGCAAAGGAAATGTTTTTCATGGATACATTGAATTGAAAATAATCAAACAGAATAAAGTTTATTTACTAGAATAAGATTTTATTTAATATTTCACACATTTGAAAGATATAAAGGGATGGCAAGGACCAAAGCTGTTAAAAAACAAAGAGTGGTGTTTACAACTGTAAATAATAATGTTTGGCCTTTCACACTTAACGCATCCTTCTGCCAGCACATTTTGAGTGTTAAGATTTCCAAGTGTAGTGGTGTTTCTGATACAACTGTGCAAATCACCCCCATAAATTGAAGGCTTGATTGACATCTGGACTCTTGAGGGGTAATTATTGTGCTATGAATGTGACAGTATTACATGGTGAGCCTGTGGGAATCATAGCTTCAGCTAAGAGATCGCTGCGAGAGGCATATTAAACAGTTTATACTATAAGAAGTATCAGAAGAAAATTTGAATGCAGTAGAGTATTCATTTCTAAACATTTGAATTTAAAAAAATTTGTATTGATTTGTACGCTTTTAAAACATTTTAGTTTTTTTGATAATCAACTTTAAAAAGCTGGTTTTGCTTTCACAAATCTAATTCAGTGATTTTGATTGAATGAAACAACATCTGAAGAATTTTAATTATTAGGTCCACCTTGTTAGAACTGGGTTAGATTCAGGGGTGAAAGTAAGCCGGTACGGTCCGGTACTGCGTCCACTAACAGATTCAGTGCCGGTATGCAGTACCGGGAAGATGGGAGAGTGGCTTCAATACGAATTGTTTCTGAACGGTCTGTGCTATTTTATTCCATACTGGACGGAGCTTTGATCGGGCATCTGCCTCTCTTCCTCAAGGTTCTTGCCCCACTCCACCCCGTCCCCTCTGAGAGAGCCCGGTGGACTCTTCTGCACCCAGCCTCCGAAAACGTTATGTCTTTACATTCGTTACTGAATGCTCCGATAAAAATCAGTAGGAGAGGAAGCAGCTGTGTTTCGTGTTTCTTGTTTTTTTTTTTATTTTAAAGGCAAGAGCAAAAGTGCGTAATGACCGGAGATTTCACTGCGCATGCGCGTCTACTTCCAAAAACACAACGGCTGTGTCTGAATGTCCACCCTACTCCCTAACACCTTGTTTACTACATAGGGCTGCACTATATAGCACACTACATAGTGCACTCATTCTCTTGGCGATTCAGACATGAAGCTGCCTATTTTTCCCTCGCCGCAGACCACGTGACTACTAGCCGTCACCATGGTAACCACAACGCAATGTAATTCCAAATACAATCCAAAGTTGTTTTTAAATATTTTTATTTTTATTCATTATGTTGCATTTATTCTTTATTGTATATCTATTCAATAAAAAATATATTTTCGCCTCCTTGCGCCATGTTGAGCTTCTGCCCGCAATGCATTGTGGTCTATATTGACCCGTCTAGGGACCATTTATGCTCATTACTTTTCAAGATGCATTGTAGGTCATTTTGAGTGCCCTACTTTTTTCTCTCTGGACATTCAGACACCCCTACAAAATGGCGTGATCCCTATATAGGGCACTAAGTAGGGAGTAGGGTGCACATTCGGACACAGCCAACGATTGCTATCGGGATCGGTGCGTTTCATTTAATGCACTGGGACGTTTTCCACTATTGGTCAACAGATGTCAAGAGATGCCGCATTCAATAAATTACACCAACAAAATTCCACACATTTTTGTGGTTGGCTAAAACACTTTCAACATAATTTAAATATCTACCACTTATCATCTACAAACATTTTAAACAAAAAAGTTTTTGCTTATGACTTTATAGGCTGTTCTTAGAGACTTGTACTCTGTATATTTATTAATGTTCCAATTAAAATGTTATTTGTTATTTTAAAATGCATGAAGTGAGAGAGAGATAAAAATTTTAGAAATAGTACCGGCGAGAATTTAAAACTACTTTCACCCGTGGTTAGATTCCCTTTTGCTTTCAAAACTGTTATAATTCTTTATGGCATTGATTCAACAATAAAACCAGTTCGAGAAGATTTGAGCTACGTGACATGATGTATTATCCTCTAGGAAGTAGCCATCAGAAGATGCTACACTGTAGTCATAAAGGGATGGACACGGTCCTCACATGAGCAGGTGATCACAGCAATCATCCGTTCCACAATAAGTTTTCATGTCAAAACATCATGTTCAGATCCTTACACACAACCCATAACAGCACCCAGTAGAGTACTGCCCCTACAGGAAGAACAATTCAAGAGTGCCCCCATGTTGTACTGAACATTATTCTCTGGTCTTTCCTTTAGCAAACAACAACATCCTTGTAAAGAGGCAAGAGGGGTGGCTATATGTACACCAATTGGTACTAAGGGGGAAAAAATACATCAGCAGCAGCAGCATGAACTGTTGATCCCAGGCGGGATGGACCCATGCTTTCATGTTGTTTATATACAAAATTCTTACCCTGCCAGACCTTGCAGCTGAAATAGAGACTCATCATACCAGGCAATAAATCTCCAATCTTCTACTGTATTATTCAATTTTGGGGAACTTGTGTGAAATGTAGCCTCAGTTTCCTGTTCTGAGTTAACAGTAGTGGCACCCAGAGTGACGTTTTCTATTGCTGTAGCCCATCTGCTTCAAGGCCTAAAATGTTGCACGTTCAGAGATAGTATTCAGTTGCAATTGGTGGCTATTTTAATTATGTTTTTATATCACTTAATTCACTGAGTTGCTGCCATGTGATTGGCAGATTAGCTTCTGTGTTAATAAGTGATTTAACAGGTGTACCTAATAAAATGGCTGGTGTGCATAGAAAAATTAGATTTGTGTATACTGCTAATGGCTCACAAATATAGCAACAGATGATGAAATCGGTTGTGTGTGTGTGTGTGCAACATTGGATCTTAATATGAAGCTTCACTAGTTTTAAATAAATAATTTTGACTTAACACCAGGTCTAATCCTGATGGAGTTAACATGTTTTGCTCTTCCCTTAACAACCACCAGTCAAATTATTCAGGGCAAATAGTGGCCAATAACAGTCAGTACCCAGTCCACTGGATCACCCTCAGATCCCTCATTAATATGAGGTTTAGACTACTGTAATAAAAAATATGACAGCTGTAATTGTGAGATAACACAAACATCAGCATGTTTGCATCTTCATAAAGCCAATAACATAGTTATCATTATGCTGATCATCTTAGTGCAACGGGCTATAGGATTCAAATACTGCCAAGAAGCACTAAACAGATTACAGCTGAAAACCAAAAGCATTAAGCTTAATTTAATTTAAGCCCAATAATGGTGCCAAAAGTCATTGGATCAGATGTTCTAAGAAAAATGTGTAAAACATCCTTTAACAATCAGATGTTTCACTAAAACCACAAATTTCAATGGCATAGTTTGACATTTTCATAGTGTAACAAACCCAGAACCCTCCCCACTCCCACCCCTGCATTTAAAAGTGAGCAAATAAATTTAATATAAAAAGTGTCAATACCAAAAACAAGACAAACTTTTAGCTGAATAATGCAAGCAATGATTTTGGAAGCTCAGACTGTATGTCTTTCTTCCAGGCAGAGACAGTTTTCTAATTTAGTAGTGTGAGAGAGCCAAGATAAGACGTCTTACACAGGATGGACAATATTTTCCTTTTAATAGTCTCTTCACACACCAAGTTCAAAATGATCTGCACATATATGAGCAGCATAAGACACAAATAGCACCAGAGAATAAGGTTGGGGAAATTATACAGCTAGAGATATTATGAAGCTTTATTTGGACCCTGAGGCTATGAACCTTTAGAGGGTCCAAATCCTAGACCTCCTGAATTTCCACCCCTGGGACCAGGGACAAAATGTCTTCTTGGGGTAGATATTTTAATCCCCAAAATCCCCAAGTTAGGAAATAATGGTTTTGTGACTACCTGAGACTTTTTTCTGCTACAGCTCTGAAAATGCATTTAATCTAATATACTATACAAGTTGCTGTATTTGTTGAATAATCCAAAAAAAGCATAAATTGACTGTAATATAAGTCATGACAATTTGTTTGATATTTGTTGAGATATTACATACTGGACCAGTGGAACCAAATAAGACTAAGATAGCTACAGAGTGCTAACTTGGCACAAAGGGAAACACTGGAAAACATCAGGCGTTGTATTGACTCTGTCGTGAAGGCTCTGTGTCTGTCTTTGCAAAAACACAACACAAGAACATCATTTTCTTTTTGTAGCCTACTTACACTAACAAGAAAATGTTAACCTTGGAACATCCCATTCTGCCTCCTGCATTATTAGGCAAGTAAAACTGTAGCATAGTAATAATACACAGTTAGAAAGCTCAGATTATTAGAAGTTCTTTTTGTTTTTTGAATAAGTTGTACGTTAGGAACAAGTCTGATCATTGGATAGTGATGGTGTTGAACTAAAGCTGATAAAATCTTCAGATACAGAATAATTTAAAGCCTTCTTGCAACATACAATATAAAAACATACATCTTGTCACTGCTTTTTTTTTGCTCCCAGTTTGCACTGTGGCATTTAAATGGCTACTAGCTACCCTCCATCAAAGACCTGTATGTCCTGTTTGACAGCAAAGAAAAGGCCACAGGCTAGTGACCATACCCATTCAGGTAAATGCACACAGAATGTCTATGAAATATACAAGTGTTGGTCTACCTGAGCCTTTCTAAATTGAACAGCAGTTAAATTCAAAATTTAAAAACCTTTTGAAACCAATATTGAGCGGCATATTTAAAATAATCCTCAATTAACAGCTACATAAAGGTGTTTAGTTTGGATGCTTTATTTTTGTTTTGTTTGAACTGAAATTCCTTTGCTCCTTTGCTTGTTTTGCTTACTATGAAAAATGATTAAAAAACAAACAAACAAAAAAAAAAAACACAATAACTATTAAAAAAAAAAGTTACTCAAAAATGTAAGCAGTGATTGTGAAAATTTTATTTTAATATAAAAAAAATTAGAGACCACATGACATGCTGTGCCAGGTCCAACTAATGCTATATGGAATATTACAATTGTAATTCATAACATTGCACTATACATCCATACTGCTTTCCTCATCATTTGGTGTTAGATCTCAAGCCAATAGAAATCAACCTCATGAAGACCTCAAATGACTAGAGGATGAAAAGATGGCGTGTCTATGGCATGCACTGCCACATACATCTATGTATAATTTGACTGCTGTACTCATAGTTGTTCCTGTATATTTAAAATATCAAAACACAATATCATGTACCAGAGATGACTATAACAACTAATGAGTGAACATCACACATCTCACATTGCATGACTAAGCCACACTTAACTGAACCAGAAGAAACTGATAAGTATCTGTTAAAAGTGCTCAATGTTATTATTGAATGCACCACGCTGTCAGCCAGCAATAAGGTTGTTGTAGACATCACTCATTTATTCACTCACTTGTCCCTGTAGTGACCTGCTGTCCTCTAACATGATTCTAGTGCGTATGACCAGACACAGCTGTAGTAGCATGCTTGATAGATGGCTGAACAGTTTATCTGTTTACACATCAAAGAAGTGAAGAACAAGGCTTAACAAGATCACTGGGTCTGGTTGAACGCACACAGAGTCATTGAGCCTGATCATGAATGGATGAGAGGATAAAATTTATCATGAAACACAGGTATAGACTAACGGGCTGAATGCTGTTAGTATGAAATATCATATGGATACATCTGGCTTTGCAATTGAAGATCTAGAGGTCCTCAAGGCCCACTATCTTGCAGTTATTATTTGTTCCTCTGCTGCAACACACCTGATTTAAATTAAATGGATCTCTGACTAACTGCACTAGTCTGCTACTGAGCCATTAATTTGAATCAGCTGTGTTGAAGCAGGGAAACATCTAATACCTGCAGGACAGTGGGCCTTAAGAATCAGAGTTGGGGATCCCTGTAAAATACAGTGAGGTTTGGCTCAAGCCACTACAGTGAGATTTACCAACCTTACCAAAAGTGGTAACAACAAAGAAAACATGCACAAATATTTTCTTTGAATTTCTCTGGTCTGAATTTCCTGCCCAGTAGGTCCCGTTGCATACACCATTCACTGAAAATCCAATTCATTACTTTCAGGTATGGGCCGTATCCAAGTAGATGCTGCTGTGAGTGCATTAGCCTGGTTGTTGGTGTGGGTGAAACAGTAATATCCTCTGAACCCAGCAGGCCCCGGTGGAGATAGGATAATTGAATTAGCTTAGAGAAGCAGAGTCATCCACTGTCAGCTAATGACCGATGTTTACTAAAGCGTGCTGTAAATGGTAGGTGAGCATGTATGAGCTCTGTGTTTGGATGGGGTGGAGTTAATATCTTTGGAGATGGACTGTGGGCTTTCATGCTAATTTTAATTCTACAGTTCCTCTGAAAGTCAGTTATGTGAGATGACCTAAGTTGATAAAAATGTGAATAGGCTCATGTCAGTTTGTTGCAGCAAATACATTTTCCTGACATGAGATAACAACTGAGTGGCATAGTGGCTGTATCAATCCTACACACACTCCTTTATGAGGGTAAATAGGCATTTGTAAGCTCGCTTTTTGTTATTGGGTTAAAAACTATATTTTAACTAATTTTAATTTTAGAGAAAGTTATAGCAGTTAAGCAAAGAGCCACAGATTTTTTTGTCTCCAACCTGCGACTCTGCAGGCAAGTGGCTCTCTGGACCCTCCACAATGCCTTTAAATACGTGGCAAAAAAACTTTTTTGAAATCTATTTTTCTTGTCATTAGATTGGAAACTATGGACTTTTTTTTAAACTTTACATAATTTTCCACAAATATCTACATTCCTTAGAAGAAAGTCTGTCTATCCTCTTTTTTATAAAGGTTTTATGTTTTGCTTTATTTTAAAACCTAAAACTGGAAATAAAATGTTGCTTTTCATAAAAAAAAAATATCCTATGGTGGCTCTTCATTAAAAAATATATATATTGAATTGCCTTTTTTGAAAAGGTTGCCAAACATTTGCAGCTCTAAACAAGTTTTATTTAGCTGGCTGAGGGGGAAATGGCTCTTTGGATTGTAAAGGCTGCAAACACCTGCACTAAACACATAAACACATTTAGTAGCAGTTTTAACTATACACAGCAACAGTTAAATATTTCTTCATATATATAAAATCAAATATTTATGACAAAGAAGGATGAAATGTTCAGGATTTACTAACTAAAAGGTAAAAAGTCAG
>JBAMHW010000022.1:16475117-16518688 GCA_037177495.1 Rhadinocentrus ornatus
GGACATGTCTGGCACTGCAGGATTTGAGTCCCTGGCGGCGTAGTGTGTTACTGATGGTAGCCTTTGTTACTTTGGTCTTGGCCATAGTGGAGTTTGGAGTCTGGCTGGTTGAGGTTGTGGACAGGTGTCTTTTATACCGATAACCAGTTCAAACAGGTGCCATAACCTGCTAAACCCTAGGGGTTTTTGGAGGTGTGGTTCGCCTGAACAGACCTACCCAAATTAAATCAACAATAACTCTCTAATTATGGTCAATATGCATAATCTTGGTCTCATTGTATAGCTAAGACCCCACAGAATATAATCCCAGTGTCAAAATATTTTGTCAATGTTCATATGTCTGAGCAAATTGTGATAAATCAAAGGAAAAATTTTAATTTTAATCCTCGCCTAATTGTTCTTTTAATTTACACAGAAAACATCAAGATAGAAATTATTCTATTCATAAAGATGTCTATGCATGCATTTAGCAACATCTTGACTAGATCTGTACCAAGTTAGATGACAAAAGCACAAAGATAATTGATTATATGAAGGGCTTAGTGTGGATTGTACCAGGCGGATTCTGTTTTTGGTCACTTTTATACCCAAACTGTGGTATTTTACTTCCTGGAAGGGAATCTGGCTCCCAAAAACTGTATACATACAATTCACACACTGGCCCTGGCATTTAGCCATTATATCATCAGTTCCTACCACTGTGCTCAGTGTATTATCACGCGTTGTGTTGCATTTTGTTTCGAATGTTACTCGTAATGGTGGCGCTGTTGTTTGTTGCATACGTATTTTAAAGTTGTTATAAAACAAATTCTTTTTGGACAAAATGCACTTGGAGAGTTGATTTAGTGGCGGTAGGGATTCTTCTTTGAGACACATAATAAATAAAAAATCTTTACATGACTAAAGTCATTTTTTACAAACATGAACTTGTGCTTACAGCTGTTTGACCCACCGGTGGGCCATTCGGATGTAACGAGAGGAGGACAGAGAAGCCTCTTAAAGAAGAATATAAAAGAAAGAAAAAAAAAAAAGAAGAAGAAGCTGCAGGTCTGTGAGAGCCAGAAATCTTGCTTGTTGCCTTGCTTGGTGACCAAATACTTATTTTCCACCATAATTTGCAAATTATTTCTTTAAAAATCAGGCAATGTGATTTTCTGGATGTTTTTTTTTTTTTTTTTTTCATTTTGTCTCTCATAGTTGAGGTGTACCTATGATGAAAATTACAGGCCTCTTTCATCTTTTTAAGTTGGAAAAACCTGCACAATTGGTAGCTGACTAACTACTACTTTTTTGCCCCACTATATCACTTTGAGGGTGACAAACTGCTTTCTCACACTGAGTCCAATCCCTGAAGAATCCCGCACTAAATCCAGCGGGATTACCACTGATACACTCTCTGTTTTCTAGTTGTGTTTAATTCAGTTAAGAGAAATCCACCAGCATGAAAACTGACAAGAGAATCTGTGGAAAGAAGCAAAGAGTTGGTTGTACTGGCTTGTAGAGGGCCATGTGTGCTTCTTCATGCATTATCACATGCATCTTCAAATGTTTATGTTCCTGTGGAGTCAAACTAATTGAGCTGAAGTTACTCATGTAAATTGTGTTTTGGGAATTTTCATATCATATAATTCTATGTTGTTTGAACTTTACCTTTCAGGTTTTGCAGCACTTTGGTGCATGATGGACTGCAAACAAAGAATGGGTTTTCTCCAATAGAGGAAAAGAAAGACTTTAATAATGAAGAACAGAATGCACTGCAGGGCATCATTTTCAGAAAAGTTCATGAAACAAAAAGATGAAAAAATCCAATAATGACAATGAACAGGCTGGAAGCTGAGCAGAAAAAAAAGAGCAGGTAACTAAAATGGTTGTAGGGCTTATTTGGCAATGAAGATGTAAATAGTAAGAAGAGTAACCAACAGAAAATGTAATCACAAACATGGGAAGCAAAGCCAGCTGCAACGCACAAAGGAAGCACGGTGTCAAGATAAAATGGATGCAAAGCTAACTACAAAACAGCACATAAAAATCCCAAACCCAAATAAATAAAGTTAAAACCAAAATAAGGATCACAACCAAACCCACAGAGCATGACAGCTGTTCTCTGAGATACACGAGGGAGCTCGTTGCCCTGCCAATTTTATTGTCAATATTTGGCACTGACAGCAAACATAGTTATGCTGTCTGGGCAAAAGGCAGGCCACACCCTGGACAGGTAATCAGACCATCACAGGGCCAAATTGTTAAAATAAATATAAAACAGGAATGATATTGGATTTAAGAAACTAAAATTGATATATGAGTATGAGGACAATGATTGCTGTAACTATCTTTGACAATGACTCATTGTAGTAGAAAATAGAAACCTTTAAAATACCATTTTTCTTGCCATAGATCTTAAATTTAAGGACTAACACCCACTGATAAATGGATAGAGGCCCAACTTGACTGTGATGAAGATTCTGTTACATAACCCTTGAGGTAGATGTGTTGAGGCTGATGCAACACCCAATACAATACATGTACATAATTCTATCTTCAACAAACTGAATATACTTTCACATAAGCTTAAAACCTTATTTAGCCAGACCTTGATATAGTTCCATCACCAGAAACTCCACCTACAAACTGGATTATTACTCAAAAAAATAAATAAATAAAGCACAGTTTATGCATGCTCATAGTGAGATCACTGACTAGAAATAAATGCTCTGAGAGTAAGATATAAGCCACATTTTGAGTTCTGTAACGCTGGCTGTACGCCCAAGGTCAGAAATCAGGATCAAGAGTTTGAAGATGTAGATCCCTCAATCTTTTATGCCTAACCCTAACCAACTGCTACTGACAGCAAAGTCAAAAGCTCAAACTTGGTTCTTATGTAACAGTCAAAACATAATATAAAGAAAATCTGATTTTAAATACAAAATATTACATCTTCCCGTTATTTTAAAAGACCCCACACAGCTCTTCTTCACCTTACACTGCTGATTACGTATTGTGCAGCTGTCCTTAAATAGTTGCTCAGCTCGTGAATTATACAGACTTATTTGCCACTCATGTCATTAATTAAAACAAGTGCGTCACATATTAATTCCATCCATCTTGATAAGGCTAAATTAATATGTCTCCACTTCGAAATTCTACAAGAGGAGCTGGATGAGACAACAAGCTCCCTAACAAGGTCTAAGCTTTGCTTGTTAAGTAATTCTTCCTCTCACTCAAGTGTTGTTTTCACAGCTTTCCAAATGATGTTAGCCTTGTTTTATTTCAGAGGTGTCACATTATCTCACTGCGGACATGCAGTAAGATTTTTTTTTTTTTTTTGCATGTAGTCAGCTGTTTTTCCATGTCAGTAGTTGAGCCAGTTAATTAAGATGTTATCAGTGCATGTCTTCCTTATTGCACTCCAGTATTTCTAGATCATTATTGACAGTTCTTTGGTACTAGAGCAATCACCCTGAGAATATAACTTCCGCTGATACTTCAAAGAGTTGACACATTCTTAGGAAAGAGTGTTTTACAGCTGAGTGGTAAACTCATCTACAGAGGCGCTGCCCTACCATCTGCTCTGCTGTAATGCAGCTTTCAGCCAACTCATGTGCTGAACAGTACTGTAAACGGTAGACTACAAGACAAACAATGCTACATGGACTCAGTGTTAAATTACCTCAAGTATTTTTGTTCATTTGCTGCATTATGTCTTTTAGAAGATCCAGCAAAGGTGACATGCTGGAACAACATAGTTTATGTTAAGTAATGACAAATAATAAATTGTGGAACAAAGCTGTAATTCAGCAACAGATCTGCTTCTTGTTCTCCCAGTTTCAGGTAAACATGCAGTACATTACACAGACGGTGCTTTTCATTGCTATGGTACTGCCTGTGGATTACAATAAAGATGCTTGGAGGAATCAGCTGTTCTTGTCTCACTGGGAGGCTCTACACTGACCTTCACACATGTTGTGTAAATTAAAATTTGTCAACTGATTGTTTGCAAAGTCTTCTCTTTTTTAGTTATAGTTGCTGCATCCTTCTGTTGTTGACAACAGTTTTACAACGGCGGGTATGGTCTAGTTTCCTCTCCAGTTGCCTGAAGTTCTAAGCAGACATAAGGTAAACCCTAAATACTTCTAAGTAAATAACAACTAGGATAAAAGCCCCAGAAAAAAAAAAGTTACCAAGCTAACGTTTTAATATCTGAAAGTGAATAATTCTGATTTAGCGCTTAACAGCTGAGGCAGTAATACAGAAACTATTTCATCCCAGATTCAATATTTAGCATAAAATTACTTATTAAACAAGTGTTTAAAAACTTTGTGTTTACATTAAGAGTGAGCTCCATATGGTGACCCTATGATGTACAATGTGAGCAGGAAAGTTCCAGATTGTGGCTGCAACAAGGCCAATTTAGATGTGTAGCATGGCTCAGCATCCGTGTGTAAGTGTGTGTATCTGTCAGAGTCAGCAGTAAATTTCTGACATTGTTGTAGGGATTGATTCTTATTATATTTTATTTATTTTATATAATCGTTACCTTTGGTATCTAATCCCTTATGCCTGGATTAGATAAGTGATAGCCCCAGTAGGGGGCAAGGGTTCCAGTTAGTAATAGTACTTATAGTAGTAGTATAGCAGTAGTAGTAATACTTAGTATTCTCTAGGTAAAACTTAGAGCACGTGAGCCCATTTTCATAACATGTTTGATCATGTCTGAGATAAAAGAGAAAATTCCATAATTTCTCAGCATTTCTGACATTTTAATAAGTTGGTTCAATTCCCTGTTTACAGTCCCACCCTGGTGGTTAAGGTGTGTGTGAGCTACTGTGTGTGTGTCTGTGTGCACTTCTGGATGTGCAGAGCAGCTGAGAGTGAGAGTATGGGAAGAAAAAAAGGTGTCAGTGTAAAAAAAGCAATGGAGGAAATGCTTCAAGTGTGAGCCCTCCAGGGAATTGGAGGGACAGTGTTGGCAAAAAACAAAAATAAATAAAAATAAAAAGCGTAATTTTCATCAAAACACTGTGGTAGTGATTCTAATTCATTTTGCTTCATGTCGCTCGCATCAGTCAGCTACTTAAAGCGTAAATGCAGCACTCTCTCTGAGAAGAGATCCCAGAGTGGGTTTCTGAAAAGCTTGAGTGCACAGAAAACAAATCCCTTTTTTTCCACCAATTTTAAATGGAATGGATAGGGATGTACACCTCCCTTCTTCACCTTAATACTAATAGCAAAAGAAGAGTATTCTTGTTGTGCTCAAATATTGTTCAGACTTCTGCAGCCCACTCTAAATTATGCAAATACTTGCAAGTGGTGTCCAGAAATATCCAGTTGTAGAATATTACCTTATCAACATAAAGAATTCCACAGTCATTTCTATGCTAAAGTAGGACAGCATGTTCTTTATATAGGTCCACCCAACAATTCATCAGACTTATTGTAGTGAAGTATGGTGTGTGTTAAAATAATTCAGTGACATATATCACTACTGGACTGCTGGAGGTAAAGATCCTCAGTTGTCACCATCACAGCCCGTTCATCACTTGATTTTCTCTTAATTCCCTGACATGTCTGTGGTCTTAAAGGATCAATATTGATGAGTTTAAGCCTTAATAAAATAAAAATCCCATTAAAAGTCCTACTGATCTCGGAGGTTAACACCAGTGTAAAAAGCCCCTGTAGTTTTGCATTACAGAAAAATTAAATAGGAGGACTGTAAACATTTAGGAATTTGTAATCAGTGAACAAAGCATTAGGCTATAAATCCCCATTTTGATCCTAAATCAAATTTGGCACAGTGGCGCTTCATGCAGGTTTTATCTAAGTAGCTTTTCTTTTTTATCTCCTGATGTCTCAGACATTAAAATATCCTATTTCTTTCGTTTCTGCAAATATATCAGTCATACTTTATAATGACCCTATCATGATCCATTTGCCACATCTTCACCATTAGATGTGTGGACACTGGAGCAGAGCCAGTGATGATCCTTTAACACACCGTTACATACCTCCTGTACGAATCGTTTTAAACCAAGTACAACTTGTTTCATCTGGCTTATGTAGTTAGTTAGCTAGTTAACCCGTGATATTTGATTTATATTATCAAATTGTTGTCTTTCTGTTTTGCGCCCTTGGATCCGTGCGTAATGGTAACTATCCTGGCGCTCATGGATTTATTGAGAAAATGAAAATATGCTAGACTTACCATGTGTGTTTCCTTGGCTGACGATACTCTCCCCTTCTTTTTTGTTACAAACCACAAGACAAACGAGGGAATCCAGGCAGCGGCGTTCTTCATTTACGCATGTCCAGTGTAAACACACAGATTGTAGATCGGCTACAAGCGTATCAGTCTTGTGCATGTGTAGCTTTACTGTCGCCTAAACACTGAAACTGCTTCACTTTTTAAATGTATATTTATAGCGCTATTCCGATCCCTGAGCAGCGTTTCAAAACCAGCTGTCCTGCAAACTTAAGCGACTCGAAAGTCGCAGATTGTCTCCAGAAGGTCCGCTGTTCTGATCCCACACTGCCTTAATATCACAGAGATATTAACAAGGAGCGTTCAAATCTGCGTTTCATATTTAGTTTAAGAAACCTGGGAGGTCACACGTTGCAAGCCTCTCTCCGGACCCACAGACCACCAAACACACGCGCTCGAAGAAAGAGAGGCAGAGAAAAATAAGAGGGGGGGGGGGGGGATATGGGATTCTCACGATCGTACACTTTCATCTATATAATCTGCCTCTGTACAAATCCTTACAGTAAGAGCATTTACATGCAATGGATTCATCATACTCTCATGATTGTGAGCCTCATTGGAACATCATTCCTCCTAAGAGCGGCGATGCTGCTGTAACATAAACTGAGCATGTACATCTTAATAGTAAAAATGCATGTGAACAACATATTAGCTTTTATAATTAAACATTTCTAATTTAGCAGAAATCTGTGTGCCATTATTTATATTGTATAAGTGTAAACTGAACAAACCAGATAATCAAATTAATTTTTCTATTTGTTTATATGTCTGTATGCTTGTATGTAGGGCTTAAAATCAGTTTAAAGCTACACTACGAAACTTGAGCAGATTTTCACAGTAAGTTTGGCATCCATCTTGTATCCCACCTCTACTCTGAGCTCTCTACAGCCAGTAAAAGTCAGTTTGATGCTGACTCTTGTCTCATCACTTGTTCTGTCCCTTTCTCTCTTTCTTTTCCTATCCCTGTGTTTCTTTGATGAACCTGTTAGGTGTGAATACAACAATTATAATAATTCCAAACAAATGCAGCAAGCTGCAATTTTCAGCTCACACATCCCCATTTCCCTGTTTAAGTGGGAGCTGTTCATTCCTGAGTCTGCAGTAACTTGGCTGTTAATGGATATTTGCTACTTTGCAATAAACTCCACTTTCTTTTTCCAAAAGTTGGGGAACAGGAGAAAAGAAATCATGGATGTCACAGATTGTTTAGCAAATGTGCATCTCAGCCAGTACTAAATTAACTTTAGCACACTGCTGTGGGACAACAATAATGAGCAGTCACAAAGAATAAGCAGCTGCCAAAAACAAACAATGCTCTGTTTGGATAGAATAAGGTACTGAAGAAGAAGCTAACTTTACATGGAGCTATTGCACAGTCACAAAGTACACACAGTGCATGACTTTTGCCTTCATTAAAAGAAATCAAAACAAATTTTCATGAGGATATGTGGTGACCTTGAATTAATACCATGCAGTTAGACTAGTTTTAAATAAGAGCATTGTAAGGGCTGCATTTGAGAATTAAACATGTCTATATTTGCAATTCTAAATTAACCTCTCTTTGTGATTAATATTTTCTAGAAGTTTATTTTGCACTGTTTCACTCAGATATAAAAGAATTCATCTCAACTGACTCGAGAGCAGCTTTTTAAGAAATAAAGAGTCTTGATAAAGTTATGCAATATGATTTATGAAAGATAACTAAAAAAGTGTTTTAATTAGTTTACTAAGTAGTTTGATCAACACCTTTTCCCCTATCTTTAATGCAAATAAATTAACACTAGCTCCTTGAAAGGTAATTAAGAAGGTCTTTAAGTGTAGAAAATGTTAATGAAGTATTAGATATGCATTTTTTTTTTTTTTTCCTTTTTTGGCTTTTTTCCTGTGAATGTTTTTGAGTGACATGGCCTTGAGGTTAGCAATAAGAGCATTTTAAATGAGCTAATTGCTAAGGAAAGGTGCTTCCTTCCACATCATATGGAGCATCATCGAGGAAAGAAAAGGATATCACCATTCCACAGTTGCTTGTCATAGCAACGCTGAATGTGATGCTAAATTATTATCACGAAGCACTGTTAGATGAAATATAAGTAAGTAACTACTCAATTAACCTATATTCGCAATGATTTTAGACCAACATATGCAGTCTTGGCAAGGTTTTTTTAGGGGTGTTTCATTTTTTTTTATTTTTGTTTTTTATATATAACAAAACTAACAAACATCTGTCTGACGAATCTCCAAAAATGATTGACAGTTCAAATGCAGCAGGACCTTTATCAGCTGTGGATGATGATGATGATGGTGGTAAAGGCTGTGGTAAGCCACACTCCTTTTGCATCACTGCGATTTCTGAGTAAAGAGATCCATTAAACCCAGTCTGATCTATGCAAGCCAGTTAGTGAGGAACACGCTAGTTATTTACAAAGTTATAATGACACAATGAAAACAAGCTGTTTTATTGGCTGGTTAACTAATTGGGTCCATTGGTTTACTGGTTGTGTTCACTGGTTAAAACAGCAGATCTTAAATTAAGTTCTTCAATGTTTTTCGGAACTAAATCATCTTATTGAACGTGAAAACATTATTTTCTTACCATCATTCATCCGCATTCACAAGGAGACATATTTTATGATTTTTTTAATCTGCTTATTGGTTGTGGGTTGATAGTTGGATACTTTTAGGTTAAAATGTTTAGAAGCAACTTCTGTTTATGTTGATGGACAATATACAAAAATAAACACTTTTAATATTATTTATTCAGCCTACACTTGAGTCCATATGTTAAGACTGATTCAGTTTTTTGTCTCTTTACCAGAGAAAGCAAGACGTTTGGACCTTACCATTAGGAGAAGAACAAAAACAGAAAAAAAAAAAAAAAAAAAAAAAAACATTAAATTTTTAGTTAAACTTTACTGAGATAACATAAAAGAGAAGAGCAGGCAGCACACACAGACTGCTTTTTCTAAACTTTAACTGGAAATAGTTTTCATCTGATCCATCATTTCTCATGTCTGTTCTTTCTTTTTCTTTCTCCATCAAACACACAGTTGGATGAATGTTGCTGTAACATCCATCAATGTGCTGGAGTTAAGATTTTAATTGTATTAACAATTTACAATTTTAGGAAGTATTAAACATGTATACTCGTACTGATTCCTGCCAACTCAGAAGATAAATGACCTGTTTTGCCTTAGTACTGAGCAGTAAGTCAAATAGAGAACTTTCCGTCTCTTTAAATTGCACCTTTTGCAACTATAGGAGGGACTGTGATGCAGAACGCATCACATTTGGGCTCTTTTATTTAAGCAGGTCCAAAACCTCTAAAGCTTTTAAATTTTGTAGAAAAAATACACAAGACATGTGGAATAAACATCTAGCATTACTATGGCTATGCGTTATGCTAATGACATTTACTACATTTATACTTCTTGTGGTCCAAATATCCATGTAAGCATATAATTCTCAAATATCAAAAGTAGATCCTTTAAAAATATATCTACAAAATACACATGAACAAAAATTTGATATTTTACTAACTTCTTCTTTTACAGGTTTGAGGCAAATATCTCCTTCCCTAAGTGCAGACAGGAAGTAAAGATGCTTGGTCGTGTGATCATTCACGCAAATTACATGAAACTAGGGTTGCAGCTGTTAATAATTTTTGTAATCGAGTAATTTATTATTCTGACAATTAATCATACACACTGACATTTTTCAGTTATTTACTTTTAAATACTTAAGCCTATTCTAAAAACTACAAAAATATAAAGGAGAAAATGATAATGTATACAAGAAATAAAAAAATTTTAAAAAATATTTTTGTTGCTGTAACATTGAAAATGCAAAAGCATGCCTCTGAAAGCTCCCTCAGTAGAAAATATTCCCTTTCTTATAAAAGTGCATTAGGTGCCACTGGGCTATTATTTATGAAAAGTAGAAAGTAACGCATTTAAGTGCAAAATTACACTCTTCTGTTTTGTAAAACAGATTGAATTTTTTTTTTTTTTTTACATTTTCATCTTTCACCTTAAAAGGTATCAAGCCTGCAATGAGACATAATATTGAACATTGCAAACAAAAATTAGACTCTTCTTACAAAACATGCAGCCAAAGTTATTCTTGTGAAAATGTCTTGCTACACAATAGTGTATTTCTTCAGTTAAACAAAAACAAAACTGAGGTGAATGTCTGTGGAGTCACAAAGAAACTGTTAAAGGTCACCACAAAGCTTCAGTCTATACATCTAAAAACCACCAACCAGGCCAGAGTGTATTGACGGAATCAGACCTTAACTTTGAGAAACACATTAAGGGAACTACAAAGTCAGCTTACTATCACCTTAAGAATATCAAAAAAGATCTCATGTCTGAGCAGAACCAGGAAAAACTAGTCCATGCTTTCATCTTTGGTCGGCATGAATATTGTAACGGTGTTATTACAGGTCAACTTAAAAAAATCAGTTAGACAACTTATTCAGAACTCAGCTGCTCGAGTCCTCACTAAGACCAAGAAAGTGGATCATATCAGTCCGGCTCTGAGGTCTTTACACTGGCTGCCTGTTCGTCAGAGGATAGACTTTAAAGTTCTGCTGCTGGTCTATAAAGCTCTGAATGGTTTAGGACCAAAATACATCAGTGACCTCTTGATCCAGTATGATCCTACCAGACCCCTCAGGTCATCTGGATCTAGTTTCTTATCAGTTCCCAGAGTCAGAACCAGACATGGAGAAGCTGCATTCAGATTCAATGCTTCACATTATTGGAACAAACTCCCAGAAAGCCTCAGATCAGCTATAACACTCCAGGTTAAACACCCATCTGTTCTCTGCTGCATTTCAATAGTTTTTATTTAGAGGTCTAAATCTGCATCTGTTTCTTTTAAGCTTGAATTTTTAAATTTGATCACGTTTGCTGTTTTTCCCCACAGTGGAACTTAATTTCTTGTATTTTGCCTATTTTATTTTAGCTTTTTCTTTTTCTTACTTATTTATTTATTTTTAAAAAATATATTAATGCACTTGTTATTGCTCCCTGCTGTAATGCTTTTAATGTTTTATGTAAAGCACTTTGAATTGTCTTGTACATATGTTTGTATGTGCTGCATTGATCTTCCAACATGACAGTGGACTCTCCTTCCTGGATAAGGCAAGCTGTCCAAAGTACATCAAGACCTCTTTCTGAACACTTCTATTCAACTTCTGCTCTTTATCTTCTTCCTCACTGGTGCTGGACTCTGACCCCAATAAATTTTATAATAAATAAGCATCTCTTATGCTGTGTTGGGAGCCTCATTTTCAGTTGCATTGCTCTGCCTTGTTTTCCGCCTTGTCTGGGACGGTTAGTCCCATAATCTGCACTGTGTTTTGCACCTTAAAAACGTCATCAGGAGGAAGAAACTTCAGTTTCTGAAACCTGGAACTAAAGCAGCAGCAAGTAGGACAATGTTTGGGAAACCAGGTTTAAACATATATAGTTTTTTCCGTCTTGCTGTGATTTGCTCAATCACATCAGTTTGATATGACTGGACAGGTGCAGTCTCCAAAGATAGAGTCTCTGGATGTTTTAAGGCTTTGTGTGAGCTGTGGAAGTGCAGAGAGGGTGACATATTCTTGCCCACTTAAAAATACTGTTGCACCTTCAAATGGCTTAAGAGCCTGGTTTAGCTCCTCAACTATATTCCACTGCTCAGACTTGAGAACACGGTAGATTTTTTCCTCTTGGTGTAATTGCTGGGTCAGTTAAAGTAGCAGTTACTTGCCATTTTTGCTCCCCTTGCCTTGACAACATGTGGAAAGTGCTGTTCCATGGAGTGCTGACGTCTTGCACAAGCATGTGATGGTGCTGTTACTGCTGCTTACTCTTTAGGTGGGTTGGGACAGCTCACTTCTTTTAAAATGTTCAACAAGGCATCTTGAGGAAGCCATACACTTAGAGATAGTCTGGTTTTTATTTAAAGCACTCTAGACAACTAAGTTCAGACTGTGCCCTGAACATCGAGCTGACGCCCACCCGCGCTTTACACAATTATCTATGCCTGCCAGGCCCGGACTGGCCATCGGGAGCAACGGGTATTTTCCCGGTGGCCTAGGCTTTTAAGGGGCCTAACAGGAAAAAAAATAATAATAATTTAATAATAATAATCATGTCGACGAAATACGTCACCTGCTAACCTTCTAAGTCAAATTTATGTGCGACTGTGTGGAAATGATATTGTTTCATTTTTCAAAATCTCACTAAAATTTGTACAAGGTTAAGTGGCATTGATTTGTCTCATTTGATCATTAAATTAATTGTATATTTAAAGAACTTAAAAGGTGTACAGGGATGATCACAAACAAATATTCACATTAATCTTCACATTTAATTGCTTGTTTTGGTGGGCTCTGCTAAACCAAACATGGCTCTAGGTTGAACAGTGTCTTATCTTTTTAAGTTGAGTAAACTTTTTAATTTTCTATTAAATTTATTACTGTAATCTGGCATAGAAAAAGTTAACTGAAAAATAAAAGTTATCTTGTTCAGCTCATCAACACAGGAATCCTGTTGTGCTGTTGTACTGAATCTTTTGATGAGTGCGGGAGTGAAAAGCACTAAACTGGTGGCTTTTAGTTTTGTGGTCATGGCTGTTAAATATAAATTAGATTTGAATTTGAAATAGATTAATAGGCTTATGACAAATCCTTACCCAGATGTGTGTGTATGGATTTGTGGTTGTGCACACAAAGGTGTGAGCATATTGTGTGCAGTATATGAATAGGGGTGGCCGGGGTGAGTGAATGTCTCCCGGTCTGACTTTTTGTCCCAGTCCGGCCCTGGTGCCTGCAACCACTGATTTGGGCTATATGCTTTTGCGACGTAAAAAAAAAAAGTATTGCCTAGCTGACGCCGAACTGGCTGACAAACCTGTGGCGTACAGTGGATGCTTCCTGTTGTCATGTGGCAACATCGTGGACGTACTGTTGTGGAACACTAATTTGGTTTTACAATAAACACACTGCACTGTATTTTATTTTATTATTAAATTTTTTTTCAGTTTAGCTTATAGTGGTCGGCCGTCCGTAAACGTTTTACTTACGTTAGTAGCATAAGCTACGTAGGTTGTGTAATAGAACCATCCATTCCCAGCGGAAGTGAGGTCATTGTGCAATAGAAATTACGTTTTGGGCGGATGCGCAAAATAGTAATATTAAATATAATGAATACTCGAGGCAGATCATTTAGTCAGCTTTTATTTCCTGACTAGTAGCCAGTCCCAGGACCTGTAAGGTATAATTTGTTGTCTTTAAACAGACTTTATATCTTTCCGCCAGGCTGAGCCAGTTTGTTACCAAGTTTTTAATAATGATGAAAAAGAGCAAAATTATAGTGGTTACATGCTTTAAATTTATCTTTTATTCTACATTCCAGAGAAACAAATTCCAAAGTAATTTTCACGACAGTATACTTTGATTATTTTATTGAGTATGCATGCAATGCCAACTCTCCAGTCTGCAGACATTCAGCTGGATACCTTCAAGCATCATATTTTATAGTGGATGAAGTCTAACCTCCTTCTTGGTGAAGTTGTTAGCATAGCACTCTGAGCTAACAGTGAGACTGCAATAAATCCTGTCATGTCTGTATTTGACAGAGATATATAGGCTATGAGTGGATGAGAAATGAAGCAAGATGAGAGTACACATTAGTCTTCTGGAGATCTACCAAGAAGGAACCAGATATCTTTATTGCCTCTCATATTTAAACACTCAAAAGATCAGTCTTGCAGCCCCTCCCTGTTTGTAAAGCACAGAGCAGCAGCATTATCATGTTCTTATCTAATTCACAAATCAAAACACAAGCTGCATTGCAAACTGCTGGCACTTATACAGATTCTGATATTAAAAAATATATATAGCAAATTTTTTTCATGTCGTGAGCCTTATAAAAAGGAAGTCAGTGTTTTAAAAGGGGTCTTCTCCGGTTCAACAGGTACTTTCATTATTGGAATAATTATCATTATTTAGTTGCTTACCTGGATTGGTTTTACACTTTGTCTGGAAAAATGGTTAAGATTAAAGCCAGATTGTCATTTCCCCAGCACATACAGCACTTTTATTTATTTATTTATTTATTTATTTATTTATTTATTTATTTATTTATTTATTTATTTATTTATTTATTTATTTATTTGGAGCAAAACTGTTTAGCTTCTTATAGAAAATAAAACAACATTATGCATGTGACAGGAAAGATTTCAGCTTCAGTATTGATGTGTTTGGGGGACAATGCAGGTGGGGATGCCAGAAAGTTTTGACAGATGAACAAGCTTACTGTTTGTTTGAGATTTATTGAGAGTAGATAAAAATATATTCACAATTTCAGCAATTTCACATCAGCTACACACATTACTTTTTGCAAAGTCACAACAACATATCCTCTGGAGAAGTTACAAAAGAGAGCAGACTAATGGCAGTGTGTGTCAGCCGCTGAGTTTGCTACTCTTCACAGTAACCTTGAGGAAACTTACTTAAATGGCAAGCGGTTCCTTCAGTATTTCTCAAGGAATACTAATGCCATTTTTTTTTTTTTTCCTTTTTATACCATTGTGTTTTGTGTTTCTGCAGAGCGCTAAAACATTAGTGTTACCTTCATTTGTTGTTCATTAGGTCCCAACACAATCATTTCTTTAAAATATATTCAGGAAGATATTTCTGTATCAATCAAAAATAAAAAAATTAAAAGCTCAACAAACAAACAAAACATCCAGACACTAATGTACACAGACACACACACACTCAGGCAGAGAAATGCAGATAACAAACACAATTTAATCTTTGCATTGTTTCAAGAACGTATACCACTGCATCTCTGTTGAATATGGTTGACAAATGTAGGCATTATTTACGTATGTAAATAGATATGTCCATTTCAAAGCAGAGTTTGACTTCTGAGTTCCAACATCAGTTCAAGACAATAGCAAACATGGCAGTGATGGAAGAGATTATGATAATACATTCTCAGAAAGAGACATAAAAGAAGCACACTCACAGAAAATACAGTAATTGCACCTTTGGGGGTACAAAGGCTTGTTACTGGGTACCCTCAAAGTTACTTTTGTTTGTGCCTTATAAAGACCAGTATTGTAGATCTGGGAGCTGTCTGGTCTTTATAAGGTATAAACTGCACTGGAGAAGGTACAACAGGAGTATCTTTGAAGTGATTGTCAGCTATATGAAGAGGGCTTTGAAAATGGAAATCAGTACTAGCTGCCTTATAAAATATAGAAGACTGCACATTGTGACATTCATTGTCATTAAAAAGTAGATCTAGGGTGGTTCAGTTCAAAGCAATCCAGCAGTGTTACTGCTCTGAGGGAATTTTCAACCCTGAAAGTCTGCACCCTGGTCAATGCCAATTCCTGTCTTAGTTACATTGCATGCATTTAATCTAGTTAGGTCTGCCCTTTATACACGCTCACCAATTAACTTTATATGACATGCATTCATCCTCTTCTTATCAACTACATGGTCTACATCACTCTGAACTTGATACTTGTTGTTTTAGACTGGCTGGAAGGTGTCCTGTCACCATAGGACTGAAAGGAGAAAACTCAGTGGACAAGTTCTTCTTATTGTCAGTGCATAATGAATATAGGAAGTACCAACTTTAAATGCAATGCTGATTATGAAACAAGTATCTACTATACAACAACAAGCAAGGAAGCAAAAGGTGTGAGACACTTTAAAGGCCTTTGAAAGTTTGTTTCACTAAGGTGTCCTTCCTGCCAAATGGTACCTTGGCTCATTTTTAATTTTTCCAGTATTGGCAAACACCAGCTGTAACTTCTGGTGTACGATCAAAAAGTACTGCCCATCCTTAAGATCCTCTCATCAACTACACACATCAATATTTGCTGAAGTTTTTTTATTCTTTATTTACAATAAAACACAAGACAAAGTTTGTCTGTATGTGCTCCCGATGACTGTTAGCTTTGTTTACTTGCAGATGTTGCAGGTGGTTTTCTGTTTCCTTACAATTGCAGCAGCTGGGGGTTTGGGTTTTTTCTGTGTGGGACGAAAAGGTGGGGCTGGTGAAGTCTGTTTGTTGTGGTAGTGTCTTTTTTTTTTTTTTTTTTTTTTTTGCTCTTTTTTTCTGCTCTCTTTACTTTCTCCTTTCTTTTTCCCAGACTCCCCCTGTCAGGTCCGGCATTAATATGTAAATTCATCCATAGACAAATCTAATGACAAAGAAAAATACTTAAATTATCAAGAGGGGCCTTATATACATAAAGCTCCTCTTAGTAAAGCAAATTTGTTTGGCACAACATAGCAGCCAGACCAGCATTCTGCTTTGCTATGATGTTGGACAGGACAAGGAAAAAAACACACTTATTTTTATATTCACAGACATAAAATGTTGCATGAGGTTTAATACATGAGGTGCTCAGAGGATGAGCAAGACTTTCAGGAGGGCGGTATAGTAAGAAAGGAAGAAATAATTTTTTTAACACACTGAAGCCCGATAATCGCAGACATTGTATAAGGATTAAATTGGTACATTTTTTTCATACACCAAAGTGTAAAGATTTAATAAAACCCATGGAAGAGGAAGGGATATGTTGCTCCAGATCAATAAAATCAATACAACAAAACAAGGCTTAAATCAAAAGCTACACTGAAAACCAAAAAAAACAAAAAAAAACAACTCCCCTGGTCCAAAACTTCCCATTGCACACCTCTTCACAGCTCAATTTCACAGAAAAAGGCATAGAGGCTTCTCAGGTGTGCTGTTGTTAAAAATTTTCTCCAGTTATGATTGGATCATTTAAATTATGACTGGGGTCTATCTTAGCCTGAACTCTGCTCTTCCTCTTTACAAAAAGTCACAAATATCTCCCTTTACCTTCATTATTAGGTTGGTTAGAGGCTATATTTCCCCACATTTTCATCTCGTAGCTTACTTTTAAATCAACAACCTGCCTTGCTAGCCTCCTGTTTAATTGAACAACCATTCACGCACACACTCATTCCTAGGGAGAATTAAGAGTCACCAATTAACCTAACGTGCATGTTTTTGGACGGTGGGAGGAAGCTGGAGAGAACCCACGCATACACGGGGAGAACATGCAAACTCCACACAGAAAGGCCACCAGCCCCTCACATTCAAACCTTCCCCAGCCGAGGCTCGAACCAGCGACAATCTTGCTGTGAGGCAGCGGCGCTAACCACCACACCACCGTGCAACCAATGTAAAAATGTTTCCTCCCTTAATGAACTCTAATACCAAATATGACATGATTTCCCTTCATTATGTTAAAACTAATCTAGTTGCTGTGTTTTCCCAGTGTCATCGATGCTGGTTTTTTGTCATGATTTTGCTTCTGTTGTTGTATTTTCTGAAATGAATTTCTATGTAAGGACAACTTGTGGGTTTTTGAAACAGAACAGAAAGGGCAGCCTTGAGATTTTTCCCACTAAAATGGTTGCTTATCCAAAGACAACCCTGTATATAAGTGTTGCTTTCCCCAACTGGCCCATAAACACACTTTATTAAACACACTTAAATGATTCAGCACAAAGACACATGCCGGCTGGTATCTAGTACCACATGATTGGCGCGTGGCTATCCATGGCCTCAGACCACCATCACACACACAGGGAATGGAGACGGATTAGAAACTCCCCACCGCTGCTCTAATCATTCTTGTCTGGCGCTATTCCGTGAACCATTTTCATCCACCTCTCCCCCTGTTGTTGAGCTACAACTACTCCCCATCATAATTTTGTGAAATATTATATCTAATGTTTTATCATCTAATACTGAGGGTTTGCTGAGGGTGTTCTACCCTCTGCAAATGCAGCACCACAGAGGCAGGCCAAAACCCAAAGGAACATGCTGCTAATGCAGATACATTTGGCCAAGTAAACATCCATCAGATCAAGTAGACAGAAAATTACAATCATAGTTTCAATATGGTTCAAGTAAAACAAATTTATGCATACACAGTGTCAACTTATTCTGTTACATAATGCATAAAACCTTACTCTAACTTACTACATGTAGATCATTATTAAATGTGTTGCTTAATATGGACAAATGGAAATCATTAACCAAAGCCACAATAATGCGGCAAGTCGTTAACTTAAAATGACATTCAGATTACACAGTATCTTGTTATGGGCTATTGGCATTAACATTGATATAAACATCATATACTTATAAAATCCTAACATGGGCATCATTAGGCTTATTTTAAAGGGTCTGGAGCCACTGTAACAGGGAAGGTGTGGACCCAAATGCAACACAATAAGCTGGGGATAAAGGAAGAACAAACTTTATTATGTTTTCTGGGTAAGGTCAGGTGGATTGGTCTGTGGGTTCGGAGATGACTTCAGACAGATCCAAGACAGGGCTGAGCTGCGAGGCGGTGGTCAGGAACAGGCAGAGTCGGCAACAGGAAATCAGTCCAGAAATGAATGCTGGAGATGCAGGCATGAGAGCAAAGACAATCTGGCAACTATGGAGTGAAACAGGATAGGTTATATAGGGACACTGATTAGGTAATTGGCAGGTGGCACCAGCAGGTGGAAATGGTTGAGTTGATGAGGCAGAGCCGGAGAGCAGGAGGTGTGTGATAGCCACCCCAAAATGTTCTTAAGCCCCCTAAAAATCCTAAATTACTGATTTCATTATTGATTATAAAGATTGTGGTGTTAGCGATTGTTTAAGCTGTGTTCAGCAACGTCGGGAACACAATGCAGTGAAGTTTCCCATTTAAAGTCCCAGCAGTCAAAACCAGCTCCATGTTTTCATTCCCACCTCACTCAGACTGCATCTGCATGTAACACCATGAGTCCGTGATGGAAATGTATATATGGGCCTTTGTTGTTGTTTTTTTAATTGTTAATTTTTATTTTTTAATTTTAAGCGCTGAATAAGTAATAGTAACTAACTTTTACTACTTAACAGCAATAAACTAGTTGTTATTGATAAAATAGGCACTACTTGCTAGCTCTGTTAAGTTAAAATCTAACAGGATGAAAGATAAAGTTTCTCACCTTTGTTCTCTGGAGAAATAAACTTTATGTGGGCAATAGTCACACAAAATGGTAACAAATTTTACTCAATCAAATCAGTTCATTGCTTTGTTTGCTAAAACAAACAAACGGTATTATACTAAGCTAAAGTCACACAGCTATTCTCCTGCCTACAAAGAATTATACAGTTTATCAATCTGAAAAGGCCAGCTGTCAGAGCAGTTGTTCATCGGCTTTATGCTTCACTGGCTTAGGATTGCTTTTACAAAATAGTATAAATTAACCTTTATAATCTGAGATGCTCTAAGGAATCTATTGAATTAAATGAGAGCAGACAATTGTAAGATGCACAATGTAATGGTACTAATACATCTACAGTTTATATATTTGAGACTGTGACTGCAGACATGCATTGTTAGATCTGTCTCCAAAGAAAAGCAACTAATGAGTTTTCTTTAGAAGCAAAGACAGACACCTGCGTTGCTAGAAACTTTCCTCTTGCCTTAAACTCCTCTCCTCCCTCCAGTTTGCCTCAGGATAATGTTGTTTCCACATGAGTCACCTGTCCAATGTAGTTAGCTCTGGAGAGTTCAGTCTTTCATTTGCTCATGCATAAACACATCTGGCACACTCTCACACAAATAAGTGCACATGCTCTACTTAGACATTAAGTCATCTATAGTTTTTGTTCCTTGCTGTTGTGGTGTGTGGTGGAAATGATGAAATCAGTATCAGCTCATTAATCCTCAAACCACATTCCACTGAAAACCCCTGGAACTTGGCTGCTCATCTGAGGGCTCTCAGATCAAATCTCCCCAAGCAAATAGACCTTTAAATGCGGACAAAGGATTGGATGTGGGCACGGCTAAAGGAGGTCTTGTTAAGGATCATTGTAGTGGAACTTGTGGCAGAGCTGAGCAGAAGACCATGTGAAGGATTTTGACCCAGAAAACAGCAGGGAATGTCAAGTTTGTCTGTGCTGCTGCTTTCAACCCATTTATGTGTCAGAGAATACATTAACTTGCTTTTTCAGGTCATTCAAGGAGGTACAAACTTTTTTAGGTTCAACCTTGTGCAAACTGGCTTATTACGCAGCAAAAAGTCCATGTCATTTTCATAAAAAGTTGGTATATTATACTAAATATGAATGCAATAACTTTCTAATCATGTATTTAAGTTAAAATAATTCAAAGCATATTAAATGTTGAGATTATTTAATCATATTTTGGACACGCTTTTGACTGGTACTGTGTTAATAACTGTGGTGCATCATCTCTTCGTTCTCTTGCATAACACTGCAAGTGTTTGATAACTGAGGTTTTGAAGGCGATATTTTTTAAAATATGAATATTTTCTGAGGGTGACAGATCTGAAATGCAGGCAAGCCATTTTAGTGCAGATTATTTTAATTGCTGTAATTTTTGCAAATTTTGGTTTAATTTTGTATTGTCCAAATTGTAGGAATGATCTGTGCACTAAATAATCATAAACATTTTTTAACATTTAGTAAACAAAATGTTGGTTTAAACATTATCATGTCTTTGTTTCAATGATCTAGTAATTTATTTTTAATTAAATGTCAGGTTAAAATGGCTTTTTGTTAACATAGTGCCCAAACTTTTTCACTTTGTATATAAATATCTCTAAGTTGATGTTATGCACAATTAAAGTTCCATAAAATGTGGAACCTGCTTTTTTTCCACCTGTCTAGAACCCATAACACTTTCATATACTTGAAATAAAGTCCAATTTTATAACTAAACTGTGTAATGTTTTTGTTTTGTTTTTTAAACCTGAAAATTGAGTGTTTGTGAGGAACAACTGGCAGATGGCTACTACACAGCTTTCACAAAGTCCCTATACAAAAGAACAAAAACACTGGTGATATTAAACCCAAATCCAATATTATTAAACTTCTTTCAAATCTGAGAGTAAACGTAGGGAAAAAATCTGAAACCCACTTTACAATTAAATTGAGGCATTGTTATTCCAGAGTACATGTCTCGGTACACATCACCTTCAAAATGCTAAATGCTTTATCCAAAGCGAGGACATTTCTACCATGATGGACCAGGAAGCAGGTAAAAAAAGGCAAGTGCTTGTTTGCATTTCAGGATTGACAGGACCATTAGATTAATCATCTGAATCTGAATTGGTAATGATGAGTATAAACACGTGTTTCAGCTCTGCTGCTTATGTTCATTGTACTTAATACCTGTAATGGTACTTTTGGCTGTTGTCCTTGAAGGTCTTTGTCAGCAGCTGCTCATTATTCCAGTCAGCAGCATTTCACAAAGCTGTGGGTACCAGACATTTACAAAAACAATCTGCTTTCAGTTAACACTGTTGGTATTTTGTGCCTCTCCAAACATACAAATGAGCCTGAATTAGTAATTGTTTAGACTGTGCTTCCATCTGTGGATTGTTGAGTCAGTCGGGGTGGATGGGTTTTTGAGAATGTTTGGGTGACATGCGGCAGGCTGTTGATTTAACCTTTTGGAAATAATTATTATTGTGATTTAAGAAAGCTACTAATTGTTTAGGTAGCTTTTTAGTAGCTTTATGACACAGTCATAGGGATACAGAAGTTTACGGTCTCAGAAAAGACTGAGAGGGCAGTTAAAGATGGCACGCGATCAAATTGCCATTAATGTACCAGATTGTTTGTTGCACAAAACCATCTGGGAAGCTATGTGTGCAAGAGGTTTGGAAAAAGGGAGGCACTTTAAATAAATATTTTGCAAGTGATTGTACAAACTGACTCTTACTGTCTACCATTAGTAAGCTCAAGCTAAAAACAAGTGTGAAAGCCACTTTTCAAAAGGGGGAACCCTTCAGCTTATCATTTGGGTTATTTATTTTGACTTAATCTTTTATTTGACCCAGGACAGTATTTATTAATTAACGTACAATATTACTGTAAGGTTAGGTGCTCATTCCCATCTGTGGTCCCATAAAGGAAACATAACAGGGTTGTTTCCTGTTTATGTTTTAAAAGTTTCCTTCCTTGTACATTGCTGTTGGATTATGAGGACTTTGTGTACTTCTCCCCTTTTGCAACTAGTATAAGGCACACTTTATCACCTGAGTCCCACCTTAAACCTGCCAATAAATGGTAAATGGTCTGTACTTATATAGTGCTTTTACCAAAGCTATATAACGCTACATAGCATTACATAAAGCTAAATTGCGTATATGTAAGCTTTACATATACGTCACATTCACCCATTCACACACTGATGGCGGAAGCTGCCATGCAAGGCGTTTGTCTTGCTCAGGGACACTTCGACATAAGCTCTCCTGGCCGGGATCGACCACTCTACCCACCGAGCCACACTGCTAAAATATATGCACCTTAGCCATTAACACATCACTGGGCAGCATGTTTGCTTTTCATGTATACATATTTGCAAGGTGGCATTAGTCCAGGTTGTGTGACTGTAACATTCTCTACATATGTTCAGATCAGTAAAATGAGGTCCTGTTTTCATTAGCAGTCCAATTACAGAGTTCATTATAATTCAATTTGTGTAGCTTCATTTTTACTTTGCTATGTGCCTGTGATATAAAATACACCTTAATGAGTTTGGTCTATGCAAGAAGTACAGGGGAAACTATACCATCCTGCTGCACCTGTGTAATTGTTCAGCAGGTGAAATCATTTTCACTGCAAGCAGTTGAAGATCAGCAGAAAGGCGTGCGTGCATGTGTGTGTGCATGTGTGAGACAGAGAATGTGCGAGAGAGAGAGAGAGAGAGAAAGCCAGGTATTATACAGTAGATAGAAGCAGCTCTTTTACTTATGATCAGAGAATTTCTGCATGAAAAGTTAAAGTCAGCATCATGTCTTTTTAAGTTATTGATGCATTGCATTAGGTAAAAAAGAAAAAAACTTAGCTGAATGTCTTAAACGCCGTGGATACACAAATTAAAATATGTGATTATATACTTGCAAGTACCCAAACTGACATAATGAATCAGTTCAGCCAAGCCTTTGGCCCCAATTCTAACCATCACTCCAGCAATTTAATTTCTCTTCACTTCACTGACCACATCACCATGTGTCAGTGTGATTAGTTTTCATTTCTCTTTATTCATACTGGCAGCAACATCAGAGATAGGCATCATGACATGATGTTAAAACAGCTTATGACCATATTAGACAGCATACTGAGAGCCCAGACTATTACAAAGCACTTAAATGCTTTAAAAATCTTCTTTTCTGCAGTCCAGACAGTTGGTATAGATCCCTTTTTAAATTTTAATGGTACAACACGGCTGTTACAAAAGGGAAATCACAATTTCCTATTTGAATGGGAAAATCAATTTAGATTTTTTTTTATTCCGAACGTAAAGTCAAAAAAAGAAAAAAAAGAAAATGGCAATTGACTAATTATACAACTGCTTTTAGGATTTTGATAGCAAAACACAAAACAAAAGAAAAAAGCAAAAGTAAAACAATTTTAACTTTCGTTCCTTCAAGATACAACAAATGCACTATGATTTGAAGTTGTGACTGGAGATAAAGATGATGTAGTTAGATAGTTATACTTCAAGTTGGTACTATGACATAATATACTCAGAAAATTTGAATAAATAAAAACATTTTGAGAAGTAGGTAGCCCCAAACAAGGAGACATAGCTGTGTTTTGTGAGGTTTTACAGGTAGTAGTCACGCTAGAAATCCATATATTCAATATAAGACAGAAAAGGAAATTATTTTACCATATCCTATCATATCTTTTAACATATCCTCTGAGATTTTTGTGTAAGATTTATAATTAAGCGGTACAGATAATGACTGACTGACTGATGTACAATTGTTTTCAGGTCTGATGTAGTTTCCTCTTTGACCCTCAACTGTGGACTTTCAAGTATCCAAATTTCTATGGAAAAACAAGCCATCACGTATCAGTCTAAAAACCTTACAACACACTAAAGACAGAGGTGGCATGGAGCTACCAACTAGCTAGGAAGCTGGAATATATCTCCAAATGGCTTAAACCAGCGGTCTAGATTAACCATGGTTAGATGTAAAGCAAGCATTATGTGAGGATCTAGTTATCTCTGACCTGCCATTCATCAGCTCTACCATCAAACCACAGAAGTGTTTTAAAAGCATTATCTGTTCCTCTTTAATGACTTGGTGGGAATTTCTTAAGATAACTAAGTCTTCACTTTTTCCATGTAAGCTCACACCCATCTGGAACAACCCTGACATCCTGCAAAACAAAAAAGACAATTAACTTTACTCAACAGGAAAATAAAGGAATTAAACAGAACACACAATAGAAAATGGAAAGTTCTTGTCATTTAATATTCTCACTTCACAATATGGTATCAACAGTACTAATTTATTAGAATATCATCATCTTAAATCTGTTATATGTAGAAATATATTATTAACCACATAAACTTGCAGCTACTGACCAGGGTAGCAGAATTCTTAAATTCTGATGCCCCAAAGCTATTATCAAAAATATATATACTATTATCTACACTAGAAGGCTCAATCTCTCTTCCAACTTCAAAGTGGGAGGCTGACTTATCCAGTAGCTATAATCAAGATGAATAGTCACAAATTTGTTTAAACACCTTTAAAATGACTAAGAATTTAAATATGCAACAAATACAATTTAAATTTCTTCAGGACAAATGATGTTCAGGATGGGTCTGTCACAATCAAATATTTGCTCACACTGCACTGATAACATGATTGACAACTGCTTCCATGCCTTGTGGTCCTGCACACCTGTCCGCATGTTCTGGCTTCAGGTATGTGAAGACATGGCAACATGGTTTAAATGTAATATTCCTGTAAAACCCACACTGTGCCTGCTAGGTGACTTGGGTGAAATTAATGTGGTAATTAACTCTACACGCAGGATCCTCACGGTCCTATGCATCGCAATAAAAACTATCTTTGTGAACTTGAAAACCAAAACTAATCTAGGCATTCAGCAGTTTAGGAACCTCTTAATATTCACTATCAGTAATGAAAAATTGTCTGCCTCCTCAAAGTACCAGTTAGCTGAATTTCATGTGATTACCTTCATCACTTAGTGTAGGTGGAGGATTGTGAAATTGTCGCTTTGGCTGTTGGATATTGGTGGGGGCTGGAGGGCTGGAGGGGTGTAGGGCTTGGGGGATCGTAGGGGGACACATTGGGGTATGGTTAAGGGTGTGACTGAGAGGTTAGTGTGTGTGCATGTCTGCGTGTGTGTATATTTTTCAGAATGAGCAGGACATAGCTGTGCATGTGGGGAGGGATCACATGCACCTGTGGGGGAGGCCTGGATGGGCCGGGTGTGGTGGGTCATAGATGTGGGCTCTCCCGCTATCCTCCTCTCCTTCCCCCCTAGGCATGTGGTGGGTGGGTGGCGTGTGTAGGAGGGTGGGGGGTAGTGGTAGATGGTGCCCTGGTTCCCGGGATGTGCGGCTGGAACATTGGGGGGGGGCTGTCTGTGGTGGCCTGGTCCTCTTGGGCATGAAGCGGGCCTCTGCCTTGAGGAGGGGGGGGGCTGCCTCTGGGTTCTTGGAGTTAGGGCCCTTCGCTCTGGATTGTGTTCCGGGATTGCCGCTGATCGCTCGGGTCTCTGGGCTGCTCTAGTCTGCCTCTAGCCTCCATGGAGGTGTGGTCACATTTGTACGATCACACTCATCTTTGCTCCATCCTGGCTCCTCATACTCTGAATACTGGCACGGTTACTGAGTTGTCCAGTGGGTTCATACACAAGTTATTTTTGCTTAGGTTTTTCGTTTTTCTTTTTTTTTTTTTTGTGCGTGTGTGTGTGTCTTTGGTACTTTGGTTGTTGTGATGCATCTTGCTGTTGTTGTCTTGGTTGTTGATTTTAGGAACTCGTAATGCTTAGTTTACCAGTAAAAGCTGTAAGAAATTTGCTGTTGTGTGTTTGTACAAGTGTAGAAGTTGGTTGTCTCGTATTAGGCAGGATCAAAGGGTTGTTGCCTCTATCTACTGTATCTTTGTCTCCTCTTCCTTTTTTCCACTTTCCTCTTTACTTCTCTCTGTTACTGTCCTATTTTTTATTTTTTTTTTGTCCCCTCCAGTCAGGTCCAGCAAGATTACATAAATTCCATCCTACCAAATAAATGAGATAAAATAACATATTTAAAAAAAATAAATAAATAAAAAAAAAAAACATTATCAAGAGGAGCCTTATACCCATAAAGAATGTTTGTTCGGCAAAACACAGCAGTCAGACTATCATTCTCAATAATGCTGGACAAGACAAGTAAAAAAAACAAAGAAGAAGAAGAACCTTTCAAGTTTTTTGCACAACAGTTAATTTTTGTCAGTATTAGTCACTGTGGTGTCAGCGATGCCTGCTGTTATACACTGACTGTTGCAGAAATAGTTGAACCGTGCACAGCACACAAATCAAATGAGTCACATGTGTAATTAAAAATTCTGTTGCAAGATTAAAATTGTACTAGAGGGCTAGACTTTAAAAAACTTCAATTGTTTTTATTCACTTGAGAAACAAAGGTGAAACAGTGTGGCTAACAAAGATGTGTTTTGAAGCACATGTGCCCGCAACTTTTGGTGCTTACATCTTGCAGCTCACAACTTATTTTGATGTAAACTCATGATTCACACAAAGAAAATCCAAAATCATTGTTTGTTAAGAACAATTATAATGTCAAGCACAAAGTGTTAACTTACCAGAGCTCTGCAACTAATTTAATTTTAAATCAGTACACTGGCTCTTTTCCTCTCTACAGACCAGGAATATGGAGATCATTTTGGCCAGCTCTATCTAAATCTGGTTCTATGTCACAACTCAAGACTTGATCGTGAAATACTATAGAGTGATCCATTTTAAAAAACTTCCCTTCTTCAGTCTGTCAACAGAAAATAAGTAAAATCTCCTTCATATTCTGTTCTCTCTCACATTTAAAAAATATTGAGCCTCTTAACTTGAAGTTGCAACTCTCCCCTCCACTTTCCAGCACAGTATAATTGCCCCAGAATTAGCAGGCGCCAATCTTCATCCCAGCAGCCTCACACTTGGCTGCAAACAGCTCCAGAGCTGCTGAAAGTTGATTGTGCTCAGCCATCAGCTCAGCCTTGATATGCAGTCCATCCAGATCAGGAACAGAATGAGAGTCTGCCAGTGCAGAAGCAAAGTAAGATTTCTCATTTTAAGTGTGTTACAATCCATATTCCTGCAGCCGAGCCCACAAAATATTCTACAGCTAAAAACTCAGACAGGAGTCATAAAACATCTGTAGCTTGGAAAGAAAATTCCCATGATCTCTACAATATTCTTGCAAGAGTAAGGAGCTATAAATCTGTTCTGCACATGTGGCAACCTCCGGCGGTAAAATGTGAAGCCTATGCGGAAGTACAAAAAAATGCAGTTCACCCCTCATCCGCTAGGGGCTGGCTCCAAAACACAGGCAATCCTCATAGACTCCTATGTTATAAAAACCAACTTCACAGCAGAAATAAACATGTTTAAGGCCTGGTACAAAAATTTTTTTTGGATTAATAGGTCAAGTTTACCTTCATGACAACTGTGAGGGTGGTAAATTTTTTTCTAAGTCATTCGTTTAGACGTTATATAATCTTTAAACTTGGCATAATTAGGGCCGTGTTATTTTGATTGACAGGTATCCAATATCTGCAGCAAAAAGAGAGAGTGCAGCATAAACAGTGTTTTTAGCCAGCTAACAGCATGCCTTAGCTTTAGCCCGCCTACCTCTGTTAATTGGTTACCTACTGTTAGCGCCGATGTAGCTAAGTTAGCTCTTAGCTACAGGTAGCTTGGAGTTTGAAGGGTGTCAATCATCCACCCCCACTTTCACAGTTCCCCTCTCAGCTCCACCTCTTTGCCCATTTTTAGATTTTCCGGGAATGACGACACGCATGACGCTGCCAAGATGGCAATGGTGGGAACCGCCCAATGAGCTTCAATTCAGCTCTTCAGAAACCTACAAGTGACGTCACAGAGGCACCATCCCCCTTTTATCTACAGGCTATAATTCTACACCCAACGGGAAAAAAATTCCATTTCTGAGTTTTTCTGAAAATTTCACAAAAATCGGTCCATAACATTTTGAGTTATGTTGCTAACAGAGAAACCAAGACATGACCTCCGCCTTGGGGGAGATTATAATTAGTATATTTTCAAGTACATTGTCCCAGTTTTTAGTCCTATCTAGTTTTGTTCAGATGGTTGTTATGTTTATTTAGGGCATGGGACACTGAACAAATCATGTCCCATATGATATTAACAATGTTTATGACCATTTATGTCCAGTTAACTCTATTTTATATTGATAAATAATATTCAGACAAGTAGTTTACAAGTTGGTTATTTATATTAAACATTTTCTAAAAATTAGAAAAGATCAGGCAAACAGAATGTCGGCATGTTGGTGCACATGGTGCCGATATTAAAAAAAACGTAATTTCTTTTTCATGCATTTAATGTTTGAACTGGCTGCTTTTAGACGCGCATTTAAGTGAAATACATTAAGATTGAAGGTATCATTTATAAATATGGATATTGCTTCATCATACACAAGGAAATTTAAATAACCATACCCTTAGTAAAGTTCGGAGTTCTCCAGTAGACCTTGGCCTCCATGTTTTGTGCTTGAGAGGCAGGCACTTGACAGTTTTGGTTCGGCCGTAAGCAACTGGGACTTTAAGTTCAAGGGGAGATGCTGCAGCTTTGGAGATGGATGAAGACAGGTTTAATCTGCACATTCAAGGCTGTCAGCTCAAGTCGGATGAATGGAGTGAACATAAGACAGACTATCACTGCTTAGTATCGACCCTCAGCCAGATACCGTATCTAAATCCTGCTCATTATGGAGGAGGCTGTTAAGTTGTGTTTAGTTTAGGGATAGACTGAAAAACATGTTGGCAGCTAATCTATCACCACAACTTAACATTTTGTGTTGGTTTGGCTTACAGTGTAAAGCTTTTACGAGCAAGCGTAAAAGTTGATTCAAATATCGCAAATTCTGATAGCAAAACTTTTCTATCCTTACCTTGTCTGTGGTATGTTCTGTGGGTTTTATTTGAATCAAATGTTTTATTTTTTGTCTAATTCTTGAGCTGTTTGAAGTGTTTATGTTTTATCTTGTGTTATGTTATCAGTAATTCCCTGCAGTTAGCTCAGGGTAGGTGACTAAATAAGCATCATGAGCTTATTCTACTTATATTTTAAATTTCTCCAGAAACAGTTCAATGGAAAATTATTCTAGTGAAAAGATAAAATTTCCACATAAATGATGGATTGATGACATTTTAAGCAGCACATTTTATTAGGAATTACTCAACTTCCAAGATGCAGAAAAAAAGACATTGAAATGGTAAAATCTACTAGCCTCAGTCCTAAACTGTAGTAAAAGTGAGGCGTTAAATTGTAGCTCTGTGCAGCTTCTATTTATCGTGCATTATTGAGATTTATTTTCAAACTGCATGCATTTTATTATAAATAATACTTTTTAAAGGAAGAAATCACATTTTTACAAATGGAAAAGAAAATTGTTAAACAGATAAACATTTATGATGCAAAGGCCATCGCCTCTGGCTGTAGACAGACTGCTTCGGAGGAAAAGTTGGCTCCAGATAAAGCTCTTATTTAATTTGTTTGTAAATCAATCTCTTGTTTAAAAATTGGCAAACTAGAAATTTATTGCAAGACACTTGCTTCATTATGTAATCCTCGTGTGGTTCTTCAGTGTATCATAAACACTCCTTACTTTTACTGGAATATTCCCTAAATGTATTTTATCATTTAAGTATTAGATGTATTCAGTGTTTTGTTTTTATCTAAAACCAGTTTCAATTTAAGAAACTTCATAGAACCTAAAGAGGGACACAGTGCTGGTCATTGTTTGATCAAGCCTGAGCTTTCCATGTAAGAGTAAAGAAAAAAAAATACCTTAAATGAATGTAGAAAGCCTGTTATTAAACAGCTATAGAAGCAGCTGCAAAAGTTAACATTATGAGTGACTGCTATTTATGTATCCTAACATCTGCTGGCAGTTTTTACTTAAATTTTATGCAAAGCATCTGTTTTGGCCCTTTTTAGCATTTTTATGACAGCAGGTTGCATATTTTCAGCATATTTTCAGCATATTTTTTCAAATGTGTGATTACCTAAAAAAAAAATGGGAAAGGGTAACTGCTCATTTAATACATATGTTGAGAAGCATTAGGGAAAACTATAAACCACACAAATTTTATGTATTCATTACTCATAGAGTCATTGCTTACGTTTAGAAATATTACATTTGTTGGACAATCATTCACAGGTTTAATTATTAAAAAAAGAAAGTTCTAGACATCAAAATATTGATTGTTGCTGCGCCCATTTTGGCAGAGTTCAAAACATGTTGTGGAATAAATTGGCACAAATTAAAGTTTGGCTTTTTTCCACAATTTTTTTTCTAAATAACAGAAAAGCAAAGTATTATCTTCCAGTGTTCTCTACTATTTTGAGTGAAGAAAATTTGATTTTTTCAAACATGCATTGAAAACATGGTCTGTCCAGTTGTCAGCTGCCAATAGCATTTTGTTGGGTGACTTCAAGGTCTTGAACTTAATCTGAGCCACCACAAGTTGAGGTGAAGAAGCTACCCTAATCTTCAGTTTATAGCTCAACAAGTAATAAGGAAAAATACGGGGGAAAAAGACCCCTAATGATTGAAATATGTGAAGCTGTTTTATTTTAGGTCATGAATGTAACTAAAATATGATGTGCAGCAAATGTCTTTATGTGGTTTTGTATCAGAAATCTTCAGAAACATTGAATTTGATTGAATCCAGTGTTAAAATGTTTAAGCTGCCAGTGCTGTGAACGCCTATATTTTCACTACACAGATAAAGTAAAACTAAGCTGCATGTTGTTTAAACATCCAAGCTTATTTCCTTCATGTGTCTTGCCTAAATCCTCCTTCTTTCCTATACCTGTTTATTTTTACCTTGTTTTCTCACTTTCAGATCCCAATTTTTCTCTTACTTATTACATCACCCACATTTTCTCTATTTCCTACCTGTGTCATGTGTTTCAGGTGGGTGGGTTGAGTTGTCACATGTTTTCAATTAATAATAGTTAAAAAAAAAGAAAAAAGGTATCAAACAGTATACACAGTAATAAAATAACTTACAGTGTTGGGAAAAAAAACACAAAACAAATAAAGCTCAAAACTGTGTATATTTAGCCCACCAAAATAACACACCAAGACCTGGAGGAAGCCTTGTTTCTTTCTTACACATGGGAACTGAAAGAAGGAAGGTCAAGAAGTTCTGAGGTCAGACTTTAAGCATAGCCTGCTTGATACCACCTTTTAAAGATATGCCCAACATGCTGCATTTAAAAAGGAAAATAAACACAACCAAACACGCATTGGTCGAAGTTTTTATAAAGTGCTTTATAAAAAAATTGTATTGGACTAAATTAGAAACACATGATTATCTACTTAGTTAGTTGGCATAACCATGATCAGAACTACTGATATATTTGACCAGGTGTATTGCTGCAGGTTTTTTATAATCACTTGATTTTCGCTACTGAGGCATATTGTACAAAGTGAAACCTAAATGCCTACAAAAGTCTTTACCCTTAGTCAAACTTCTAGGCAATGCTGTCAGAACAGTGATTTACTGTGTTCTGGTTGTATGAAGACAATGTTAATTACACCAACTAATGCAACCAACTAATGCCAAAACTGACACCACAATACATGCTGGGATATTGCCATGGATCTCCAAATTTTGACATTGTTCCATAACGTGCAAGTGGTGCATTTGAAAAACAAAAATAGCCACAGAGGAAAGTGTGCTAGCAGGTCCACCTCTGTAAGTTTCATACATGTCCAATAAATACACCTCAGGAGGAAATAATATTGCATATGTTACAAATACATTGCTTAAAGGTTAGGCAGATAAGTTGATATCATGCAGTTACAGCCATGAAACACCGATGATTCTCTCAACATTATGCGCATTTGCACAAATTATGAAGCATTTCCTTTCTGCAGTGTCCTGGTGTGCAGTAACATTGTATAAGGTGCTTGTTGGAAAAGAATTAGTGTGATAATAAGCACAAATTAAAGTAGGGGCCGATGGTGATATTAAAGGTTAAATTAGTTTTTACAGTTCATCTTAAATGGACACAACGGACTTCTCATACCCATGCAGAACAGTTCAGCCAAATGTAGAAAGATTTACTAAAAACTGTCATTGTTAAGGTCATGATGTAGCTATAAAGCGCATATCAGAGGATCCATTCTCTGGAGTTACTGAACCGTGCAACGACCTTTAATCTAATATAGTATTATTGAATTAAAGTGATGGGCAAGTCAACATTTCTATCCTATGTCTCATGGTAGGAAAATAAATTACTTATCTTTGAGTTACTGAGAGGTAAAACAGCTTTTTATGCACTGATGCCAAATTATATTCATACCTCAGCTGATGTCAGCCTCTACACCACCCTTCCCTCCTCTCCTTTCCATTTCCTGCAGCACATTTATCACCTTCTGTTCTCACCCTCTTCCTCTGTTCTTCACTGTATCCAGTTATCAGTGTGAGTGGTTGTGGGAGGGAGAGTCCTCAGCTCCAGGCAGGTATGTACTCACTCTGCAAGCCTTATCAGTAATTCAGGAAGATCAAAGGTTATCCAGTAGAGGCCTATTTATTACAATGACACCCTCTGTCAGCAGCAGAATGCCAGGCCGCCAGGCAAAGCTGGAGAAGGTGAGATGCTTCTGAGCAGTCTAAACCTTTCACTCATAACAGAAACCATCTGTAATTATTCTTTGTTTGGATCTATGAGTCAACAATGTTTTACAAAGAGCAAACCAATTTAAACATGAAAATATGCTCATCTTTACTGTAATAAATACCCACATTTACAACCATATTTAGTGACTACATTTCTACAGCGTCATGGGTAGGGATTAACCGGTAGGTCATGTTTGATTGGGGACAAACTAGATTTTACAGTGACTCAATGTCCCATTGTGATGTACAAAGTGGGGTTGTAAAAAACACCGAAAAAGCAACAGACTAGCATCAGTGGGATAGCACATAGACTTAATTCAATATTTTATTTTTGTTAGTTTTAAACTATTTCTAAATTCAATTTTTTTTATATTTCTCCTTCAAGCCATAGAAATACAAATATTTATCAAATTTTAATAAAGAGCAACATGCGAAAACTGACAACTACTTTCCCAGTTTGATTTTAGATAAAAAGCTAATAACATGGTGAGAAAACATATTTATATGAAGTCAAATAAATGTTACAGAATAAATAAATCCTTGATAGTTAGGAATTTGTTATTCTTTAAAAATTATTAATATTATAACAATAAAAGCTGTTGAGGGGATCTAATGTGATACTTAAATTAAAATGCCATATTAAAAACAGATAAAGCAGAGAATAAGCACCACAATCTGTAGAATAAATAATAAATAAAAAACAAATTAAAAAAGTTTTTAAAAAGTTGTAACTGAGAAGGGGATCAATAAAAATCCAGATTCAGCCAAAGAAGAATCAGTGCAACAGAATGAGTCCTAAGGGAATTTACAAACCCGATACCCAATTACTCAGACAGTAACATTCATTAGACATCTGCTGAATTTGTTTGTTAATTTAAATATTAGTTGCATGCAACATAAAATTTTATTAAAATCTAAATCCTGAGACAACACATCAGTTTCTCCTTTTATTCAAATCGTTGTTGCAGTGAGATACAATATTTATTTACCTGTTCTTGTTTCCTTCTGTAACTTTAGGACAGGCCATTGGGTAGTTTATTGCAGCTGACATGAACAGGGCTCCCCATCCAATGTGCTCATGTTGGAGACTTGGAGTTATGGAGGTGAAGCCAGATGCCTTCTTCCATCAGTTACAGGATGTGTGGTAGATCTGCTGGAATAAAAATGCAACAGAGATTAAATGAGCAGAGGTAAAGCTGTCAAGAGGGAGCTGGGAGTCTGCTGGGAGAGCAGAGCAGAATAGTAAAAAAGACTAAGTGGTTATAAAACAAATAAAAAAGCTAAATGTTGTGCAGGGAAGATGCAATATGTTGTCAGGTTATTATCAAAGTTTAAATCTGGTTTTCGTACTTTAAATGCTATGTGAATGCATAAATGTCTAAGAAAAATGTAGCCTATTAGTTGGCTGTCAGTTAATTAACAGATACATTTATACATTTGGTACTTCAGACAAGCTTTTACACCACCAAGCAGATGAAAGTACGGGAAAGCTAAGACGCAGCTCCTCGTGAAGAAAGTTGGGATTAAAACCTTTCATAACAACTCCTGCAATGTTTCTGCTTATGCTTTTTTGGTATTTTTGTTCCATTATTGCTTTGTCTTTGGTCTGAGGAAATTCTGTCATGACATAGATTCCTCCTACAAGCCCAGTCGATGTTGTCTCCATAATAAAGATTGCTAGAAAATCTTGATGAATGAAGCATAAACATAATCTTAGGTTAAAATAAGCTCAACTCATCTTGTTTTCAGGACCAAAAGAAGAAAGCAGCTATAGCTTCTATTGATCAATGAGCTTTAACTTACCCAAAATATAGCCGATGCTAACAAGGATCCAGCCGAAGTGATCCCTCTGGCATGTTCACTGAGTTCCTTTTGATACCAAAAAATGGTTAGCAAGCCACTTTCCTCCACATCTTGACCAGATTATAAATTTAAACAACTGTCAATGTAAGTCATTTCCCAGCGATCAAGCAAGACCTTCAACACACATGCTGTAGTCTACAGTAAGCTAGGCTGACCACAAATTCGTTTCATGGATAAATAAAGTGGCTAAAGCAAGAAGACAAACAATCCTGAAAGGGCCATGGATTTGATGAAACTCTGAATCTGAGCTACCAACAGCTTTCTGGCATATCCCCTCTTATAAACATAAAATGCTGTTTGTGGTAAAAGAATTCAACTTTAGCATATGTTAATCTTTTGTTATCATACAAGGCTGTTTTGTGTTTTTAAGATGTCATGACTTACTGTGAACTTTCTCATGTGAGAATCATTGCCACTTTGGTGGAAGCCCATTTTCAGACACATATAAAGTGTTTGACTTATTTCAAGAAGCATTTTGGAATTATATTGACTATAATGCATAACACATTCTGTATAAGATCTCACAGTTTCATATTTCCCAACAGAACATTTCCCTCTTAGTCTACAGCAGTGGTTCCTTAAACTGGGGGGGGGGGGGACTGCAGAACAGATCTCAGGGTTTAATGAATGCATTGAAGGGAGAAGGGAAAGAGAGAGATATGTAGAAACAGGTAACAGGGATGAAAGAGGGCAGATATCTTGCTCTTGCATTAACATTATATGTGTTTCTCATTACATGTTTCTCACATACGTGATGTGAGCACAGAGCAAGGGAACCAGGCAGGGTTCGAATTATGGGGGAGCTAAGGGGAGCTTGGCTCACCTAAAGAGATTCAACGACACGGATGATGTGTTCTGTTTACTTCAGCACAGTGGACAGCAGCATCGTTTGTCTGTTGTGTGCTGTGAGCGTCCACACAACCATCTGATTTCTGATTAAAGAAGCTGCATAGAGCATGTTTTTTAATAGTAGCCATATTATTGACCACGCGACATGCACTAATATAAATGCGTGTGCATGTGACATGTGAAGTCCCCCAAAAGCCCCTGCCTTCTTCCATCAGTTACAGGATGTATGGTAGTTCTGCTAAAATAAAAATGCAATAACATGCAATAAAAATGCAACATATGTAAATAGGTTCTTAGAGTTTCTAAATGTAGAATGGGAAAGTACCAACAGCAGCAGAGGTGGGAACCCTGGTCCTCAAGAGCCACAATCCTGCAGGTTTTAAATGTGACTCATTAATTTGAATCAGGTGTGTTGGAAGAGGGAAATATTTTGCAGGACTGCAATCTTTGTGGACCACCACTGTGATAAAGCTTAGGGCTTGTTAAAATGTGTAACATTGTTGTCATTACCTTGTGTCTTTCTTTTCATTTTTAGCATCCCTGCCTATATCCCTGAGCTGTGGTGGTTAATGATCCCTTTTTCCACTAAATCAAAGCACTTTCCATACACAAAGTAACACAAAGTGCTGTACATATTAAAAACAAATTTTAAAAGCCTTCACCCATTGAAGAACAAAAAGTAAAAAGGTTAATCGTACACAAACTCATACAAACCAAGCACATGCATAAACTGTGTATTATAACCTATTTAATATTTAATTGAATCATAATTGTATTACAGAGACTTTGAATTGAATTATAAATGTACTTGGTATCTATAAAAGTCCCTTGAGAGGAATTTTGATATTTACATATAAACAAATAAAGCCAAATTTAACTGAATTATAGCTTTAAAAGGTGGCTTCATTAATGATGAATGCTTGTTAGTATCAAAAACGAAGTTAAAGTAGAAAATGGCTACATGATAAAAACGAGTACATTGTCAATATTTCTAAGCCCCTCAAAACTGCTTAAATAATGTCTTGTTAGTATGTGCCAAACACAAAAGGGTCTTAGGGTGAAAGACTGGAATGTTGAATCTTTGTATGTATATATATTCACTTGCCTGTGCAATTTAGGTTGGACAGTAGTACACTCAAAAAGTTCTTTTATGGATTAGTTTTATTTTCAGTGCATGTTTAATGTAACTTTATGTTTTATTCAATTCATGATCGTTCTGGATCTCATTGTTCTGGATGCCTGCAAGAGAAGAAATCATTGTACTTCCCTTTTAAGACGAGGTGAGACTGCTCTGAGTGTGGCCAGATAAGAAAAAAAACAGCTTGTGTTGAACTGTGGCCATTCAGTTAATAAATATTGCTGAAAAATCATGCTAGACATGTCCCTGACAGTTTGTTTCAAGAGTGCAACACATGCTAATGAAATAACTACAGATTATGAAAATGAATAACTTAATAAACATTAAATTTTTCAAAGTTAAATTTTAATTAAAAAAAAAAAACATTTTGTGTTTAATGTAAGATCTTTAATCTCTATGGCCATTGGCTTTGTGTAAGGATGAAGGTCATTTTCACTGACTAAAGTAGCAGTGGAATTATAAGAAACAGTCTCTGGTGTCAAAGTGTCTCAAAGTTGCTCAAAGGGTTTTTAGATTAACATGAAATTTATCACTGGATTTGTTTTGGTTTTAAAAAGGTTATTGAGGAAGTCACCTGTGCTTTCACTAACAGTGAAAGCTCATTAAAATGTTAAATGCACTTGTCAAAACAAAACCACTTGCTAATGTTTTGTGATCTTTGTGAAATCCCATAGAGCTGATTCACAAGTGCAGTCCCTGTGACCTCAGTACTGCCTTTATCCATCTCAGAAAAAGGCCAATATGGGTTCTGCTTCCTCAGTCCCTGCTGGGAACCACTGAGAAAAACCGATTCTGAACCTTATTGGAGAGTCACCTCCAGATCAAAGGGAAGACCTACTGCACATTTAAGAGCCTTTTGTTTATTTGATTTCAGAGAACTGAGCTGTGTGACCGACTAAATATGGATACTTTTTGCATTCATCGTGCTCTTCTCAACCGATTCCTAATTGTACACTGCGATGCACAAGTAGTACGCATTTTTCGGATGAGAAGTGTCTTTTTATTTGGGTTGTTTAACAATGATGAAATAACAAAAACAAAATCACTGTTGGTAATTAAATTTTCACAGCTCACAACCTATTGCTAAAACAAAAGCTTTGTTTGCGGTTTCAGCCCTCCCAATACCATCTTTAATTTAATTTAAATTAGTCTTATAAACTACTTTTATAGTTGTATTTGAACTACAAGTCAAGGAGTTGAAATAAAATATTCACTATAGAATTTATGCAAATGAATTCAGGTGAACATGCCCCCATGCACACACAAATATAATCACATTTTCAAAAAGACACGTGCTTTTAAAACAAAGCCACTGAAGGAATGTGGCTTCCTGTCTTGAACACTGAGTGGTCTTTTAACGAGGTTACTGAAGGGCAAGGATCTCTATTTTTGGTTCTAGCGAATGGATGAGCTGGCTTTTCTTATTTTTTCCTGCTGTCATTTGTCTTGGTCAGTGGTCATTTCAAGACATATCACCTCTCCAAGCAGTTACTGCATGCTGTTGCCAGGCTATTTGGTCCAGTCAAGTAAAGTGCTGTGGGAAAGCAAACCAAACCAACTGAAGATGCAGCATTTCTCAGCATCTCCCACCCAATCAGTCTGAACTGGACTGGAATCACCTCTTCCTGGCTGGGATGTTCTATGATCTTGGATGTGTTTCACATTAATCATTTTAATCCAACTAATCCCCTGTAAAAAAAAAAAAAGAAAAGCCTATCAACACTGCTCACAGAGTTGATGGATGTTTATTAAAGCAAGTCACTACCACTTTCTCCAAGATGTTCATGCATTAGCTGCTGATTGGACTATTCGGAATCAGATAAGCTCCAGGTTCAATATGCATATTCAAAATTACCTTTGTCCCCTTTCAAATTTTATTATTGCCACCAACAACCAATTGTTGGAAAGACTGAAAATCAAACCACCCAGCTGACAACGTCAAGCTACAGCAAAATTCACATTACACCAAAATTATGCTTGTTCTGGTCAATTTTTATTGACATGTAATCCAGACTCATAAATGTAACTTGGTTGCAGTTCTTCATTCAACACAATGATATTTGATATGTTGTTTGAGAGCATTTATCATTTATCTTCACCCACAGAAAACATCACAATATATTATATTATAATATATTATCTTTAGCTTGAATCTTTGTAATGAACAATTGTTGTCACCCCAGCTACAACTTCATTTAAAATAATTGTTAAGGATAAGTTGTGTCATTACACAAGCCGATGTACCGCAGAGCATTTTTCACCCAACAAAATTAATAGTATATTTTACCCACCTTTTGTTTTCTGATCTGCTCTCTGCAGTATTGAACACTATTAACACTTATATTTGTGGTTTTGTGCAGAAGACAAAAAATGTATATGTCTGGAGACTCTTGAATGCAGAGATTGCACAACGATGCAATTACCCAATGGGTGCTTAAGTTCTGAAATCAAAGGCATGTCAACAGCATCACTGTCCAGTATGAAATCCCACTTAATGCAGGCTTTTCTTTCACAAAGACATTCTTCCTGTTTTTTGGCTACTTCCAGTGTAGAAAATTAATAGGTTTCTGGTGGTGTCTGTATAATTTTCTAATAATTAAAGGCTGATTAATATCTTTCATTAGGGTATGCATGAGGCCCTCTGTCAACAACTGTATCTGGAAATTTGTTGTGAATCTGCAGAGCTCACTCATTCAGTGAGTAAGTGCTGAAAACCTCCAATGGCAGATTTTGATCTTCTTTAGACAAGAAGTATAAGTCTGGTGCTGTCATATGTCTTTTGTGTTTGCAGCTGACTGTGAGCAGGCTGAAAAAGATACATCATCACTGCTTAGCCCCTTTTGGGCGCTTTACCTTACATAAAGAGTTTTTTTGGTCCATTAAAGGTGAAACAATTCCTCCTTGAACAGATTGCATGAAAAAGATTTAGTGCTTACGACCACACCATCATAGCTTGGAGGCTTCAAAGTTTAGATAACCTCCACAAAGGTTTAATGATGGCAAGCCTTTTTAAAGAATTGTTGCCATGCTAACATTTATGTAATAGCCCTAAACATTTTAGGACACAGTAATAGTTATAATACTGAATGGCTGTGGGTGCACTGGTACATTAGTAATGGCATATACAAATTAACAAGGGTCAATTGTTGACCAACCCACACATTTCAAGGAAGAGAATGGCATGGAGAGTCGGCTAGCTGAGTTAGTATTTTGACTTGGTCTTTTTTTGTAACATGTTGCTGCTTCTGTAATTGCTTTGTCTCTTCCTCTATCCTGCAGCTTTCCGCTTCCTCTGACTGTCCATTCAGCAGACAACTTGTTTACAGTCAAGAAGCAATAGATGGCAAAAATCATAAAATGCAGCAGCCCGTTCCTGACTGTGAACAGTGAGCTACAACAACCCTAAGGTTAAGGGCAAATGTATACAGATGCTCCCAAGAGGCCCAGTCCATGAGTTGATGGACTGACAAGTTGAGCCTCTGACATGCTGACATCCAGCACCACCCCATCTGAAAAAAACTATATAATAAAGATGATCTTACTGACTAAAGCCCATTTTTGATATGCTGTATACTTCTGCTTATAAAATTTGCAAATTTCTTTTTGACAAGTGACGCAAATACAAAACACTAGAAGACAATCCACATCCACTAGTGTTTTTGCCCACTTCTTTTTAAGACTTTTTTATATGCAGGTGGACTGGGGTACTAGGAGGCTAGGTTAGCAATATATATATTATTAATATGCACAGGATTAGAGCAACACACTTCCCCATCACTTAAATGGTACTTCTTAAATATTTAACATATCAGTGGCTTCTGCAGACATTCTCTTAAATGATGTGGACCTCAAAAATCAGTGGGAGATGAGTGATATCTGGTCAAGTTAATGTACACAGTAATCGCCATTAACATAACTTTTGTTTTTTAATTAGAGCTAATATTTTACTAGACGACTGAATCAAAAATTAGACACAGCCAATAATATTGTGAACTCTGGTCATTGCAGAGTCATATATACATATACAATAATTCATACATTACAATTCTGTCATGGACACCATTAGGATACATTTACTGATAAACTGTCATGTACCGTTTATGTTTTGGTCTGTCTGTTAATGTGTAGTAATTAAGGCATCTGTGAGAAAAGTATGTCCATCTATGACTGGTTGATTTATTTATTTTGTTTTAGTGTTTTATTGTTTCTATGTAGTCCCTTATGTGCATTCTTATGCTTGTTGCTCTTCTCTTCTGTTGTTATTGTTTTTAGGTTTATTAATATTTGTTTTAACTTGTTAACACTTTTTACTCCAGTGTTTTCCTCTTGGGGATCCACCATGCCGGGGGCTCTGCCGGCTCAGCCTGCAGGATTGCTGCCGTGATCGCCCGTATCTGGGTGGCTGGAGGTTCTGCACAGCAGCCCTATGGTTGTGGTGTGGGCCCCGGCCTGCCCAGATTTGAGGGGCTCCAGTGGTGGTGCCTACAGTGGTCATGGGTGGGCTGGCTCCTGGTGTGAATGGATCCTCAAGATATGGTTTCCTCACAGCAGCATCAAGCCAGATGTTTATTTCTATTAACATTTTTATATCTAATTTCAGTTGAGAAACAGAAACTCGGGATCAGAGTTCATGTTTGTGTAGGAAAGGAGGGGAAAGGGGGTGAAAATGTGCTTTTTTTGTCAAAGTACATGTGTGTGTTTGTGTGCATGTGTTTGCGTGTGTGTGTGTGTGTGTGTATGTGCGTCTGAAGGAGATTGTTATGAGGTGTGTGTGTGAGTGGGTGAGTGTGTTCGTGTGTGTGTGTGTATGGTTTTTTTTTTATTACTATCTTATATACGTTGGTGTTATATGCTGATACACTTAAGTTTTATTATGTTAAGCACTTTGAGTTGCTAGTTGCATTAAACATGCTTTATAAATAAAGTTCGATTCGAATTAATTTATATATGCTGCATGTTTACAAAATTATGGCTGTTGCTCCACATACTTGCACACAAAATGGCCCAGTGTGTATTTCATCTTATGTTAGCATAGTTTATCAATATATTAATAGCTTAATCTCTGATTAATTAAAAAATATATATATATATATATATATATATATATATTTTTAAAAAAAAAGAGGAAAAGTCAAGTCTAATCTGTCTTGAGGCTGTCATCAGTAGGGGTGTTCATGTTTTTGGACCTTCTCTCTAAGAAAATCCTCCCCGAGGTTATCCCAGTATGTGTGTGTGTGTGTGTGTGTGCGTGTGTGTGTGTGTGTGTGTGTGTGCGTTTGTGTGTCTGTGTATCTCAGCTTGTGTGGTCTGTGGGGAAAACGAAAAAAGAGGTTTCCCGCTGAGAGTGCTTCTCTTAATTCTTCTATTGCCATTTCTTTCCCCTCCCTGCAATATTGAAGACTGCTCAAGGCTGTAAAGACGGAGTGTACTGTAAAACCCTGTATCTAACTCCAAATGGCAAAATACACATCTCAAGCTCCACTATATCAGTGCTTAAATGTGTGAATTTCCTCCAAAAGGTTCCCTTCAGACATTTTGCCTCAGGGACCTTCCATTCCAGCAGGACAGCATGTTTCAATAACCTGTGTCAGTGTGACTGGTGTTGGAAATGGTAACTAAAATCTTTTGAAAAATGGAAACTAGATTTTCTAGCTTAGAAATAGCTAGCAGGCTTGTTCAAAATCCAAAATTTGGTTTGTGCATCTCAAAACAGAAACCTTCCTTTATTCTGTTTAGGGTGCCATAAACTATATTCAGTCATATCAAAGCAACGCTGACTGGAGGGAACGTATTACCAGTGCTTTTTTAAAACATGGGTCTGGGATCAAAACTTAGTGAAATTTCAGTGAAAAGATTTATTTGACACGTATTGGATGAAATATAGTTTAAAAGCCCTTTCTCTCAGTCTGAAGGCTCTTCATACACCAAAATCATATTCGTAATAATTATTTTCTCTTCTAATTTATTTCAATTATGTCCAAGCACATGTTTGTATCATATTTAACGCCTTAACTTATGATCAGTACATTAGTACATATGAAGGGTTAAAAGAGTAATAGTACCCACAGAAATCTTAACACACTCAAGAATTCTGCAGAAATCCTTATTTATGTTTGGCTTAATTGCTTTTCTATAATCACTTTGAATACTTTAGTCAGATATTATCAAATATGTTTAAGCTCCAGTTGACTCCAACAAAACTCTCATTACCTGATGTAAATTCTCCTACATGTTTGGAAGGAAGATGAAGGCAGTGGGACTCATTAACTTGCAGTCTGTGACTTCCCCACTAGATATAACTCAATCTTCACCACTGTTCTTTTGTATAACTTTACAGCAACTGTAAAGATAAATCACATAAAGAGAGAATAAAAAACAATCCTGGATCATGTATCTTGTATCATGAGGAATTAAACTCACCAAGATGCTGTCAAAAGAAATGAACTCATGGCATGCATGTCTGGTTCATAGCTTGTGGATAACAGAAGAATCAAGCAAGAAATTATTTTTTCCCCTAGGAGAGGGTTGGGCATGTCCTTGTCCCTGGGGTACCTAGTCTTGGTGTTGGGTTGGCGTGGCCCGTCGTGGTTTTGCCTGGGGCGGCCGGGCTCTGTCGGGGCCCTGTGCGGGGCTCTGCCGGGGGGGATGGGTGGCCCTTGGATCTGTGGGGCGCCTGCTTTCCG
>JBAMHW010000022.1:16571565-16621245 GCA_037177495.1 Rhadinocentrus ornatus
TATATACTTTTACAGCTCCTTTGTTTAACTTATGTTGTAGTATGGCCCTCTGAGACATTTCAGGTATGGGAGGAGAAAGCAAAATCTGAAGAAATCTACAGCTATAGAAAGAGGACTGGGAACAGCCAACACTTCAGAACTGCAAAGACCAAAAAGTTCTGAACAAGACTGAATAACTGAATCTGTAAAGTGACGGCGGTTGAGGTTGAACCAGGCTCCATAACAGCAGACAGATGATGAGCAACTAGTGGCCCGACCGCCGGCACCTGTCCACACTGACATAGAGCCTGATGAGAAAGGGTTGAGGGAAGACTCTGTTTATGCTTTTGTGTTTTTGTCAAATAATGTTTTGTTTTTCACCAAGGCAGGGGTTATGTTTTTGCCGTTGGTCTGTCTGTCTGTCAGCAACATAACTCAAAAAGTTATGGACAGATTTTGATTAAATTTTCAGCAAATCTCAGAAATTGAATGAAATAGAAGTGATTAGATTTTGGGGGTGATCCAGATCACTGCCTGGATCCAGCAATGTTTAAAAGGATTCTTCACTATGGGGAGATAGGGATAATTTTTCCATTAGAGCTTCTAACTGCAAAACTAATTTCCACAATCATTAGCAAAAATAACAATGGCTTGGCAGAGGTCTGCACTCTCTGAGTCCTTCTTGTTTTAATTGTGTTTTGCATGTAAAGACTATTGTATATAAAAATGTTCCAGTCTAAGCTTCAGTTCTTTACCATTAAAGTCCTTTTTTGTTGTTGTTTTAATCTTTTATGGATTACAAAAAGAGGTCTTTCCCCAGCATAAACATACTCTATATTTATTTACATATACTGGTACAGCAACATGCTAGAAACAATGATGTCTGTATAAACAACAATTCCTCACTTCTGTCTTACCTCTGTCACTTAAAGGCTCATTTATACGCTGACGTACGTAAACAGGGACGTCCGTTTCAAACGTTGTTTCTTACGCTAGTCCCATGCGATTTCTGGTGGAATTGCTCCGTTTTCTGCGTCAAGCAACGAATAGCTAAGCTCCATGAAAACGGACCAAATTAACCGACATAGGAGACGGACAAAAATGTCCGTCCATCTGAGTATCTGTTTTTTGCGTTGAGTAAAAATGGGCCTTAAAGCTGCAGTGCAAGCAAATCCAACAGAACCAAACATCCAAACTTTATAACAGTTTTCTTCTTCTACTTCCTCCCTGCAGCTAATAGTTATCTTTTTGTAAGAATGAAAAATATTTTCTCACTAAAAGGGATTTTTATTAATTTAATCTGAAAACAATAATGGATCTGATAAGTGAATTACAGCTTAGGTGGAGATTACACCTAAAGCACTGTCAAGTGGCAACGGAGGTAAAGGAGCAACACTTTATTCTTTCAGCAGCAGCAGAAGTGGTTCACTCTGCAAGCAGTGTGCCTTAAGACATCACTCGTCAGTGTTTCTGCATGTAATCTCAGTGATTTTAAGGAGGTTGACAGAGGAACAGATGCCAACAAGTATGATTACCGGCATCTTTCGTCATCTTCTTGTTTGTTGAAACAAACAACAGATCTAGTCAAGGCCTCAAATCATTCCTCACCTCACAGCTGATCTCACAGATGATTAAAGCCTTCTTTTATCCCCAAAGCACCCTGCATTCTCCCTGTTGGTCTCACTACCACTCCTTCACACATACTCAAGCTAAATATCACCTGAAATTTATCTCCCACTTCTCACAACTTAGCATTTGATGTCTAGAGGGGCCAAGTGTGAAAATAACCAAAGGTTCACAATTAGGTTACAATAAAAGAAAAACAGGTGTTGTGCAGTGTTATCTGTAGAAATCGCCCTGACAATGTACATAGAAGTCTGATATGACACTGATTCATGCAATTGATATAAAGTTTATTTAAGTTGAACAGCTGACTTGCAAGTCATCTATTTTATTGAAATCGCAACAGTTAAGTCAACCTTTCAGTATGTGCTGGTGCTAATCAGCATTTTCTGCCTTGCAGGGCAATAGTACATGTCAAAAATAAAACACTTTACAACCTAATGACTTTTCACACTATGACAAGATTTCTTGACCAGTTTACCGTCTGTATTCACATTCAAAAACAATCCCTTCAGACCCTTTCAAATATTTGACCCTTTATTAAATCTGACTGCAATGTAAATATGCTGGTCTCATGTCTGAGTAAAAAAGTCAGAGCTTTACACAAAAGTCAAATCTACCCACTTATTAGGGCAGAACCTATAGCAGTATAATACTTTAATGAATGTGACAATGACCCATGTTACATCTGTCATACACAAATAAAACAAAATTTAAAAATCTTATCAAAGGACAAAAGAGTGAGAAGAGATTAAAGGTAGACTATACCCTAAAACATCTTGATAATGCAGCATCGTTCAATGCTTATGCAATCACAGATATTATGAAACAGGCAGCAAATTTTGCTCTCAAGCAGTGTTTAATGATGTAACTGGAAATCCAAACAGAAGATGAAATCACTGGATTCACTTGAAGCGGCAGAATGAGTGGTTCTTTGCATTATGAAGGTCAATAATTCAGGTTTCATAGGAAAATAGAAATAAACCTCTTAGTAGTGCCATATTATAGCAACTTCCCAAATACATGTAGTCCTCAGTGCAGCTATTGGTGTCATCTATCAGACTCTAAATGGTACCATAGTTGGCTATGATTTATATTGCTGCTATACATTTTTTCCAGAGGGCTCAAAAATAGCAATCGAGGCCATCATGCCATAAGAAAATGTTTTCTGAGATACTGATAAATCTTATGTGAGGTAGTATCCCATTTATGCAAGCAAGCTGACATCTTTTGCAACCATAGGAGCTGTCCTTTTGAAAGAGTAGGAAAAGATTTAAAAAACAAATGCATTTGCTTTACTTTTCAGCCATTTTGTTCTTGAGTTGTAGCTGCCATTAAGAGTTTTTTAGTCACATCATGTCGATGGAAGACAGAAGCAGATTGAAGTTAGTTTGTTTGCATGTGTGCCCCATCTTAGATGTACTATTCAATTACTCATCAACTATCTTTTAGCATAATTGTACACTTCATGAGCTTTTCTATTTCTGATCTCAAGCATCATTATTCCACAGAAGCCTTCTGGATGCTGTACCATTCCTGCCTTTGTGCTCATTGAAGCTGAGTACCCTACTCTCAGAGGAATTTAATATGAGATTGACAGCAGAAGTAGAGATCTGCTGATATAATAACATAATGCATGAGACAAGAGAGACTAGCAAAGGATGCCAATCTGATTTTAGAAAGATGGGAAATTTGATTGTGCAAATATGCAGTTTACTCCTGTGCTCATTTACAATGTAAGAAGAAAGACACTGAAGGACGATTTGAGCATACAAATTTGTATTCTAACGTAATTATATTTTATTACTGTAGGTTTGTAAATGCAAGCACTTCCCTTGCTCCTACTTCACACGTCAGATTTGAAATGCCTTGTTTTTGTTCAGTTCCTACATATTACTCAGTAATGTTTAAAAGGAACTACGTGACCTAAACGGTGCTGATTTAAGAGAAAATGGGAAAGTCAATAGAAATTTAACTATCAGACAGGTAACTAATCACACATCAGCACGCAACTGATTATCTGTAGCCATTGCGACCCTGGAGACCTTCATTATCTCCTCATTTCTGTCTGTCACCCACAATCTGTGTTTAAATAACCATCATAGTGCTTAGTTTGTTGTGGTAACTGGATCCAGACCAGGCAGGTACAGATGAGGTGGTCACACAGGTTGCTTGATCTAAGAAAACCTTGTACTGCAATGTGTACTTCCTTGTTCTTGGTGGAAAAGAAAATAAGTTGTTTTAAAATTTGTGTGCGTGTATTCCATAACATAAGACATGGACATCCCATCTGTGTCCTGGAAAGTCTGTGCACGTGCACCCAAGAGTGTGTCTTATAACCTGAGAGGATTTACTTGTGGCTTTTCTTTTTCTTTCCAACTGGGGGTGAGCTTTGTAATGCACAGTTGTTATGCTCACTCTGAAAACATGTCGAGCATTTCTGTACCCAGAGCCACGTTTCAGGGTTGCAGGGGTTGTGCACATAGACTACAAGATCTGACTGATATAATTTTATAAAATAAATACAACAAAGTGGCATGTATTTCTGGGCTGCTCAGTTAATATAGACATCTAGCAGTATGAAAAGCTAATAACAAAAAAATGTTTATGAAATGCAGTCCAACATAAATTATTGTATTAATATTGTTGGCACTAAAGAAGGGAGTCATACATTTTTTCTTATATATTGAATGTATCGTAAAATACTAAATTGACCTCGGCGCATGTCTGACATTTGTTTTGAAGAATTTATCATCATGAAGAAGTAAATTTCTCTATGCTTTACTCATTCCTATGTGTAGGTCTAATGTGTTATCGTGTCATAGGAATACATACTGTATCTGAAACATGCATTATCTTATAGAAATGTGCATATGACAAAGTTTTATAAAGTCAAGTATTTTTCCTATAAAAGGTAATGCAATAGAAAGTCTTTAAGTCATTTTATTTTCATGAGTTAATTTCATGGCCTGGGATTAGTCTGATTAACATGTATCACTGAGCTATGGTGGAATTTGCTGTGTTCTCTTTCCTCCAATCTCATGATAATGTTGGGAGATCTCAAGTCAGATTATGAAGAAAAGCTATCTAAATTATTCTATCCATCCATTTATCATTCATAATGGATGACAGAATGACAAGAGAATAAGGGTTTTGTGGATTTGTTCTTTTGTACTTTAGAATGTAGCCACCATCACTCAATGTGGAAATAAGGCAAAGCAAGACAAGTTTATTGGCAGAACACATTTTATTCACAAGAAAACTTGCTTTGCATAAAACATTAAAAGCATAACAACATGGCAAAAAGAAACATTAAAAATACGAAAATTAAGAAGAGAATTAAAAAGATTAGTTAATAAAAAGGATCTGTCCCTCATTGCAAAAGATTTCATCCTGTCTGGTCTTCCAGTATTAACCACAAATCTCCTCAACTGGGGTTTCTACTGTTTGCATGTGTAGTTTGTACATTTTCTTTTTCCTGTTCCACATCGGAATGGAAACCTGGAATGCCTGATCTAAAGTTATATTAAAATGCGATCATTATCATAAAATGTGGAAAAGAGGAAAAAGAACATTAAAATGAAGACTAAAACATACTAAAAAATAATAAAAGAAAAATAGAAACAAAACAAACTAAAATAGAGAGAAACAGACAACAGAATACACAGAGGGTTGCATGAACAGACATCTCTGGGAAATACATCATCATCCTCAACATTGTCACTGTCAATGTGCAATGTAAGAAAATATATTCTAGAAAGAAAAGAGAAAAATAATTAACATCTTAATTAAAAGTGGTGGTAATTAAAGAGTTTTCAGATCCAGTTTAAATGAACTGCGGCCTGGATCAGACTTCAGGTTTTCTGGTAATTTGTTTTTAGATATTAGGAGCAAAACTTAAATGCTGTTTATCTTTGTTTTGTTTTAACTCTTGGGATGGAAAGCAAACTTGACCCTGTTGACCTAAGAAGTCTCAGTGGCTTGTATGGCGTCAGCAGAGTAGATATATTTTGGATCAGAACCAAATGTCTTTTATCTCTTGTGCATTGCATTGTTCTGTGTGCAGTGAAGCATGTAAACTCAATGCTTAAACACAGCCGCTGGCTGAGTCAGGGAGGAGAAACCAAATTAGAGCATTTGCAATCAGTCACTAAAAAATATGACTTTGTTCTCCTCTAAGCCTGAGAACAATATATTTAGTCAACGATACACAAAGCTTGCAGTGTCTAACTGGGCTGAGCTCTAAAGAGCCCTGGCTCAAATTAACCCCTCATCATGCATGGATAATTTCTGTGGTGGAAAGTGATTACAAAAGAATCAGGTTGCCTAAAAAGGAGCTTATTAACTTATAACAGGGTACTTAGTGGTATAGTACATGTCTAATTGTAAGAGCTTGAAGACTTATTCACAATGTGAATATTTATTCCACCACAGTAGTTTTTGATGCAAGCAACCAGAAGAGACACAAAGAACAATATCTAGCTAGTTGTTCAACTTAAAAAGAGCTTATGTGTAAATTTACTTTCAGACAGCAACAGGATAGTAGTTCTTCACTTCTAGTTTTTAGCTAAGTTCAGCTAACTAGCTGCTGGCTCCAGTTTCATTTGATCCATGCACAGTGTTAAAATGAGTGCTATCATCTGCTTTTTTAATGCTTGCATAATTTGCTGTGGCTATAATATACTAGCAATGAGTGATTTAGAGAGAATTTTTACTGTTTTTACTTAATCCAAGTGAATACTAATTTCAAAGCAAAAGCTATGAATCTAGGTTAGTATTTGCACAAGGAAACTTGCCCAGCATCTAGCTGCAATGCACAACCAAGTAGAAGCACTGCATTTGGAGTTTGATAATTAATTCTACCTCTGAGGGTAATGGGCTCAGTGGTCTCCCTCCTGCCCCTTTTCTCCTTTCTTTCTCTTCTTTCTTTCTCTGTGAGCACTTCCTGCTCTGAGAGAAAACCTTAGAGAAATAAAGAGGAACAGCCTGGGCTAGGGAAGCAGGGGAAAGAAGTGATTTATTCTCAGACATTTTCAGGGAAACATCATGAATAAATTCAGTTAGGTAAGCATTCATACATGACTTTTTGATTGTCCTATCCCTGTGGGGAAAAGAGTGTACTGTTCACAATGTGTTAAAGTTCAATTCTGAGGTTCTCAGAGCAATAATTCAACTGGTAACAACTCACACAAAATATAATATTGAATACCTTCTTTTAATAAAGTTCATGTTATCATTCATCCTACATTCATTAAGTAAGGGGTTTATTGGGGCATTGTTCTTGTTAACATCATAACCAAAATGCATTCCTCATGTTATCCTCCAATCCATTGTCCATCCTTATATTTACAAATAGCCTTCAAAGACGTTGTTTGTGCAATAATTGTTATCCAGTCTGCTCAACAAATTGATCCTTTATCTGACTGAGGTTGGAGTAAGTTATAAAGCATGGCCCTGATCTTGAAATAGTGATACCATAATAGTACTGTGCATTAATTGTACTGAATGTCGCTGTCTGTGGTGCTGAAGTGGCTGACAGATTTGTAATTGTACTTTCTTTCCTCTTAGTCCGGCTTTTTTATACGTTTGGTCATAGATTTATAGATATGCAATTCTCCGCTGTATTGTAGCCTATTTTCTCTGTAAAGAAGGGTTGTCAACACGAATGAAGTGACACATAACAAAGTGATGTCATGAAAGATTAGAAGATTATAGAGAAACTTCTACTAGAAATGACATTTTTGTTCATATTAACTAAATTTTTCTATCTTACCTCAGTTGTATCAGTGCTTTTTAAAGTGCAATGCAAACCCTGTCAGCTTCATTAAGGTATATTGTAGGAAACCTTATCGTAATGAAAACCTAAAAATAATCAGATTTTCTTGAATTTACACCCTAAATAGAAGTCATTTACAAGGAACTTTCAAATTTAACCCGATATAAACATGAGGATGCATTTATGGCTAAACCCATAAGACATAAAATAATCACAGTACAATGTTCACAGAGACAATGGAGGTGGAGTTTTAACAATCATACAAATGATCATAGTAGGTGGATTTTTTTTCATTTTTGACAATTATCAACCCTGTCTACCGGCTCTGTACAGTACACACTCAGGTTTTATCTAATCAACCTGATCTAATCTGTACCTCACTACCCCTAATTTAACTCATAGTATATGCAGTCCTTTACTGAGCCATTGATTAAATGACCTTTGCTAAATAGAAATGGTAAATGGTCTGTAATTATATGGGCTTAACTGTACCTAGAATGATACCCCCCAAAGATTTACATTATACATCACATTCACCCATTCACACACACATTCACATACTGATGGCAGAAGCTGCCATGCAAGGCGCTCAACCACAACCCATCAGGAGCAATTTGGGGTTCAGTGTCTTGCTCAGGGACACCTTGACATTGAGCTCGACAGGCAGAGGATCGAACCGGCAACCCTCAGGCTACAAGACCACCACTCTACCCACTGAGTCCCGCCGCTCCGAACTTGGTAAAAACTTGGTAAAAGATGTGGACTCACCGTTCACTACAAAGAAGGGATGTCATGAGGTGAAAACAATGAAGTGGATGGTTTTCTTTACAACAGTAAAAAAAAGTGTCATTGTAGTCTCTGAAAATATTCTTTTTTTTTTAGTTATCTTACATTTTCAAAAGAGGGCTTCAATTGAAAAGCAGCAGTAATATGCTGTTTACTAATTAACTCTACATGAGCTGCGAGAGAATCATTCGTTAAAGAATAGTTTGCAGTGTTCTCTCTGTTAAAGGTGAAATAAGTAGCATTGACACCTAGTGTTTCAAATCAGAACTGCAGCCAGAAGAGAAAAACACGGAGAGCGTTCTCCGTTGTTGTAGTGTGGCAACCTGGGGAGTCGCATGTGATTGGTTAAGGAACCAGGAAGTAGGAAAGAGCTTTACAGTGCACCGAAGTATTCCATCCAAACTCTTACTTTGAAAGGAGAAAAACTTGACAAAAACATTGTTAATGTAGAGAGACAGATTGTATATAGGAAAGCTTCCTTTTTTACTTTGCAACAAATGAGAACTTTTTTTTTTTTAATTTACAGAAGAAAATCCTAATTGTTTAGCCTTTAACCAAGCAAGGACAACATTTAAGTCTAATGTGGATTTTCCTCAGGCCAATTTAATGTGACCTTCCTTTAACAGGAAATGATCTAACGATGAGATGTGATTAATGATTTAATATCAATATGGCTTTCTAATGTTGAATAATGCAAAACTTACCCTTTTTTCTCAAACCTTGATCTTTAAAAGAGGAAAAAATGTATATAGAAGAAAACTTTATTACAATTGATGAAGCTGAACAGAGGAAGGATGCAGTAGCTTTTGAGTGTTACTGTAAGACAATCTTTGTGCTTGTTGGTGAAATGATTAATGGCGCTCTCATAAGAGCATGTAAAAAGCAGAAGCCCCCCTGTGACTGCCCCGTAGCATACACATGAGATAGAGACACTTTGTATTTGCCCATACAACCATCAATAATTGTCAAGGAGACATATACTGATACAGGAGAGGAAATCAATACTTTAATGTCCAACTGAGGGAGTTTATCCATTACTGTTTATCAGGACCAAACCATGAGCCTTCCTTGGCTCTTTTCTTTCTGTTCTTGATAGTTTTCACAGAATTGTTATAAAATTGATAAAATATTATAACGTGTCCTTGAATTTCTTCTGTAAAATGTCTCTCCAGCTCAGAGGTATGCATGTGGGTGAGTGCAGTGATTTGTTTGAAGTACAAAAGATACAAACAGGTTTTGAAGTCTCATTAGGAATGTGGAATTGGGGGTTTCTGAATTTACCCATCTTTTTTTTCTCAGTCTTGGAAAGTATAACATAGATCCCAGGTGTTTTGCAGTTTAAAGGTGGCTAAACTCTACTCATTAAACTGTGAAAGCTCTGTTTGATATGAATTTCCTCCTGCTGTCTCTGCATCTTATCTAATTAAAACCAAATAAATGTTCAAGTTCAGATATGTTTCACTGTCTAAGTGACTTTTAGCATTTAAAAATCACATTAAACTAATAGATGGAGCTTCTTTTTGTTAACCTTAGTAATGGCACTTGTGAAAATGTATTTTTTTAAATAGAGGGGTGATATGTTTATGGCTTAATAAGCTCTTCTATAACTTTCATTTATTTCCTTAATCTGTCATATTCTGCCATATTCTCAGCAGGAGACATCCTGACATGATGTCCCAGCCATTTCATCTGGCTCTTCTTTACACAGAGCAGTCACTCTACTCTGAGTCTGTTCCATTCTTCCCTCACTTGTGAACAAGACCCTGAGATACTTGAACATCTGGACAAAATCTGATGAAGCAAACTGGACTTCATCATCTGCAAAAAGCAGAAACCCAATCCTGATCTTCTCAATGCCCCGGCGGCACCTAGAAATTCTGTTCACAAAAGTTATAAACAGAATCTGTGGCTAAGTCCAGACCTGTCTTATAGTGTAGATTTTCAGTTCCATGTCCCATTTAATAGTATCCAACTAGATGCAATAACATTACTCCATCACTCTATGCTCTGAAGCCAGTGCTAGGCTAGGTAACTCTCCTAAGAATAAGTTGTGCCCAGCAGGTCAGATTGCTTTTACTGCTGATTTTCATGAGAAATATAAATTTAAGTTCAACCAGCAAATATAACTTAAATACAGTAAGATGTTTATATATATGTCCACCATATCATTTTTATCAGTACTGTTTAGCTCTCTGTAATTGCTCTTCAGAAAGTTTTATACACAGAAAATGCAATGCTAATCTTGCATATTATCTCCAGAGCAGTCTCTTGCCAGGTTCCATCACATACGTGTATGGCATGTTATACTTGAGACAGACCTCCCTAGGATATCCTCAAGCTTTTTGGAGACCTCCTATCAAGAGTAAGGCCTATTTTAAGAGCCTCTCCAGCTCTTACAGGAGGTCTTATTCTTGATACACAGACTATTGTCTTTTAATTTGGAGTCTGTTCTAGGACAAATAATCTGCTGGGCAAACCTTATTCTTGTGAGAATTATCTAGGATAACTGGCTTCAAGTCATGAAAAACTGATATGGCAACTTACTCTTAATATAAGAGTCTGATGTCTGATGATTCGTTTTTCTTTTTGTTGTTGTTGTTTTATCATGATCTCAGAAGATGGGCTGTAGCTTGTCTGCAGACCAGCAAAGTGGTGGATCAGCAGCTCTCTTGAACTTTTGCTCTCTTGGGATTATTGAAATGAAAGGTTTATTCAAAATTGCTCTTGATCTTTTTCACAATAGTTTCTTTTAAGTACATGCATGTATGTTAATAAGCTTGTAATAGGAGGAGATTAATGCTTGAAATGTCATTGATTTTCACCAGGACCCAAGGAAACACACATGATATCTGAATTTTTTCTCTCTGGTTGAGTAACATCAACAGTCTCACTCAATATTTACGTTATTATACGACATTTCACAAAACAATGCATGACTTAAAGCTCACAGAGTAAAGTTCAGATTAACTCATTAGAAATGTAATTTGTTCTGGATGAGTATCACAAACAGACAAACCACTTTGTGCATGTGTGTTAAAGAGTCTGTGCGTGAAGGCGCATGTAAAGTCTTAATGATTAACATGCTGTGCAGAGTTCTGCTCCACAGCAGAACAGACACATGCCACATATGTTTAAATGCCAGTTTAAGCACTAATCCTTCCTACAGAGACTGGAAAATATGCCAGAAAGCAAGACAGGTGCCTCTGGCAAAAACATCAAATCCATGTGAAATACATTTCTGTCCCATACCTTCAGCATGGGTGCCATCTCATAAATCATTTAAAGTCCCAGATGTATACCTTTATCCATAGTTTATGCAACCCACTTTCAGAGCAGTGCCTTCAAATGTAATCAAATGAATACACAGAAATCCCATTATGTCTTAGAGACGGCTATTTACTCCTTTCTTAGTAAGTCATCAGAGCAACATGAAAATAAATTATGGCAAAAGATGGAAAAGTAAATCAGAAGCAACTATGACTTTAATAATATGACAGCGCTGTATTTCTTGCATCTACTGCAAGCACATCTACTCTCATTGAAGATACTCTCGTCTCTTTTTTTCACAGTCTTGAACTGAAATTGCAACGCTGACAGGCTCTTTGTTCTTGCCGCTCTCCACAATGTTCATCCAGCAGGGGGGAGGTAAACTTTCTGTGTCGTGGCATGATCTCATATTGAATCTCATATTGTACACTACAAAAAAAACTTCAGGGTTGTAAGTTTTCCCTCTCACTTTGATTTATTAGTATAATCCTGCGTGTGACATTTCTTTGCACAAAAGTGAAAACACGGCCACTTCAGGGTTGAAGTGATGTATGACACTTTTTACTTCCCAGTGATGGTTGTTACCAAATTTACATGCATTCAGAATCACTTAGCAAGTTTTAGAGGTAAACTGAGGTGTACAGTCCATTTTGCTTGGCCAGTCCCTTGTAATGAATGCTTGCAGAATAAATAAAGTTTTGTCAAAACTTAAGCTTTGACAACAACAGTTGATAAACTATCTCATATCCATTTAAGAAGACTTACAGTGAAGATGTTTTACAAACAATTTTTAGTCAAACTGAATTAAATCACTGAAACTTTAGGAGAAAGAGGCATTTATTGACGGCCCTGAACGGCTAAATATCTTAGAAAACACATAGAAATAAACAATATTTTGATAAGATGCGCCAACTAACTGACCAACAACGTGTCTGCTGGTAGTTTCTGCCACTCATTCATTGTTGTTTTCAAACTCCACATTAGCAGGTGTCTTTTTGGTTTTGTTTTGTTATTTTCTTTCTTTTCTTGGCAGATCACTTAAAAGCTTTTCTTGGATTTAGGTCAGAACTCTTCTTTCAACATTACTTCTTTTCTTTTTGTGTCTCTTTTGTGTTGAAGGGTGTGTGTGTGTCAGGTTGCTGTAAATTTGCTGCTGAAAGACCCTCACCTTAAATCTAGTTTTCTGACAATGGTGTATACATTTTTCTATAAAATGCCTCAGTAATCTCCTGATTTCATAATTCTTTTGATGTTCTGGCACCAGAGGCAGTGAATGAGTCTCGCAGTATGACCTCCAATAAAGAACCACTGATGCTCTGCATTTCCAAATCGCTTTACTTCAGATTTTATCTTTCCATAGTCCAATATATATCCAAAATATCTGACATGTGAACGTGTTTGTAAACACTAAATTTGACCTTTTTTTTCTGGCTCTCTTTTAACAGTGTTGCAGTCGTTTGCTCTCCCATGGAGCTCTACTCTGTTCAGTGTGCAGTATTTGGTACAGGCTGCACCAGATGAGACTGCTCAAGGTCAGCATGAAGCATCACCATAGTTTTATAACTCTGAACCTTACATTTCTGATGCTCCCAGAAAGTTGTCTTGTGTGAACCAGAGTGAAAAAGAAACTAGAAATAATGTTTTATTTAAGAAATGAATTTCAATCAATCAAAATGATGCCAGTACAGATTTTCTGTCCATATTTTTTGTTTATTTTTAACTATGTTCCACTTAATTAGCTCATTTACATTTTATTGAAATAAAAAAAACTTCTGAGAAGTCAAGGCGTCTTACCCAAACACATCTGGCTACAGCTCTTCATAACTCAAACATCCATGTTATTATGCGTGCACAATTTCACCAAACGGATCAGGAAATTCGTCAATAACAGACCGTCTGAGAGATGCTGCCTGTTATGTAAAACAAAAACAGCTTCATGCTTCATATCATCTTCAGGAAATTCTTTCCTAATCCCCAGATCAGTTAAACTTTGTAAACTCCATGTTGAGATTATTTCCATTATTCTTTAATTGTGCAATCACTGAAATTGTTGCAAGTCACTTAGTACAACAGCTTGTGTTGTTATAGAGATATTTCCTCTTTTACTTGTATAGTACAATAAATAAAACTCAGGGTGCTTTTGGCCACATTGTGCCTTAACTGCAGGTTATTAAACACTTCATAGTAAAGTTAACTCCATTCACTCAAAGAAAGCAAGCTGCACATTTGCTTTAGCTTTTTATTGATTAGTTGTTGGAAAGAGCTATAAAACTGTAGCCTTGGTGTGTTTCAATAAGAAGAAAATGTTTTGTTTTTTGCAATGGACACACACACATTGTGTATTTGAGATTTTTTTTTCTTTCCAGGATAGAATTGCACTCTTGTCTCATAGGAAAGCAAGAATTGCAGGGTTGAGCATCTGCAAGCTATGCAGGTTTTTCTGTTTCTCAAGGACTCTTTGGTGTGTGTTCCTGCTTGTGTGAAACACTAATGTGTGTATTTTGTGTGAAGTTGATAAAGGCTTCTGTGATAGGTCGTTTTCATATCCTTAATTCAATTTGTTACCCTGAGAGCACAAGAGAAATCTGTCACCGTCGATGTCTCTCATGTCTAAATTTTACAGCCACTCATGTGTGCGAATAGAAATAATGACTTCAGCATGACTGAGTGAGTCAAGTTGGAATACTCTCTCTCTCTCTAAATCATTTCAATTACACCCGGGGTCAGTGAATATAAACAAGGTGAAGACGTGCCCTGCTGCACCTCATGTTTATAAAAGTGCATTACTGCTACACACCTAGCGTACATCATGCAAAAGAGCTTTGCTGAAATGTACTTATGATAGCAGCTATGTGTGGGCTGGAAACTGTGTGGTTGTGCATACTGAAGTCATAGGGAAGCTATGTTTGGATTTACATATATTATAGGGGAAAACCCCAACCGGGGGTACTGGATATACTAATGTACATGTATGTGTATAGATAATAAAATTTGGTTTTGGTAACCCCTTTGTTATTTTTACCATCTAAACATTAATACGTCCTACAAATAAATAAAGACAAAAATATTCTACTAGGCTTGTTATTTATTGGTATTAAAGAACCAGTCTTATGTTATGTGAATAAGTAGTACTTTATTTTCAGTAGCTTGTGTGATTTACTTGTACGATGCTCTCTAACTAAATGTTTTGGGGAATTGTAGATCAACCCTGAATTTCAGCTTGAAAGAAGGATTTTAGTTCATTATCCTAACAGATGTGGTCCCTGTATCAGGCTCAATGAACACAAGGACAAAGGACAGAGTTTAATACAAAAACATATACACAAATAAAGCTAAACTGAAGGGATGTGAGAGCACTATCCAAACAAAGAAAAAAGGGGGAAGATCACAAACCAGTTCTTACATAGATCATGTGGATGTGTGAACCAATCAGATCTAAAAAGAAGGAGAAAGATTATTTTTTACAAGAAAATAAATCACAGCTAAATCAGCGGAACGAATAATGAAGGTAAGAATGGTGTTGAATTTCGTTTATGTGTACTGTACACAATCTGTGGATTGTGGGAGACCAATCTCCAGCCTTGTGAGCATCAATGGCTTTTTCTCTGTTTTCTTTATGCCATGACAAACTTATAATACTTAGAATATACAATATATTGTAAAGGTCAGACTGATAGGTTTAATTTCTAAAAGTATAATGTGGTGTCCACTTATACTTGATTGTCAGACTTTTTCTATGAAGTAAAGCAAAATAAATCACTGACTACAAAAGTAACATGAAAGGAGACTCTGAATTGATTTCTGCATGACTACACTAAATTAACGGGTGCCCACACACTGAATTAAATCTTGATTTTTCTGATTTGTCCCATATATATCACACCAAACTCAGTCCTCTTTCTTGAAGCTGCCTTTAAGAATAAAAATAATTTGTCCCCATTTCAAAGTAATTTGATACCAAACTGTTAAAAATAGACAAATCTCCTCTGGAGCCTCTGTATAGTCTCCCATAAACCGCAATTTCATCACAAACAAATTAGACATTCAAGCTGTTCTCGTTTACGTGCTCCTCTATGCTAATCTGATTTTAAAGCTATCTTTGGTTCAAAAATGATTCAACAATATAAGCTGGAGACGGACTAGATAGAAATAAGACATTACTGAGACATCAAATGGAAGCTTAACAAACCTCTCAGCTCATTCTGCAGTGTAGGAAAGCCTTTTTATCATTCTCATTACTCTCATGCTGTGTTGAACTCAATGAGAGATCAGGAGACAGTGGTTTAATCTTTAAGGTGTATTACTGCAATGAGGCCAGCCAAATAGAGGTTTGTATGGTCCCATATACACACAAATAGAAGAGGGATTATCAAGTTTGCACTGAAATCATTTGAGAAAATGTCTTCAGTAGCCACATTTTCACCTTATAATCCCCAAAATCGGCCATAAAGTGTAAATTATGTCCTTATACACGACTCCACAGCAGGGGCACTGGGTAGAGGGGGATGAAAGGGTCTATAGTTATCGCAGCCCATAACAGGGCAGTCCTGCATGAGCCATTTCAGGCAATCATGGTCTTCTCAATCCGTTTCAGCTGGTGTGATTAGAGAACGATCTATTACAGGCAGTAACAGCCAAATATCGCATCTTTGGTGCCGTCCCAGTGATTTCTCCATCTGTTTAATGGCTAAGTGGCATTCCTCTGTGACTTAGGTAGACAGGCATCAGATTGGCCTTGATCTGCAGTGGAACAGCTTTTATGAAAGACGTGCGGTTTTAGTGAGTAAGAGAGAAAAAGGGACAAACACAGAATGTAAAGGTTGTCTTTCTGCTTTTGTTGATAGAAGAAATCCTCCACGGGCCACCTGTCTTAATCAGGAAGATAACCAATGTTTCACCTCATTTGAAGTTACTAAAAATGAGAAATGCTGCATGACTCAAATAACCACACATGTGTAGCTAATCATTTAAAGGCATCACAAGCTTATTGGAGCAAGTACAGAGACAGGTGTGTAGAGGGTTTTTGTTGTAGGTTGTCCTCCAGAATCCATCTTCAGGAAGCGGAGAGCAGTTTCAAAATAAAGCAGTTTTAAAATAAAGAAATCCTCATCACATGTTTGATTGTGCTATAATGTTATTAAGTAAAGTAGGAAAAAAAAGGGGGTAGACTTAACCTCAGATTTAGAAATGATTAGTTTAAAAAGAAGTCAAATCTACACCCACAGCACGATGTGGATCTCAATGGACGCAGACTAATATTATTTATACATAACAGAATCTGATTAACTTCTTTTAGTAATATTTTGGCAGCATACACAGATTTTAAATTTCTTTTATGAGCCATAAACTACATCTACTAATATATACATATTAGTTTATCTAACATCAAAGTCCCCAGTCTCCAAATGAGACCCCTTAAAACAAAGCTGTTTTTGATATACTGATGCAAGTTGTGTCTATCAAAGAGCACTTTTTCCTCTCTACTCCTAATGGAGTGCTTAATTTAAACATCATTAATGAGCCACCAGCACTAGGCACCAAAAGCATTTCTGACAGACCCCTCAAGAGATCCCAAAAATCAATCAGTGGTCACAACATGACTCTGAGCAGCCTTGAGAGATGTTTCTGCTACACTTTTTCCACTTATCACATCTTTTGCCTTTATATTCTAAAGAAAAGAAATGTAACAAAACTCCTCAGGGGAAAGCACATGTCAAAAAAAAGAAGAAAGAAAAGAATCATGGGACATAATGAATGCAAACCTGCAGCCACGTCTTTCTGCCGAGTAGGCAGTAGGCAGTATGGTCATATTGCCTAAAAAAAAAACCTAATCAGGCCCAAATCAGGAAAGCCAGAAAAATTATCCTGGTTTAAGTACAATATAAATGATGCTCTATGGTCCCAGTTAGACTATTAAAGATGCAAAAAATCATGTGGGTCTTATCAGGCCAGTTACACATGGTCTTTGGCAGCTTGTGTGTGAAACATCAGTCCGAACAAGCGTTAATCCAGTTCAATCATCTTAAAGCAATAACATTTTCAGTTTTGTTTCCACTATTAATATGACATGTGAAAGTATTGGTGGAGAGAACAGCTGAACTGGGTGGTAATATCCTCAGTATGTCCTAATTTAGTAAAGAAGCCACAGAAAATTTAACAAAGGTGCATTAAAAGACATCCATTTATTCCCAGGAGATGCATATATATTAGTACAGATGTTCTACTTCAACTTGCCCTGAATAAATTATACTGTAGACACCACCAGGTCTGTACAATACTAACTGGTCCACCATAGAATTGGATTAACCAGTCTGTTGAAACAAGATTGTATTCTGTTATCTAAACTCAGTCTTTATATCGGCTGAAACAGGTAAAACAGAAATGGTCGTAACATGCTGCAACCCTTTTAAAGAGGGGATCTCTTTTGAAAGATTGCATGTTTGCATTAGGGAAATATGAAAGCTGTTACCTTTAGCAATCAGACATAAATGCTTTGGCTGATCCATCCATCCAGCTCCTATACCCACTTCATTCAATTCAGGGTTGCGTAGGGCCGAGGCTGTCCTAGCTGATATCAGGTGTGAGGCAAGTTGTTACAGGTCTGCTTTGACCAATACTGCAGAGGTTTACTCATGAAGTACAATACTGCCCCCTGTCGGTAGATGGGGAAAAGAAAAAAAAACTCGTGCAGCCCTGTTTAAAAAGGTAAATGAACGTCTCAGTGGTGCATATGCATGTTTGTCATAAATGCTTCATGTAATAAATCTTTAAACCAATAAACATTTTGTGCTAAAAACTATGCAAGAAAACGTGCAATCACCAAACATTGTTCAAGCTATGAAGTGTTAATTTAACCTTGTGACAAAGGCATCAGTTTCAGAGCTGAAAGTATAAGTAGATAACATAAGTAGATTCATTTAAATGTGAATTTCATAAAAGGCTTGTTCATTATTTATTTTACTATTAAAGTCCCTAGTGTGTCAATAGTTTAACCATCGTGTGGCATCAGCCCCATGTTTGTTTTTATGCCTCCACTTAGAATGGCATTTGTCAACATCTTCACAATTCCCTTGTCTAACTTAAAAATCACAACTGAACTTGGTGCATTTTTGTTTTGTTTTTTTCACAGATTCAGAGCAATATCCAGTGATAAAATTGTGGGCGACATAAAAAGAACACACACCTCCTATAAACATTTTTTATTTATTAGCCAGAAGAAACCAGCTCAGACAAGTACACCATATTGTTTCAGAACATCTGTGTATTTTGCAATCTTTCCCTCAACGTTCTTCTCTGCCTGCTTGGTCAGCTTGATCACAGACTTCTTCTTGACATAGCGGAGCTTGGCTTTCTCCTTTCTCTTCTCCTCCAGAGTGGCTGTGATAGCCTGGTACTTCCAACCAACCTCATGTGCAAGACGCCCAAGGAGAGCATACTGAAAAATTTAAAAAAATAAAATTAAAATAAAAACTCACACATTACATTTGACAACTTAAGCCATTTCAAGCCTTATACTACTCGCAGTAAGTGACTTGACTGACATTTGAAAACACTTGTTTTTGGAAGTTTAACAATTTTACGATATCAGTTCATATATTTGACACAAAACTCCCTGATTTTAGACATTAAGCTGATGTGACACTGAAATCTCTCGTCTACTTTGACACGTGCCCTGAAAAATAACTGCCTTACATAATGTGTTACCTAATCTGATTAATATTTATTTTAAAATCAAACATTTGACTCACCTTGCGAGTGGGCTTCAGACGCACAATTTTCAGAGCAGCTGGGACAACCATGCGCTTCCTCTGCAATATAAAACACACTTAGAAAGGGGAAGAAACTTCCATAGTCTTACATTAATGACATGGCATGTCTCAGAAATCAGGAATTTCTTTTCATAAACAGTATTCAAACAAGAGGGGTAAATCAAATCACATCACAGACAGCCAATATATAAAGGTTTAAAAAATAATAAATCTCAGCACACCTTGTCGTATGGAGGGGGGATACCATCAAACACCTTCAGCCTGTCAAGAGCAGCCTGACCTCTCTTGGTTTTGTGGGGCAGCATGCCTGTTTGGAATAAATCCCTCTATAGTTCAAGACAATTAAATTAAACTAACTGGTGCAGTTGTATCCTATTTATCTCAGCAAAAGTGTGCATCCTTGCCAACTCAGCAATCAGATCCGTAATGTCTTGTTCATCAATAATGATCAGTTAAAAGACCAAGTTCATCACCGTTAAGCAAGGATACACTTGTTTTCTGTTTAACCATTGCTGTGCAAAACACCATCTCAGAAACATGCATGTGACTCAATATAAAGATAAATTCAATTATCTGACATTTGGTCTTGACTACAACAATGGTAACTGTATACTTAAAATTAGCCCTGATCTGGTGTGGTATTAAATCACCTAGTACTCATCACATTTATTCATGAGCATAAATTATTACATTTAAATTAGTTAAGCAGAAAACATCTATTGTTCCACTGATTCTGGTTGACACCAAATTCTCACCTCTGACTGTCCTCCAGAAGATCCTGCTGGGAGCTCTGAAGTGGTAAGGGCCACGAGAGGGGTTGGTGTTCATCCTCTTACGTAGGAAAGCCAGGTACTTCACTGTCAAGGTGTACATGATAGAAAAGGTTAAGAGGCAAACAATACATTAACACTTAGCAGAAAGTATAATGCATTACTATAAACATGCTATTGTCTCAGATGGTAGTGCATGTAAGGTATTCTCATGGTCAGTGAAACTCGAACTATAGTGATAAATCATCATTGACAACAAGCACCTTCCAACAAGGAAAAATAAATAAAAAGACTGACTTACGTTTGTTACGGTAAAAGTTGCCAGAAATGTTGATGCCTTCACATCTCACCACCACAACTTTTTGTCCTGAAAGAGGAAACACAGTTTAGATTACAGGGAAATAAAAACCAAAAAAAGACACTTGAATAGATTATCCACCCATTTCCGAGGGTAGTGTTTACATGTTCTGTCTTAACCAAACGGGATTACATGATCTGACAGACTAAGGAAACATGTTTAATGCTCAATGTCCTAATATCTAAATGCATTTTGTATCTACAAGACACGGCCCAATGACTACCAAACTTACCCAGAAGAAGTTGTTTGGCCACAATAGCAGAAAGCCGGCCAAGTAGATGGCCCCTGCCATCAAGAAGCAGAACCTGCAGAATTTATTACAATAATTCCATTACTCCAACATTAAACCACATATTGGAACAATTGACACAGGCTGACGTTTCCCTCTTATTCGCCCTAACATTTATCAGAGAAACAGACTCTGTACGGTCAGTAAGGCTAAATAACTGACCGATTAAAGTAGTAATACGAATGTTAGCTTAGCATCACCGAGTTAAGACGACGCGTACTTTAATAATAATAGTTAAAGGTTATTGCTCTTGTGTAAATGTAATTGATCTTGTAGCTTTTGCGTAAAAAAAATCCTGTCTGTGAATCAGTTACAAAAATAACTAAATAAAAAGATTAACAAGGCTGGGAAGCTAACACCATTTATTCGTTAAGGCAGCTGCCATGATGGAGGCACGTTCACTCAGTTATAAGAGGCCTGAAGTCATTTTAAATAGTGTCCTTTAGAGAGTGGTTCGAGACAATAACCACATCAATGCTGCCAAGACTTATCAAACATTGCTTGACTAAAACAGCTATTGATTCTGATGACAATATAACGCCAAAAAGGTGGATCGTAAATCTGGAGCAGTTACCCACCTTATTGAACCGGTCCGCCATGATGCGCGAAAAGAAAGATTCACGGGGTTGCCCGTGATAAAATGCAAGGGCTGCGGAAGTGACGATCCTCATTTCTTTCTCGTGGGATGTTCAATGTGTTTTTAGCGCCACCAGTACAAGGAGGAGGGTTAATTCATTACATTGATTATCTGAATGTTTTGTAGTTCAGTGTTTTCTTTAATCCATTGTATTGCATTTGCGACCATTTATTTTGCACGTTAACCTCTGTATCTAATATATATGTTTCAAGAATAAGTAAAACTTCCTTATATGTTGTCTGAGACGTGTTTTATTCTGTGTTCCACTAAAACAGAGCATTAACTGAAAAAAGCTGCAATGATCACAGAGTTTAAAGCCAGCAATTTCTAAATATACAGTTTCAGTTGTGATTAAATCATTATAGGTAATATTTTTGTAAATAAATGGGTTTTTTCATAATGTTGAAAGGGACCCACCTACACGATCATTGGGTCACAGATGGACAATTAAAAAATAGACCCTGCCAACATGTTAATGAAGGTCCCACACAGTGCTCAGGCTATACAAGTACTGTGCAAAATGCCTACAGTAGGTTTCTTGTCTGGTGCAGATCTATCAACTGAATAGAACCCACAAACTGTAGATGAACTCAGGTTGGTGCCCAATGTTGGTCCTAATTGGGTCACTCATCAAAAATCAGTACAAAGGCTCAAAATGGGTAGCACAACTGGGACCACTTTGGGTTTAACAACTGAATTAGACTTGGGAAACACTGCTGATCTTATATGGTCTTATGTTAGTGGTCCGTGACGGTACACAAATAAGTGACTAGTGTATGGATCCATGGGGACAGATCAGGCACACCAGACCATATGGGTCACAAATGGACAAATTCAAGTCTACTGATTTATTGTCGATTTATGTAATTTACTAAATTATGTTTTCCTTTTGTCATATCTCTCTATCTTTGGATTTAAAATATTTCCATAATTTTGTATTTTTACATTTTACAAAAGGCCTCAATTTGGGTGAAAATTGGCTGTAATATGTTTACTGCTGTTAATATTTATCATAATTTCCCAAAAGATATTGAATATTGACAAAAAAGAAAAAATAAACACATAAAAAGCAGCCAATCCTCACATTTGAAAAGTGCTCATTTTTACAGCTTTTATAAGTATCATTGTACATAATGTGTTTTGCTTTAACTATATTTAGATGTTTCCGCTGCAGCGATCTCTCAACAACAAACAGTGCAAATAATGAAGTACACAAAAGGGGAAGAGTTTGAAAAAGTTGTACCATTTCTGTGGCATGCCATGGAAACAATAATTATTTCATGAACAGTTTTAATAACTTGCAAGCATTTACAGAACATCTCCCGCACATTCATGACCTGGCTGTTAGGACAGTGCTCATAGCAATTGGTGTGATTACTAAAGGCGTCTGGGACGGTGAGAAAAATGAAACTTTCTGAAGGTTTTATTCAGTCGTCGTGCTTCAGCTTCCTGATCTTTCCCTTGTGGCGGTCAATCTCACGCTGAAGACGTTCAATTTCCTTTTTATGATGTTCAATTTCCTCCTGGTGGTGTTGCTTCAGTGCCGCCAGCTGCTCCTGTTCTTTACGCCTTATGTGCAGGCAGATAGACAGGATCACACAAGAAGATAGCGGATAGGAGAAAAATCAAACAAAATTAGACAGTCAATACTCAAGCCACTATTTGGTTGGTGTAGAATAAACTAAAACATACTTGAAGTACATCTCCTCCTCGGCAGCCTGCTTTTTCCCCATGGCTCCACCTGCCTCTCTGATGGAACCTCCACCTCCGCCACCTTTTCCTGCACCTTTACCCAACTCTCCCAACTTAGAAAGGGTAGGGCAGAAAGAAAAAATGTTTAGAGAATAAACCAGAAAAGCTCAGAGCTGTTAGGTTTTAATTATTGTTGTTGTTTTCTTTATAGACTACTGTTGATATAAGGCTTCAGCTATCACAACTGTAGAGTTTATTTCTGTGAAGTTTTGTTAACATTGTATACTAGCTTAAAGTCACTGAAAACTAACTGAAGGTCAAGACTGGATTTGCGTCACAGATGATAAAAAGATTATTCATTTTCTAGGTGATAATTGAGGTATTTAGAACAGTCTGGAATCACTTTGTACTAAAACAATCCAGCTACACTGTCAATACACAAAACCATAGATTGTACTGAGTTCTTTATATTCTTCCTGGTTTTTCAGGTGATGATTTGGACAAAACCTTCAACGATCACAATGACTCCAATATCATAATACAACCCAACTTACCGGTACCCTTTATTTGAATTACTACTTTCTTAATCTGACCTATAGTAATAACACCTATACTTAAAACGTTATAATTGATATGATAAAGGCGTTTCTGCTTGTAAAATTACGAAGCTAAATGGCGCAAAGATGATTCATTCAGCTGGTTGCATCCGGATTTTAATGGAGCAATGTGTTTACGGGACGTATATTACCTGGTCGGATGACATTCTCAGCTGAGAAGTGACAAAACTCCTGATATTAGGCCTCAAAAACCTCGCCATGTTTGATTCTCACATATGAACAGCTACAGCACTGACACTGCCGCTTGTCCTTGTCCACCAAATTACGCCACAAGACCGTACCATTTCCGAAACGACAGGTGAGACGTATGTGAAGTTGTTCACAAAAGAATACTTATTAACATTTCTGTACTGATATATTATTTCCATAATGCTGTAAATTCTATGTAACATACGTTGTGAGATCTGAAATGAACGGAAATGAAAAATCCAGTGTTTCCCCCTGTAATGGTATGGTCTAAAAAAACAGTACCTTACGCTTACGTAACTTCTGATCCTACGTTGATTTATTTAACTTAAATTCGTATGCGTATTTTATATGCATTTGGCACACAAAAGTATAACAATGAGATATATTAATTCAAATACATTACAACTACTATTCACAAAAGTTTTTTTATACAACACTTTATTTATTTTACAAATTATTACACATATTGAGTACAGTTAAAACAAATGATCAACAATAAATAAATAAATAAATAAATAAATAAATAAATAAATAAATAAATAAATAAATAAATAAATAAATAAATAAATAAAATGTAGAAACATATATCAGCATTAATATGTATTCAAGTCTATATTCAGGAACTGAAAAAGAACACGAGAGGAAACAACTGAAAATGTGACAGAGTGGATATAATAAACATTAGGAAGGCAATAAAAATATTTTCATAAAAGTTTAAAAGCCTGACATTGTTCTCATAATTTTCAATAGGTTTGGGAGAGTAACTTTATTTCTGATAGGAATATGGGAAACACTGATTGTTGCTTTAGATATCTTTGTTTATGAATGAAGAACTTTGCATTTAGTATGAAAAAGTTAACCATCTGTTCAAGGGCTTTATTTTGTGGGGTTTTAGTTTTTAGTTTAAAGGAGTAAGCCAAGTTTAGGTGGTCAAAGAGATGACTGTTAAGACGATTTAAGCATACTTTTGCTCTTTCACATTAAAAAAAATTAATGCAATGAAGTTTTACTTCTGCCTCACTAAAGACACATTAATTTCATTAACAGGGTAAATTTTTGTGAAGAATCCCAAAATATATATTTTTTTTTGTTGGGAATGCAGTATTTGCTAGGTAGAAGCCAAGTTTTCTCCCAGTTGACGTCTTGAATAGAAGATCTCCCCCAAAAATTACATCATAGGGTGATTCTTCTTTTTCATCTAAAATGTTTGCACAATACGTTTGTTATTAGTTTCTGTCTGTAATGGAGATACCATTCGTGAGTAGAGTAGGCTGCTTAGCTATATGAAACCCAACAGATACATTACTTTAAATAAGATAAATGAAATCAAGAAGAATAGCTTAGAAAAGTTGCGAATACTATTACCACTTTGTCTAACATTTCTTTTCATAATTTTTTGTCAAGACAAAAACCAGTTGCCTAATGTTAACATTAAAAATAGATTATTTTGATGATAGATAAGTTTCAGGCAAGTTGATTTAAGCTCATAGCTGTTAATTAGGTTTGGGGGAACACAGCCAGAATACCCAAGCACAGCACAAGTTTATAAAAGTCTAAGCTAAAACTAAGATAATAATTCAGTCTTTAATTTTATATACAAGTAAAAGAAAGTGACCAAACTGAGACAAAATGCTTTGTAAGATTTTAATCAACGCAGCAAAGAAAGCATACTCTCCCTCTTTGAACAAACCAAACTCTGGCTCATGTGGTGAAAGGAACCTTATCAGCCTCCTCTCCAAAGTCCCCAATAAATACTTTACTTGCCAGGCAGTACTGGACCAAAATCGATAGAAGAAACTAAACATTGTGTCAAATTAAAATTAAACCACATTCAATGTTTTTATAATTCACTTCCACATCTTAACTCTAATCATCAAAAGTACATATATACAGGTATGCTTGGACTCTTGATGTCAAGCAAGAGCTTAAGAAAAAATAAAATAACATTTCCTCAATTCTTGTAAAAAAAGAAAAAAAAATATCACAAATTTAGTTTAACTTCAAATAATTGTTCACTTTCAACATAAAAAAAGATGATTAGAGGCACTCATTTTTTTCATGGTGACCAAGCATCTACACAGTTCCTCTAACAAAATGTAAAAACACAGCTTGGGGGACAAAACTAACTCTGGCCTGTGTATCTCTAAAGCATTTACATGAAAACACATGAAGTTGGGTTTATGCTAAACCAATAAGTCACAATAGACTACCGGGTTAACCACCTCGGTAAGTATTAATAAAAAATATTCTTCTATATCATTAGTAGTTGGATGTCACGTCAGCATCACAACAGTAACGTCTACAGACCAGAAAACCTTTTTATTCCCATAACTTTCTTTGTTCCTTCCTATCTTTTGAAATAATAAAGAATTATTCAATGAAAAAGGAAATTTCTAAAATTAAATTACCAATCCAATTAGAAAAAAACAGACCAGTGTAATGACTTTTTCTTTTTTATAAAACAAGCATTGTTCAGATGTATTGCTCACAGCAACTGCGTAATAGGTGTTTGAAGAGAAAGTGAGTAAAGACCAACAATTACTAGGCTGCCTCGTGCTGATGTGTTTTGGTTTTGTTGTTAAAGTTTCAAAGGGAACAAAATGGAAATCAATGGCAAGTAAAGGAAAGGCTAAAACAAGATAAAACTGGATGGTGGGGGACAGATGGGAAGAAAATTATCAGGGTGCATCACAGGGCCAGGAGAGGTCTGCGGAGGCGCTTTGGAGGAGGCAGCAGTCGCCGCTCCCCCTTCCAGCCCCGTCAGTCTTGCTTGACGTTGCCCAGCGCTCTGAGGCGCTCGAGGAGAGGAGGGTGGGAATAGTGCCACATGGAGAACAACCAGTCTGCAACAGGAAAGCCCAAGTTGTCTTTGTTGAGCTTGATAAGAGCAGAGTAGAGCTCTGAGGCTTTGCCCATACTACGTGCAAAGGCATCTGCCTGGAACTCAAACCTGCGACTCAGGACTGTCAGACAGAAGGACAGGAGCTACAAATAGAGAAAAACAGAACTATTTAAACAGGCCCAAACAATGGAATGTGAAAAGTCAATGCTAGTTTATTCTCATAATCACCTCATTGTATGGAGAAAAGATGAACTGGAAGATAATCATCAAGCCTATTAATGTGGGCTGGCTGGCGTTGAATCCAAAAGCTACGAACAGCTCCTTGCGTCCAATCAGAACAGCAAACAGGGAAAAACACAGGAAGGAATTCATCTGCAGAGATAAAAGTTTACAGGTGATGTTCATCAACTTAACATCTGAATGTCGACATGTCCAATCAGTCAGGGTAATTTGTTTTCAATGTGGAAAGAAAACAAACGACCCACTGAGACATTTGTGTAGACAATTCACTACCTGACTGATTACAATGTTCTTGACAGTATGACCGAGTTTCCAGTGGCCAAGCTCATGACCCAAAACTGCAAGGATCTCAAGGTTGTTGCATCCTTGTTTCTTGTTCTGTGAAAAGCATGAAAGGGAACATTACCACAGGTATAAACAAAGACAACTGAAATAAATTATGTAAAATCAGGTAATCTCAATCTGAGCATTGTTGGTTTCTTGTGTCATTGACACAGTGAGCACCTCACTGTAAAGTGCTGCAACTATCAGGGCTATTATATTTTTTAAAAAAAATGTATAGCTACAGTATTGGAAATTATTTTAAAGCTTGCAAGGAGTTTGTGTTCATGAAATGACATCAGAATTGTCGAGAGAGGCAACCTTGGGCTTGGGTTTTGTGTCGACGGGTGTCTCATCACTCTCTAGCTGCTCGGGTTGTGGCTCTCCGGCATTGTTCAGAGGAGAGTAGTCTTCCAACAGAGTATCAAATAGCACAATGCGTTTGTTCTTGAAGAAGCCATAGAAGTATGCATTGCTGTGTGATGAACGTTTGGAACCTGGAAATATGGAAATCATTCAAAGCAATTAACAAGTGAAGAATCGTCAACAACCTTAATAAATAATAAAAACACACACATTTAGAGATTTACCTTCAACTACATAAATTTTAGTGAGGGGAAAGCTTATACTTTTGGCCATTGTCTCAATTGCTGTCTTTAACTCTCCCTCTGGCAATGGAGTGAACTTGTCAAACAGGGGAGCAATGTAATCAGCATAGATGGTTACAAGCACCTTAGACCAAAGGAAAAATAAACACTGCGGTCAATTAAGAGTACTAAACAACCAAAAACTTAGTAAATTGTGTAGTTTTTGAGATACAAGAAAACACATACATGGTCTCAGAAAAGGTTTAAAGCAGCACTAACCAGAGAAACAGCCAGGGTAAAGAGCCAAGCATAGATGAAGAAGTAGTCTCCACCAATCTTTATGATATACAGGAGCAGTGAGGTCACAGGCAGTAGAATACACTGGGTCACAACAAACTTCTTCACAGCGTCCTTGAGGAAGAACCCCAGTGTCTAGGACGAAGATCAGAAAATTCATTTTAAAAAATACAAATGTAAACAACTAAAAGATTTTTACATTTACACTGCTGATGTGGTATGAAAACATATGTTATTTTAACTGATGTGTGGGTAAGTGCTGTTCAGTCAGCGCACCTGCTGATTAAAGCCATGCTTCTCCTCAATGACAAATGTGTTGTACAAACTCCAGGGAAGTCCAGTTAAAGCACTGAACAGGGTGGCAAGTGTCAGAAACACCAAGGACTGGGTGATTTCATAGTCTGGACCAAATCCGAAGCGAATTGTCACAGAGCCAGCGACCCCCCACAGAAACGGGATTCCACCCAGTAGCAGGATCAGCTGAAGAGTTTTAATTTGGGGCATTAGCACAAAGATTGTGTTAACCTTCATAATTTATTTATTTTTTTGTGAATCAGAAAAGCTTTTAAAGTCAAGGTTTATTTGCTCTTTAATTTACTGGCTGTCTTACCGTCCCTTCAGTCTCAGAATAAAGACCAGACCAAAAGCTGAAGTTGCTTTTATCCAGTTGATAAAGGCGTGACTTCTCAAAGGTTTCAGAATCCATGATCTTGCCTAGCTCCTGTGGCACGTGTGTTGTTGACCTATATATTCTCCTCTGCATAGTAAAAAGAGATGAGCACAAAGTTAAAAGATAACTTGCATATAAAATGTGGCAGCAAAAAGGAGCTCCACAGAATTAACCCAATATACATATTTCAGTACAATACAGAACAATCAATTTCAGACAATTGATTGTATTTGTTTAATTAAAACATCAGCAATTTTCAGACGGCAGATTTATACAAACACTTATTAATAATTCTGATTGGTTTGGGTTTATTTTTCAGATGTGTCTGTTTAAAAGATGCATACATTTGTTTTATCTATGGAAATTTGTTGTCTGCCTTGTAACAAATACATTTCAACATTCTAGGTCAATCATGTTGAAGCTGACAAGAATCAGCCTTCTCTGCATTATCTCCTGCTTTTAGGAAAACTACATTAAACTTTTGACAATTACTATTTGCATTAATCTTAAAGGCCACAAAGTCAACTATTTTTAAATATCTAAAATATATTAAGCACTTAGCTAAAAAATTTACAAGGCTGTACAGGCTTAGAGGGGGACAGTAAAGATTTTACTGAAACAAAACATGGAAAAAACAAACATAAAAACTGTAAAATCTTTTTGATTTCAGTTCACAACTAACGCAATTTAAATCAAACATATACACAGTAATATAGGTGTTGTTTTTTTTCTTTCTCTTAGCGAAACTTAACATTTTTCAGACTAAAGAAATTAAACGATCCAGATTTCCAAAGATAGATACTAAGGTACTTATTTAACTTCTGTTGGACATTTATGGTGATCAGCACATATTTAATGATTAATGACATTATGTATTTTTCCCGTACAGCATAAAATAATTTAATGATTATATGTTAGCAAACTAATATGGAAGATGAAAAGTAATAGTGTTTTCCAACCGTTTTCATGTTTAATTTCAATTCATATTTGGAAAGTTTTTAAACAAACCTTTGTTAAAAATGTATAAAAAAATCTAAATTTGAGACCAGGTTTGACGCTTTGTTCAAGAGAAGATATATTAGACAAGAAGAGCGGGGTGAAGAAACTTGTCAAACAAGTATATTTTATGTAAAAGCAAGATTCCCCCATTCACCTCTGGCGTCTCTCCTTGTGAAAGCAGCTCATAAGTAGTTACAAATTACATCAGAATAACGTTTTCCTACATATCCATATTTGATTTGGTTTCCATTTCGATCGAGCAGTGGAGCATGATGCTGAAAATTTATATCCTTACCTGTCTATAAGACAAGTACGCTTCCCAAAGATACACTGTCCATGAGAACCCCAAGACAGCATAAAATATCTGTTTTTCCACCGGGAGGTCAAATATTGTTTCAACCATTTTTGCTTTGGGTTTTTCAGAGCAGCGCTCACTAGCTCGATTAGTAGCCTGATTGGTACTTGGGCTAACGGCTACGTAGCTTCCGCTCCACACACAAAATCAATTCAAACTTGATTTTTATGTGAACTACCCTCGTGTTTAATCTATAGATTCAGACTAAAAGCACAATCCTGGCATTCAGTTTCCATTCCCATTTAAAGCTTTTACATCTTATATCATTCCATTCATGTGATGCGAACGCGCCTGCCGATAAAACGTAACCATGAATTGTGTTCCCTATGAAACACCTAATTGTCGACTCCAGTAACTTTGGTTCCGCTATCCTTTGAAGTTTAGAAATACACGTTAACCTACCCATATAAATTAAAATTCTTTGCAAAAAAATTAAATATCCCATTCACGTTTATATAAAATATAATTGCTTAATTGACTATTTTTTTTCTGTAATAGTCAGAATTTATTCCATAACTAGTCTTAGTATTGAGGTCTATCCAATCGGCAATGCACATTAGCTATTATGCTAACGTGGAAAATATGTGCAATGATGGAAAGGTTTTTTTTATGCTCAGTTATTCGTCTTTGCTTAAATTAGTATTGTAAAAATGTTGCCTTAAAAGTAGCTGAAACTCCAATACCCAGCAGGCGGCGCTTCCTGACACTTCTGGAGCAAATACCACACCCAATTTCTATGAAAAGTTACCATGTAGTAATCAGGACTAAAATACAATTTCACCCTAAGATCTCCAGAATATAAACACCTGCAGAGTGCAACACATTTTCTCTTTGGATTCACTTTCGTGTCTTTATGACATCTGGCACACTAAAAAGCAGATATTAATACTGCCAAGTAAAGGCTCTGGATTTTATTTTTCCCGTTTTATTAGAAAGTGTTACATACATGTCTGCCAATGTCTGTCCACTGCATCCAAACACTGATTTAATATAAATTGAGGTGAAAAATAACCAAACATATTCCTCAAGAACATTGTAGTTAGGAAATATTCTTAGTCACATTTTCACACAAGTGAAAAGGCCTTGCAATAAGCTACTGACCAGTTCTATCTGTAAAGCTGTACATTTATCTTATTTATCTATAAGGCTACAGTATATACACTTTTAATCATGAATTAATATATCTAATGACATTGATAGTTCAGATAAAATACAGCAAAACTGGATCTGATGTGTATATTGTTCAGGCTTGTATCTTGTTTTTATGTTTATTTCTATAAAACCTATTTTTGGCAACTTAAAAAACCAAGAGTAACACACAACATTCTGCTTTGGAAGAAATGTAAATACTGAGTCTTAGCTTGTGAAAATACAAATGAATTTGTCATGTTTACAAAGGTGCTAGGTTAAACTAACTTCCAAGAAGCAGTTTGCTGTTATTGGTGTCAGAGGGGAAGAGGTCAGGCAACGTGGTGGTGCACACGGGCCTTCCTAGCACCACCACCGGCCTGAGGTACTGAAGCTGTTTGATCGCCAGGTCCCCGCACCCAGCCAGTGCTTTGTCCAGGATAGACTTCAAGTTTTGTACTGATGTGAAGTCTCCGCTCATAGCGTGGAGCTTCACCAGTGGGGAATGAGGCCGCCTGCTGCGGGTGTGAGAGATTCCCAGTTGGTTGTTCTCCTTAACAGAGCAGCTGCGTCTGAAAGTGTCGCGCCGTTTCCCAGCTGTGTTTTTATCTTTTGGAGCCGTTTCTTGTATAAACTTTAGAAATGATGACTCAAAGCCCATGGGCTTATAGGCAGCAATGTCAAAAGGGCGTGGAGATGGACTTCTAGGTTGAGAGTCTTTCAGTTTTATAGGCTGTTCAGACAATTCGTTTTTGCGCTTTAATGGCTGGCGGACAAGAGGAGAGAGCAATGTAGCTGCCCTGTTTGTCATTTTACCACCATCTTTGTTGCTTGATGTGTCTTGGACACCGTCCTCAGCAGTAAAGCGCAGTGAGCAAGGTGGTGAGAGGTCAACAGTGACAGGACGAAGAAAAGGTTTGATTTTATCCAAGGTTAATCTCTCCTCTTGTTTCTGAGTGTTCTGCGGGGCAGCAGGTGACTCCTCAGTGTGCCCATCGGCGCTTGCTTCACCATATAGCACCTCATCTGCTCCAACAAGGACACCATTTCTCTCAACAGGTGGAAGCTCCTTCTTTTCCTCATCTGGGAATACCAGTGGATCATGATTATCCTCATTCTGTGTTTCAGCCTTGATGGAGTGCTGGCTAATAAGTGCAGGCTGAGCAACTGTGTTTTCTGGCTCAGCTTGGAACTCTGCTTTTCGAACCCCATTAGGAGAGCCCGTTCCGGTAACAGTCAGCCTGGCTGACTTCCTCTGAATCAGTTCTTCAAGCTTCTCAGCATTAAAAATAAGCTTCTTGTTATTCTTCACGAGATCTTCCCGACGCATCTGGTGCACCTTCAGATAGTGACGGTTCAAGCTGTGCAGGTACGTGACAACAGAGTCGCAGTCCTGAACCATGCATGGGTAGGAAGCACGCATGCAGCGGTCTTGACACATCTGTAGTGCTTCTTCGTGAGATCTTAAGACAAAACGACTGAAACAATTTCTTCTGGACCTCTTTTTTTCTGTTGGCGATTTCTTCTTTCTGTCATCGCAGTTTTCTTCCAACGGGGCTGTTGCTTCAGGCTTTTGACTTGACATATTCTCCTGTGTGCTGGGTGAACCAGGTTCTTCCTCTTTCCGAGAGTTCTGCGGTGCCACTATGAGCTTCTTTTGGCACCCAGTGATTGACTTTTTGTGAGTGCTTTGCAGTCGTACCACCAGTGAATCGTAGTACTCACAGTGACTATAAAGTGTATGTTTCTTAAGTGCATCATTATGACTAAACACCCTTGAGCAGCCGTCATATTTACACCTTATTAGCTGAGGTGGCCGAGAATGATAATCACGAGTGTGACGCACTAGGCTGCTTTTAAGGTGGTACGAGGCGGTACAGTTAGCAAAGTGACATTTGAATTGTGGCTGAGGTTCATCGGAGTTCGGGTGAGACTTTTTCTTTGTGGACTCCTTTCTGACTTCTGGACTGTGACGCACATCTCCATCTTTTTCCAGCAGGAGCTGAGAGCGATTGTAATGATGTACTAATTGCAGGTGGCGTACAAGACCTCCCTGGGTGGAAAAAGCTGCAGCACAGTTTTTTGCCACACAATGAAAGGGTTTACTAAATTTATCCAGAATATAGCACAGGTTACTTTTGGCTACCAAACGTCTTGTTGTTCTGACCTGTTGTGTGGCCGTATCCTCACTTTCTCCTTTCTGCTCACTGGCTTCCCCCCTACTCTCCGCTTCATCCTCTCCTTCCTCTTCAGATGGGGAATGATGGTCAAAGTTGTGTCCATTTTTGCTTATCGCGATTGAGTTTTTTGTCTCGTGTTGGCGTTGCAGCTTAAAGCTCTCTTTCCTCTTCTTGGGACTGTGGTTTGTCTGGGGCTCCGATGTTTTCTTGGTTGGTGATGAAGGTTCTTTGTTTCCCTCAGACCGGACAGATCCACAGCTTATTTTGTCTACTATACTCCCACTCATGTTATGGGCGTGAATATAATGGGCCTTCAACACGTGTTTTTCTCTGTGACTCTTGGAGCAAAGTTGGCAAACGTAAGGCTTAAAAGAAGTGGTTTTCAAAGACGTCATCTTTTTGGCCTCTTCAAGGGTACGGCCATGTTTGGCGTTATAGTGGCGCAGCAAGCTGTAACTTTGAGCGGTCCTGAAGCCACACGCTTTCACCTCACAGATATATGGCTTAGCAGCGGCCAGTGATTCGTTACAGTCCTCATCACTGGTTACTAATGCCTGCTCGGTTTGAACTTTTACCTTATCTTCAGGCAGATGGGGTCTATTCTTGAGCAACACAATGGGAGGCTTTGCCATGATGGCCTGATGAAGAGCCATTTGTGATGCGTTTGAGTCTGTGCTGGACTGTGGGGGTTGACTTGGCAAACTGTGAGGCGGTGATGAGTTTAGGCTTAGCCTACTGAGCCCAATCAGAATTTCTTTCAGAGCATCACTTTTTGGGTTAAGGCTAAGCGAGCTTGTTTCGTTGCTTTTGGGATGAGAGACCACCTTTTTCGCTTTGCCAGTCTCCACAGGTTGATTTGAAGTTGAGGGTTCATGTTTTCCCTTTTTTTCACCATTTTGCTCAGTTTTAATTATCCCTTTGGACTTTGAGTCCTGTTTGTTTTCATGCTTCTGCTCCTTGTTCTCCAGTTTAATGTGCTCTGGGTGAGCACATTTCAGATGTCTCTGGACATCTCTGGCTCTGGAAAAAGTCATTCCACACTTTTCAAAGCCACAAGTGAACTTACTTCCATCAAAGCACACAGCCACCAATGTAATTGTTGCCTTTGGCTCCTTAACATCAGATTCTTGTGAGGAGGAGGCACAGCTAACCAATGGAGAGTTGAGGACATCTCCATTTATAGTGTCTGTTGAATTGACTGACTTATTAGGATGCACTGATGGCTCATTAATTGTCTTAAAAAGCTTCCGTTTTGCCTTCCTTTGAGCCTCAAAGTCATCTTCTGTGAAAGTGATGTTGTGTGTGGATAAATGCTTTATAAAATCCTTTTTGGACAGGTAGTATTTTCGACATTTAAAACTAGAGCAAGTAAAGGCTGCATCTCTGAAATGCTGTGCTTCATGGTGATATATTTGACCCAAGTCGGAGTAAGTGACATAACAGCCTTTGAGCTCACACTGGTAGTTCAGCTGATAGCCGTGGGTCTGCTTGTGTGTGACAAGTTCGTTAGACGTACTAAACTGTGCCCCGCAGCCTACAACCACGCACTTGTAAGGCTGATCACCAAAGTGAGCTCTTCTATGTTTGCGGTGATGGTAAGCTGAGACAAAATGACGCCTACAAAACACACACTTCTCACGCTTGTCTCTCATCTGTTGAAAATGTTTCACATTCTCATCGCCTATGTGATCCGACTTTAAGTGGACATACAAGTACTTGGAATGTTTAAAGATCCTAGTACACCCGGTTCCTGGACATGGATACTCATCGCGGTTCTGCAGTTTGAAGTGTTGCTCGATGTAGTCGAACGTTACGTGCTCGTCATCGTCAGCTTGCTTCTCTTTGACGGTTTTTGCTTTCTCCACGATGTGATGCAACACATCTGGATCGTGTGTGGATTTGTAGTACCGCATCAAGGATGGGTCGATGGGGATTTCTCCAGGTTCAATGTCATCATCCTCATCTATCTGTTTCTGCATGTCCTCCCTCTTCACCTCATTTTGGGAAGCAAATATTTCACTCGGAATGTGGTCTTTCAAGTGAGGAACCAGGTCTTCCCTGCTTTTGAACTTTTCCAAGCAAACAGGGCAGGGGTGACTGTTGTCCCTGGCGTGTCTTTTGGAGTGGTGAATCATCTGCGAGTCAGCAACTGACCTCTTGCAAATCTTACAGAACTTCTGTCTGTTTGTCTCAGATACCCCTTTGATTTCTGTGTTGTTAGTAGTCTGTTTATTATCTTGATGCTCATAATCAAGACCTCCATTTATCCTGTTTTGGTTCTCAGACTCTCCTCTCATTGCAACTTCTTGTATTTCATGTTGTTTTGCCTTTTCTTGTTTGTCCGCTACCTCTTCCTCTTCTGACTCGGGCCTCAACCCTAGAAGGGAGCTGCAGCGGTACTTTAGAGTTTTCCAGTCCCAGAATTCAGGGTCGAAAGGCCAGTATGCTTTCAGCGCCAGAAGCAACTCGCAGCGTAATGAGTTTGGAATAACCTCGTTTTCCTGGTCATACTTTTGGTCAGGGCGTAAGTAGAGCTCCTCAAGACAAGTAAAGGCTTCCTGGCAGGGGCCAAGTAAGAACTCAGTGAGTTGGCAGGCACGCAACACTTCAAGATCATTTGGAAGAAGGCAGGACATCGTTTTACAGACAGAAGTTCGTGTTTCTGAGTCATCCTGTTTTGGAAGTTGTAGGGCTTTGACGCAAAGTTCTATTGAAGCAGGTATCCCCAGATCTTCCGCCTAAAAAGAGAGTGATGCTGTTAAAGAGTGCCAGGACAATAAAAATCACCCAAATTTACACTTAGTCACATTTATGCATCTGTGTTGGCGAGATTACAAACAATGTTTGTCTTTTTTGACAGACTACATGTGAATAAAGGGCGAGGCATCCTTCAGTAGATGGTAATGTATCTAAAGCAGCTTCTCCAAAAATGACAGTAGCTGAACTTCTACTGAAATAAATGGACAGCCAAGCTGTTCAACTCACCTCTGCCTGAATCACACGGACCAGGTAGAGCAAATGTTGCACTGTTTTGGCAATGGCACCAAGCTGAAGGCATCGTTCGAGAAGGGACATCAATGAAGGGTCGAGCCTCCTCTGAAGCTTACTCCACAACAGAGTCAACTCCCTTAAAAAATTAAATAAAAATTAAAAATTAATGCATACACATGCTTGACTCTAAAAACAACACGACAAATATGCAAACCTTAAGAAAACCAATGCTAAAAATCTAAGCGCTTTGATTTCTAAATCTAATTAGGTAGCTGTTGGATCAATAATCAGTCATTATATATAACAGCTACCCCACATACAGTCGGAGCCAAACAGAGACCACTCACCAGGAGCAGTATTGACTCTGCTGTTGAAGCTGCTGTGTAAGGAAAGTTGTGCACAGAATGAAGGCTGTATTTTCTTCCCCCTCCGTCTCCAAATTACACGTGATTTCCAGAACATCCTTACAGTCCAATGTGGAAATCTGACATGGCACAAAAACATTCTTTTTAACTCGCAGAAAACATCTCTGGACATCTTTGACTTAAACACAGGAAAGAAAACATTAAGCCATAATCTCCTTGTTTAATCTAATATAAAACATAAAATGAAGACTCAAAGATCAAATGCTATGTCGTTTATATCAGTTCATTGCATGACGGAACTGAGGCCAAATTATTATTGTATATTGATCTTTCAGCAGTATTTAAGAAACACAAATTGCTTTTATTCTGGATATCCATGGATCAAAGTTATAGGAAAACAAAACTGTTTCAACTGGATTACAATTTATTTCTAAATATATTAAAAGGTCAAGTCCAGCAGCACCTGCAACTCCTTTAAGAATTTTCAGTCCATTGAACTGTTATTTACAACAGGCAAAAAGTTCTGTGTTAATCCCCTTTAAATTCCTTTTAAAGTGTAGGCTTAAATATAAAATATGAAAATAGACCATAAAGAACACATATTTCTCATTTTGTACGAGCTTGGTTTTCTAACTGAGTGCTAGTAAACTACAGCTCCATTTGCCTGAGAATTTGGGGCTCTATTTTTGGAAAGAGTGCAGATAAACTTTATAAATAGGTCCACTGTCAATTACACACAGGTTTGATCTACAAATACAACCCATTCTAATATAATTTTTATGTCACCAGGGGAGGAATACATGCAGTTTGAGGCTCTGTATGTGGTACTGAAAACAAAGAAACTGTTTTGTCTGTCCTCTGAAACCTCTCTAATGTGACTGGTGCTGTTCTGATTCCTAACACATTACACCTGATTTAACACTTGGTATCCAACCCTCAGAATAAAATTCAGCTTGATGATTTCGTACATATGAAAGAAAGGGACAATGTATGAATAAGTTAAAAAGAGGATGTCATCAAGTCAAGACTGAGTTTTTGCATCTTAGCGCTGAAAACCAAAGCATTTCCATACCTCCATTATGGCTTCTTCATTAGGAAGCAGGTGACAGAGCAGGGAGACGTATGTTTGACGAAACGTCGCTTGGTTGGGAATTAAGCTGCACTCAGTGCAAGCTTTGGCCAACACCACAGCTTTGGCCACTTCCCCCATTTTTTCCAGATGTTTCACTCGCATCTCCATAAAGCCCTCACCCTCCAGGCTTATGTACGCATCAACTACAGACAGAATTAAAACACAATCTCAGTTGAAAGTCATCTATAAAACGATAGGAAATAAGTCTGCATTGTCATGTCCAAGTAGTACCCCCTAACCTTCCTCTTGGTTGGTGGGCTGGCCAGTAAGAAGAGCAGTGAGGACTGAGTTACTCCATGCTCCACCCTCTCCTGTAATCTGGAGTAAAGCTTGGAGGTCTGTGCTTCCATACTGTAACAAAGTGTCATGTGCAATCTGGAAAATATAAAAATAAAACAAAAGACCACTAATTAAATTTTTTATAATGAGCTTTACAAATTGATCTCAAAGCCATTAATACAACTTAAGTTACTTCAATTTAACGATTTACTTCCTCAATACAAAGTAAAGATAGTCTTTAAAACACTTCTTGCATCTGTAATAAAAACTTGAAAATAGCTCAGCACAAGCTGCTGCTTTCAAAGTACTTACAAAAATAAAACATTTTCTTAGTAAAAAAAAAGAAATATTTTAAAAGAATTTAATTATTTAACAAATTCCAAGCAAATACTGCCCAATCAGCTAAATATATTGCAGTAAAGTGATCTGGGTCACATAAAAAGAGCACAAAATCTCAATATGTTTTTAGATTATATATTAGACATCTCACATGGAGTTCCCGCAACCCTTCAAAGTATGTTTGGTTTAATGTTTGGAGGTGTACTGCCAACTCTCTGCAAATTTACCAAATGAATCAAGGCAAATGCCACATGAGTTACTCCACAAAGTGTCAATAATTTGGAAACAAAAGAATACACCATGAAACAGGCTTTTTCCAAACCTGCAACTCCCTGAACAATGTACAGCACATTAAACAATTACTTGTTGTCTGCAGTTAAAAAAATTATCATTTGAGTTGATGAAGTACTTCTGTATTGATCTGCATGAAATGTTTTCAAAGTACGAGGCTAAAAATTCACTTTGAAAATATGAAAATAAGCCAAAAGTTGAAGGTTTTCAAACTGATATAAGAAACCAGAAAGAAAACCGACTCCTGATGACAGCTTCTACGGTGGGAAGTACCTGAAAGGCTATGCTTGATTGACTCTGACATCTGTCTGGTCAACATGACAAGACTCAGTTGTAAAGCTGTAAAACTGTTCTATACAAGGGTATGAATGAATTGTTAGTGGTCAAATACCAATGTTTTAGACAAGGGGTGCTCAAGTTGGGTCCTCTAGAACATTGTGTCCGATTTTCCTGTGGTGTGGTGTGTTTTAAAAGTAATTTTGTCTGGTCCGATCTGCTCCGCTAAGAGGGCCTCGGAGGAGAGATCATAGATAATGAACACGTTTAATATGAGTGGGGGGTGCTCCAAGAGGAGCCGAGCAAGCGCAGTGTGTATTGTCACGTGTATCGGAACAAAAGCCAATCAAGACGAAAGTTGACTCAGCTGACTGGCGGAAGAGGAAGTAAAAACAAACAAAAACATGTCCGTCGGCTAAAGGTCAAGTAAGAAAAAGAAAAAAACAGCTTCAGTTATAGTAACGTACAGCATTATAATGGTGTTAGTTGTTTTTTTTAATTAAGAGGCTGAAAACCACCATCATTGCTGCTTCCTGTACATCCTCCTTGTTTGTTTACACTGAAGTCTTGTTTGATTACGCAAGATTTAGAATATTAAGTGCGAAGAACCTGATACTGTGTGGTGGTTGTTGTGCACACCACACAGTCAGAGATCAGAAGAGAGCAATCTGTCTTTTGTTATCAATAAGTGTGTGGTCTCTGAATCTCTGAAGATTTGAAGAATCCTGTAATGTGTACCAGCCTTAACTTGCAACTTTTAGATGCATCTCTTCTCCAACACACCTGAATTCCCTCATCCGTACGTCATTCAGCCTTGCAGAGGCCTGGTAATGAGCCATGAATCAGGTGTGTTGGAGAGAGGAACGCATCTAAAAGTTGCAGTTTAGTAGATCTCGAGGACTGGACTTGGGCACCCCTGGTTTAGACTCAAAAGAAGGCAAACAGAAAAGCAACACTGCTGTCTTCTCCGAATTATGCCATCTACTCCCACACTTCTACATCACAAGGCATTTAACAACCATAGCACTGACAAATAGCATATGACACCATATGGTTTACATATAAAAATCTTCTACCTGAACAGAGTGGTGGAACTGAACCCAGGCTTCAAATGGGATTTCATTTTCAGGCACTGACAGCAAAAGTTCAAAACAGCTCCTGCAAGAAAGAAAAAAAAGACCACATTTTTATTTAACTACAATGAAATGGGCACTGGTGAAATGCAACAACTAAGACTGAAATAACTCATTTAATTCTTAAATAAATGAAATTTTGCTGATGTGATGAGCTGGATGGGAGATTATAAAGACCAACCAGGCTGAGCAAATATTTGGAAATCATGTTTAAAAATTCAAAACCAGTGTTAAACTAAAAATAAATTTATATATATTGAACATCAATGTGGACATGAAGATAGAGCAAAAAGTAAAAGACATGAGCTCTCCGATCTCCTAATTTTCGCCTCATGTTTAGCAGTCAACATTTGAAAAAGCTGCCCAGGAAGATACATTCTTGATTTATTTTCAGGTAAATTTATAAAGAAAGTTAGAAACTTTGTTTTCAAACTATGTCAGAAGTCCCAACATCCCCCGCTGACATTTAAAGACCCTGCTTTTAAACAGCTTCTGTAAATCCCATTTGTAGCTGTGGCAATAGATACTGCACAGAGTTTTTAAATGTTGGTTGGCTTTGCTAGTTAAACTGACAGCTGTTTATAGACCAGATTTATCATGCATCGTCATATCTGAAAACCTTAAAATATGATGTTATGCTATGAGGTTCATGATTTAGGCTTTATCAGAAGAAATGGTATATTTATAACTAACTTATGATTGGTGAAAAATCACTTCCCTTCTTTACTTTCTAACAAACTATTTATATCCAAATTAAAAAATAGATCACCATCAAGGTGCTTCCCATGTTCTACTGGCATGATATGGTAGCCAAGAGGATTCAAAACAAGCAGTGGCTTGTAAAAAGACAGCTCAGTCATCAAAAGGCCATGGTCACTATAGTACTTTTGTACATCTTTGAAAGAGAAAAAGGGAGGGGGGGTCAGTTGGTTGCAGTTTGCAGTTTATGTCACTAGCTGTCACTGCATTTGACACACTGGTCCTTTAGGTGAAAAAAGTTTATATTTTTGGACTCATGTGTGCAACAAATACTGCATGAGTAAAAGTGTTTGATGTGGATGTGAGGAACATTAACACCTTCCAGTTGGGTCCTTTGGCAAGACCCCTAACGCTACTGCCTAACCATTGTAAGTCGCTTTGGATAAAAGCGTCAGCTAAAAGGACTGTAATGTAATAATGCTAACTTTTAAACAATGCTCAGGGCCTTTTTACACCACAATGCTAAAACAGTAAAACGCAAAACTTATGTTGCGCTCTGGTCTCGTGTCTACATGGTAACAGAGTTTTGGGTGGAGAAAACTGCAAAGATTTAACAACAGCCTCCAGAGTGAAATTTCCCCGTCAGTGTAAACTGGAAGTGAAATCTTTTGCTGATGATGACGTCTTTTACGTCATCTTGCCCTTGCGTAGTAGCGGACCGACGAGTCATGTTTGTGCCGCTACATCTTTTTAATTTATTTGGTCTGTTAAAGCAAATCCTGTTTCTTTGCCCTCAGTTACATGCGCCAGATAACTAGCAGTTGACACGTAACGCATCTGTTCCCAGTCTTATGAGGATGTGGTGCACACCTGGGTGTCGTTGCAAAGTTTCACTGCCCACTAGAACGTGGTTTATTTGGATTCTCAGTGCATTTCAGGATAAGTAAAAGGAAAAGGGTCATGAATAACTAGTCATTTGTGTTTAATGATTAACATTCATTGGTCTTTAATGACATCAATCTCAAGTAAATATCTGAATCAGGATATTAGGCCAAGTACAGATTGTCAACTATTGCAGACCGGCTATTTAAACAGACGCATTTGTCATCCAGGTCATGGTAATCCTAAGAGCTTGAATAAAAGGCAGCTGGACTTCTTTTTATCTTTTGAAAGAGACAAAAGACGTCCACTTGTCTTTAATTCTATCTCTTAGGTTAACAAAAGAACATGTAACCACTTCTGTATCTTTAGACAGAATGATATGTGTGTGTACAGCATAGTTTTATTGAAATATCCATCTCTGTACTCACAAAGCTAGTCTCTTCAAAACAAGGGCCACTCTGTCGGACTCTGCAGTGAGGTGGGATCGGGCTGCAGCAAAGCAGTTTATAGACAGGCAGTAGACCTCCAGAAGAGGCAGACCATGCTCCATGGAGTTCCTGCTCCCAGCATAGTGCATCAGTGCCTACACACACAAAAAAATAAAACATTACAAGAAGATAAATGTTATTGAAACAACCTGCAAAAGTGTGTAAAACTGAACAGAAAAGGAGATCAGATGGCATGAGGGGGGTGGTGTTCCTCTGAGGAGATATGCCAGTCTCCACCAGATTGATCCCAGCTGACTGTCTGGGGTTATGGGCTCCTGATTGGGTCTGACGGGACTTCAAGGTGCGGCATACTGTATGAAAACCCCCAATCTGAAGTGGAAATCCCAACCCATAGAGGTTTGTGTAGAACAGATACTTAATTTTAATTTAATAAATTAAAAACATTATTTCACCCAATCTGAATTTCTGATTAATGTGAGCACAATTAAAACTGAACATTCAATCTCAAACAACCCAAACAATAAAATAAAGCCACAACCAAAAACAGAATAGTTTAATTCATTCTTCACCTTTGCCAGTCATGACAATGTTGTTTTGAGTAAATACTATTAACTCTTCCCAGATAAAGAGATGACACCTGTTCATTACCTGCACTTGGATGACAGACATACACATCAACTTATCACAGGGACTTGAATAGCAACGACATCTCAGGAGTCTCATTTGTCAGACAGCAAAAAGCTTGTGGGTTTTCGCCCATGTCCACAGAGGCAATGAATCAATTCCCCTCTGTCTAAATATATGGTACCCACTCAGAGGGAGCCAAGAATATAGTCTTTACCCCAGAGACCTACATCAGTGTACTTATTACAACTGGACTACTTCCGACCGGAACCAAGACTCGCGCATAATTGTTCGTCTAATTACGATCTTTAAAATCAGCGAGGTTGCAAGCAATTCTAATTTTATGTTCACATGTAATTTGAATAATTCCATTCCTTTCAAGCATACTGCACAATAGTGTATTTTTTAATGGCAGCTAGTGGCTGAAGAGCTATGAGGGGCTGAAATCCATTTTGCTTGTAAACTAAGATTAATTGGAAATATGAAAATTATAAGATGGCACTCTGGAGGATGTAAACCAAAAGAATTTTCCACTACATATCTTCTATGAATGCTATATTTGCAGTACTAGAGTATAACCAGTGCCAGCAACAGGACTTAGTAACTGGTCAGGAAATTGATCGCTGTGGGCGATCTTCATGTTGGACCACTTTCTTATCGTTGTCCAAAGGTATGAGTCTGCTTCATTGAAGCTACCCAATGACTTTATGCCATATACCGCAATAACTTAAAGAACAGATTATGTGCTTTGAGTTATCATATTTAGCAATTATATACATAAATACTTGTACTTAATGACAGAAAAAAATAAAAATATTGTAATTATCAGATTAGTTCTTTATTTTATTGCTTTGTTGACTAGTCACGGAACAAATTATAATTTTATCATACAAAGCTTATAAAATATTATGTAAATGTTACCCAAGTTAAGCTCCACTTATAGGCACAGGTCAAATACTGGTTCACTGACTACTTTCTTTATAATTATTCATGTAAAATAGCAAGAAAAGTGACTGTGAAGCCATTCCTTCCCAATTTTCTATGTGAATATTTATATAGCTTTATATATAGATGCCTTTATATACATTAATACTTATATGCCTTTAATAATTTTGATCATTTATAATTTTCGCAAACCAACTAATTAAGCAAGGCTGTAATTAACAGATTATTATTAGTAATTATGTATAAATACAGTAATATGTATAATTGTTCATAATTATACATTATAAGAGTTTACTTTAAATTAAACTACCTCAATCTACTTAACTTTTACTTTGATATCAATTACTCCTTCCATCACAGTGTTTAGTTTTTTATATAAAGTCTTTAATTTAAGCATCTATTGTTGATAAGGGGGGAAGAGAGGGAAGGACATGGCAGATGCATTGCACTGCCAGTCAGTTTGAACGACACGCAAATACTCCCATATACATGGTGTAAAACCACTTCGTGTACAGAAAACGACACCTAACGTGTGTAAGATAAGTACATCTTGTTGCCAAATACTGATTTTCGTAAAAAATTGAGTAAATACACCACGATGCTGCCCCGCCCCACATGCATGCAAGAATGCATGATGTGCAACTATGACAGTATCATGCAAATACAAAAAATCTTATATCCGTCTACATATTTACCAGTACGTTCAAATTCGGAAATAACACGAAGCTAAACGACGTAAATCAAAGTAACTGAAACCTGCAAAGAGGCAATAAATCACTAAGCTACCAATGCAACTGGCCCAATGATAGGGAGTTATTTAGATAAACAGAATCCAGGAACAGATAAAACTGAATAAAAAAATTACTAAGATCCTGTAATTGCTTTCCGAAATAAAACTTAGCAGTGCAACCAGAAGGCCAGCATCCAGTGCAAATAATTTTATTTATCGGGCTGCGAGAAAAACAGCAGCACCAGTCCCGGGTGAGCTAACGGAAGGCTAATGGTAGCTTCGATGTTGCATGTACACATTACCTGACAGAAGTTATCGCAGTACTCTGTAGAAGATGCTATGGATACTTCTTGTTGCCTGAGTACGTCTTCGAAAGCTCTCAGTGTGGCCAGCAAGGTTTCCATTGCGATCAGAGTATCTTCGGCCGTGTCCAAGGCCCAGTCGTTCCATTCGTGATCCGCTTCGACATTATTCTCCGCCATCTTCGCTCTCCGCCACGGCGCGTATGCAGTGCAGCCTGACGCCGCCTTCAATGACTCGGAAATTTTGGAATCTACCGTTTGAACTTCTTTTTTTTTTATTTAAACTTTTCAAATTTACAAACAGGCATAAGAAACATTAAAAAGCAATTCCAAAGAATCCAAACAGCATATAAAAATAGAAATGTCTGAATATCGACAAAAAAAACAAAAACAAAAAACAGATCAAATAAGTTCATATAGATAGAACTTAAAGAAAAGAAAATAAACTTACAGCAAAAGAAGAAAAAAGAAAGCATGGACTTAACTTATCGTTTCTAATAAACTGGAGTCTTAGGGCTTTGCCATTTTCCAGGGTTTTTACAGATGCATAAAAGATATTTAAGTCATTTTTAAAAGCCATGAAGTCTTGAGAAACTATAAAAAACCTACATTTGTGTATGTAATATTTTCCAACTGGTGTTACATTAGAGTAGAGTGCCATTCCTTTAACCAAATTTAAATTGCCACAGGAATTGCTTTGATTACTGACTAATATTTTTTGTGTGGATAGTCAACTTTAAATTTATTTTGAAGTAATCTAAGATGTCACCAATCATATCCAATAAATGAGTAATACTCCAGACTCCCTTTTCTCCCAGTCTCTATAGTATAATGTTTTCCTTATGTGTAGAATGAATTTGTTGTTCCAAATGATCATATTATGTGGGGTGAAATTGTGTTTGTATAACATTTTCCAATACGATAATATTTGCACGTGATATTCTGAAAGTTTAAAAGGCAGTTTTAGGGGATCAAAGTCACATTTCAAAAGAAATCTAATTCCTCCAACTTTCAAACAAATGTGCAGGGAAACTGAACCATAGACTATTGTCATCTTTAATAAGCAACTGCAGCCATTTTAATTTTATCCATTCATTCATAACCTCAAAATCAATAACATTCATCCCTCCCTCTGCTACTGGTAGCAACAAATTTCTTTTTCTGATCAAAGGTTGTTTGTTAATCCAAATTAAATTGTAGTCTCTCGGTCTCTAAACTCTTTATTAATATTTTGCTTCATTTTTTACAGGTATATTATAAATCAAGGCAGAATAATTTCCATGTATTGCTAAGATCTCACATTTTTTCACATTCAACCCCGATGCTCCAGGGAAAAAAAAGGGAATAGCTTTTAATGCTTCAGGGATCTGATCAGCCTTCTTTCAGAATAGAGCTGTATCGTCTGCTAGCTGTGTAATGATCAGGGGGGTGCCAAGGACATTCAGTGGCCTTACATTATTATTTTTTTTTATATAGAGAGATAACATCTCTGTTCCCAAAATGAAGAGAAGAGGGCTGATTGCATCACCTTGTCGAATACCTCTTTTAATATCAAATCTTCTTGTAGTTCCTGACTGAAGTAATAAAGCACTTGTTATACTATCATACAACATTAAGATAATATTGGCAAATCTGTCACCGAAACCAAAAAGTTACAGTGACTGTAAGATAAAATTATCTTCTATCAAGTCAAAAGCTGTTAAAGAAATCTTGAAACAAGATAAAACCATCATCTTCTATTCGGTGTCTGTAAAAATCTAAAACAATGCAGATGTTGTTATAAATCAATCTATTGTGTAAGAATCCAGACTGAGTCTCACTTATGATTGTATGTATTCCACTTTTTAATCTAGTCGCCAAGGCATGTGTAAGAATTTTATAATAATATAATAATTTTATTTCAATTATTGTTTTATCTTTGGTTGGTTTTGTATTAAGATAATTAACCTTGTTTCATTGTTGTTGTTAACATTTTATTATGCAAACGTTCTAGCAGCACATTGTAAAGTAATTCTCTTCTTCTTCTTTGACCAGAACAATTGATAAAAATTTCCCGCCATTTTCTTTACTACCGTATCCAGCTCCTTCATTATAAGTTCAGAACCAAAAATCATTTTCAAATCTTGATCAATTTGTCTAATAAATGGTTCGACCGTCTTAAAATTATTTATCTGAATTCATTTTGGAAAACTCAGCGCACAACTTTTGATAATATGTAAATAGTTAATTAGATATTTCTTTGGGGTTGGTAACCGTTTTGTTTCCTGAATTTAGAACAGTAATTGCATTTCTGTCTTGTCTTTTTTTTTTTCTTATCGACTAAAATATGAATTATTTCTTTCCTTCTTCAATCCATTTAGCTCTGGAAGGAATAAATGCACCCCGTGCTTTTTCAGATAAAATTAATCAAGTTTAGACTGTAGTTCTATAAGTTTACTTTTATCAGCTTCTGTTGATTAAATTTCTTTTACAATCTACGTATATTGATGTCATGAATTAATTGTTTTTTTTTTAAATCTACATTACTTCCAGCCATAACTAATACAATACTCTCTTACCTTATATTTAAAGAATTCCCATTTTTTCCATAGCTGGCTCTTTCCTTATTTTCTTTAACATTAGATAAGATTTTTCTAATCATTTGACAATACTGTTCATCTTTGAGAGAGTTTGCATTAAATTTCCAGCACTTTTTCTGAGTTGTTTTATTTGATTCATGGTTTAAAAATGATACAACACAGTGATCAGTAGTGATGTGGCATGTGCGAAAGAGCACTGCTTTGTTTTGGGTTGAACCGCATGGACAGGCGGTCACTGCCGCTACATTGAGGAGAGTACATGGGTGAGTGCGTCATGTCATCAAACTCTTGTCACACAGAGGAGAAACTGGATCAGCCCATCCAAGATGAGGAATCTTATTTTTTTTAAATGCCAACCTGCACTGAGGACTTCAATGCTGCTTTCTTGAGTTTAGTTCTCGTTCTGTTTTGTGGATTTGTTTGCTGTTTTTGGTCCATTTGTGCAATGTAAGATTTTTGTTGAAATAGTAAACAAAAGTAAGTGGTTTTGTATCAGAATAAATGCTTAAAAGAAGGCAAATATAAGGCTTCTCGTAAAAATGCTGAACACAAATGGGTTTTCAAAACACAATTCATTAATTTTTGCAAAGTTAAGGTAAATTATGGGGCTAAAAAAGATGCTTAATTAAGAGCCGTTCGGGAACCACAAGAGCCAGCTCTTCTTTGGGAGAAGAGCCAAAAGAGCCGGCTCTCTGAAAAGAGCGGAACATCCCATCACTAGTGATCAGTAGCTGGGGCTGCAGAGATATTAGCTTGTGAGATATACTTTAAGATTTCTTGGGTCACTACCAAAAAATCAGTTCTTGATTTACAACTTCCATTAGGCCTAATCCATGAGAACTGTCTTACTGTAGGGTTAGTCTGCCTCCAAACATCAATCAAAGAGTTTTTTTTTTTTTACAGGAACCTGCAATATTTTGAATATATTGATGATTGAAGTACTTCGTAGGGAATCGGTCAGACCATCCATCGGGGACACAATTAAAATCTACTCCAACCAAGACATAATCAGTTGTGAATTTTGATCTGAACTCTCTTATAAGATTGGAAATTTTTCCAATATTTTGTTCTTATAATCCCCATTGTAACCATATTTATAATGATAATTGAAATTCCATCTAAGTTCAACACTGCAGAAATCCAGTGACCTTCTGAATCACTTTTAACTTCTATGATATTTCCTGGGCAATTGTATGGCCACACCAGCTAATTTTTTGTACCATGACTGAAGAAAATAGTATCTCCCCATTGAATTCTCCAGAAATGTGTATCTTCTTCACTAGAATGAGTTTCTTGTAGAAATACACATTGTGCTCTTTGACCCTTACAAAACAAAAAAATTGCTTTTCTTTTGATACTGTCCTAAAGTCCCGTGGTATTTAAAGAAATTAAAGAAACAGATTGCTTGAAATGATTCATACAAATAAACCGTACAGGTTAATAACAGAAAATGAACACTAACCTGCTTAATAACTGATTATAGCCTCGCTCAAATATAAAAAATAAATAAAATTATATATATATATATATATGTGTGTGTGTGTGGTGTGTGTGTATAGCAGACAGATTTGACGTTCAGGAAAGGAAAATGGAAGAACTTAACATTAAAATGGAGGAAAACTCAAGCCACCTCACTGTACTTCGAGAAGAAGTTAATGAGTATCAGAAAATAACAGATGATTTGGAGCAACAAGTGAACAAACTAAATCGATAACTTAAAAGGCTAAAGGAAAGATGCTTGGAACAAGATAGATACAAAAGAAGATGGGATCTCTGGGTGAAAGGCCTAAGAGAAAAAGAAAATGAAGATACCAGAGCAGCAGTGATTTCACTTCTCACGAAGATTGCTCCAGGGATGCCATGGAACATGGATGATATGGTGGACTCTGTCTATCGTTTGGAAAAGAAAGAACGCAATCGTACGAGACAAATCATCCAACTCGTTAAGAGAGAGTGCAGAAATGAAATATGAAGCGCTTTCTAAGGATTGTGATGTGTGCAAACAAGCTAATGTCAGATTTGCTGAGGATTTGTCTAAGATCAATGAGGCTCGGGAGCAGAAGAAGAGAGCATACTTCCAAGGTCCACTTGGCTTCATTGAAGACGTGCAGATTTTTGCTTAGAGAGCTTCAAGAGGTCTGCATCAGATTAAAGCATCAATGAGACACTAAAGGTTTGGTTAGAGGGGCCAATACAAATACACACACACACACACACACACACACACACATATATATATATATATATATATATATATGTGTGTGTGTGTGTGTGTGTAATTCGGGTTCTCCCT
>JBAMHW010000022.1:16632245-16666422 GCA_037177495.1 Rhadinocentrus ornatus
AAGAAAGAAAGAAAGAAAGAAAGAAAGAAAGAAAGAAAGAAAGAAAGAAAGAAAGAAAGAAAGAAAGAAAGAAAATGGCCATACTCACTCTTGTGGTTTTGTTTGGTTGAAAGGTAGTGGTTGGCTTTTGCTGTATTTTTCCGTCACCATCTCCAACAGGCGCCGATAGCGCTCTTTATTGTTCTGCTTTATGGTCTAGAAGCAGAAATAAGAAATTATTGCTGCAAGAGTCAAGGGGCACATATTGTTAAAGCTTGAAAAGTGGTAAAAAATTAAGGATGATCCCTACTTCATGCAACTACAACATACAAAATAAGCCAGTTCCTTTAGGTTTTAGATCTATATGCAAAAAGACAGCATTAGAGAAATGAACTACTAATTTAAAACATTTTTTTTAAAGTTACAGCGTTTTAAGAAAGATTTGAAGATCAAAAATATATATTTACCTCCTCCACAGTAAGATTGGGCTTGTAGCAGCGGTTGTGTCCAAAGCCATTGTATGTTGCCTCAGGATTAGCAGTTCCCACCCTGACAGTAGGCCTTGAGGGCAGCACTTGAAGCGAGCCTCTCCTTTCCCTGTCCTTTGCTCTGTCTGGGAACCCTGCATTGAGCGCTGTACCACTGGATTAAAAAGAAGACAAGTATATTAGCAATGGAGGGCTATAAAGTGGTACTTGTCTGTTCATGAATTAGCTGTGCCTGCAAGAAATGATCAGTTTCAAATTTCCAATTCCTTGCCTGTATTTCCTCATTAACGGGGGCAAGGAGCTCTGAAAGGGATTCTTCCCACTCCTGTCATGTAATCCACTAATCGATTTATCTGTGTATAAGGAACAAAATGTATCTCAATGTATTCAATGTTACACTACATATTTTCTGCAGTAGTATCTGTCCTTACTCACCCATTCTCCACTCAGAGCTGCCTAGCCATGATGTGTGGAGCTCATCAATGCCCATTAGAGTTACAGGCTGGAAAAACAGGAAGCATACAAGATAATTTAAAAAGAAGGCAATTGAATGTAATGCTTAGATAAGATTAATCTATTTTTGTCTTAAAATATATTTAAGTTCAGAGTCAATATTAACATATGTATCAACACACTTAATATCAAAATGTCTATCAAATGCACATTTGTAAACAACAAAGCTGAGAACTTCAAATGTCCTCAGTGCAATTTTAAAGTATAACATCTCAGTTTAGCAGTACTTTCTCAAACATTTGTGATTGAATGAAGCGAACAGGACACCAACCTGCGTTTCTTTATACTGCCTTGGATTCTCATGCCTACTTGTCAGAGGTTTTCGCAACCTTAGCAGACCTGCTACTCCAGATAAAGTTTTCTTCACAAAGCTGATTACTACATCTGAAAGATGAGGCACTGAAAGTCAAAAACCAATGAACCTCAAAATATTTTTTATATATTCCATTAAAAAAAAAACAACATTTTGCCACATACCTATCTTACGCCTTTTCACCTCTACCTGATCTCTCTGGCAAACACCATCCGAAACGTGAACACTGTAACACAAGAAAAGTAGTGGTTAATTTGCGCATCCTGTATTCTATAATACGTTCACTTGCTTTTTCTATTATAAATTATTTCTTGGCACTTGGTGTGACTAAGTTGTGTTCATTGTTGGAGCTCGGGGAAAAAAAAGTTTATGCTGCATGCATCCTACATGGAAGGAATTTTTACAGTTTAGAAACAATTACAGCACATATGAACCCTTGTGTTGTCACTGTTTACACACCAGATAGGTTGTAGTTAGCTGGTTCCTACAGCCATAGCGTTTACGTCCGGAGAATAACCCCTGACTCATGCTAATTTAACGTCTATTAAGCAACCGGTTATTTAAAATACTTAGTATCTTCATCCACATACCTCTCGTAGTTCCGTTTAGCTGGTCTTCCGTGGCTCTCCTGCCACCGTTCTGTAGCTTTCAAGCCAGGTCGCGTGGGTTCCTCTTCGCCAGTATTTCTTTTATCGCACCACTCGGTGGAGTTTTGCCCCGTTGTGGGCTCAAACAGCGACGAGATTCCGTCAACTATCCATCCATACATCCCAGACAAATACGAGAAAAATGTAACGAGGTCTTCCGCACGGGCCAGGACGATTTCAACGCGCGTAGGTTGTCATACAACGATCTACGACACAACGTCTATCGTATCTTTAGCCTATCGCTAGCATAACTGCGCCGAAAAGCTAAGGATGTGCGTCATTCCGTAGCGGTGTTTTACGAGATGCGAATGTTTTGTATGTTAATGAAAAGATGGTGGGCGGTGTTTCTAAGTACAACCGAACAGGAACAGGCGGCGTTTACATTTTATAAACGAGCGAACCCCTAAACGAGCGTCAGATCAGGCTCTCATTGGTTGACTGTCCTGCTGAGACGCGGAACGTAATTCCTAACATTAACTTTAACCCCCAGGGACTCTATGCTGAAGCTTGATTTCTTATGTATTATGTATATTTGCAATAAAAAATAAAATAAAACACTTTAACCCCCAGGGATAAATAACGGTTCGGTAATTGCATTTTAGCATCAACAAAATTAAAAGTTTCCCAGATAGACCAGGAGAAACTCACCCATGCATTAATACCCAGTAGACTGGATTACTGTAATGGTCTTTTAACAGGACTTCCTAAAAAGAGCGTTAAACATCTGCCAGTTATAAAATCTTAACACGGGCTTCCAGTCAGTCACAGAAAAGGTTTTAAAATCATTCTGATCATTTACAAATCCCAGAACAATTTAGGCACAGAATACATCTGTAATATGTTCAGAGAAAATGAACCTCGCAGAGATTAGATCCAAAGACCAGAGTCCGGAATTTAGCTGTTATGCTGCAATCAAATGGAACAAACTGCCAGTGGAGATTTAAACTTGCACCAAATGTAGACACTTAAATCCAGGTTAAAAACATTTTTTTCATGCATGAAATCTGCATGGTAATTTTTTAACTTAACTTACTTTTAATAATTTTAATGTAATTTTTTTATTTTATTGTGATTTTTCTCGACACTAACCCTGATGTGATTGTGTTGGCTTGAAATGTAGTGACCCTCTTTCTGGCTCGTGATGCCATTGTGTTGTTTATTTTGTGGAAGCAGGTAATGTGACAAAAATACTTTCAGGTAAAAAAAAAAAAAAGAGCTCCGGACATCTTGATGTCTAAAAAATGATGGTTCATTACAAAAAGTGACATCTTAAACAGATATGCATCTCTGTGAGGTCTCCGGCCAATTTTGAAAACCCCCCTGAAAACATGTGTGAGGCATCCTTATATACCTTTCAGACAAAGTCATAGTCCTAAAGTCACCAATCCTGTGAAAAACACGTTTACACACATGATGTGTGCTGAGTCCAGTCTTCAGGGCACCTATGACCCTAAGAACCTTATATGGTAACATCCGCCCTTTAAATACATGGAGTCTAAAATTAACTATTAGCAAATTGCAGTCTGCTTAATCTGCAACCACATATAGTCCTAATCTATGTAATTTGAGTCAATTACAATTAAGAAATACTAAGAAGATACTTAAGAAACTTTATTGTAAGGAAAATCATATGGATTTTCATGATTATATTTAATTGTGATTTATTGATTCATTATTATACTTTGAACCAATCATTTATTCACTAAGTTTTAGAATCAACTTTGTATTTACTCTGTACAAGTCTTTATATTTTAATCATTAAGAGGCAGAAAAAGTACTCCGCAGCATTCTTTGTGCGTGTGCTAGTTTATGCTGGGAACCAAGGTCGAGCTGTGGATGAAAGGACGTGATTGTAGCAGGAGACCGGACACTAACCGACCCATGCTTCTTGTTCTCCACGCCTTATTTTCCGTAGAAAAATACTGAAACTTGATACTGTAATTCTGAAGTGTAATGCACAGGGGAAGGACTTTGTGAACCCCCCTATAAATGTCTTGTAATGTGTGAAAAACTCCAGTGTGTATCATACTCTTATGGTGCATTCACTCCTTGCAAGTAAAATTGTATACATGAGATAATGCTGTGTTCTTTCTTGTGTTAAAAGGTTTAGCTTTGTCGTGCTTGTGTTGGGAGGAACTTCCCTAACATTTATAAAACTATTTACTGTGCTTAACCTTTTCATCAAATTTTACAGCATGTCTGTCTAAATGACACAGCAGTCAATTTATTTTAACCTCCATTAAGCAAAAAATATAATAAACCAAATCTCTAGTTTGTAATCAGGCATACAATTTTAATAAATTTGATAAAAACAGATGATACAAAAACCACGTACAAGTCATCTTTATGAAACAATGCACTCACGAGTTATATTGATCCTTGACTTCCAGTATAAAACCAGTGCACATCTAAATATTTGTGGTCTTATTTACATTCAAAACATAAAAACGGGCGGAAAGAGAAAGATCAGTATTTAAAATTACGATAAACATTTGTTCTTGCTGCATTTCAAGTGTGGCTTTTCAAAATACGATACAGAAATTACATTAGAAAAACATAAAAAAATAATTTATAGATTGTTAAACAAAAAAAACAAAAACAAAAAAATTTAAAATTCAACTTCTTGTATTTCTGAATTTTTTTCTTCACGGGAAAAAGGCATTTACAGTCCTGGATCAATATGCAGACATGCAAAATCCAGTCTCAGCAGCTGGACTAGTTTTGGTTGGGCTGGAAGACAGACGAACCTATGACAACACAAAAAAAAAAAAAAAAAAAAGGCCCCATTAGCAAAGACAATAGTCAAACTTTATCCTGAGACATCTACATGACTAAGATTTTAATAAAAAGTTGTTGTTTTTTTAGCAGAAATAATTTACTTTCACTACTCAGTATAAAGTCTGACAGTCACATGCTTTGCAAAGAGCATTATCAGCCTTCATGTATGGACAATTTGTGTAAGGACAAGTTTGCTGAATAGTAAAAGCCATTGCATAAAAGGTCAAAGGGGGTAACACGTTTTTGCTGCAGAACCAATTAAACAAAAACGTATTGTGTTCTACTCACAGCAACTACAACACTGTTGTGGCTTTTCTTTTAGAAGGAAGATTCCAGATTTGTCTCCATATTGTAAAAAAAACACTTATTTAATAATAAAGATGTTGGAAAAATATTTTTTTAATTTGTCATGTGCTGTAAACAATAACAACAATAATTAAACTTGTCCAAGGCTGCAATTTGTAGGAACATAAGTAAATATTAACTAAACATTCAGTTCTATTAAAAAAAAAAAAATGCAATAAAAATAATAAAAACAGACAACAGTGGGTGTGAGCAGAAAAGCTAGCACAAAATGGTCTAAGGGTTGTTTTAGTGTGACAAAGTTCAGGGTGTTTCAGATAAAGAACCAACATACGCGTAAAACTTTGGAACAAAAAAATGCATCAAGTGTAAAAACTGGAATTTTAGGGCTCATGACAGTGCATCATGTTTCTCATCAGAAAAAGGACGCTTACATTAAGTAACAGGCAAAATAAAATAAAAAATAAACTTTGCCTCATTGGTTATTTGGTTCATCATTGTGCTGGTGAGAAGTTGTAGAATCTAATCAAATACCAATAAGCCATTTTGCACATGTCACAGTCATTTTGATATGCATCATCTCTGAAAGTCTTATCATAACTTATTTAACCAGAAAAACTGAGTTTAAAAGAATTGTCTTGTTTGGTTTTTTTCAAAATCTTGTTCAAGTAATTGACTAGACAAAGATACCTCAAAAGAGTTTCAGAGTACAATATTGATTAAAGCCTACTCCCGTCTCTGCTGGAGTTTCCACATAAAGCATAATTATAAAAAAACAAAACAAAAAAAACCAAACAAACAACTCTTTAACTCTTAACAGTGCATGCTAATATCAGTTGACCAGTTGCGACAGATGTACTATTATTTTACAAGACATGAAAAAGGAATTCTTCCGAATACAGTTTCACAATGTGCAGAGAAGTGTGAATTAGCAAATCCAAGAGTACAAACATGCACATATATGTATTAAGACCAGAGTGTTATCACCCTTTAAAAACTATAAGATGAAATCTGACAAGTCAGCCCAAAAAAGGTGCACTTTGCTGCTTTTATTGGTGGGGTGAGTATGTTACACTCACACTCACCTGGACCATACAGGTATAGAGGCGACAAGCAGCTCAGGTACAGCCACGTCCTATTCTCCTGCAGCCAGCGCTGCCGATAACCAATCATATGAGGGGAACATGCGGATTGTCTCCTCCTTTCCTCTTTATGGGGCGGGGCTAAGTGAGTCTCTCTCACTAGGTTGACAGATAATAAAGCACACAGGTTTTGTGGAATCTGGACATGTTTTCTACTCATGTCCTCCAAGTATTAGGCCACCCATGACAAAAATAAGAAAATGTATTTATTTTTTACTGAACTTTAATGGAATGGAAACAGAATTGTGTTTATGGATGAATAAAAACACTGAACAGAAAATAAGGACTTGATTAGGAATGTGGAACCTGAATCAGACTACAGAATATTTGAGTCGCGTTCAGTCCTGACTGACTTCACTGCTCTCCTGACAACATTAATTGAATGTAATAAATATTTTATTAATCCCAGAGGGAACATGCAATGTTTTTCTTTCGATATATTCCAACGTTATTTAGGCAAGTGAAGCCTGAACATTCAGGTCAATATAATGTAGTCTGATGTCTGTCTAAGAGCTAGAAAACAAACAAAAATTTCAAAGTGACATTGATAGTTTTTATTCAATCACTCTCCAAACCCAGTAAGTTGTGCATAACATTTAAGAAGGGATTGGCTATAAGTGTTTAGATACTATCACCATAGTTATTCCTGTCTGGACCTGCTCAGTCTGCCATGGAGCCCAGTGCAACAAAAGAGACAACAGGATATGACTATGCCAAATCCATGACCAGTGAAGCTTTTATTACCCACTGCACCCCGTGGACACCAAATTTGTGAAAGCTTTTTAAAAGATTCCTCAGTTGTTTTATTTCTTTGAAGTTCCCCATCTTGTCTTTTCTTATATTAAATTCTGCTCACCTGGCCTGGCTCCCACCAACCGCTGCTGGACTTTCTCTAGATGATGGATATATTCAGTCAGAGATCGTTCAGGATCTTGAGACGTTCTACCTGAATGCACCGAGGCCACAGTGGTACTGGAATATGATCTGAGAGAGAAAGATTATTAGAGACAAAGACCCACAGTTTAAATAAAAATATGATTGAAATGATCACAATGAGTCCCTTGAATAGGAGCCAAACCTGTTGTGCAACCTGAAAGGTGATTTGCTGGGTGGAATGAGAGATGACACAGTGTCTCTCTGGACAGCATTGCTCTCTCTGTTACGAGTAGTGTCAGAATTTGACCTTGATTTCTGGGGTCTTAAAACTTCAGTTTTCAGACCTTCTGGAAATAAGATGACAAAAATAAACATTTAAAACTCACTCACTTATATATAAACAACCAAATTATGTATTTAAATTTTCTCAAGCTGACCTTGAGTATGCCCATTAACAGATGATATTTTTCTGATAGCCCTCTGCCATTTCCTGGTAAGGAACCTCATTCTGAAAACAATTTATATATTATTTAACAAAAAATAAAAACTGGGGGAAAAAAAGGAGAAAGTTTGAGGTTACTAACAAATAATTTCTGGTAGTCTAATTTATTTACCTTGAGACTGCTACGACTACTTGAACCACAGCCCTAAATCGCCCAAGAGGTCTGGGCTGGGATGAGAGAGGGGGTGAGGGTCGTGCTCCCATCTGAGCAATAAGACACAAAGTGGCCTGTTCACACTCCCGGAATCCTCCCAACAGCAGCAGCAGGTAACGCTTTTGGTACACCAGAGCTTTCCTGAAGCTCTCAGCACGCAGATAGCGTTCATAATAACGTTGTAGCTGCAAAACAATAAAACAAAGTGTTCCACTGCTTTTAAGTCCTGTATTATGTCACTGCAATACAAGTTACCAACTGTAAAATCCAGTCAGACTGAAGTAATTCTATGCATGTGTTCCCTTGCTCACCCTGCTGTTGTTGGTCACATCATTGATGGGTCGGTTTTCTGTTTCTGTGGTGACCTTGGCGAGCTCGTTCTCTGTGTGCCGTAGCTGTCTCTCCAAGCAGGTGAGTTTATGTTTGTAGGTGGCTTTCTCCTGAGTCAGCGATGCCACACGCTCTGTTAATGCAGAGTTCTTTTTCAGCAAAGTCTCCAATTGGCTGGATAACGATGTAGAAGACATCTACAGAGAAAACAACAAGTATTTAATGATTATCAGTATTTGTCAAAACAGAAGAATAAGCACCTGAATACCTGCTGGTGCTATTGTGAGATACTTACCTGGGCCCCATCAGAGTGGGAGTTAGTGTGGGAATTCTGTGCAGGTGGAGCTTTGTGTTGCTGCCCTGACGTTTGTCCAAGCAGCCTCTGAGCAGCCATCTCTCTCTCATCTCTTTCTAGCTCTGCCAAAGTGCGCTGCAGCTCTTGCATGCGCTGCTGGTCCTGCTTCCTCAGCGACTCCAACTCCAGCTAAAGTAAAAACGGTTTATATGCATGTGTGCATCTAGCATAAAAGTGTCACATTTGCAAAAACCAGAGAATACCAGAGAGGACCCTAGACTAATAATGACTTACCAGTTTGTTATTGGTCCTCTCCTGTCGCCTTTCTCTTTCTATCTGCTCCTGCCTTCCCTTTGTCCTCTCCCTCTCCAACTGCTCCTCTCTGTCCCTCTCTCTGTCCTTCTGTAGTCGTAGTTTTTCTTTCAGTTCTGCCAGTTCCATCCCTTGCCGTCTGGACCGCTCTCGCTCTGCCTCTAAAGCACAGCTGATTTCCTGTTCCTGCTCCTTCAAAGTTTTTATCACAACTCTTTGCCTGGTGGCGGCCTCCTGCTCCCTATGAAGCTCCTCCCACCTTGTTCTATCCTCTTCTTCCCATTTCCTCCTGCTCTGCAGTAGCTCGGCCCTTAGTTTGTCAGTCAAAGCTGCCAGCTCCTCTCCCTGCCTTCGCTCCTGTTCCAGCTGGGAACGCAATTCTGAGATGAACTTCCTGTCTCTGGCTGCATCAGTCTCATATCTGTGGCCGAGCTCATCCAGTTGCCTGGACCAACGGTCTCTCTCTTCATCAAGCTTCCTGTGAGAATCTGCAAGCTTAGAGTGAGTTTCAGCCATGCGAGACTCTGCTTCGCTCAGGAGGCGCTCAATGCGAGTTTTTTCTTGCAAGCTGAGCTCTTGCTGATGGACTGAGCGTTGGCACTCATCTTCTAGCACCTTCTGTGTCTCTTCTAGGCGCTTCTCTAGCAGCAAACTACGGGACTGTTCGATCTGAAGCTCTCGTTTCAGATTGCTGCAGGTCACCCTCTCCTGCTCCAACTGACCCTTTAGAGACATGACCTCAGACCTATACTTTTCAGAGGATGTTTGCGTAGCCTGGGAATGAAAACAAAGGGCGGTTATAATAGGATGTTTAAGTACTCTAAAAAATGCTGGAATAATCTTATTGGCTTTAAAAAAAAAGAAAAAACAGCAAGAACCCCCCCCTCCAAAAAATCCATACAATATTGTATGAATTAGTTTTGATCTTACCTCTCTCATTTCCTCCTCATGTTTGTCTTTACGAAGTCTAAAAGCACTCTCCTGCTCCAGTTCTTGTTGTAGCTCCTGGACTCTGATCTGTTCCCTTCTCAGAGCTTCCTCACCCTCTTCTACGGTCAGTCTGAAAAAGGGGGGAATCAATTCTAACTTGAGTTTGAACCATTTGCGATGAACTCTGCCTTAAAAACAGGTTGTCCAAAGCAAAACCACAGAAAAAAAAGTACTGCACCAATGATTCAAGAAAGAGTAGGCCAAGACTTCTGGTACATTGATTGAAATGCAATGTCGATTACACCTTTAACAATGACAAAACTTTGTCACAACCTTCCAGGTTCACAAAAAATTGTTTACACACACACAGCAGCATCAAGCCTGATATTGGGGATTAGGGTTTGTCTGTGGGGTATGGGATTACTGGTTGGGTAGATAGATGGGGGTGCTTTTGTGTGGTTCAATTGTGTGAGTGTATGAGAGAACATGATTGGATGTGTATTTTTGTTTTTAATTTGGTTAAGTTATATCCTTGGGCACGTAAAGGCTCACCTTTAATTTTGTTTGTTGTTGATATTTAGTTATTGTTGTGTGAAGCACTTTGTGCTGCTCTTTTGTATGAGAAGAGGGATATAAATGAAATTTTGAGTGATTGTGAGATCTGATTTAAAGTGAGGGATACATTACAGAAATAGACTTAGTATGTTCAGATGCTGTTAATGGGAGTGCGTAATTCCAGGTAGTACTAAACATCCACAAACATGTAAAGCAAAACAATGAATAAAACCAGATTGCATAAACACCAAAATGTTTGCGTTTACTAAATGTAGGGGAGGAAAAAATATGACATAATTTCAATTTCTGTTAAAGAAGAGAGCTGTTTTAAAAAGCATGTACTATACCTGAGTGACAGTATTTTGTTCTTTTGATCTTGCAAAGTATCTTGGGCACATTTCAGCTGTTTTCTGCTCTCCTCCAGCACTCCCATTGGTTGAGATTCAACCTGTCCGGCCTGGAGCGGAGCTCTGTGCCAGTTATCAGTGCAATCAGTCTATGAGAAAGATAGAGGAATGTCATCAGAGCAGAGTCTCAGTGGAGCAGTAAACCCGAATAAATGTTTTAGTAATGAACTAAAAACTGAAATATCTATAGAAATATCAATTTAAGATCAACTAAGACTTTAAACAAATGTCTTAAATTTTTTTAATTTAACCTTTATTTAAACCAGGTTTTCAATCAGCTTAAGTCTTTACTGTTAAATCATGGAAACTCACTTCTGTGTGTCTCTGTGCCATTCGACAGAGAAGCTCTCTGAGAGCAATCACAGTCTCTTGCAGTGCTCTCTTCTCCTGTTGCCAGCTCATGGGAGGATTTGACAAAGTGGATTTATCCCTGTGGTCCAGTGGAGCAGATCCATCTTCAGAGTAATGCTGCCTCTGACTCAATGAAAAGGCTTGTAGGTCTGAAACATTAGGTTGGATTGAAGGAGCGGCACGGCGCTGACTCAAGCTAAGAATTCTGCAGCTTTCTTGATAGACCTTTTTCAACAGATCCTGTAAGAAAATATAAGAAATAAATTAAACTTAGGCAAACTTTAGTTATAAAAAGTATTATAAATTATTTGCAAAAGCTTACTTGAAGTTCAGGAGACAGCAAATCATCACTGTAGCTCATACTGCCTGCAGCACTGTCTGTGTTAACTGTGGGGCTCATTCCTCTGCAGCGGAGATATTCAACAAATTGAGCATCCAGCCTTTCAGTCTGTTCAAGTTCCACTCTCAGCCTGGCACCCAGTTCTGAACTCACATCTGAAGCACAAGAAGAAAGCAGAGTCAAGTCATTAGGTACTGTATGTAAACAAAAAACCAGTGTACCGTACTGTAGTACAGGTTGGTATAGCCGTAGTTGCCGCAGACACTGCATTTTAGTATATATAATATTATTATACCAGATGGTACATAACAATAGTCACACATTGTTTACTATTAGATATAATATGAAAGATTAAGTAATTTATTTCAATAGATTCCCTGTTCTAAGTTAATTTAGTTTCCTTCATGCAGAATTTGAAAATATACCAAAACCTGTCAATCCAAACATTCACCGCATTCTTATAGCCATCAGGTTTTGGAAATACTTACTACTTCCATAGCCATCACTGGCCCATTCTTGTGCTGATATGGAAGAAGCGGAGCCAAGTGGAGACGAAGGTGCTGTTAGGTCAAGTCCTTCCAACTCGTGCACCTAATAGGAATTACAAAAATGTTTAAAACAAGCTCAGAAGATCGTGCATGCAAAAACTATTAGACCGCATACTTTGTCAGTGTCCAGTGAATCGAGGACGGAGAAGTTGTCAGACACTGATAGAGAGCCTGGTGTGTGGGTACTGCGTGTGACAGGATCTGGGGTGATGGTTCTGGAGCGTGGAGGCTCCATTACAACCCTGGGAGAGGTTTTGACCTGCGGGGGATCCGGGCCTGTGATGTTCAGCTTGCTGAGCTCAGACAGTCGTGAATCAAGAACCGAAGTGTGAAAATGTTCTCGGATTCTGTCCTCAGAGCATTCAAGTCTTCTTAAAACCTCCGGAGAGCTGAGAGAGGCTTCCTCATGCGAGACAGTCAAAACATCCTCAAAGGTTGTGAGAGAAATATCTGTAGATGAAGGTAAAAATGATCAATATGAGAACAAGTATACGTTATAAAAATGCATCTGAATCTTTTATGTAAACAGTATCAAATTAATAAGCCTCAAAAGTTCCAAATCAAAAGGTGAAATTTTAACATTCTTTATTTTAAATGAGTCCTAAAGCAACAAATCATCTGAATAATTAATTTTGTGTTTACCCTTCTGTGGGTATTCCTGGTGGTGAGTAAGTGTGTCCTGGTGGTGACACTGTTGTTGGAGCTGCTCTAGTTCTTTTTGCTGATGGGCTAGTTCCTCTTCCTGTACAGCCAGGTCCTCCTGAAGGCACTGGAGTTCTGCCTTCAGTCGCTGGTTGTCAGTCTCCAGGTCAACAAGGGCACGATCTTTGGTCTGAAAGACAGAATTGAACTGACATTAAAGTCCAGCTGTAATGCTCAGGACAAATTAATTAATTTACAAAATGTTTAATCTAATATTTTGTTCTCAGCTCTCATATTCTCACCTGTCCTTCCTTATGAAGTTTTTCAGCCCTTTCTGTGCTGGTACTCAGCCCTTGTTTTACTGCAGCTAGCTCTGCTATCAGCACCTGATGTTCTGCCTTCAGCCCGGCAAACTCAACCTCCCTTAGTCTCAAGGCAGCGTCTGCCTTAGCAAGGGTCACATCTGCATGGGTCTGAGAAAAAATAAAATATGCTAAATAAATATACGAACCATAACAGTAAACTAGTGCAGGCATTCATCTCTCACTCACCATAGAGCACGCAGCGCACAGTGTGTACATATAAACTTTTATACCCACTGCACAATAAAAATACCATACACATTTACTGCAAAACCAAAAGATACAAAACAGAGCTCAGCTGAATTCAAACATGCTTCAACCCAACCCATAAATGCCGTTTTTTTAAAGACCACATCTGCTTCTTACCACATCCTGCCACAACTGAAAAGCCGAATAAAAAAATGTGCTTAAAATCTAAGAGCTAGTAAAGCTTCTGTGAAGCTAGTTTTTCTTCTTCTTCATAACTGTATTATAACTTCCTCTGTGTGAATTAGTTCCTGCAGTGTCAGCGCTCAAATACGTCATAATAGCAACACCCCTAACTGAAAGCAGATGTGGTCTTGCTTGTAGATATTAGCATAGCTACATGCTAGCAGAAAAAAAAGAAAGAAAGAAAGAAAGGAGACACCCCCCCCTTCCAAGACCATTTGTTGTCTGGACTTAAGACTTTTTACAGCAGGTTTACAGTTATGTGGGTAAATTTTAATAAACCCTTTTCTAATCAACTGTTCAGTTTTCTTGGTCTGATTGAAAAAAGAAAAGAAAATCAGTCAATCTTTTATTTACCATATAAACCATATAAGAGATTAATATAATGATTATAGAATTACTGGAAATAAGAGCCTGCTTTAATACTAGATTACAGTGGAGGAGGAATGTTTGCAAACTTAGAAGGAAAAGAGTAAACACTGACAATTACCAGAACTTCCTTTTGACCCTCTTCTTGATTGGCTTCTCTTTCATTCAGCTTATCTGTCAGATCCTGATTAAGTGCCTTCAATGAAGTCACTTCCTGTCTTAGTCTTTCAGTTTCCTGCTGGAGCTGCCCCTCTCTCCGCCTCAGTGCCTCACGTTCAGCAGAAAGCTCCCCTTTCACAGTTTCAAGCATTTTAATTTTTGCCCGTTCCTCTGAAACCAGTTCTTCCATGTCCACCATCTCTGCTCTTATCTCCTGAACTTGTCTCTCAAGAGTGAGACTAGTTTCTCTGAGGACAACCATCTCCATTTTCATCTCCTGCTCTTTTGCTTTGAGAGTCTCAATCTCTTTCTCTCTCTCCTTTTCATCCTTTTGCAATTCGGACACTACAGAGCTGAGGTGGGTTTTCTCTTCATGCAGGGTCCTTGCCTCGGCAGCTTGAATAATCAAACTGTCCCTCTCTGCCTCTGAAAGTTTCCTCTTCTCCCTTTCCTGCTCTACTTGGGCTTTGACATCTTTCAGCTCAGCTTCCATTAGCATGAGAAGACTTTGGTATTCATCTGACTTTCCCCTCTCATCTTTTAGCCTCTTTCCAAATTCTGCCCCTTGTGCTCTGTACTCTTCTTCTTGGGTGAGCAGTATTCGCTCCAGTCCTTCTTTCTCTGCCACAGCAGTTTCAAGCTGATTTTGAAGGGTCTTGAAACGAGATCGAAGGGAACGTGAGGCTGCAGAATGACTCAAGCTGAGCTCGTGCTTCAGGCTGTTTGGTCCTCCCCTCCGTTCTTGTTCTTGAACAGTATGCTGTTGAGGTTCGGGGCTGGGAGCAGGAGAAGGATTAATGCTGTCACCGTCCTGTGAGTCACTGACTTCATGCAAGTTGGGGCCCAAGGTGGCCAGCTCTGCTTGAAGCGTGCTGATGACCTCGTGAAGGCGCTCTTCTTCTTCCTGTTTGTCGTGCCGCACTCTTGTGATTTCAGACTGAAGATGTTCAACCTGAGAGCGTAGATCCTCAAGCTCCATCTCCAGGGCCTATTGTTTTAGCAAACATTTTAATACGGGCTCAACTATGTGGATATAACTGCTGTCTAAAATTTCCATTGCGCGTTTATACCGACCTTATTGTGTCTGGCATTCTCGAGCTCCTGTTCCATTTTTTGGATCTCACAGTTGAGGTGGTCAATCTCCTGGTTTTTCTCCCGAAGAAGTGCTGAGGGAAGGCTTTCTTCCTCAGTTTCTTTCACATGACTGTATTCTTCTTTTTCCTCATTTAGTATGGTGAGGGCAGACACCTTCTCCTGTAACCAGAGTTGTTCCTCACAATTTACCAAGGACTTATTCATGTTATCCCCAAATGATGTTATACCCAAACAAATACATTATAGTGAAAACTGCATTTTAGTCACAATTTTTAGAGCAAAGCACAATTATCAAATACTATTAGTTAGTACAGAAAACTCATTTTATTTAATTCATCCAAACCTTTAGCAACTCTAACCAAGAAAATATGCACACGTCTGATGTGAAGACAAAATAGTTCTTACTGTGAGGACTAAGATCTGTTCATGGAGCTCATGAACATGTGCTGTGTTCTTATTGGACAGTAGCTCCAGCTGAAGAGTAAGGTGTTTTAGTTCAACTTCTTTGAGACTCAAGTCTCTTTGCAGAGTTTCCAACTGTCCAAGCAAGACCTCTCCCTAAAAGGAAAGAATGGAGCTTATTTAAATAAATTGAATGCAAATAAGTTTTAACTGCAACATATGGTAGTTTTCTATAATACAATTGAAATGTATAATTTCCAAAGTCAAGGTAGTAGTATTAGATGAGAGATGTGATTAGAAATTCATATTTGTACCAAAAGGGGGCACTGACATCAAACATGGGAATCAACTTCCACCTTTTCTCTGCCCATCCATCATCCATAAACTAGCTTTATATGAAATCTGACAGACCTCTTGCTCTTTGCTACGTAGATTTTGTAGAGCAGCATCCAATGCATCTCTAAGCTCTTGGGTGGGGTCACGCTTGTTGTCATGGTAACAGTGCCTCGTCTCATCCAGTTTTGACTGCAGAGCTGAGATTTGAAGCATGCTGGAAATCTGCTGCTGCTCCAGAGCGAGCTTATCCTAACAGAGGAGGAGAGGATCAGTAATAAATACAATGTGCGCACTAACAAAAAGACTAAAATGAAATTTAATTTTTTTTTTACTTGTGTGAGCTCCTGTTCTTTTAGCTTCACTCTGTGTAGTTCTTGCTCCATTTGACTGACAGTTCTAACACTCTCAGCACTGTTTAGCAGTGCTTGTTCCAGCTCTCTGATTCGCCCGGCGAGCTTGTCTATCTCTTCGTTGCGCTCGACAAGATCGCGCTGAGCTTGCTGATGAGCTGCAAGTAAAGAGGCGTGGTCCTCCGTTTTATCTTTGATAATGGCTTGTAGACTGTCTAACTGCAAAGAGAGAGTAAACACCACTCTGAATAACAGTTTTTATGAAACAAAGCTGGGTTTATAACTAAGAAACCACATGATTTTAAAGAGAAGCAATTCTAAATCTGCAGCCAAAAAAACAAGTTAAGCCATTCTAGAGAGCAATAAGGTGGAAATGAAAGACAAATGAAATGTGAAAAATAAGCAAATGAATAAAGGAAAATGGGCGAAGATTGGAAATAACATGATAAGCATAAATTACAAAAATGTAGATAATGAAATACACATCATGCACAAGAATCATAGCAGCTAAAAGAAACGTGCTACAACAAAGTTTCATACCTGCAGGTTTAAGTCCTCAAACTACAGCAATCCATTCAGCACAGGAGTAAACACATGGCAACAGTCAGGCAAACAAACAATAATCACTTCAACTTCTGTTAGCAGTACCACACATGCTTCACTCAACCAATTTATAACATCAAATTTACAAAACCCTGAAGGGGAAAAAAAAATAAATAAAATGAGGAAAATAAATATTTAAAACCCTGCTATTTTGCAAGTTCTCCCACTTAGAAATCTTCGAGGGGTCTAAAATTTTTATCGTAGGTGCATGTCCACTGTGAGAGACATAATAAAAAAATAAATAAATAAAAAAATCCTGAAATGTTTTTTTGAACACCTGAGAAAATCAATGTTAATATTTGGTACAGTGGCCTTTGTTTGCAATTCCAGAGGTCAAACGTTTCCTGTAGTTTTTCACCAGGTTTGCACACACTGCAGGAGGGATTTTTGGCCCACTCCTCCACACAGATCTCCTCTAGATCAGTCAGGTTTCTGGGCTGTCGCTGAGAAACAGAGTTTGAGCTCCCTCCAAAGATTTTTTTTATTGGGTTTAGGTCTGGAGACTGGCTAGGCCACTCCAGAACCCAGCCACGACCCATCTTCAGTGCTCTAACTGAGGGAAGGAGGTTGTTCCCCAAAATCTGGCAATACATGGCCATGGACATGCACCTACGATGAAAATTTCAGACCCCTTGAAGATTTCTAGAATCCTATTGCACTCCACATGTTGACCTCTGGTTATAAAACAAATCAGCTATAATTTAGCTGATGCCATTGTGTTACAATCAATTGCATCAGCTGCAAATCCAGCCATATTTTCTACAACCAGTGCTATGCAAAAAGAAATGAAGGTGGGTAATAGTAATATTGTGATATTCAGATTCACTTTATATAGACATTTTATAAAGTTAATGGCTCTCACCCTTTGTCCTTTATTATCCACAGTAGGTGTCTGTCGTAGTTTAGCCTCAAGCCTGCGGATTTCCTGCTGGAACTCATCTCTCTCATGTTCACGCTCCACAGCCTGCTCCTGTATATGTCAGAGCAAATTATATGAAATACTTTCTGCTACATTGAACAGCAACAAGCTTTAGAAAATACATCAAATAATGGAAGATATACTAGGAGTTCTATGACTTTGAATCAGCAAACCAGTTTGGACAAGATTATATTTGTAAAAAATTACAATGACCGCAAGAGTTTTTACTTTGAATCCTTCACTGATTTTTTGAAAACAAATAAATGCATAAAAATCACCTCTATAAACTGCCTGTTGTGTTTCAGCTGTTTCTCTAGTGCTTGGACATGCTGGTGGAGGTCCTCAGTGTGGGTCTTGTGATGTAGCTCTGTCTCCAGGCCCTTAGTTTCCTGCTCTTCAAGCTCTCTCTCCAAGGTCCTGAGGCGCAGTGACAGAGATTTGTGGTCTTTCTCTGCCTGCCGCTGCAAGTCCAGCCTATCTTGGGTCAAACGCTCCGTCTCTGCTAACAACGCTTCAAATAAAAATAAATAAATTAAAGTGTTATGAGCATAATTTCGATCCATACAACCAGAAGAATTTTACAAGGTGATGAGACCCCAGAGGACATTTTAAAATGCTTACAATTACATAGACTGTGCATAGAATTTGTGCAAGAAATAATAAAAGAAAGACACTGCACTGCAATAAGATTAGCTAAAAGCTACAGCCACTGTCAGTATTACAAACAGCAATCTCACACAGCACTGCAAAATCATCCCCACCCCCCATCAGACACACTCATACTCCATTCTGACCCACAAACCTGCATCAGGATCTAAAATGAGCCAATGGCCTACGGAGAAAAGGCAGATCTGAGCAGATATTACATAAACATATGGTCATGGTCTCTCAATGAGATCATGTAACATTTTGTGCAAACACAAAATATTAAGTTTGTTTTTCTCACCTTTCTCCCTCTCCCCAAGTCCAGCGGAGAGATGCTCCTTCTGGCGCAGGAGAATTGCGTGCTCCTCACTGAGCTCCTGATGCTTCGCTCTAAGGCCATCCAGCTCTGCAGTGAGGCCCTCCATCTTGTGCAGCTTCACTTTCAGGTCCTCCAGCTCCTCGACTAGCCTTTCCTCTTGAGTCTCCTTCTGCTGCAGAGACTCTTCTAGTGTAGCCTTTTCAGCAATGTATCCATCCACCAGCCCTAATTGCATCAGGTTGTGTGAAAGGCATGTGTTTGAGATTCTCAAAAAAGAGTAATGGTAAAGTTTAAACTCAAGTACAAGTCTTAAATTTAAAGTTCACAGTCGATGGCAGCAGGATATTAGTATGCTTTGAGAGATCAACAACATACCGTACAACACTCACCCTCTGCTTTGTGGAGCTCCAGCTGGAGGTGACTTCTCTGCTTGGCCTCCTGATCAAGCTGCTCTAAAAGGAGTTTGTGCTGCTCAAGAAGGTGGGCTGAGTCTTCTATGCCTTGGGAGAACTTTTCTTCCAGAGAAAGATGGACATTGCGAGTCTGTTCCAGCTGAAGGAAAATAAGAATCACCACCTTCATTTTACAGCAAACAATACTAAAAATATGGGACAATTTGTCAGATATTTGTGGGGACAGTAGAAGTATCAGCAAATGTAGCGTTTCTTTACCTGTGTATTTGCCTGGTTGAGCAGATCCAGCAGTGTGTCTACTGCGTGACGCAGCCTGCTACAGGCATTTAGAGCCGACTCTTCTCCTCCAGGGCTGATCTGCGTATCTGAAACCAACAGACTCTCACAGAGCAGCTGGGTCAGCTCAGAGTCATCGGCTGACAAATCAGCAACTGAGATACCTAAAATCGGGAAAGTCAGAATTCTTTCATCTCAATACATATACAGAAATTTACTTTGTTTCTTAAGATTAAAATCTCAGATCAACAGACCTGATTCTTGGAGATCTTTGTTCCCTGGTGAGGTCCCCGGTTGAACAGCCTTTTCAGATGTTTTCGTTCTGATTTTTTGTCCAATCAGTTCCTCTGTTGCTATGATACTGCGCAGCATCTCAATCAGCACCTTACCCAACTTTTCATTTGAATGGTGAAGTTTGCATCTAGGGGAACAAAAGTAAGATGTAAGACATGCACAGAAACTTTAACGATAAATTCATGATGTTAGAGGCGTTTGACAGACTAAAAAAAAATAAAAGGTAAAATACAAAAATCCACCTTTGTTTGTGTATTTATAATGCAGCAAAAATAGACATGGAGTGAGCAAGTGTTTCATTATAAAATCTTAATTTCTCAAACATAGCCAAATTTAAAATCTGCAAAAGATATTTTAAACATGAAAAATTCAACTGACAAACTTTAAAATCACTTATTTCCAGAAAATACATTTCCAGAACTGACTGAATGCTTGTTTCTCTCCCCAAAAACACATTATTGAAAAAAAGCCACCCACATGAATCATACACACAAACAAAAAGCTTCCTAAAAAATATAACTTACTTTTCTACTTTAGCAGTCTGCAAGTCATCAGTGAGCATCTTCAGAAGGTTTCCTCCCTCCTGACTTTCTCGCTCTCTTCGTTGAAGAAGGGTGTCCATGGTCTCCATCTCTACACGCTTTCCTTGCAGCTCGCCCTGCAGACAACCAACCTCTGCTCGCAGCTGAAAAAAACGAACAAATAAAGACAGTGCTAGCTTGTTAAAAACAATATCTATGACAAACCTAATAATTCTTCTTTCTCACCTATTCAACAGAATATTATTAAAAACCAACTTGTATACATCTAAGGCATGGCAAGACATTCAAATCTGAATAGTAAAGTATCAAAGCCCTCCTCAAAACGATGGGGCAATGCCGAATGATCCCAGCCATTAGACACCTAAAATACAAATTTTCTTTACGAACAGCTTAAAGTGCACATGCACACACGCACACAAGTTGTTAGGCTACCTTGGCAGTATAACTCTGCTCATGCACCAAGTCTGTGGAGCAGCGATGCAAACTAAATGCTGGATGTTTGAGCATAGAAAAAAAGAAAAGATTCTTTCCAGATCTGCCGTCACTTCTCTTACCTTCAATGTATGTGACTTTTCCTTCTCTCCCTCTGATATCACCATGTCTTCACTCTGTTTTTGCCTCTCCCTCCCAACAAACACCTCTCTAGCAGCTACCTGCCTCAACAAAACCATTGTCATGGCAACACCCCCCCTCCCAAACTCCTTTAAAGCTCTCTAAGCCACTGTCATGGAGACCCGTGTACATGTTAATAATCTAACTACAAAGAGTGAAGCTGAACAGGTGCCATGGAAACAAATACATCAAAGATAGCAGACATTTATGTCTCTGACTGTTACCAGAATGAATGTTTACAGAATCAGAATATGATTGTAGAACTTGGACATTTGTTAATTTTGCAATATGCAATCCGAAACCTCTCGTCAGAAACACAAATGTAAAGCAATTGATATAAAGCAATAAGCTTGTTAGCAACCAAAAAGATGCAAGTAAACAGATTCCACCAAAGAGATCCATTAATCTGTTGAATGTCTCAATCTTTCCTTCTAAAAAATGAGAAAAAAAGTCTAAAATGTTGTAATCCTAGTTTTAGCAGTAATAGAAACTTCTCTTGAAATAATATAAAACCCAAATGCTTGACTAAAAGTGCAAAAAAAAAAATCAAAAAACAGGCGAGAAGTTAAAACTGGGAAATTTTAGTGATTTTGCTTGAAAGATTAACGTCCCCATAGCAGCCATATACATTCAAGACTATAAATATTTTTATCTCTTTTACAAGCTGTAATCTGATGCACGGATAACAAGAAAATCTAGACTATGGATGCAATCATTAGCAGAAATGTTCTTTTACTCTCAAAACCAAGACCTCGTCTGATGGCCTTTAGTTTCCACATGACTGTACCTTCTCATTAACCAGAGTGATTTTGTCCTTTCAATCATTTTCACTATTATACAATATCTTTCTCAAGGTTCCTCAAAGTTTAACAATATACAACACCTTATTTAGATTTTCTATTGGCACTTTCTATATGCATGAACAGTGGAATATAGGGCATTTTGATGTAGGTGTGTATCCAGTACCTGAGCCACCACAGCATCTAGTTGCTGCAGCTGGGCAGTGAGCTGGCTCATCTTGTCTGTGTAGCTCTGTTCCTTTTCCTGTTGTTCTGATGTGAAGCTCCGCCTGAGCTGTTTAAGCTCCGCCCCCTTTTGCTCTTCAAATTCCGTCTTCAAAGAAAGCAGTGATGTAGAAATAGGAATTAGGAGATGGAGATCACCAGTGAATGAAGTTGCAGTACACTGTAGGTTTATACATCCCTCAGGTATCTGACATGTTCACCGTCTTATAGCAGACTACTGGCTTTAACATTTTAGATGGTCAAATGCTAAATATCTGTTGGGGGGGAAAAAAAAATAAAAATACCTTCTGCATCAGAGGATAAAAAGCTTATATCCATCCCATTTAGTCACTGTTCAGATGGCAGCAACAGAAACATGTGCACAGCCCACAAGCACAGAATGAGAACTCAGAGACAGACGGACGTGAACACTTCTACATATAGGACGGTGGGATTACATGAAAACTGGATTTGAATAAAGCTTGAGTGGGAGCCAGTCCAAAGGGAGGGAACTATCCCTAGGACTGAACTGGTGCAGCTGGAGCTTAGCACCGCCACCACTCACACACATTCCAGTTTCAAATAATCCACCCCTATTACATAATGTTTTTTTAAACAGAGGCAAATAAACACACATGTAAAAAGAAATTAAAGGGGAAAGAATGTGCGTATGTATGTAGCAACAATGATGGAGTAACAAACACATTTATGTGAAATTTAAAGTACACCTCTAGCTGAGTAAATACAGCATCAGATGAACACCACATGACAGTGTCCTTATTTCACAAAACCTAAGCCAAAATGCAGAAGCAATGAGTGAAAATCCAACTTCACCCCTACTTACTGAAGTTAAGAGCACTCAGCTGCTGTCAATCAAATGCTCTTCTTAATTAATAATCAGCAAGTATGTGAACTTGTACATGTAAAACCTGACTTCCTCAAACATTTATTCATTTTAAGATGTTAATCAAAGTGACATCTGAGCCACACATATTTTTATCTTCTCTAAAATATATTTTCCCTTACCTTTATGTGATTTATTCTGTCTTGTAGTCGTTCTTCTGATTGAACTTTAAGGAGCTCCACCTCTTCTAGGAAGCGTTGCCGTTGCCTTGAAGACTCCTCTTCAAGCTCCCTGCGACAAGCCTCCAATTCCCGTGCAGAGGTTCCCTTCAGCTCCTACAGCAGAAACATGCAGTTCTTTAATGCCATGATATGTAGTTGGCAAAATTATTACAACTGCAGTGGTGTAAGTGGGGGGGGGATACATACTAAATACATACGCCATCTCTACAAATAAATACACCATTACAGAGGATGAACAATGATTCAGTATAATCCTTTCTCTAATGGGTCCTAAGAGCCACTGACGTGAGAACTCTGGGAGCAACCATTAAAGGCAGTTTACAGCTTATGAGCTAGGAGTTTGGGTGTTCACACAAAGAAGACCAAATATTCCAAGATAGTCACCCAAGTGTAACACAAACCTGAAGCTGGAGCTGGTGTTGCTCGATAAGCTGCTCTTTTTCAGCTGTGTAGGTGTGCGAGAGCTCCTGCAGAGCATCGCTGTGTTGCTGCTCTAGTTCCAAAACCTGAAAGGAAAATTAAACCATTAAATTATTGTCTAATTCTGGAATTAAGAATCAGAATTAAAACATGGATTTATTTTGTTCGTTTTATTGCATATCCATCATAATAAAAGCTGATGAAATGAAAATTATGATAAAATTTAATGTTGAAACAAAAGTGCAGACAGTTGATTTAATTAAACCAGCAAGCTTGTAAAAACGTTTTAATTTAGTAATCCTGTTCATTAAAAGCAAATTCTTTCATCTTTAGTCAATTTTTTTTAACTATAAAAAATAAATAATAAAATTTAAATATAACTTCACATTTTTGCAATCTGTTAGATTCTTATCAGCAGAAACAACTTTGCGATGACTCGTTTGTAAATTCAAAATTATTTTTTCTGCTCTTTCGCTTAAAAAAAAAAAAAAAAGAAAAAAAATCTAGACTTCATATTTCTGTCAGAAACATGTATAAAAAATGTGGTGAATTAGAAAGTTATCCAAGAGCAACTGTCTAGTTACCTGCTTCTTAAGCGCTTCCAAGGCTTTGCAGTGTTCAGCATCTAGAGCCTCTTTCTGAGCAGCCAATTCAGTCTAGAAGAGCAGCACACGGTGAAGTCACTTTTTCATATATATTTTCATTTATGCTTCCAAAAATAATTTTAAGATTCAAAATGTTACTCTCACCGTGTGAACGTGACTTAGCTCAGCTGCCATGGATCTAAACTTCTCCATGTGTACCTTGGCCAGTTCCTTCCTAAGTTCCTCCCTGATTGACAGCTGCTCGGCTGTATGCCGCTCCATTAGCTGTTTGTGTTCTGAACTCTGGCAAATCAGGTCTTGGCGGTGCCTCTCCTTAAGTTGAACAATTTCATCACGCAGAGCCTGAGATTATGGAGATGAATACATTAACTGAATAGTATTTAAAACTGAGAAAATTAATCAACGAATGCATTTTGTATTTTTAAAATGCTTTTAAGGTTTGTCTAGAAGTCAATGTTATATTTTACTTTTGTGCTCATAATTCCTTACTTGAACTTCCCTCAGGTAAGTGGCCTCCAAAGTGTCCATATTACCCAGCATCCTCTTTTCTAATTCGTCCTTCTCTTCCTGGTGTCTGCCAGTCAGTTCTGCTTCTAAAGCGTCCAACTGTGCCCGACTTGTTTCTTGAAAAACCGCTTCCAGACTCTGAAGGTCCTCCTTACATTTAGAGTTGATGGCGGCTTCTAAAGCAACCAACTCAGCCTTGTGCTTAGTTTCAGTCTCAGCAGCCATAGCTGCAAGCTGATCTCTGTGACTGGCACTGAGTGAATCAAGTTGTGCTTTGTGTTCGGCAGTGAGCGCGTCCATCTCTTGGTTGTGCTTATTCAGTAGTGTTGTTCTCTCATGTTGCATTTCAGCTTTATGCTCGTTGTTTAACTCTGCCACAGAAACATCATATTTCTGAACCAACTGCTGCTCCATGGAGGTCTTCTCCTCTTGGAATCTGAACACGCAAACAAAATTATCCAAAAATTTGAATCAGACCACATTTTTGTCACAGTTTAAAAGGAAGTATACCATATGTCCTCAGTGACTTAGGATATTACATATTCTGTTATCAAATCATTGCAGCAGCACTGTAACTACTTTCTAACCCAGGTCTACTCATTATGGTCCTATGGGGGCTGCAGTCCTGCAGGTTTTCAATGTTTCCCTGCACTTGGACACAAAATTAAATGAAAGCTCCGTCTTATGAAAAAACATCCACGCTGTGGATTTGAAAACGTTTCATAAAACCAAAGAAAAATTAGGTTGACATCACATGACAAACATTGCTCCAAGTTAAAAAGCCTTTATCAAATCTGACCAGAAACTGAAATCACTTTGATCAAAAAAAAGAGTAATAAAGATTATATTGTTATTTTAGTCAAACCCTAACAGTTTCGATCCCTGATTAGTCTAATTCACACTACAATATTTAAACCGGATTTCAATTTGCAGACAACTGTTGGAGATTGCAGACAAATAGCCCGAATCTTTCAAAGATGTAAAATAAAAGGCTCAGTAAGACGTACCTGCAAATGAATATTTTAGTGTTTTCAATCTTTGTTAGATCTGGACAAATATCTTGGTACTTACACCCCCTGGTTAAAGACCAGCTATGTAGTGTAAACATGCTTAAAAATTCAAAATTCCTCAATACAAGATAATGAAGTTGTGTTGTGTGAGCTCAGCTTTAGTTCTCACCTCTGTTGGGCTAGGTGTAGTCTCTCGTCACCTTGTTCCTGTAATAAAACCGTAAGCTCCTTGATTTCAGCAGACATGCAGTCCTTTGCCTTTTGCAGTTCACTGTCATACTGAGCCTCTAATCTCTGCCTCACTATCAGGATCTGTGGGCCTAAAAGACAAACACCTCTTCAGGAACTGATTTAAATTAAATAAATTTATGAATAATGTAGGTCTTCGAAAAATTCTTACTTTCATTGTTATCCAGAGCAACCTGCACGGACTTTAACTTATCTTTCTCTTCTTGAAGTGCTTTTTCAAGGTGTGTCCTCTCTTTCTCAAAGTTGGATGTCAGCACAGAGATCTCACTTTCGTGCTTCTGTTGAAGCTCTTCTCTAAGCTTCTTTATGTTCTCCTGCAACTCCTCCTGTTCTTGTTTTAGAGTTTCCTCAAGAAGTGCAATCTGCAGCAGATAGTTTTAAAGTTTAAACGATTGAATAACTTGGTGCAAAAGTCCTGCACAGCATCATTAAATGTTTCGTGACTGCACTATGACGAAGATGGCCTTTACCTTTTGTGCGTTCAGCTGCATCTCTGCCTCGTGCTGTTTACTCAGGGAAGCCCTTCTGCTTTCCAGTGAGTGGATGATTGTCATCCTTGTGTCCAGTTCCTCAGAGAGACACCACATCCTCTGTTCTACCTCAGCCTGAATAAAGAGAAACATCTTAAAAATCACCAAAGCTCTGAATTACAGGTCCATGAACTTTTCCAAGTTAATTCTCCTCACCTCAACCTGCCTTGCTGCTTCCAAACGGACTCTGGTAAGCTCTGAAATATATTTATAGAGTTGTTTTGTCAAAGTAAATACAAAATGGAAGGTTTATGTTATATTGCAAAACAAAGTCTGATGTACCTAGAAGATGACTGTCAGAAAGCTTGGCTCCGAGTTTCTCTAATTCCAGGGCATGTTGAGCCTTCATCTCCTGCAGCTCTTCATAGTAACGGTCAGTGAGGTCTGAACGCACCTGATATACAAATAATGATAAAAAGCCTTTAAATAAAAGGGTTAAGGTTGAGTGGGCCGATAACTCACTAAATCATGAAAGCTGATATTACCTGCCGCAACTCTTCTTTAAAAGAAAGAGTCAAAGATGGCTGCAGGTCTAAAAGGTCCATTGCATGTTTCTCCTCCAGCTGAAGCCTTAAAGTGTCCATAATCTCCTGGATGAGACATTTAAAAACACAATGCTTAATATCCAATCAAAAAAAGCAAAGGAAGTTAATACCAAAGTATTTGGCTTAAAACCAAACAATGTTATTAAACAGGAAAATGAAGTCTTACCTTCTGCTTCTCCAGTTCGACACGACTAGAAACATCTTTTTCCTGCTCAGCTTGAACCAGAGACAAAGAACTGAAACAGAGACCAAATATAGATATTAAAAGACATTTGATAAAGAAAACTTCACTAAAGAAATTTCATCTCACATGAAAGCAGTTGATATACCTGCCATCTGTAGTTTTAAGCAAAGATTCTTCCAAAGCCCCTTCTACTAACTTCAGTTGGAGCAGAGCAATTTCTTCTTTGTAGCTCTCCTCCGTTGCATGCAGGCGCTTCTCAAAATACCTGAGAACCGACAAGGAGAGAATACATATACACTTTGGCAAAGAAAACCATTTAAAGAGTGATTAATATACAAATCTGTTTATGTCTTAAATAATAAATTTAAAACAGATGATATTTTACAATTTTCCTTTGCATAAATAAATAAACAATTTTTCCTTTCATTTATGAAATTAAAGAAGCCCAAGTGTCTAGTCATGTTCTCATACTTCCTCAGGTTTTCCAGTTCGGCATCATTCTGCTCTTTGATCTCTTGTTTTTGTTCATTAAACTCTGTCTTTAAGCGTTCAATGTCCTCAACACGGGACGAGCGAGCCAGAAGCTGCTCCTTAAGCTCTGTTAGATTAAACAGACACAGAAAAAAGGTAAGAACAAATCCGGAAATACACAAATTTATTTGACATCTAATTATTAGGTAGTTTTGATTAGTGTCATTAACAGCAGCCACTACCAAGTCACACAAAACAACGTGATTAGTTGAATATTTAAATGAATACTGCAGATGGAAAACACACAACCAGCTATCAACCCACCCCCAGTCAAACAGATGTCACAGTCTGGCGTATTAATCTCACCTCCAAGCTCTTGACGACTAGTCCTCATGCTCTCCAGCTGGGTCCACAGCTGACCTACTTCCTGTTCCGAGCTCTCTTTGAGCAAGGCCTTCTCTTCCTCCAGATGCAAAACCTGGTTCACAAATGTGAATCATTTTGAAATTTAAATTGATTTGAAACAAGAAAGAAGCTGCAACTTAAACTGATGTTCAAGTGTAACTACACACCCTACTTTATGCGTAACTCCACCCACTGTCGAATATAAAAAATGCTTGAAGCTGCAAGGGTTAGGGGGGGTGATCATTGAACAAAGAGTGGGCGGGTCAAGATATACAGGCAGAAATGATTGACAGCAGCTCAGCTCACTGGCAAGGTGCAAAGCACCTACTCCACTGAGCGGTATTTGAGGTGGAAGACTTTTCCCTCCAGAATCTCCTCATCTACACACGAACAAGGTGGTCCTGAACCAGTCTGAGCCGTTGGCACTGTTACGCTGGCCTGTCAACAGCTCCAACAGGCTCTGGAAAGCTGAGAGACTCAGGGCAGGTTGTGTCTGTAAAAGTGCTGCTGTATGTTGCCGTTGCTACAATTTGAGCTGCTGTCTGTCTTTAGATGAGGATCAGCAGGTAAAGAATAAAGTCCGGCGTTATTTTTACACTCCTCAAAGCAAAAATCCATCCCATTGGAATATTTAATCAGAAACTCTGAAAGAAAAGAAGTCAAACTAGCAAATCTACACCATATAAGTTCACATCCCTTTACATGCGATGGTGGGCGTGGTGTTCTATGCCTGCAAAGACCCGTCTGAGGACCCATCTGTTTGCATCTGGAGGGAGGGGGCTGTGGGGATTTAAAAATTTTCTCATGACGTAGATAACCTGTCTATGTCACGAAAAACATAACCTGGTTTTACCCTGTAAAGGCGGTTATGAGGCATTTTTTTTCCTACAAAATCCCATTTTTTAAAAAAACCTCCAGAAACAAACATTTTATCAACAGTAAATGTGGTTTTGATCACATCTAAGTAATTCTGTGTTGTTTACAGCTAAAAAAACAAACAAACAAACAAAAAAACCCAACACATTTTTGGGTTCGGGAAAGCAAGAACCAACCTTTTGTTGCAGTTGCTGTTCTTTTTCCTCAAGGTGGAGTACTTGCTGCTCTTTTTCGTGTAGCACTGTCTTGTGACTACAAGCCAGCTCCTCCAGAGAATCTGATCACCATTCATAATACATGAAGCAAAGCATGGAGCTTGAATTAAATCATGTTCGCAAGAACTACAAAGGGTAATGTTAAATACACATGACCACAGATTTAGGCACTTTTAGGTGCTTAAATCTACTTTATCAAACTGAAGAAGTTATTTTTTTCTTGTGTTAAAGAAGATTTTAGCACTTTTAGTGCCAATATCTACTGCAGGGACCACTCTAGAGGACCCATCTGTTTGCATCTGGAGGGAGGGGGCTGTGGGGATAAAAAATTTTCTCATTACGTAGATAACCTCTATGTCAGGAAAAACATAACCTGGTTTTACCCTGTAAAGGGCGTTATGAGGCACTTTATTGCTTAAATCTACTCAAAGAAAAAAATTACTTCCTCAGTTTCATAGGCAGCTTAATTGCTTATTACCATGTATATGTAGCTGCATTACACCAGATAAGACTAAATTCTTTTTTTTTTTTTTTGATCATGGAGAAGAAACTGTGGGATGCAACTTACAGACAGCAGCATCTCTGTCGGCCAAGGCTTTTTTCAGCTCCTCCTCTAGTTTCTGAGTCTGTTCCTTACTGGAAGTGTGAAGTTCTTCCAGTCTTGCCTGTGTCTCCTGCAGCTCTGACTGTGTTTGGGATAGAGTTGCTTTGGCTTCAGTTAGAGCTTTGCTGGTCTCTGTGAGAGAGGCCTGGGTGCTGGTCAGCTCTGTCTGGGTGGCAGTGAGACAACTCTGAATCTCAGAGAGAGACCTTTGTAAGTTTGCCTCAGCCTCCGTTTCCAACTGCATTCTTAAAGCCTAAAAAGAAGCAATATTTTTTACCATTTAAATCAAATAACTGCAGTGATAAAATTATATATTTGTATAAAAATCTACTGTAGTCTTACCTGAATCTCTTTAGTCTGTTTTTCACCCATTGAATCTCTTTCCTGAGCAAAACAAGTCTCCCACTGCTGCTTCAAATCATCTGAACATAAACACACATGGATTCGCCAGGTCCTGGGTTATATCTGCCATCTGGCTTTGTTTTCATTGAACAGTCTATTAAATAATGAGGATGATTCACCCACAACTACAATGCCACTTAGCGCACCAAGAAACTAGCATGAAAAAAATTAAAATAAAAAATAAATAACACTGAACTGAGAAGGAATCTTGTCCGAACTCACCCATCTCTTGTTGGTGAAGCTCACGCAGTCTCTCCTGCTGCTCCTGACTCTGCTGTTTGATCTGGTCCAGATCAGACTGATGGGGGGCTTGCAGAAGTGCACTATCCTGGATTAATGTCTCCTTCATAGAGGTCTGGCTAAGAGCAGATTCTTGCTCCTGCTGCAGGTTTACATTAGAAAGATCCAGCGGAGACACGTGCACTGTGGTTAAGCTCAGACGCAAGGCTTCAAGCTCCAAGTTCTTCTGGGCCTAAACATAATGAAACACAGATTGTGGTTAATGCAAGTTTTTCTTAATTAATTTTGAATGAACAAAGTTGTAGAAAACTGCTAATAATCACTACCAATAGCAATAAAAGTTCAGGGAAAAGGGATAAGAATAAGTGATATTCTGCAACATATAATGGCTAAAGATGCTATAATATGCGTTTGTATATAACATACTTGTGTTTGATGCATCTCAGCCTGGTGAGCTGCTTCCATGCTCTCCCTCAGCTCCAAGGACACTTCTGTTCTCAGCTGATGAAGCTCCTCATTGTGTTTGGCAGTCAGTTCTGATATCATTCTCGCATGCTCACGTTCAGTTACCTGGGGGAGGAGAGAGCGTGAGAGAGCGAAAAAAAGACAGCGAAGGAAAAGAACATTAGCAATTGTCCATAAAAATGGTAAGAAACAAAACAAAAAACATGTGAACACATACAGTATCTTTATGAGGAACACCACAATGACTCACTGGTACCTGTTTGATTAGGCTGATCTGTCGCTTCTGTTCATCCTCCATATTGACCCGTAGCTTCAACAGCTGCGTCTCCAGGTGAGAATTCAACTCAGAAATCTAGGCGTTCATGCAGGGCACACGTCATACAAACATGGCAAGGCTGCACAGTCCTCTTAATGATAAAAATATAAAATTCTTCATTAGGAATATGCTTTCACCTGCACGGTGTGTAAATCTCACCTCTTGAATATGTTTCTCTTTTAGGTTTTTTATTTCCTGCTGATGAGAAGCCTCAAGTTTTTCTGTAGCCCCCTTGACAACCAGATTCTGCTTATTAAGGAGAGCCTTCACCTCCTCTTTCTTCTCCTTCATCTGCTCCTCCAATAGACTATTCATATTGAGGATCTTATTCTTTTCTTGTTTCTCCTCTTCCCATTTTTCCCTCTCTTCAGTCAACTGTTAAAATGATGTTGTAGGTCATGTTACTGACTGGCAATGAGTAATTCAAAACAGAAAAATAATGTTACGATGTCACAACTCACCTCAGCATCCTTGGCTTTCAGTATGTGTTCAAACTGTTCAAGTTCCTCTTCTAGGACTTGTTCCATCTTCTTTATCTGTTCATCCATCTGTGATTCTTTTCTTTTGTCCTCCTCCCTCTGCTTCACAGACTGAGCCTGGGCTTCTTCCAAACAGGCCAGGGTTTGTCTTAGACAGGAGATCTGAGATTCCAGTTCATTTTTCTCTTTTTCAGCACTTTCCAGGCTGTCACATTTTTTCAGAAGTTCTTGTTGCAGTCTTTCCACTTCTGTTTGGACATTTAGAAACCGCGCACGTGCTGTTTCGAGCTCTTTAAGAACATCCTCAAACTCAACTGTCTTTTGACTTAACTGGGTTATTGTTGTTTTGTGTTCAATTTTTGACTCCTCAAGCTCCAAAATAAGCTTTGAACAGTGACCCTTGAAAAAGGAAGAAAAAAGAAAACACTTTATACATCAATTATTTTTCTTGTCATCTTGTGGCTTCTACTTGACACTTCTACACTCTTATTAAGGTGTGAACATAGAGGCTTGCCTGTAATGTTAGGATCTGGGTGTCATCTCTTGGTTTTGGGCTTTCTTTGGCAGAATCCCTTTCTGTGTCCTTCTTTAGATCTGCCAATTCATCTTCATCTTGCGATGGAAAAGTAAAAGAGATGAGGAGGGAGGAGTCTGGGTTGCTTTCAGTCTCTATGGCATTTTCCTTTACCATTTCTTCCCATAAGGCACCATCTTTGTTTGCAAAGTCGACTCGATCATGGCTTTTCAAATTTATTTCCTCCTCAACCCGTTTCCTCTTTTCTTTCTCTTCCTCAAGTTCCCAGAGAGCTTGCCTGAGGTCTTCTGTTACTTGGGCCCACCTAAACAGAGGGGTCATTGAAACAAAATAAATATGGCTTTATTTATCTGTTGTAATACTTTGACTAGCTGAATATTGTCATGCACCGTTTTACCTGTTGAAACAGGAGAGACCTACTTTAAATGTGCTCAAAAACAGTAACCAGAACTGTTGTTTTGTCTTAAAAATTGTACTTTTAGTGTGCCTACATTTTATTTTAAGGTTAAAACATCATTTGTCCTAATTAATAAAACTTTTTAAATAAATCTATTTTTCACATGACAGCATAATCTGCCTCATTACCTGTCTCTTGCCTCATCCAGCTCTTCTGCACTTTTGACGACTTCTTCTTTTAACACGCCCAATTCCCGCTCCTTAAGAGCCAGCTCATCACGAAGCTCCCCACACTGTTGATTTAGCAGCTCTTTCTCTAAGTATGTTTCCTTAAATGGTTGCTCTGACATTCTGCTCAACTCTATGTCACCAGAGGTTGAGTTTTGAAGCCACTGGGAAACAGATTGAGAACTGGACTCCCCAGTTTCTGGTGCAAAGTACTGTGAGCTGGTCATGTTTTGGATGTCCTCATTTTCTTCATAAGGACGGTTTGAAATCGACAGTAGAGGCTGGTCTCCAAACACTTCACTGTTCAGCTCAAAACTGTGAAGAGCAAAAAAGATAAAATGGGAGATTTATTTACTAATCTGTGAAGTAACTACAAGTGTTAAAGATGTTAAGCAACAATAAAACCCATTCAGATACTGAAACAATGCTGTAATGTCTCACCTGCAGTCTACTGATATGTCCAGCTGAGTGCAGTGATCAATGCTTTCATTTACCACTGAAGATTGAGAGCTTGCAAGGGGGGCTGAGGACAAGTAACGCTCCATCAGAATATCTCCAGACAGTGATGAGTTCATTAAGCCCTGATCAGGGCCACTTTCTAGATTTGCCTCATCTATAGTCATCCCATCAGAGATAAAGCCAGCTTTTGCTTGGTTTTGACGGTTCTTTGAAGCTTTAAGTCCTTCTACCTCTTCTTGCCTTCTCTTAAGCTCTTGCTCCCTCTCATCTAACAGTTGCCTGACACGCTCAACCTCATCTCTGTGTTCCTCTTTAAGCCTCTTCATCTCTTCCTCCTGTCTCTGTCTTTCCTCTTCAAGACTCTGAAGATGGACAGAGCTGGCAACCTCATCACTATACCTTCTTTCTGCATTGTCTTCATCCTGGAGTCTTTTCCTGAGCTCCAACACTTCTCTGTTTAGCTTCTCTTTCTCCTCTTTGTACTGCTCCATTGCAAGGCACTGAGTCTGGACTTGGTTAAATTGGGTTTGAAGGTTTTGCAGCTGTACATCCCTTTCATTTCGCTCCTCTTCCCTTCCTTGTTTCTCTTTTTCTAGTAAATAAAGCACATGTTCGTTTTTCTTTATTTCCTCTGCTAGTTCAGCACATACAAGCTGGCTCTTCTTCCTTTCTTCTTCTAGCTCCAACCTTAGTTTGTGCAGAACGGTGTCTATTTCTGTGTTATGGTCAGTGCTGAAGCCTTCAGGATCTGGCTGAGAGCAGGGACTTGCATTTCCTGATCCATCTGATGGTGCCTCCTCATGGCTGATGTTTTTATCTTGTAAGGAACAGCCATGGTGATGCTGTCTTACGTTAAGGACTTCAGCTGCTGATTGCCCTTTGATTCGTAGAAACTCTACACTGGTCTGTATAAAGAAAATGAATAAATAAATAAAGAAAATGTCAGAACATGGCGGTGCAGTAGCTATGATGGTGGACATAGAAAATCCTGAATTGCTGCTATTCTGAGAGGCACTTACCTGTTGGAGCTGTTTCTGCAGTGCCTGAATCTGACCAGCAAGTGACTGTGCCTCCAGCTGTACCTGGTCTCTACTCGCCAGAGCCTCTTGCAAGTTGTAGCTCAGTTTCGCAATTATTTCGTTACGCTTCTCAACAGCTTGCTGTAATTGCTGCAGATAACAGTGGATGGGTGAGTTTTATGAGCAAACCAGACAAACCCACTTTGCTCAAGATTGTTCAACAAACTGACTTTAAAGCATAAATTTATCCTTTAACGACCAAGAGTAAAGTTGATCATTAACATATAGGAAACCAGCTTGCTTATGTACTGCAACCGTCACTGGGGGATTCATTGGGGGGGGGGGGGGGTTCGGCAAAGCAACACCTTCACAGTCCACTTAAAAACCCTCCCCAGAC
>JBAMHW010000022.1:16666522-16684241 GCA_037177495.1 Rhadinocentrus ornatus
CCCCCCCCCCCCCCCCCCCCCCCCCCCCACGCAAAACAGCAACTTTAACGTATAATTAAAAGCCATCACTAGAACCTAACAACTACAGAGATAACAAAAACTGAATAATATGTCCCGTCTGGCAAGCAAGAAAAGACTGACAATCTGACAACTACCAAACACTAACTTTATTTAAACAAATTAATGAGGTAAATACGATTAACTTCCTGGTTAACATAAGGAAACCATTCACACTACTTTTTAATCTGAAAGGTATATATGGCACTATATTGTTAGGCCCATATACACTCAAGTCACAAAGCTACACAGTCATCCACTACACCTAAAACTTCATATTTTAGATGAACTATGCTGGACTTTCAGACTGGAGCAGCCAGGCGATCATGCACAAGGAAACCAATAAATTCCCCATGGCTTGGTGATGTCAGAAATCCACAAACCTTCTTGCTCAGGCACACTGTAAACACCATAAGACCGCCAGTGTCTTTGCCAATAAACAGAGCATAAAGACAAATCAGACCAAAAAACAATGCAAGCCAAAGCGTGCATGAAATTATTTATAAGGTTTCATGGCCCAGTTTCAATCTTTGAAAACAAACAGCTTAAAATTATGATGCCATGTACATGACATAGTTCATGGGACTGAAGTCCTTTTGCAAGTTATTTGGAGTTACATTTAAGCCTTATTGAGGTTTTAGTAGAAACATCAAAAAAGGTCCAAAGAAGCTACTTGAAATGCAAAACTACTGAGTTTTGTCGTATAAAACAGCACCTTTAGCCTGTCAGTCAGTACGCTCATTAAAATAAACAAGTAATTCCCCAAAAGACAACAATAAATCTGTAAATGTCAAATTATGGATGCTGTATACCTTTAGCTGCTCTTTGCCAGTAAGTGCAGCTAATTCCTCTTCTCTCAAATCCAGGTCTTCTACGGGAGACAGGCTTTGCTCTGGGGTAGGAGGCCGATCCTTCTGCTGCTCATTCTGCTGAACCTCTGAATTTTCTGGCTTTGGGGCCTCCTAGAGGATCAATTCACATTAGAAATACCTCCTATTTTAATAATGTCAACAAAAACATCAGCACACTTCATGCAGTACACATATGTATTAAATTTATATGTAGTTGCTAAACTAAAAGACAAAACACAGGAATTATTTCTTAGTTAATCCTAGCCAGGTTGCTATGGCAACATGCCCTACAGGCATTATGATGGTTACTGACCCAGTTCTCTAATGTATGTTTATTAGACATTGGGCATGGACAACATGTTAAAGAATAAAGTGTGAACAGACTGACACAAACAAATGGAGGTCAAGTAAAGTGGCATGTATGAGGTAAAGCAGTAAAAAACGCTAACAAACAAGCAAATAAATGTTCTGAAACTAAACAAATAATCTGAAAAACAAGAATTAAATTCTCTCCTTTATTTTTTCTCCTTTTTAAACAACTGGCACATGGCTGTGAATCTATAGAAAAGACATACCTCATGGTTGGTCTTGCTCTTTAGCTCTGTGGTATTGGCTGATGGAAGAGCTTGTACTATGTGACGGTCTTGCGTCGAGCTGTCATTCTTTGAGACAGTCTGACCCTTCCTCTTCTGCGTCTTTTTCGCCGCCCCCGCACTGTCGCTTTTCGCCCGCTTCTGTCTGAAGCTAGCAAGCTGCGCAGGAAGGACAGTGAGAGGTAGATGGACACATAGGTCAGGACCACAGAGCACCACCAAACTACTAGCATGGTGAAGCTCAGGAGTCAGAGGTGAAGAAGAACTACAGTCCAGATTTATCAAATCAAGAGGTACACAATATGATTAAAATAATCAAAACATGATGTATAGTAAACATTGTTGATTGTCAACGGTGTAGAAGGGGAAAAAGTGTTGGAAGCACTCATTTTGATGAGTCAGTTCTAAAGTGAGAGAGAATAAAAAAATTTTAAAAAGCCAGCACAGCAAGAAGAAAAAAAATCCCAGATTAAATCCCAAAATACACCATAACCTGCCGAGACATCCAAGTTCAAAATAAGATGAGGAAGCTAAAAATTCTTGGACCGCCAGAGAACTGTAGCATACCCATGAGAAATGCAGATTTTAATGACTCATGGATAACCGCAGCAGACGAAAGACAAAGCAAGATAAAAAGGAGGAAAGTAAAAAAGGTGCATCTGTCTCTCTTCATTTTTAAAAGTACTGGTCAAAACCAGTGATGCACATTGGCTAACTGGAACTTTTACAATGACCTCAAAATATTCTCCTATATAGTAAACTATTAATAAAACATAAAATTAAGAAGTTACTTTGCAAAAACAAATAAGTAAAAAATCCCCATCAAGCTGTTAGAGGTTAAATTCCAAAGGGATCGTTTTTTGTACAAATCCAGTCCAGGCCATTTCTCGTTGAAACACACTCCCCCTCAATCACTGCCTCTCCCTTTGCCCATCTCTTCTTTAAGCAGCTTAAAAAAAAATATACAGTTTCCCATTGCAACAGAGACCCTGTCAGGGCTCTCTGTAAATATCTGACAATCAGTGATTGATTCCTTTCTTGCCTGTGGCCAGATCTGTCATTTTGTCCTCATTAAGGCAGTTGCTCTGTGGTCCAAATGTAGATCTTGAAGTCTTCCAGCAACAGCACAGTCTGCCCAACCTCACTGCTGAAGCAAACATTGAGAGCACAGAGCAGAGGGATCTGCAAACTCTGTACAGAGGATGGCACATGTCTACACCAAGGATAGAGGGTGGAGACTGGGAGACGCATTCGCACAGAGGAGGAGACAGAGCTCCGTGTGTGGCAAGCCACATCAGTGTGCATGCTCCATTCAATTTGACAATATACGGTTTCAGGAGACCAACTTGTTGCTTTGTGCAATGAGTCACATACATGATGCATGATTTAATTGTGTGCATGGGTGCCAATACTTCTTCTGATTAATAAAACCACATTGTAGGATTTGCTTTATACTCTCAAGCTCCACAGAAAACAAAAAATAATTCCATCTGCTTTATTACACATTGTCTTCCCACCTCAAGCTGTTGGTTTCATTAATCAGTTCAGACCCCACCCATGCTCTCTCCCTCTCCAGATTCAGCCTCAGCCTGCCACTAAACATTACAGCTCAGGCAGACATCCGTCTGATGAGTTGGGTTTACCCCAAGGCCTCTTCTGAAATGCAGAGATTCTGAATAAGCAGCTAACTGAAACATACTGTAGTGAAAACCTGAAGTAATTGGCAGCTTAATGGCACTATGTTCTCAACAGTGACAACAACAATGCATGCAGATTTAGTTTAAAGGAGCATTTCCTTTATGAAATCTTAATACATGTGTCATGCCTGTGGAAGATAAATCAGAGCTTTCGAATGCAGCAAGCAGTACAGACAACTGACAGCCCTGCATTACCATAGCAACATCATCCATGTGAGATTGAAGCACAACAAATTCAACCTTCTTTAATCTCATGGGCCAAGTACACCACCTGATGGCCTGCAACCAGAATTACAGTGTATGCAAGACAGGTACAATTCTATTTTAGGCATGTCGATTATTACTCCAAAGCATACTTCGTCTTAGGCTGACGTTTATAATCTCATTATCCAAGAGTCACAGAGGTGCATCAAACTTAAAAGCATTAAGAGTCATAATTTCCTTCCCAAGTAGTCCTGTCACAATAACAAATGGATGATAAAATTGCCCCAGAAATATCTGAAATGAAAAGCAATTGTGCCATCAAAAGACCACATATTTCTAAAAACTAATTTAAATTATGTTTAAAAAGCACAAGTCAAGTACACAATTTAAAGATCAATCCATTCTAATGCTTGAAAATGTGTGCATATAAAATTTTTCTGAATTCAGAGAAACAGACAAAAAAGCACCAGTGAAATCTTGATGTAAACAATACAAATGTAAACATAATAGGAAAAATTCGGTTTATCAACAAATACCAGGGTCATAAATTTAATTTTTTTTTTTAAATCACATGATAAATTAATAGAAACATAATTATTGTGACAGGACTTCACCCAAGAAACATAAACACTACTCACAAGTTGCAATGTACCAGCACCCCAACAATATGCTACATGTTTCTGCCAGTAACCACTTTCAACACTTACCGACTGGCTTCGAGGCATGTTGGAAGAATTCTGTCATAAGAAATAAACATTACAGCAAAGTTATTTTAAATAATGTGCATGGTACTAATGTACTTATGATCCTCTGCATGAGCTACACCGTAGATATAAATTAAATTACCTGCTTTGATCAGGTGGCCAAGTTTGATATGCAATTCTTTTCTTGACAATGCGGCTTGTCGTCAGTACAAAGCAAGACATTCTTGACTGTTGGCCCATTAATAATGTGCCCTACCACTGACTCCCTTGTTGGAGATGTTGTAGTATTTTCAAACCTTGATGAATACTGTACCAAATGGTATATTGTCTCTGTTATGGTTGTCCATTAACCATTGTGAATCATGAGACTGGTGTCATAACAGTGCTAATCTGGTTGATGGAGGGCCTGAATTTTATACTCAAACCATTCAGTGAACCTTCCACCCCCACTGATGGAGGCAGTATTACCCAGAACACGATACCAATGAGATCTTTTTGTTTGTTATTTTTTCCCCTCTATTCAGTTCAAAATTAGAAGGCAAAATAAGATTGGGCATATTAGGTCCAACGTTACAAGCAGGACTTTCATGTAAATCCCCTTTCATTTTCAAAGCTGTGTGATTCTTTTCCATAAGCTGGTTTGTTGGGGATCTAGCCTTTAAATTTATATTGAATAATCTACTATGCGTATAATTAACGGCACAAAAGTAAGCAACAAAAACATCAGTAGCTCTTGCACTTTGATACAATAAAGCTCAAAAGCAAAACTAGACACATTAAAACAATTAATGCATATAAACTTGGTATATTATATATTTCAAAAAACAATTTCCCTTGTATTTTTAAATTAAACATATCTTTCTATCGCTGCTGGACTCCAAATAACTTATGAGAGCCGATTCATTACACGAACCAACCTAATCTACATTTTGATGATTTATAGAATAATCTAACCGCGGCAAATACCTGTACCTGACCCAGGATAAATAAAAGGCACCACTAAACGTACTATATTTTTGAGGGAAGTTAGCAGGGAGCAAATGCAAAGGTAGGACAAAAGAGTTCGCTGGCTGCTAGCATTAAGTATTAGCATGCGTTAATTGTTAGCAACAAACCTTGGCTCTCCCAGCTTCTAATTTCTTCTGTCGTTCATCTTCATCCATGACTTGGTTTCAATACAGCCGTTAGAAGCATTGGAGACAAGTCCTAACACCACTGACAAACACAACAGATTTTAACTTCAATAAAAAAAAAAAAATCCAAACTAGCTTAAACAAAATGTTGAACCTTCTTTGGATACAACTGTCAACAGATAATATTCAATATGGCCGCCAAGTCGGTTTAACTCCGCCCTTATTGAGTTTCCTTGAATAAAGCGTCCAATCAAATCGTGAAAGTTACTCGGTAAGCCAATAGAATTCGTGTAAAAGAAATAAATTGAAAGTACCGCCTATGATACTCACCAGCCAAAACTCTTATCTATCTGACCAATTATATTTCAGTTTCAAAGTGCGTATCTTGGATTGATGGCTTTTGTAGCCAATAATGGTAGATATATATCAATCGCGCCCTCTTCGGCCTGTGTTTTGAATGTACAGAAAATAAATAAAAAAAGATCATACTCATACTGGAGCAGCAGCATGGTTTCCACAGCTGCAACGGTGGAGCTGATGTTCAGAAGACAACCAAGCTGAAAAGACAAAACTATATTTTACACAGTAACATATAATTAAATTTTTTGTTCGAGTAATTTTTAAAAACAGCTGGTACATTTGGTTTGTCTTTTTAACGTATACTGTTACAGAAGTTCAAACATTATGAAGTGGCATTTATCTTAGCTGCAAGAGGTGTGATTCGGCGTTACAATTTCATAGTTGTCGCTTTATTCTTAATTTAAAAAAATATAGACAAAAAAAAAAAAAAAACATCGCCCGAACAGGGACTTGAACCCTGGACCCTCAGATTAAAAGTCTGATGCTCTACCGACTGAGCTATCCGGGCTCTGCCGACTTGAGTCAGCGAATGTTATATGAAGAAGACAAAATGCCTCCCATGGTACTTTCATATACCTAGCCCTAACATTTCTAAGAAAGCAGGTTTAACTATAGGCACGTGTTTCGCAATGTTACTCATTTCTCAGCCACTGCTTAACTTATATAAATGAAAGGGTTAATAACAATTTCCGCACAAAATAGTTGCCGTGTCTCTTTAATAGATGAAATTACAACTGTACAAAATGGTATTACACAGGATCTATAAAACATAATCGACAGCAATCACTTTTACTGCATCGATTCACCATGTCCCTTTATTCACATGTCCGTTCAGTAAGATGACAGTGTCTCGGTCCAAAACCAAGCGCACACATAAATTACGAGTCCCTGCTGTCCACAATGGCACATCCATTGGATAAATAAAATAACTTAAAAATATGTATAAGAAAATACACAATCGAAGTTTTGTGACACTTTCTTCACTGACAAATTATTAAAGTGCATATCTTGATAAAAAAAAAAAAAAAATTCATGCAGATTAGACAGGATGCGGTAAATGGAGTGATCTTGTTTAACTCGGAGAAGTGAGCAGATAACGTTCATGCACTTGCATTTGAGGCCTCTTTGTATGGAAGAAAAAGTAAATATCGCATGCTTTTAACAGCTTGTGTTGTTAAAAGAAAACCTTTAGGCAATTTTTGTAAATTAATTAATGGTTATAAAAGAAAGAAAGTAAGAAAGTTTGGTGACAGATTAAAATCAGCTTACATACAGCATCTCTGACTACATGTCATTATATGCTGGTTTTACAAATGTATGACTGATTAATTCAATGTTACAGTTTGCAGACAATTCTCTACACAGTGCATGTATGCATGCAGATTGCAGCTGCTCTGTATAATTTATCTTTTAAACACACATCTATCTGCGCAAACTGAGCAAGATTTTGGGCAAAATTTCAGAACATTTAGAAAATTCACTTGTAAAGCAATAAATTCAGATTAAAAAAGGTCATTAGAAAGTGTCAGGTGAACTTTATATACCCTCATAAGTTTAGCCAAGAGGCAAAACGCAAGCAGACATACAATGCAAAGTATAATACACACCCTACGGATTTTTAGTAAAAGAACAGATACGGAATCAATGTCTGTGTGTTACAAGCATCTTTCTTAACTCCTTTTGGCAAATGCTTTTATTATCAGAAACATCTCTTCTGCTTAATTTTGAATTTGTAAAATGTGAACACATACAGACAACAAAGTCCGGATTTAATGGGCAAATTAATGGAAACATAAAGGGTGCTTCTAGCAATGCTGAGTGTTTACAATTGCCTTCAGGTTGCAACAAAAAATTTATTTTCCTCTTGTAAAATTTGACGTTAACAGAGGCTTTAAGAAATAACTTGATCCTGTAGGTCCTCTTCTGATGGGTCAACATTTACTCTGTTTAGGCCTGCAGAAAAGCCATATACTTTGATGTGAATGCAATAAGTCAAATTGAAACTTTCTTGTTTTTTAAAGGATTGTGGTTAACTCCCCATTCGCATTTCCATCTTTATATGTGTGAAGAAAAGGTGTTCCCGGGAAAAGGTTCGGACAAGGATGAGTGTTTGATTATCTGTGGAAGTTAGGCTGCAGATATTTATTCACATGACCTGCTTATGTGACCTGAAATGAAAGAAGAGATACACATATCCATTACCTTGCAGCACACATAATTAAAGTAAAATTCTGACTCCTGTCAAATAAAGAGCATTCACCTTGTGTATACGAGGAGGCATTTCATCATCTGAACTCTCCTCAGGAAGAGGCTCATGGTGTCTTGGCGTTGCTTGACCATCCTCTGCCCATCCACCCATGGGCACACGGACTGACTTTGCTACTTTTCCTCCTGAGCCAAAATGGTCTGGAAAACAGATCCAATGAGGTGTGTTGTATAGCTTTTCATTCCAAGCTACATTTCAGAAGATGAATCATTTAACATTTTTATTCCTAAGTATAATAATGCTGCAAGTTCAGAACCATTGGGTATTTAAAAAGGAGTCAGAATTGAGTAGATTAACATTTAAAAGATATTGTCAGAAAGAAAACAGGCACCTGTGGCAGGTCCACTGTGGCGCCGCTGGCTGCTGCTGTTTGACTTTGTCCCCTCCTGTCCCATGGGGGTAGTATTAGTGGACGAGTTGGAAGTGGGAACGGAACTAGGACTGGCTATCGTGGTGGGGAAAGTGTGTGAGCGTGGGAAGTTTTTTGAGTGAGGGTTGGATTCGCTCCTTACTTCATCTGGGATACCGTCACTGCTTTCATCGCTCTCCCGTCTGTGCCATGTGTGACGGGACAGCTCTGTACGAGACTGCTGTTTATGGAGCTTCAGGAACAAAAAAAATTACAAAGATGAATCAGTTCAAAGATGGAGAGAATTGGTGAAATATTCATAATAGACCTCAGAAACTCGTATGCAGATTTACCGCATGCATGTAAAGTGCATGGACGCTCATTTCAGTGGATGCATACTCTGACAGGACCAAACTGGTAAGCTGACCCTCCCATGCACTGCTCCCTGAGCTCACAGTACGGGCATCGGTCCTTGAGAGAAATTTACAAAAACAAGAAATTAGAAAACAAATTGTATTAAAGTATAGAAAAAAAGACAAAAGAAGGTTAGTATTAGATCTAAATTTATTCCAAATGAATCCGATTTCATCCAGCACCTCCCCATGAAGCTGTAACTGGAAAATGGAGCAATTCAGAGAAAGTGTTCACTTACCCAGACCCTGCCATTGCTTTGCTTGTGAGACCACAGGCTCTATGAATGGCATTCAAACTGCCCCTCAACTGAAGACTGCTGCTAATTGGGGAAAGAGAGCGCAAGGCAGATGCGCCATCGCTTATGCCAGTGGCTGTATGGTTGGTTAAAGAGCTGTCATGACCAAAATGAACAGAAGCTAGTGTTGAGGGCCCTGCCAAGAGGTTTGCAACAAGACTTCTTGGCTAGAAGAAAGACAAAGGACAGAGAAGTAAATCAGATATCAGAGATAGGAGATGAGATATGGCTATTGTAATACTTGGGCGTGAATGCTAATTGATCACCCTACTTCAGACTCTGACAAGGAGAGCGGATGTGTATCAGACGAAGCCCCTGTGGCTTCTCTGTGAACTCTTTCTTTCAACTGACTGATGAAGTGAGTGGTTTCCAGAGGAGGCTGCCAGCAGGGGTTGGTTATAGCAAAGTGCATCAGTGATAACTCTGTTTTCCCATCCTCTGCCTGTTGGTAAATAGATGCCTCCGTCTTCCCCCCTGACATCCACTACACAGAGAAGATCAAACACCATTTAATCATCTGCATTTTTTTTTCCCATATAGTATGAGCACATGTCTACAAATTTGTCTTAAATCTGAGTCAGTCCCTCACCGCTGGATGTCCATGCTGCCTAATGTCCATCTGAGCAAAAGAGCAAGTATTTCCAACTCCGACCACCTCTACAGTGAAGTTCCTGAAGAAATCAATGATCTCCAGAGACTTCCTCCTCAGACAGAATATGAGGATGATGGGGGTCACTACTGGACTTAGCAGCTCCTCTAGAATAAACACCTGGAAGCAAACAAATGGAAAAGCAGAGTAAAATGTGTAAAATGCAAATTATTAAAAATATTTTTGACTGAGATAAAGTATAAAAACATACTGGATAAATCTGAGTGTAGAGAATAGGTCTTGTTCCCAAGAATGACACTAAAATCCCACCACTTCCGTGGAAAGCCACTTGAAGCCACTTTTTCACACTTAGTGTTTTTAGAGGACAGGTCAATGTAAGAATAATGACTTGGTTGCATTCAGTTTTCTCTGTGAGCCATGTTCTTGGGCCAATATAATTTACACCACACTTGTGGAAAACATTTTACTTATCATGCTCTATATAATATTATCACACCTTTATTATATACATTTATTCTTTCATTTATTAATTATATTCACACTGATTGTTAAACATTTTTTATCCATTTGTGCATGCAGTGTGTTCTGTTCTGCTAAAAGTTCACTAAAAGGACAAAGTGACCCCCAATTTCCCTCCGGTACAGGTGATAGTGGGTACAGGCTGATACTTGTAAAGACGCAGATCAGGAACGTGACTTAACCTTTTGAACATAGATTGCTTATGACCCCAACCTACAGATTTATGCACCCAACCCAAGATTCTGAGAAGGAAGGGATTCACACTGTCTCGGCCTCATCTGGTCAGGATGACCTCCAATTGTCACCAAAATTGTTCCTGGTCCGGCAGTGTCTCTATTTAGTTCCTAACCCTGCTAAGAGGTGTTAACAGTCATTATCTGAGACAGAGCAGGAACTCGGAGGTCACATCTAGATTCTTGCTGACAATGTGGAATAAAGCAAGGCATCCTGAACAAAGTGCATCTCTCTACTTAACACATGTTCAAATAGTTTTAAATAAGAACAAATCCTAATCCAAAGAAAAAATGCATTCACTTTCTTTAAATGAAAGTCTCCCATTGCTTGGAGGATCCTGCAACAATATTAAATCTATTGAGGACATAAAATTCATACTATATACTCTGTATTTTCTGTCTCGAAACTAGTTTATAATATTTTTATTCAATGTTACTGATAACTAAACATCCATGGTAATCTATGTATCCATGGGTGGATTACTATACAATGGGGAATTCCCTAAGAGACTCCTGTGATTCAGACTTTTTTGACTCCAGATATTGGACAAAAGGGGAACCACAACATATTATTTATAGGAAATTTAAAATACAAAAATAAATACAGAAAGACTTACATCCATCCCAGTAATGAGTGTTCAACCCATCTATGGTGGCTGCTTAACATTCCCAGTCTCTCCTAACTTCATGCCACTGTCATTACTTGCAAGTAATTTTCTTTGTTCATTTTCCTTTAATAAACTTTATTAAACTTTTATTCATTCCAGACTCCTGGTAATGACTTTTTCTACAACACACTGCAGCCACAAGTCACATTAAAGTCTTGACATTTATTCCTGGGTCATTATTTTTCACTCACTGCTTTGTACTGAAAGAGCTGCGAGAACTGGTCCCGGGTCTCATATCTATGTGCGTTGCCCTGCCAGTGATCAGGCATGTAATGGATGTGAGCCAGGACAACCTGCAACAGCTGCTCAGGACAAAACACCATGTGTTTATCAGGAATAAATGACCTGAAAAAAATACAGAAGTGGAGGAAAAGCAAGCTTAACACCTTCAGACATGCCAGAACAAATATATGATTTTGCCTCTCAAGCCTGATGCAAACTGCGCATCATGTCAACATTTTCAAGTTAAAGTACAAAGTCAAATAATTTCATATATGTTATGTTTTCATTTAAAGATCTAGTATCTATAGAGGCTGAAAAATACTGATTTATTTAATATACATTTAGTTTCCTTAAAAACTCCTTAAGTTTTAGTTTGCTTCTTTGTTCTTTATCCCTCAGTTCTGAGGCCTGTGGTCTGCATGCAGAAGTAGACAAAAAAAAGCAGGTTGACTGACACTAAAATTAAAGACACAGACAGACAAGCTGATTTAATGACAATGAAGAATCCTAAAGATGGAAATTCATAATTTAGGTAATTATTTAGATGTCTAAGATACCTGAGAATGAAATCAAAATCACACGGAAGCTACAAACTAGAATAAGCTGCTGCAGGGAATTAACAGCTTAGGGTAGCTTTAAAAGAACAATAAAGAACTGTCTCATAGTTAATTGTTTACATTAGTAATAATAACCAGTCTTGTATTCATGCTTTCTATTTGTACCTGATGTTTTTCATTTAAAGTATCAGTTTTAGAGAAATAAACTTGGAAGGGAGAACCAGAGATTGGTTTTGACCACTTCCTTCATAAACTTTGACTGCAGCATTGAATGATAATTATTACTTAATTGATTATCAACATTTGAATTTAGATAATGTATAAAGGTGAAATATTTAACCGATCCTTACCTACACAATGTGATGCACACTCCAAGCAGAGTTATTGACGAGAGAACATGTTCCACTGCGAGAACGTCTTCGTCATAGATTGTCAGGGCAATGAGAACGGCCAGAAGAGACCCAGCAAAAAATGCTACATTTTTTGCAACCACTGTCAGCAGTGGTGAAAGAAAACAGTTCATATACTTGGATGCAGCCTGGGGGAAAATAAACAGGAGAATTGCTTAATAATTAACTATACAGGAAAGAAATGAGTCTGCGGTAAGTATTAACATAGGAATAACAATAGAATAATCTCAGCAGAAGGGAAATTTGCATGGTCAAATTTAAGATCACTCAATATCTTTCTTTGGTCGGACCTAAAGAAAATCATTCATTGATTCCTGCAAAAATCAGATTAATGGTCCTGGAGAAGTTATGTTCAGGATGACAGATGCTCCGACCTTATAGCCTTTGCTGAGGCGTGACATGAGTTCGTGGTCCAGCTCATTGAAATGACGCAGATAGCATCGACCATAGAGAGACCAACATCTTGCCCCTAGAGAACCAGGCTCTCGCTTTATCACCTACATATACACACACACACACAACAAACTAATGTTATTTCTTATTATTGCCAGAGCTAGTTGTTAAAAGTTTCTACATGCGTATGAATCATTGACCTCGGTGTAACTGAAGAAGGCATAAAGAATCTGCCACACAAGAATGACCGGACACAACAGCAGGTTGGCAATGCCAATCCACAGGATACGAGATGCAAGTCTGTCTGCAAGTTCAAGCCTGTTACCTCCTCTCTTGTACTCCGGTTTTAGACTCCACTCATTCTCAAATAGAGAGCCTATAGGAAAAACAAAATGAGATTAAAAACATGCACAGGCACAGGAAAGTGCACATTTACATACGCAAACCCTGCAATTTGCCTACGCAGATGAAGAAAATAAACCTGAATGCAAGACAGAGGCATGTAAAATTAAATAAAAACAAACACACACTTCTAACACACCTGGTCCCCAAAAGAAGATAAGCTCAAAGTTGTATTTGAGACCCCGGGTGTAAAACACACTCTCCCCGAGTACAGGAAGTCGAAATCGAACAGGAAGGAGTGATTTATTCACCATGGCCACCTGGAGAAGAGCAGAAAACATCTATCATATGCAGTAACATCAAATGGTTCAGTTCCTTTAAGATTTTAATAGAAATGAACACACCATGTAGTTTTTAAAGCGGAGGATGCGGTGGTAAATGTCAAGTTCTGTCAGTTCTTTTTTATGAATGCAGATCTGGTGCTCCTTCTGGATCTCAATTATCCTGGCCTGAACTTCCTGCCATGTTGCATATGGAAGCTCTGACTGAGGCACAAAGACACAACAGTGGTTAGAGGTCAGGCTTTACTGTTTATTTATATTTAATGTCAACCCAGCATGCTTTCACCTGACCAACATCTCCATGAAAAATAATAACCCAAATAAACATGTCCCATCTTACCATGGTCATCTTGAGGGCATTGATGTAGAAGGATCGGATCTCCCAGTAACAGCAGACATTGTAGATAAATTTCACCAAGCGATGTAGCCAAAACACCCCAGAGATTATCAGAACAAAGATCACAAAACCATTGTCTCGGATACTAGGAAAGAAATTTTTTTACATCTATCAGGGATAAACCCAGTGTTCAACAGTATAAACAACACCTTTTTAATATATTTGTTAATTATTTACAAATATGGGTTGTGTGGAAGGATATGTGGCATCTGTACCAAAGAAAGCACAGGACTCACCGGGCACTACAGACATCCATCGGTAGGAATGCATCAGGCAAGGTGACTTTAGATGAATCAGTATGGTTTACAAACTTGTTGGCAAAGAGGACGTCATAATCCACACAGTTAGCTAAGAACACCGTGAAACCAACCACAAACAGCAGTTGACTGCAAACAGAGTCAGAAGAGGAAGTCGCAGGTTGAGGTTAAAAACAATAGAGAACGAGTATAAAGACATACATCTTAGGTGCATTAATCTCCATATATTTAAGTTATATAAGCTACCAGATTACCTGAAAAGTATTATCTATGATGAAGAAGATACATACATTAGCTCAAAAATCTCTCCCAACAGCATGCAGGTGAATCCATTCTTCTGGTGAAGATTATAGACGTAATAAAAAATTAAGGAAATTTATTCAATAATCTGAGGTTGCATTCAGATATTCCATTCAAAATAAAAGGAAATACATTTCACTTAGCATGATTAATGAAAACACAGCACACAGACTATCCCTGGAGATTTTATTTAAGAAAAGGATATTCTCTGGAAAAACAGGTCCAGATTTTCTATATGGTGCCACTGGGCTGCAAAAGATTAATTTCAAATTAGTAATGATGATCAGGGGCTTTTAGTGTACAGGTGTATGATTTGTTTCTGTACATTTGGTTCCTTCAGGCACATGCATCAGCAGGTTCTCCTCTCCAGGGGGAGAGTCGCTGTAGGACGCTTCCAGGCGCTGGTACTCGGTGTCAAAGTGTGCCATAGTGACAGCAGCTTCGGACTCAATGAGCAGCCACTGCTACAGACTGGAGAGATTAGGTATGGAAATATGAAGAAAGGAGCTGAACAAAAGAGAAAAATGTATACAACAAAAAGCTATTCAGACAACAAAAAGTGATTTTGACATCCTGTATGTTATAGTACAGTGGTTCCCAGCCTATTTTCTTTGAGGACCCCCTTAATGCAAGTATATAAAAGCCATCGACCCCTTGCCCAACCCTGTGCTGAAACCTTGTTTGCTTTTATGCTTTCAAAAGTGAGATTCTCACCATGAATAATGTATTCTGGCTGAGTCCTGTCCTTTGAAGCCAAAGTTAAATTAACAACATATAGCCTTCATTTTTTCGCCCTTAAAATATAGACAATGTGTGGACATTAATCACAATGGCTCTGGATGTCCAAAGCCTCGCAAACCCCCCGTGCTCTTTGGGGGACCCCAGGTTGGAAATCACTAAGTACAACATCCTCTTTCCCCACCAGCACCAATCCTTCCATGCACCGCTTTATAGGCTTGTTTTATATGACTAATTGTCTAGGTAAATTATTTCGCTCCTAACCCTTCACACTGTCTCGGCCTCATCTGGTCAGGATGACCTCCAATTGTCACCAAAATTGTTCCTGGTCCGGCAGTGTCTCTATTTAGTTCCTAACCCTGCTAAGAGGTGTTAACAGTCATTATCTGAGACAGAGCAGGAACTCGGAGGTCACATCTAGATTCTTGCTGACAATGTGGAATAAAGCAAGGCATCCTGAACAAAGTGCATCTCTCTACTTAACACATGTTCAAATAGTTTTAAATAAGAACAAATCCTAATCCAAAGAAAAAATGCATTCACTTTCTTTAAATGAAAGTCTCCCATTGCTTGGAGGATCCTGCAACAATATTAAATCTATTGAGGACATAAAATTTATGGTATATACTCTGTATTTTCTGTCTCGAAACTAGTTTATAATATCTCTATTCCATGTAATAGATAACTAAACATCCATGGTAATCTATGTATACATGGGTGGATTACTATACAATGGGGAATTCCCAATAAGACTCTTGTGATTCAGACTTTTTTGACTCCAGAATTTGGACAAAAAGGGAACCACAACATTACACATTATTTATAGGAAATTTAAAATACAAAAATTAATACAGAACCACTTACATCCATCCCAGTAACGAGTGTCCAACCCATCTATGGTGGCTGCTTAACATTCCCAGCTTAAAGCACAAAAAATAATGATTAAAGACGAAAATGGCTTAAGATCCGTTTTCTCTTAATTCTGCCCCCTTCATCTCTGATATAATCACAGGACCGTGACAAAGAAGGCATTAGACAACAAACGCAAAGCTAAACCCACAGCACAGAAAATAGCCGTGTTTATTTTATTTTTTTCCGACAATGTTAATTATCTTTGACACCTTAACGAACGAAGCCAACACAGATTTGATTTTAGATGGTGTTGTGTTCGTGTTTTGACAGCACAGGCCTACCTCCCTCACCAAAAATATGTCACCTCTCGAATCCTGCAGCATGAAGTCCTGGCTGTTTGGTTCCTCTGACTCCACTGGGCCGGTCTAAAACGGTGAATCCACCTAAATTTAATCTGATAAGTGTATTATTTTCGTTTTCTATTCCCTCACTCTTAAAGTCAAACACGAGCCAGTTTCATTTTCGAAACAACTAGCAGTAAAGTGCCTGTCAGATCGGAACGACAGGAGCATTAGCCAATGAGTGAAGCAGTTGGCTGAGCGTCACACAACATCAGCCAATCTAATTGGTACAAAGGCGGGCTTTAGTGGTGCGCGTTGTAGCTGACACGCCTTATTATGGGCCACTCGCCCTCGCTGCTTTTATCTATATAAATGTGTTTGCTGTCACCTCCTGGTCATTTGGTGGTATGTTACGCTACAGTTAATTTTTACAAACGACTCAGTCAGCCACCTGCAGAAACTCTCTAATGACTGAAGTGGAGTAACATCGTAGTGTAGGGAACTTGTGAACAACTGCAGTTGTTCACAAGTTCCTTTAAGTGCAGTATAATCTATACTATGAGGGAGATTATGGACAACATAAGAAGACAAAATTTCTGACAAAGGTGAAAACATAATCGGTATGGAAGTTGAAGCTGTGGAGCACTAGGTGTAAAACTGAATAATGAACTGCATTGCAGTCTGGATTGGACTGCTCTTTCTGAGGTAGTTTAGGTTATTTGATGTACTCTGATAGTTTGTGAAAGGAAGCATTAAAGAAATAAAAATCAGGCACACTCATAAAAATGCAGATGAAAATCACTGATGTTCAACTTGAACTTTATTATGTCAAAATTGTTCCATGAGACTTTATAAAAGAAAAGAAAAGGAAAAAGGTCACTGTGACATGTTAATCTCATTTGGAGAAACAAATCTGTTCCAGGTAATTCATTATACAGAATTACAACTGAACACTAAATACCAATGATAAATTAATGAATTGGAACTTAATCCTCTATTGTTTTCTTTTCTTTCTTTTTCCTATTTTCCCTATAAATATTTTATTTAAAGTTTTCATGGTCAGTTTCCGTGAAAGCCTAATAAAATCCAAAAATATATCAAAATCTGCTTGACTTTTGTACCTCAGGTGTAAAAACAATGAGTGATTAGCAGTGCTTCTGCTACAGAAGACATTTCCTCTAGAAGTTGTTATTTGGTTGGGGACTGTAGAATTGATGAGGTGCAGGAGCTGACTCTGCTGTGCAAAGATGATGTATGGCAAAGCAAAGCTTACCTTCTGCCGCTCTTGGCCTTGATGAATATTCATATGTGATTGTTAAGCCTCAGGAGTGACAGCTGGGGTTTTGTGCACTGTGTTGCTACTTTAGTCACACTGTTAACACTAATGATTGTGTGTGTTTATACCCTTGAAATGTAAATCTGATAATATCATTAATCAATCTCCTGGATCTGAATAATAAATTAGGGTCTCTCACTCACGTTATACAGCAGAAAGATATTTTATAGACAATTACTTCCTCTTGCCATCTAATAAATCTATAGCATCATCTTCTTGTGCTTATTTTATTTCCTATTGAAAGAGATTTTATAAAATGCCAAGGAGTCTTGACTCTAGG
>JBAMHW010000022.1:16694277-16706974 GCA_037177495.1 Rhadinocentrus ornatus
AGATAGATAGATAGATAGATAGATAGATAGATAGATAGATAGATAGATAGATAGATAGATAGATAGATAGATAGACCGGTATATATGATCATATTACCTCCAGTTCCCCTAGCATCCAGTCCTGGAAACATAAAGTGTTCATTCCTGCTTGTTTGCGTTCTGGTATATTAGTTGTCAACCCTTCCTCTCATTCAGTGGAGTTTAACTTAAAAAGCTCAAGGGTAAATTCAGAAGAGCCCATGTACACACTATGGTCCAGATCATGTAGTATTTCATATAAATCACATACTGCAAGAAACTGGTACAGTGGAGAGAAGGAAGGAGTCGCTGGAGATGTGTGACCTATATTTGGCTGCTCCAAACACATTCGTTCCGCTCAGAAGCTGCATCCGCTTTGCTTCTCTCCCTCTCTTCTCTCCCTTTCCCTTTGATGCCGTTTCTCTCCCTGCAGTTACTCTCTTGGCGTTTCTCTACTTTGTTCAACCAACCACCTTCAGTGCTGCTCTGTTGGTCTCTCTCCCTCTTCTGGTGGCCCTCTATCTTCTGTTTTCACTCTTTCTGTTCTTCTTGTCTTGCTGTCTACGCTTAGTTTTTTTGTATTTTCGTGTTGAACTGCAGGTTCCCCTCAGTTGAATCACATTACAGCTATTCAGCAGTGTGTGATTGAGGCATTTCCCAGAATGCTATTCTTCTCTTAAAAAGGCAATGATGGAACTTAGCTACATTGATATATTATTTGACTATAAATTATTACAATAAGTATGATAACAATTAATTCAACAATATATTCTTTTTCAGTATATGGCACCATTTTTAATATAATTAATCTCTTATAAGTAGAAAACACACTGGTATTGGAGCCTTGCGGTCCATTATTAAGACACATTTTAAGTGTTGTCACTAGCACCAATAGGAATTAAAACAAACAAACAGTACTTATAAAACATCTTCATCTGCTACTTGAACTTGATTGCTACTTTGCAGAGACAAGGCAAGCTAGTTGCTAGCCGAGGCATGCTAATGCCCTGCCCATACAGTAACTGATGCAGTGGGTTTCTGGGTTAAACCTATGAATAATTGCTTTTTTATTCCCAGCGGTGAGCTAGCAGTTACCAAAGTCAGTTTGTCATTGTGCTATGGCTGGATAACAGTCAGTAGCTGTCCTTGGCAAGGATGTAACTTCTGCTGTATTCCTTGTTTTGTTCCTTGTGCGACACCAAACACAGTAGTAGAGATGACAAGTAACTACAGGTGTAATCAGTGAGAAAATTGAGGCTCAATTGATGCCTCTATTAAAGGGAACCCTGGTGTAGGGAAAGCTACACTAGACTGCACTACTTCTGTTTTACACCCCATACCCTCAATGATGGCATGATTTTTTTTTATAGACAATGTGAAGCTGATTTCAGTTGTCAGTTTGTTTAGACCCTAAATTGTATTCCACATGCTCAGAGGATGTCTTTGCATGCGCTGATCCTGACTTTTAACTTCAGGATAGCCTAATGTTTATGCTTATACTGAGGCTTCAACCTCTAAAATGGTATCTTACACTTTCTCTTCATAACCAAATCTAAACATATCTGTCTTCTACAGGCTGGAAAAATAGATGAGTTTCAAGAATATAACATTTTCAGCTTGTTAATCAGCAGATCTTGCACTAAGCAGTGCATTTCTGTTTTTCCCAGAAGGTCCACTTTTTTCTTGTTTTCGTTCTTTACCTCTATCCTCTATCTATATATATATATAATATCCTCTATATTACCTCTAATATCTATCTTCAACAGATTTAATTGTTTGCCAAACAAAATAAAAGCTAATAGCAGTAAAGGGAGACTACGGTGCTCTCATACCAACGTCAACTACGACATGGCATGTCTTTGCATTCTTCAAAGTACACATTTTGTACCTATGCTTATTTAAGCTTAATAAAAAGAGTTAATCATTCACACAAAAACAACAGAATAATGTGTGACTGTATTTTCAGAATTATATCACCAAAATATTTAATTATTGTAAATCTTGTAATATTAAATAAACACACACAAATCAGCGTTGCACATGTGATGTCACTGCATCCAGGTGAGAAAGTGTGTGTTAAACCATTTCTTTGGAGTGGTGAAGTCTCTGAAAGGAAGTAGTTGGTTTTAACTGTTTATAAATGCCAACAAATAACAGCAAAAAAAACCCCCAAAAAACAAAACAAAACGAAAAAAAAACAAAAAAAAACTCATGGCTCCTGATTTTTTGAAAATGACAAATTTAGTGTTGCATACAGTGTATGTGTAAAATGCATAAAAAACCACTTCCTTTAATAGAATCAAGTTATAATGGACAGCGTATCCTTTACATACGAACACCAACTCCCAGGATCCATGGTGCTTAGAGGAGAAACGCTGTTTCCATGGTGCCCTGTCTCCACATTGTTGCCATGGAGTCTTGTTGCCAGGGTATTGGTGGGGTTGTGACTGTATTATAATCAAAGAGGAGAGAGAATGTGATGATTAGCAAAATTCTCAAGGAGGATGTGAACACATACTAACACATACACTTGCATGTACACACGAAGTACCATTTATAGCAGCTTATATCTGCCTCCATTATCCCAGCTAATGATTTAGCAGTCTTTGATGTTTTTTAAAAATAAATTATTCATGTTTTGGAATTCAGCACAATTTTTTAAAAAGTAGCCAAAAAGAGAATACAGTATCCTGTAAAAATATGCTTCAAACTCTTACGTATCTGCAGTAGAGTAGCTGTGTGATAGTGCCTTGACCCAATATGGCTTCTCTCTCTCTGTGGGCCTGAGAGCCAACTTTGCCATTTTGTTGATTTAAAAAGAAGCCATTTACAGTAATTTGTCTGGTTAAGTTACAGAGTTGAAGAAAAGGGGATTAAAGCCAGGCAAACTTTGCACAAGTTATGGCTGAAACAACACATCTGAGCTATCACAAATAAACCATTAGAGGTTAAAAATAATAATTTATGTATGTGGTATGTTTGTTTTCAGGTCTGCAAATAATTATGGAAATTTTGTGTTTTCAAAAAAATCTACTGGCTTTTTTTTTTTCTGTCTTTATACTACTTCACATGAACCAGGGGGATATGTGTGTAATCTTGACAAAACTGCTATCTAACATGTCCATTGTTTCAAAAGCTCCAGGATGACATTTGCCAACTTAATGCATGATATGGTGAAACGAGTTTGTGCTATTTTACAGATTTCAGTGAGTCAATCTTTTCACCAAATCACAGTATAAAACTCAAATAGCTGAAGATCACACAGGGCTACAATGGTAGAAGAAGCAGCTTTTACTAAAATGCTTAAAAACATTGAGCAGCCTAGGGTTTATCTTGTTAGGACAACAGCTTCTGTTGCTGTGTCTATCCACATCTCAGTGCAGTAAATCTGAATAAATTCTGAGCTGTGAAGATGGAACATGCAGGAAATCAATAAATAATGCAAAAGCAAAAGAGGCAAGTTTGTGAAAAAAAGGGACTGCATGAAATTATGACAATAATAAGTAGATTTTGAAAAGGGAAAGTACTCTTACAAGAAGTGACTTGTGTAAGTGATGTGCTCAAAATTGCTGTCCAGTGTAAAAGAGTAAGTAAGTACGTGCTTAGATTTTAAGAAGGTTTTCATGAGTATCTAATTTAGTAAATAAGTTTTATTATCTTAACAGTGCCACAGGATTGTTAATCTATGCCCCACTCAAAGTATTAATAAATATAATGCAATTTTGTAAAAAAAGAAAAAAAAAGAAAGTCTAGATAAAAATATAATTATATGCTTTGGGATAAAATCCATCATTGGTATTGACCTGTGACAATAAATATGCTTTTAGTCTCCAGATGTTTTTTCTTCTTAACCTGCAGTGTTAAATTGCAGAATAATCCCTTTCTGTGACAGATGTGACTTATATGGAGGCAGGTGACAACCAACCACCCACCCATGCCCACACATAAACAGCTGTTGCTCTCCTTCCAGCTACCATAATCTGCTTAAAGCCTTGCTGTCCTGATTGTATTATCACCTTTAATGGAATATTGCTGACGCAGTTTTAGGTCTCTGGCACAGAATGAAATGCACTGATAGGAAATATAATAAAGCTTTACCACAGTCAAGTCTGGAATAAGTGGACTCATATTTGATTTTACATCATAGCGTTAAATACCATGATAGGTAAGGCTTTTTATTCAAGCTTTAACTCCAAAAAGGATTGTTGCTGCAGAAGCAAAACTGAATTTTAACCTTTACCACCAGAGGAATTCTGGGATTGACAGGCAGCAGAAGCCTGAACAACAAACCTCTGTAATAACATTGCCTAAATACAGTATAACAAACATCAAAACAATAACTGAAACTAAATGGTATTTTTTAGTTGAACTTTTGTTATAAAAACAGTATGCAGAACTCCACCTCAAGATGTCACATGATGACAAGGGTGACTGGCTGCGGTCCTCCATAGTCCTCAAGGTTTTAGATGTTTACCTGCCCCAAAACACCCGATTAAAATTAAACAGCTCTTTTTAACAGCATGTCATCAAGTGCTTTCCAAAAATCAACTTAGACACCCCTGCCATATGACATCAGCTTTAACCACACTCACATACACTTTCTTACCAGATGTCAAGATACCAGAACACATCAAGGTGTGTTGTAACACATAGTATAGTATTAATATATATAAAGCAGACAAACACATATTTAAAGTTGTGTGTGTGACCTTTAGTCTCTATAGATGCTTCAGTGTCCCTTCACCTCCAAGCTGGTCTTTTATTTTCTTCATAAGCCACTGATTGGTTTCTGCCAACATTTATTCACTCATTTATTTTTCATTTTATGTCAAACTCTTTTACTTTTAATTCAACCTGTTTCCGAGTATTATCTCCACTCTCCCTCGTCTCCTAAGCTTGTCTTCTCTTTTTTGTTTCCGCTCTGTTTTTCTGCTGTGATTTCATGACAACCAGGTTGTAAAAAATTCCTCGATTCTGATTGTCCTTATTTCTAGCTCCATCTATCACATCTTTCTCTTTTCTCTATTCACATTCTGATCAATTTCAGTTCATTGTTTTGTTCATTCGTATCTGTTTTAAGTGTCTCCCTGATGGAAACAAAGTTCATCAGTGCTTGGTTTAGTGCCATGAGTGACTGGTGAGTGCAGAGTTTAGTAACTGAGGTGCCAAACACCAGCTGTTCGTTTTACAGAGGATTCATCAGTGTTGGAGTGTAAATGTCTGAAAACGATGGGGTCCTTCATGAGGGGTAACCTCCAGGGCAATGCCTCAGTCAAATGGCACAGGTGTCCATGTAACTGCCTAGGCAGAAAAAGGGCCTCTCTCCCTCTCTCTCACATACACGACTGATAAAATGTCTGGGTTGAACACTTGTTTTATGTTCTGTAATGAAAGATCTTTAGATGGACAGGGTGTTCTTTATAGGTGATCCACATTTTTCTTCCTAGAATTATCGACCAGATTTTTATTTCTCTCTGTTATACTAATAGGCCTTGAGGACATAGTTTGAGTTAACTCAGATATATTTCAAAACTACATTTTACAAAGGGGGCTTTGTCTACTTTAAATAACAGATACATGCTTCTTTGTGGCTTTAAAAAAGTTTTGTGTACTGTGGAAAAAAACGCTTTTGAAGCTTTACATTGATGCAACATTGAAAACTGTTGAAAGATTACATAGTCTGAATGAGCCAATACAGTTTCATATGTGATCACTGAGTTTTTTTAATAGTAGGAATATTGAGTGAAATGAAAATGTAAACAGAATGCAATCATTTATATATCTTCTATTTGTAATAGAACACAGACAATCAAACCTTTAACATTTTTATTTATTAAAAAATATTAGCTCATCTTGATTCTAATGCAACCTGTGTTTAAAAAGTTGGAACAGATGAAACAAAAACAAGAATATCTGAAGAGTATCCAGAACTGCTTGCAAACTCAACTTTAAAACCTGCTTGATATTTATGAGTTACACGTTGTCTGTTAATGCGCAACTGAGCAAAGCTGTTGCCAAGGAAAGGTACAAATATAAAACTTCACAACTAAAATTTTCAAGAAAGATGTGACAGTAAGTCATTATGCATCATTCACATTTTCTTTCTAATGTGATCACATTGGTGTTCCATTGCACCATTTGATTTACGGTAAGATTTATGCCATGATATTGATATGCCATCTTTTCAAATCTTGCAGCTTGTACATGCTTGAGAATGTTTGATACAACCTGATTTTAAAACAGGTTATGTTATCTGAGTGTCATATTAGTCAAGCCAACAGAACTGAGCTGAATTATTAGATGGATTTCTTCCGTAGATTTTAGATTAGACCTTCCTGAAGCATGATTCATAACCTGGCCTGCTTTTGCCTTCAAAGTATCCAGACATCCACATTGTGCGTTACCATTTTCAGAAGAGCTTCCATCTTGAAGTCGAGTCAAGTCAAGTTTATCTATATAGCACAGGTTGTATTAGAGGGCTTCTGAAGCCATATCACTTTGTTATTATATACAGTATCTTGCTATTTAATATAATAAAGTTTAACTTACATAAAACAACCTTAGTGCTGCACAATTCTGGACATGCAAAAAAACAACAACACTAAAATGTCTTATTAAGACATTAATCAAATGTTGAAAGAAAGAGTAGAATATTTAAAAGATATACATAAGACATAGATTGATAATGTAGTTTGTTTATAAAACTGGAACAAAAACCATTCTGAGGAACATTACATGTAGGTGGAGGATTAAACTATAATCAGAGATTAAAGTTTGTGTATTAGCAGTGCCAGTTAGTTATTCCAACTTGCACAAATAATTTAATCAGATATCCCTTGAACAGGAATTTTAGCAATCTATCAGCTCATCTTGGGTGGAGGTCATGGGTCATGTGTTAGGCTAAAGGGACAATTGAGGCTTATTGAAGTTTAATGAAGCTTGAAAAAAAAGATGGAGATGGAGCTGGAGGCCTGAGATTTACTGTCGTCCACTGAGTAGTTCACAGAGTAGAGAATCAGAGAGAAAAAGAGGAGAGAATAAGGTAGAGTTTTAGCAATAGATTTGAAGGTAAAGGAAGGATGGGAGTTTGTTGAGATGCATGACCATCACTGTCTGTCTGGGTCTGTAATAGAAGGGGGAAGGGATGAGGACACCATGAGGAGGAGATGGTGAGTGTAAGGATGTGTGTGGGTGTAGAATATAATGCTGGCAAGTCATTTATTACCTTCTCCCTCCCCTTTACCATGTTTTACCATGAGAGAGCACTTCGATCTGGGAATGGAGACCAATTTTCCTAAGGAGCACAAAGATAAAGAGCAGATAGAAGATACATTAAACTCTGAGGGAACATTAAGATTTTTGATGATGCACTGTCTGTGTCTTTACAATGAGAATACTCCTGGGCTGATGCTGAAAGACCAGCTTTAGAGGTTTGAATAGGGTTAGAGGTCAAAACCATTAGATTAAACAGGATGTAGTGAAGTACTGGTAAACGTTCAGCATTAGGCCTCAGGCTGCAGGGGTCACTAGGTCACTATAGTGTGCTGGAATCTGGTAGAAGAGCTGGAGTGAGAAGACTGGCCAACTGATCACAGAGAGAAACAAAGAGGATCTAGATAAGTGAAGGGAAGACTATATAGGACAGCTGAGGAGAGAACTGCAAAGAGAAGAGCAAGTACAATACAAAGGATGAACGCTGAAGTTTATGTTTGGCAAAGACCAGCTGTGTTAATGCCTGAACCCAAACAGACTTAAACATTTTATCTCTAAACCTAACCTTAAGCTATCCATATAGTACACTGTTTGTGTGCGACTGATTTCTGCCTGGTTAAGTCTGTGGCCTGGGGCACAACGGGTTTTCTTTTATCATCTGTGTGTAGAGATGGATGACAGAAAAAGGCAGACAGAGCCCAGAAAACAGAAAAACAAGAGGGAATTGAAAGAGCTAAAGCTCGTAAGGAAATGCTGGGAGATGTGGGAACATCTGTTTCTGAGACACTTCATTTACCAATTTTTCATCTACTGCTTACTGCTTTTCATGTACATCTGGTGTCCTGCAGAGTTTTCTGAAGATTCAAACCTCTTAAAACCTTACAAGAGCATTCATACATTATTGAAAATTCAAATACATCCAATACAACATACAACAATTCTGTTATATCCTGTCAAATAATCTGTGAAAAATGGTCACATTTTCTGAATGTACAACTCTTTAAAATAGAGAATGCATTCATTATTTAGATGCCAGAAATTGGTAATGAAGTTTTAATTGATTTTGTTTATGTTAATAAATTAAAAAATGGTAATGAAAAATAGCTTCAGCTGCCAAGTTTTGTTGGAGTGGTGTACTAGGAAAGGTTATGGATGGCTTATTGAGGCATGTTGAGAGTAAAAGTTTTCATAAGGGCGGCTCTTTTTTAATCTGGCTAGGCCACCATAGTAGCATACTAACTGCAGAGGATCTGAAATCCAGAGTTTTAGACTGAGCTGTGGGAAGCCCTTCACATATTTCATTCCCATCAATATGCAGAGCCATATAGGGTCTTATTTAAAGTTAAATTAGCAAATATTTTTGTTATCTGGCAGCAATTAAATTGACTCAAACTATAAAGTAAAAATGGCGGAAAGTCTATGGATCAACATGCACTAAGGCTGTTTTAATGATCTGTTCTAATTATAGACCGCACACATACTAATGCCAAGTTGTTTGAAGACATCATTTCTGACCTTTGACAATGCTAATTTTATCCACTTTGTTATGTGTCAGGGGTGGGGAGGAGGGAAAAAATTAAGTAACACACGAGATGAATCGCGGGATATCTATTAGAACCCAAGTTTATTTACACAGTATGTACAAATCCAATAAAACAATGGGTCAACAAAACTATTCCTGGATATCCTCAATGATAAAATAAATCTTAATCCAACAAACTTAAAGCTCACGTTAACAGACAAATACAAAAACATAACTAAGGGTGTCCTAATTAAACAGGTATCCACGCCCACAATGGCGGTAAACAAATTTAGGATTACAACCAAGCCAAATATTGTCAATCTTATTTTTACTCAACTCCACTCAGCTCAGGGAGAATGTCAAAGCCAAAATAGACAAGATAAACAAGAGAGCCAATATGCTCTGGAATGTTATCACTAATCAAAACCACCAAAAAGCCCTCACAGGGTAACAAACAGCAAACAGTCTAGCGCTCACACCCAAACTGGCGAACTGTGTCCCAATTGTACACAGCTGCCATGAATGAGGGTAATTCAGTGTATTTGAAGGCGAGGCGACGTCCCGATTGGGCAGCCACTGAAGAGCCGGAGCAGCGAGCATCTAATCCTGAAGAAGGAAGATGAAAACCATGAAGCCATCCTCCAGCCAATCACTGGGAGGCACTGGCATAGTCCAATTTACATACACAGCTACAGGCTGGCATGCCTAGAGCCGTAACACACTTCATGTTAACATTAACAAAAAAACCAAAACAAAACACACCATTAACATCATTTGAAAAACATTGTGCAGATTCTAGCTGGTACTAAACTTAAAATTCCAGAGATATAAGGATTCTGTGAAACCAAATAACATGCCATAATTGCTATGAACCAATAACCGATTTAAATAATCTAGCGTAGCAAAACTGTATATTAAACATGCTGTCTAGTTATGAATCAAAACTGACACACATTGTGACTGACTTATTTCATCCTTGTGGTTTGGCCATTCCTTCCATCTGCTCCTGGACCTCTAAGTTGAGCCAATCACACACCAAAGCACTGATCTTTAAGGGATTTTCAATAACATCATGAATTAAAAAGCTTTTGGCATCTGTATAAGATGAAGAAGTTGATGCTTTTTCAATGGAAGTGAGTTTGGAACCAGATATGTTTTATCGCCAGAGTCTAGCAGCCATCAATTGTGTTGCACTTTAGGGCATCTCTGCACAGGCTTCAATATGACACAAGACGGCTTCACCCATCAGCCATAAGATTTAAATGACTTGCAGTTAAAATAAGTTACACTAGCCATCTTGTTCCATTGAAATGTTCCATTTGAAAAACTTGCATCTTGGCAGATGCTACCAAATAAAATATGTTTTACAGACCACTCAGAGGTGTTCAATCAGGTTTTAAATTCCCATGATACCAATTTAATGGAATCTGAAACCTTCATTTAGGAATAAGTCCAATCCATGCAGACTCCACCCCAATACCTAAAGGTCCCAAAGGAGCTGTCACTAACATCTCAGAACCAACAACTCCGGGACACCCTCAAATGTTCTTGATCCACACCTTGACTGGTCAGCACTGTTTTGGTGACATTAGATGATATCCTGGCTGATCATGTGTATGGTCATTTTTTACACAGTTTATAATTAATGCAGCACAATCCTACAACTGGACGCTTACAGAGGGAACTTCTGATAAATACATAAACAGCATGCTCTGTATCTGCTTACATTGTGTATAATATGCAAGTCATTGGATGTATCTACACTCCTTTCAAATGATGAATGTGTAACTTGTTTCCACTATGTAACAGGCTACCTATATTTAATTTTTTAAGTTAAATGAATAACCCACTGTGTATATTATGTTGTATTACAATTGGAACTGGTTTAAAATCTTGATCTGGCGACCCTCTTAAATTATATTAGGACCCCGAGTTTGAGAACCTCTGTCCTAAACTATAAGCAGTCCTGTGGCACATTTTACTGTACTTATGCCCTCTTCTGATGTTTATTTTCTTTTTTTTTTATCCCATTGTCTCCACCTCCTCTGTTATGATGTGCCTCTATTTTTTTAAAAATTTTTTTTAGGGATTTCAGATCAGAGGTCAGTGACTTTCTAAAAAAGAGCTTTGTTTGTGTCGAAAAGGTCTGGAAAAGGCTTACTTCCTCTAATCCAGAGTAATAAGAGGCACACACACAAACCAACTGACTTGAAGCATTGTAGCTTCCCCAGAAGTTACAGCCTTAACAGTATTCCAGGTACACACATCTGTCTGCATCCATTGTCATTCAGTATAGACTCTCACACCTCACTGGGCAACGTGTGTGCCATTTTCTGTATTAACACAGTGTTATCGGACAGAATGACTGCAATCAGTGAAATGTTGTTTTCACTTGCTTGTCATCCTTAGTTTCCGTTGACGAGCGCTAAAGTCTCTTCAGCCAGCAGAGGCTACACTAGTTTAGGTAACCACCTATGACTTTAAATAAAGCTATTTTGATTTTAACCTTAGTCTTTTTGTGTGTGTTTGTGTTTTCCAGGGGGCCCGTGTTTGGGTCAAAGAGAAGGAACAGCTGCTTCCAGCCATCGTTAACTCCTGTGGAGATGGAACTCTGGTGGTCACAACTGACTATGGAGAGGTAAGAAATGTAGCCAAACACAATCTCGCAAACTGCCTTTTTTGATCTTTCACACACAATCTAACCCAGCAAATGTATTGTTGAAACCCTCCTGAAAGTATAAAATATTTCTCAGGCATGTTTCATAAATAATTTGAACAAAATTTACACAAGTCTTTGGAAGTATATGGTCAGGAAGGAGTGATCAGCCAACCTTTGAAACATTTAGTGTATATTATGTTTATGATTAAATGGCGGCAATATTCCAAATGCTGTAAGGACTACCAAACAAAGAGTAACCCAGTAAAGCGCACAGTTTCTACTTCATTCATTCTTATGAATGAAAGGTCCAGTGTTTGTCATCAGCACTGTGCATTTTTATTTACGGAAAGGTTAATGTGATGGTGAAGCAGCTGCATGGATTCATCCTTTCCTGCATGGAGCAATAGAAATTCTTGGTCATGATGCTCCACTTTCCAACTCCAATTCCTTCTTTTTCCTCCTCCTTATCTTCATCCTCATACATATTCAAAATTAATCTCTGACACACATTCAGCATTCAGTGGAGAACAGGAAAGGATAGAAAGCATAATGGAAAGACAAATGCACACGCTTGTTACAGGACGTGAGGACAGTGTTACCCTCATCTGTTCTGCAAAGTAGAACCCAGAGGCTGTCCCAAGCTCAGCAACCAAACACCACATCTGCTGTTAAAATTGTTTAAATGGTTGTTAAACTTATATATTTGTGCTTGTATCTGTATCAGTGCAAAGACATGTTCACGTTGGATTAAATCTTTTTCATGACTGATGTATTTGGCACACAAATGCCCATGCGCTCTAGTTGGCAGCGTTTAAAGAGGGAGCTAATAATAGACTTGCTTCTTTTGCCAGAATTCAAGAGTCTCAACCCTGCCTATATACCCTCAAAGAACACATAGACTCTCTGCCACTGATGTGCAGTGAATTCATGTTTTTTTGGCCTTTCAGAAATGAACTGCCCAAATTCTGCTCTAAAAGCCCCACTTCTCCCTTTGATGCAGCTGCTCCTGTGTTTCTGTCTGATGACACAACAAGGGCAGACAAGCAATTCCCAAAATAGAGGTTATAGAAGCAGGCATTCTCTTTGCTTTGGATTATGAATCGCCTTCCCAACCCCCACCCAACTCTGCCTCCTCTTCCTGTCCTTCCTCTCTGCTAGCTGCTGATGTTTAAATGTTAGCTCTGCAGGAGATAGTGAATATTTGATAGAGTTAGCAGGATGGGGGGGGGGGGGGGGGGGGCCCACACCCTTTCAAACCGAGCCCCCCCCCCCCCCCCCCCCACCTC
>JBAMHW010000022.1:16728980-16741021 GCA_037177495.1 Rhadinocentrus ornatus
TGTCTTTATGCAGCTATCCACCTCAAACAGGTGCTTCTAATTTAGGATAATAAGTGGAGTGGAGGTGGACTTTTTAACGGCGGACTAACAGGTCTTTGAGGGTCAGAATTCTAGCTGATAGACAGGTGTTCAAATACTTATTTGCAACTATATCATACAAATAAATTGTTAAAAAATCATACATTGTGACTTCAGGATTTTTTATTTTTTATTTTTTTTTTATTATGTCTCAAGGACAATTTCAGACCCCTTCAAAAGTGGGAGAACTTGCAAAATAGCAGGGTGTTCAAATACTTATTTTCCTCACTGTATTTATAAAAAAATTTTAGACATACCACTGTGAACTACATTATCTCCATTTATTTCTGTAATAATCATTTTATTCTTCCTAATCTGTCTGCCTCTCTCGCTCCTGTCCTCTCCCCTCCCCTCCTGCCTCATCCTCTCCAGGCTGGCTCCAAAAGGAGATGAAGACTAATGCTAAGAGCACATCTCTGAAGCTGAAGAAACGCTGGTTTGTTTTGACCCACAACTCTTTGGATTACTACAAGAGCTCAGAGCGAAACTCCTCCAAGATGGGAACTCTGGTCCTAAACTCCCTCTGCTCTGTCATTCAGCCGGATGAACGAGTGCACAGAGAAACAGGTGAGGAGGGAGAAATGAATAAAATATGATAAAAGGGCACGTTTAATCAGAGATTATATATAATTTGCCATTTTAGGATACATGCAGATTCATGTTTAACGATTAGAAACAGGATTAAATCCACCAGTAACTGGGTTATATTGGATTACGTTAAGTAGGATTAGCATATTTCGGTCATGAAACTTAAAGGAAATATTTTTCACTTGAATTTTATATAATGAGTGCTTACTGGAGCCTGTTTTCAAAGGTTACTGGAACATCATAGTGTATGGGAGGAAGCATTCCTATCGCCTTTATACTAAGATGCTGAATGAGGCCATGAGGTGGACAGCTGCCATACAAGGAGTCATAGACAGCAAGACCCCAATAGAAACCCCAACTCTGCAGCTAATCAGAGACATCAAGGTAAAATGTTCACAATGATATATTATAAGACATTAGAGATGCAAGAAAGATGTTTTTGTAAGCTGGGTTTCCTCCAAGGGTGGAAGTCACAAGTTTGATCACAAAATCTGACTCATGGAAACAAAGGAAATGTAAATTTCACGTTATGTAGTAAGCATCTAATGCAAATAATAATTTTATTATTGTTTGATATTTTCATTTTAGATTGCTGCTATTAAATTGTTAATCATCAAATCAATGTATCAATGTAAACTCATGCATACTTACACCCATCACTGTGTCTTCTCAGGAGAATAGTGTGAACCCTGAAATAGTGGAGCAGATGTACAGGAGGAACCCCATCCTCAGATACACTCAGCATCCTCTGCACTCCCCCCTGCTGCCGCTTCCTTACGGAGAGGTCACCAGCTGTGAGTGAAACATTTGAAAACAACTCATTCATTCCTCCCTCCTTCTGTCCCTTTTTCTATTCACCATATTTTGCATTGCAAAGCTTTCACTCTTTTATGCATGTTTTTATATAAATATATATATATATATAATCTTAAAACTCACTTAAACACCCAAACAATCCTTTAATACACTTTTATTGATTCCCTTCATGTTATTCCTTCTTTACGGACAATTTGGCTGTTTTCATTGACCTTTTCTCGTTGTTTTTTTCTCTGCGTGCAGTACACAGGCAGCAAGGTTATGCCAGCCTGCAGGATGAGGCAGTGCGAGTTTTCAACTCGCTGCAGGAGATGGAGACACTGGCGGACACAGTGCCCATCATTCAGGGCATCCTGCAGACCTGCCAGGACCTGCGCCCTCTCAGGGATGAGGTAAACTTAATATGAAAAACTGGTTCACTTCCAAGACTAAATAAATTGTAAAAGTTTTTTTGCAATTATTTAACAATTGTGAAGGGCTGACACCTAAAACACAGTATAATCCTCATGTACAAGGAACATTTGCATTATGTTGATATTATCACTAATTCCTATAGTGTTGGTTAAATTTGTAGCTTTCTTAACCTACTTCAATTCTTTTTCCATTTAGGTATATTGTCAGGCGATCAAGCAGACCAATCACGTGCCTCAGCCTAACAGCCCAGCCAACCGGGCGCACTGGCACCTGCTCACCTGCATGAGCTGCACCTTCCTACCCAGCCGAGCTATTCTCAGATATCTCCGCTTCCACCTCAAGAGGTGTGTGTCTGCAATATATATTACACTTCCTTCGTAGCTCATCCTTACAACAAATGCAAACTGAACTGTCCTGTGAATTTGTGACTCAGGGTGCGTGAGCGCTATCCCGGCACAGAGATCGAACGTTACAGCACTTTTATTGGGGAATCCCTGAAAAAGACCAAGACTCGTGAGTTTGTTCCCTCTCAGGAGGAGATTGCAGCTCTGCTGGTGAGACAGGAGATGAGCACCACTGTGTACTGCCATGGAGGAGGCTCATGCAAGATCTCCATCAACTCACACACCACAGCTGGAGAGGTGAATGCACATACACACATGCACACTGAAGGACAGGGATGTAACAACATGAAACTAAAGGATAAGGGGGGAAAAAGGGCAAAATCTAAATTATTTAAGCATTCTTTGGTTTTTTAAAGAAATCTATACAGTCAGGCTGCCGTTCAAGGTCCAATCAGTCAGTTTAAAATGTGTTTTTTAATGTTTCTGCAGGTTGTTGAGAAGCTGATCAGAGGTCTGGCCATGGAGGACAGCAAGAACCTGTTTTCTCTGTTTGAACACAACTCCTTCACAGACCGAGCCCTGGAGAGCAGGGTGATTGTTGCCGATGTTCTAGCCAAGTTTGAGAGGTATTTCTCTATCTTATAGTACAACTGTAAATAGGGCTCTGCTACATTTGAATAGAGCCTTGATCTGTGTGGTAACTTGTTTTGTGTGGGCTTATCTGTTCAGACTGGCAGGCAGTGAAGAAGAGGAAGAGGAGGGAGAGTGGAAACTGTACTTCAAACTGTACTGCTTCTTGGATGTAGAGAGCATGCCCAAAGAGGGAGTGGAGTTTGCATTTATGTTTGAGCAGGTATTATTTACTCTACAAATGCATGAATTAAACATTGATTTTTTTAAGGCAGAAAGAGATTTATTTCTCTCTGATAAAACATTTTTGCTTCTAAATTATTTACCTTTGCATTTCCACTTTGTAATTTGAAGGGCCCAATATTTTAGAAGCTTAAATAAATTATTCTGATTTATCAGATATGTAAAGTCTTTGTGCATGTCCAAACTTATAGCTAAAGCTGGACTCAAGTCAGTCCTTTGGTCAAGACTTGTGTCTGCTGTAAATTCACATCAGCAACTTGTGTTTATATCAAGGTAGTTTCACTCTTCAGTTTGTCAGGAAACTAATATTTTATACTAATTATTTAGGATAAATACTCAAAATATATTATTATTCATAGTTTTATTAAACTCATTTACTGAAAATGTTTTTACCATTTCTCTGTCTTTCTCTGCCTCAGGCCCACGAATCTTTGATAAGTGGTCACTTTCCAGCCTCAGAGGAGACTTTGCAGCACCTGGCAGCTTTACGTCTCCAGTATCTCCATGGTGATGGGGCAGGTCGAGCTGGGTGGAGCTTGGGAAACGTTTATCCCATCGGACGTCTACGCAATCGCATCCTGCACTCCACTAAGCCGGGCGTGATCGCGGCAGGTGGAGCCGGAGGAAGAGGAAGCGGAATATCAGGGGATGGAATAAACATGATGGGAGGACAGGGTGCTATCGGGGTCGGCACAGAAAAACGAAAGACTCCAAGCTTTCTGGATGGCACCCTCAGGAGAAGCTTCAAAACGGGCTCCCTAAAGAAGCAAAAGGTCAGTGTAGGAGGAGGAAACAATTTAAAAAAATATTTTTTTATTACTTCTACTCATATCTCTGTTTTTATGTTGAAAGTAAAGAAGGCAAAAAAAATAACTTTATGTGCCAAAATTCATGTTATTTGTGCTGTCCCGAGCACTGAATAAACGTAAAAGTATTTTAATTATTTAAAAACTTAGAATCCATAGAAGTAGATTTTTTTCAACTTTAGTTAAACTAAGCATTTATTGAATTCATAAAAACACAACCTCTGTTTTTCAAAATGTAAAATATTTTTAATGAAAATAATGACATCATGTTTGGAAATAGCTTAAATGTAACACCAACTGCTGGCATACGGTCCAGCCTCCCTGTGACTGCACAGGAAAAAGCAAAAGATGGATGAATGGATAGATGTACCTCACCTTTCCCTTTCTTTTTCAATATCTCATCTGTGAATATGGAAAAGGGCTGTCTCAACCTCTACCTGGCTGTAGCTGCCAAGCTCACTTTGATAAAAAACAAACAAATCATAAAAACTCAGAACTGTCTTTTTCTGTTAGCATAAAGTTAATAATTATTATTAATAATAAATGCTGATACAGAGTGAGCCTGATGTGCATGAATCGATGTGCTTATATGAGTTTAGTGAAATAACTCTCTTGCTAATGTTCAGTTTGCTCAGTGAGAGGTTGAGCTGTTTGCTGACTGGATTGTTGTCTGAGTAGTTGGTTTTACAGAGTAGTAACTTTTTTTTTAGGTGGAGGAGGAGCAGATGCTGGAGATGTGGGTAAAAGAGGAGACATCCGCCACACGCACAAGTGTATTGGAGAAGTGGACCCGTCTGCAGGGAATGCCTCAGCACCAGGCTATGCTTAAATATATGAGCATCATCAAGGAGTGGCCTGGATATGGAAGTACTCTTTTTGATGTGGAGGTGAGAAATACAAAAATTGACTTTAAGGAATTAGAATAAGAAGTATTTGCATATAAAAGGCCTGACAAGTAACCAATTTGTTTCTTTATATTTCTTGTCTTGTAGTGTAAAGAGGGCGGTTTTCCTCATGATCTGTGGCTGGGTGTGAGTGCTGATAACGTGTCTGTTTATAAACGAGGTGAACCCAAACCTTTGGAAACCTTCCAGTACGAACATATCACCTTCTTTGGAGCTTCGCAGCCCTGCACCTATAAGATTATCGTGGATGAGAGGGAGATGTTCTTTGAGACTCCGCAGGTCAGAGTTATTCGTTCTTTTTAAAACCGGGGTGACTAACCTGACTGTATACTTAATTCATTTTTAAACTAGTGGTAGTAATTTGCTAGTAATTTTCAGTTGATTGACTAATTATTTAATTGTTCCATAGTTTAGCTACCACCTTTTACATGCTTTTTCACACCTCCATTGAATTTCTGGTGTTTTTAAACATATAATTTTATAATTGTATGTTATGTTGTTGTTGTTTTTTTATTTAGCAAACCAATCTAATTATTTTTACTCTCTAGGTTGGAGAAATTACCAAGATCATGAGAGCCTACATTAACATGATGGTGAAGAAACGTTGCAGCATCATGTCTGTGTCGAGTGTGGCCAGTTCATGGGTCAGGTGATCGCTAACAACCAATTACAGCCCTCGGTTCATGCACCAGTGGAAACAGACGCCTTGACCAGCCGTATCGGTTGGTTGGAATAATAAAGGCAGGTACATCAATCAGCTAATCTCCAAGTAGAATCAACAGCAGCGGATCAGCATCAATGGCAAAATGGGGAGAAATGGGTACGGAAGCTAAACTCACACCCTTCTGGTCCGGGTTTAACTTGGGATTAAAAATGAGCATGAAAAAGAGAACAACCTGTAATTTGGGGCTGTCACATCTAATACATAACCTTCAGCTGTTGTCCTGCATGTAGATGTTCAAGCACACTCCAGACCTTTCTCCATTTTTCTTTTTTGGAGTAAATAAAAATTCTGAAATAACAAGCACAACTCAGCCACCCAGACTCAGTCAGCCTCAGGTGGCTCTTCCACCCCCTCCAGCCAGAGAGCCAGAGAGAAGAAAGCCACACTTTCTCCGTTAAATGTGTTTGTCTCTCAGTCCACCAATTTCAAAGTTTCTCTCTTTCTCTTCAGGTCACTTCACTCCTTCTCGCATATTTTTTCTAATAATTAATGCCATTAATGTTAAATTCTTCTGCTTGATTTTTTTCACTGTTGTTCTTGTTCTGTCTTTATTCTTTAATGTCGGCTAAGTACATTTGAAAAAAAAACAAAAAAAAAACACCTACAAGGATTGTTCTTTGAGGCCACAACCCACCAAAGCACACTTTTACGCTCGTCAGTGCCACCGTGTGGCTGCAAGAAGCAAACGCAGCCAAAGGAAGTGGTTTAAAATATTTCTGAGCATTTTATTTGTAAGAAGAAAGAATCTAGAGGTTCGCTGGTCATGTTCAACTGAACACTGAGGGGCTTTGCATGGGGAAGAGCCTACTTTGGGTCCATAAGATAACTTATATCATCCAGATCAGACCATTTATATCTACATATAACACAGCCTTCATAAATCTGTATAGTCACAAGATGTTCACATAAATTAAACAAATGTATCGTTTTTGCACTGTATATCACAAATTATGACAAAGAATTATCAAAAACTATGATGGGAGCTGCACTGTAAAGTCTATAGATGTCATACTAAAAGCAATGTGACACCTGTCATGTAAAATACATGCAAGTGAATGCTGTTAATAATGACCACTGTATGTGTGAATATGATGCCAATGCTGTACATCATTCACTGGCTGTGCCATTCAATGTGAATTCACAGAAATGTACAAATCAGTAGAAACTTAGACTATATTGAGACTGGCTGCTATCATGGTCATGTTTCACTGTGTTTGATGAATTTATCATTGTCGTTGTCTGCTGGAATCACACTGCAGCATCATTTGCAGCCATAAGAACCTGTACATCTTTCTTTGCTTCTTGTTTGTATTTTTTCCCCCCAAACACAAGAGACTTCAGCAAAAATGTGTACAAGCTCCACCTTGTCTGTGTCCAGCCTCTTTTTGAACATTTAGACTTTTATTACTGATATTATTATATGCCCCCACTATCTTAACCACCCGTAAGTGCAATGTTTGGATTGCTGCTGTGTGTGTGCGTGTATTAACATTGTAATGCAAACTGTTGGAAAAAGGGAAATGAGAAAAGACAAAAGATATTACTGACTGTATTTGTTGGAAATAAGATGTATTTACATGAATAATAAGAATGGTGTTGTAATTGTGGGTTTAAAGCAATGGCATGGGATTTCAAGGAGGGTTTAGGGGTTATTTATTACTTATTGTACTGTATGTATTGCAATATTTGTTTAGGAGGATTGAAAATGTACTGGATCATTTTCGTCTTGGAGTAAGAGGAACAGATGAGACTGGAACTACATGAACTCTGAAATGATTTAGATGTGCACTTGAAATACTGAAAGTCAACACTGTTTTGTGTGTATGTGTGGTTTTGGACAGAGATGTGAAAAAGGGAGTCTTGTCACAATATTTCCTGATTATACGGACGGCAACTAAATGACAGTTTTGCTCTTATGTAATGCCTCTAGAGAGCAAAAACACAAAGAAAAGGGTTTCCAGACAACATGTATCCTTCAGAGATACATAGAAAACATGGAGAATTACATTCTAATTTTAAAATACACCGATAAATTACATCTTGAGAGATGTGTTTTTCTTTTTTTATCGTGAGAACCAAGGCTGTAGCAATGATTTTAGAAATGCTGAGGTTATGATAACCTACCTACCTGCTAAAAACTTTAATAAAATAGACACACCCACAAAAGGTTTTTTACCCAGTTGCAGTCACAAAATGCTTGATTCTTTCATAAATACATCTGCCAACAATACTGAGCCTATATTGTTTACTATAAGCATGGTTTTAAGTATTGAATTTAAAACATTTTTTCAGATTAAAAAAAAGTACTAGAGAAATGACATGTGTTTTTAATCATAGCTTCAGCCTTGACATTATACATACAACCCACTGCAATCTAGCCTACAGACTTAGAATAATCAGAACTCACTCAAAAGTTCCAGTTTGAACTTCAGTTTTGGTTTAAAATGTGTATGGAATAAGGAGGAATTAAGTAAATAAGCCATAAATCAGTCTGTTCTAGTTATTAGACATCTATGGCGCTGTCTGTCACTGATATTATACTGAGAGAAGAGCTTGCCCTGTAGCTGCTGAAACGTGATCTGGTTGCTAAAAGGAAGTTAAATTAAGAATATGAAAGATATGATCACAAATCTAACTTCAAGGGCAACTCCAGGGTCCTGTTATCAGCCGCAGGCGGCCTGAGTGGGGCCCGTTCTTATGTTATGCTTCTTATTATCATTCTATTGTAAATCATTGTGCTTGTTGGAGACAAAAAAGATCAAGCGAGAGATATGTGTGTTGTTGTTTTTTTTTTGTTTTTTTTAACTGGCTTTACAAAGTTATGCTTTAATAAATTATTGAAAATTGTACTCTATTTAACAGCTCATTTGTGCACTTATTTTACATTCAAACAGGGTATTTTAACCTTGTTTTCACACGTGGAAACATGTAATCATTTTTCCTGAGAGAGGGTCAGATAAGTATTAATCTAATTATTTATTCAATCTAAATAAAAAATTAAATAAGCTTAGTTTCTTTCTAAATTTATCAGCAGCGAAGAGCCTTATTTTCTTCCCTCATATCCTCTCCCAAAAATCTTATGACTCCCAAGTTATGCTGTCATCTCGTGAGCCTGAGAGAGTTCAACCCTCTGCTGGGAACTAAATGCTACAACAAGACTGCAGTCGCCTTATAAAAAATGGCAGGCTACACCTTTAAGTATGCAATAATTAATTCAATATCACAATGAAAAGCTAAAAAATTTGTTGTTATTCTTCTATAATATGTTCAATTATGATGCATGTCCAAACAAGCAGGCTCCTCTCCAACTCGGCTTCCCTCGCTTTATCTCCGGTGCGTAACGAGCGTGCGTCACAATTTGCTTTCAGTTCCTTCTCGGTAACTTCGCCTTTCCAGTTTGACCTCGGTAGACCAAACATTTCCTCCTGTAGCGCTCTCTTATGTAATTCAGATTTCCTCAAAAATAACTTTTAAAAAGTCGGAGAAGCTGCTTCAGGTGTAAGAAATTGCTGGATGATGGATTTTCGGTTTTTATTCCCTGCTCTCCTTCTTGTCTTCGGTTTGGCAACAATTTTCGCCCAGACTACACCTGGGGGAGGTAGGAATGTGGATGAGTGACTGTGGTGCCTGACAACTTAAAAGCAGCTAAAAACGAAAATCACTTCTCATTTTATTATTAGTTACGTTAACAGCGTCAACTTTGTTTTTTTGGGATAACGAAATTATAGGTTATTCTAAATCTTTACCTTGGTTACCTTTGCCCTGAAATTATGTTATAGTTTTTCATTTTTAGGCAGTCTTGCTAAAAAAATAAAAAATAAAATAAACCATGCCTTTGCAAGTGGACTTTTACGAAAAGCTAATAAATTTGAACAAAACTTTTCATTTTGTGAGATAAATTATCACATATTAATTGGAAAAAAGATTTTTTAGTAGTAGGACAAACAGTGATTCTTTTTTTTTTAAGTTTCTTATCCTGGGACAATGAGGCCTTTTAGCTCCCTCTTAGCCTCCATGAGTGTACAATTATTTCAGGGGGGGATACATGGCTACATTAACACAAACCCAGCTTTTGTCCTGTGTGTCTGCTGAATCTAATATGACTGGTCCAGACCCATGATGTTTTCTGGGCTCTTGTCTCCATAGAAAATATCCCAGGAGGATTAAGTGATTACAAAAAACAGTGCAAACCTAAAACATGTAATCACTCCTTAGAGTTTTAAGCTAAGCTGTCGAGTATGGTCCTTACCCATTTGAACACATTATTTGTAGATATTAATGAATCGTGTTAAATTAATTTACTTCTTTTACTTCTCCTCATTAAACAAACTTTTTAAAAATTTCCACAGAATGTGAGACGAAAAATGGGACGAACTGTGAAGAATGTCTGAAAAATGTGACGGTAAGTCAGGGGAGGAAAAGCTGTTCAAATCTGCTCCGACTGGGCTTGTGCTTTGTGTGTACATGTGTGTTTTTGTGTGCATGCATGACAGAAAAAGAAATGTTGCAGGTGGAGGAAATGTACCTAGAGTCTCCACCTCCTATCGCAGCGCCTGTTAGACTGGTTTGATCTGACTTTAACTAACCTGACGTCCTTTCCCAGACTCCCTCTAAATATTGTGTGTGTTTATCTTGTAGTTTATCCAACAGTAGACCTGACGACTTCAGGGTGCATTGTTTGTTGAAATAAAAGGATCATCCTGTTAATTTTGGGTATTTCTTTACAGTGTTTGTGGTGCATCAAAACTAAGACATGTACAACATATCCAGTGCAGACCATTCTTCCACCCCATGCACTCTGCCCTCTGAATGATGCACGCTGGGGGCTCTGCTGGAGTAAGAAACACACCATATCCATGATAAATAAATGATATATACACTGTGTCGTATAAATTAGAGTTTTTGGTGTTATTTTAGTGGAAAGTCCTTCCTGAAATTACTGTACTGAAGTACAATTTTGAAGTATTGGTACTAATGGTCACATACACAGTTGAGTCAAGCTACAGTTAGTTTGACCAGAACAAATCCTGCTATAGTGGCAGGAATATAAATAAATATATATATGCTCTGTATGTTTTGCTCAGGGTTTTCTAGAGTTTTCCGTGAGTTTTTCCACTTTAGTGTGGAAGAATATGGATATTAAATTCAGGTTTCCAGATATATATTAGGATTCTGTCTAATAGAAATCAGAAGAGGAACTAAAGTAAAAATAATAGAGGTAGAACATGTTTTCTATCTTCAAGGGCAATCTGTTTCTGGTCATTCCTGCATAACTTTTCCATTCTTTCTGTAGTGAACTTCCAGACACTGATAATCACCATGGCAGTGATCGGTGGGGTTGTCATCATTGCCCTGCTGGTCTGTATGTTCTGCTGCTGCAAGTGTGAGAACTTTGGGTAAGTGTACAGCAGACCAACTCTAACATGTTTCATTCAAAAGGAGATGACCACACACAATATGTATATATTAACAAAGACACTTTGGATACTATTTAGTACAGAATTTGAATGTGACTCATAGTAAAAGATAATAATAGTTGTGTATCAGATTTTGTGATTGATCTGGTTCCTGGGTTTTGAGTACCTTGATCCCAATTCGGCCCTATTAATTTCTGATTTCACATAGAGCCTCAAATGTGTGGTTAGCTTGGTTAGCTGTCAGCTTATGTGTGGTTATCTGGGCACATCTGCAGACATGCACTGTGTATTTTCTCACGACCTCAATAAATCCTTGTCTGACACTTTTTTTCTGTGCATGTGTAAGATCCAAAAGATTTGAAGCCAAGATGCAGAGGCAAGACAATAAGTTGAAAACAAAGCAGGATGAAAGGTGAGAATTAATATTAAACACAACTTTGAATGTGTAATAGTGTAAATTGGTCATTATAACACAAACATTTTCTTTATTTCTTTTACTCATAAAAATAATATTTACACAAAATTTCTTTTACTTTAACTATACACTCTTACAGTAGTGAACAACTGTAAATATGGCATGTAAATGCAGTAATGGTCATAAAAGGGCACGTTTCATTATTCCTTTGTTACTGCTTTGTACGAGTCTATTTAATACTCTGAACCAGGGGTAGACAACTCCGGTCCTTAAGAGCTGCAGTCCAGCAAGTTTTACAGGTTTCCCTGTTTCAACATACCTGATTCAAATTGAATCACAGAGCAGAACGTGAAAAGCTGTTGGATCTGTGTCATTTGAATCATGTGTAATAGAGCAGGGAAACATCTAGAAGGACTGAAGTTGCCTACTACTGCTCTAAGCATACAGTAATGGTTAAAAAATGTGGACACATGTCCCATTAAATCTGATGGGTAAGTGTGCCCAAGCATTCAGCTGGTAGTGCACATGTATCATGTTCATTTTCTTTGACACTTGCTGTCCATGTTGCATTGCAAGTCATTATATTAAAGCCCCAGTGTGTAAGAATTACTCCCATCTAGTGGTGTGCTAATATATTACAAGCAACCGAGTAGTGCTCTAC
>JBAMHW010000022.1:16741121-16780777 GCA_037177495.1 Rhadinocentrus ornatus
GATTAAATCACGCCCAGAAACTGGTTTTACTTTGGTCTATTTTGTCTGACTAGAAGGAGGACAACTACCCCCATCCCGTTGACAAATCGGCTGAAATAAAATATGAAACACTAGGGAAAACTGTTGCAGCGGAGCTTTTCTACTGTAGGCTGACTAACAAATTAGCTGTTTCTGGCGTTTTATATAGCAAGTAACAGTAAAAGATCCGAATTAAACGAGAGGATAAAGTAGTTGCTGGACGACCCTGCCCTGTTTCTAATGTAACGGCAAAATAAACTTCACTGTTAGATTGCATTTACTCACCTATTCAGCAGAAAGCTGCAACCTCCACGTTAGCTTTGAAGTCCCTCTCCTTCATCAGCTGCCTTCATCAGGTAAATGCTCCAGTGACGTACACTCTTATTTTCTCCCGGTTATTATTTCTTTTTCTTTTTTTGGCTATTTTTTTCCTCCGTCTCGCAGGCAAAGAGTATAGATGGTCCTCTATTTCAATGTAAGCTGGCAAGCTGAATCATCCACGGTTGTGTTGGCTTGTTTAGACCACTCCCGCACTCTCCCCCTGTCCCCGAAACAGCGGGGATCCGCAGGTAAAACGCACAAGGCTAATAAGTTTGTCCCCTTTCGGCTACTGTATTCAAAGATGGCGATGCAACATGGCAGCCTCTAGTTGGGTGCACCGCCACCTATGTATTTATAAACATCAATTCTAAGTTACGAGAACGCTTTCATTTGGATGGGACTGTGTGAAAGTGGTCTGGGTTTGAGCTTCCTGCTCCAAGCGATGCATGTGCACCTGTGTATAAGCCTCAATTTCCAGACGGCGGATCTCGAGCTATAAACTGCGCTGATACTCCCAACTGTAGCCGTGCCAGTTTCAACCTCAATCTGGCATCCAGCCTTGAGGAACCTGAGCCATTCTCAGAGAGGAACAGATCATACTTGGGGAGAGTGACAGGGGTAGTCCTCCTACCATCTCCCTCGGGAGTCGCGTCCTCGATACTAGCTGAGCCCAACTCGTAATTCTGCTCAGATTTGCTGGGTCCGGCCTCCTCGGACAGACCAGCCACCTCAGGCAACACAGTGGCATCAACTTCAGCACTGCTCAGCACACGTCTTTCCACCAAACCAGCCATGATTATTGTCCTCATGTCACGCTTTAATATATTTTTGGGCATAGGGATGTCATAGCAATCAGCAATTGTAGCCAGATCATCCTTTCTATAACGATCCACCCGATTCAGAGTAGGATTAGCTTTGAACACCTCTAGGTTGAATGAAGCCATGCTATCTACGTAGCCACAGACTTCCACAATGCAGATTTCACTCCTACTATACAACTGAGATTATATTCTTTCACCGTGTCCACAAATACAAAAAGACTCCCGGACGAGCCCCCACTTTTGTTGCGACGTTTTTCCAGAACCTAGGGGTTTTGGGTCAAACAAAAAAGAGCTGGATTACTTTAAAAGAAAATACCAAATAAATTTTATTAAAGCACCGGGTTCAACAATCCTAAATCAACAAAAGGTGTCCAATATTCGGTAAACAGCCGGCAAAGAAAAAAGAAAAACCACTTAACGAAAGGTGTCCTATTTACTTATATCTAATAAGTTATCTTTAACAATAACAATCTAAAACAACCAAAACAGTTTATATATACAAAATGTAATACAAACCAAGAAGTCTTATCACTTCTTTTATCAACCAAAGAATCTTCTATAAACCAAAACAAATATTATTCAATCTATAAATAAAACTTGGATATAAACTTAACTCAAAAGCTACTCAAAATGGTGAGAGCGTAGATTCTCAATTAACTCAAACAAAACCCAGTGTGATTAACTACGGGAAAATGCTACAAGCTCTTACAATAAAACACGAGTGGTTACTCAGACCAGCTACTTTAACGCACAACCTAGAATTGGCGAACTGTGTGCATGCGGGAACACAGCTGCCCTGAATATTGGTGCTTCCTCCTTTTTAAAGGCCAGGAGTCCCTTTTCAATTGGCCATCAATAAGGAAGTGCGGGAAGGCAGTCCACAAATGGCTGAAGAGCTGAGGTTACAGAGGGCGGTCCCACCAGAAGGGTAAGTGGTACAGGCGGCGACCAATCCCGGGGGAAGAGCAGGGAGGCCCCCGTCGAATCCACAGCCAATCACCGTGAAGCAACCAGACAGCAGAGTTTGCATTCCACAACCTCAGGCCACAGGTCTGGGGATGTGACAGACTGTGATTAGACTTTGGTAAAATACGTATTTATGAAAGCAATTCTTGATTTTTCCTAACAAAAAACTACACACTGTACCTTTAATTATTGACGTGTAAAGCAAGATGAGGGAAAATGCACATGTCACACTGTTATCAGCCCAAACTGGTTTATGGCCACATGACTTGTAGACACAAGAAACATAATTTGCATCTGCATGACTCATGGAAGAACATTTTGTCTTTACAGGAGGGCTGAGATGAAACAGAGACATCAGGAAATCAGACAGAAATATGGTGAGCCTTCTTGCTTGCTAACACACATGAATATACTGTATATGGTGTAGTCATTTGTGTTTCTTTGGACGTAACACTTTTATTGAAAATTTTAATAAAATTAGGTTTTTATACTGGACGAAGGCTATTTTTAAGAAAGACGTACTTTGTTATTATGGGAAATGTGTGAGTTGCATAAGAAAATTGAGATTGTGTTCATGTTTATACAGTAAAAATAGTAATGTCACTTAGCATAGGGATATGAAACAAAGGAAACCATTTGCCTGATCAAACACCACAAGGTCCTCAATTTCTTTAACTTTTTTAGTTAAACTACATGAGCAAATGCTGTCTTGTATTGAAAAAGATTTACCAAACTACTTGGTAACCTTTACTGCTGATTTTAATGTGGATTTTCTCAGCATACAGTTGTGAAACCTTTACCATGCTGGTGTGTCATAGCACACAACTAAACCAACTAAAGTTTTGACCACTGAGAAAGATGCCTGAAAGGAAACATTAGGCAGAACTGAGAAAAAGCTGAAATTGTTGTGTATCACATACATTTGTATCATCCATCCAAGCAACCATGCCTGGTGCCTAACAGAAATTAACTTTCTGTAGGTAGGTTATATGTGTCAACGTAGCTTGTATTATTGTATGCCCTCCCTCCCCCCTACAAAATCAGCCTATTTTTCTGACTGTCCTAGATATCGTGCTGGACCCAGTAATGAGTACAGCGTAAATCATGTTGTTTCTGAGATATCTGATGGTTAGTGTTTCCTCCTGTTTGCAGTCTTGATGCTGACTGAACCAACTCCATGTTGTAGCTTCATCTTTAGCTTCCAAACACAGTCATTTTGTTCCTTTTGTCTAATTCTAGGCAACAACACCCAACAAGTTAATGCACTGTGTACCTTTTGTGTTATTTCTCTAGGTCTAAGTGGGCAAAATCCATACTCCAGATTTGCATGAGATCAGTGAACTCGGATTTTATTACACGGACACAGCCGACCATCCACACCTGTCTTCAGGTTGAAAGAATAAATATGACGTAAGAATGAATGTAAACTATACAGAAATCAATCCGCTAATTAACACTTTTCACTCAGTGTATGCTGTTTTGCAATGACCCAAGAGGCTGGGACCAGAGGTTGTAGTCTTCTCCAAAGCTTCCGCCATCAATGCCGTGGCAGAATTTACTCATATTTATTAGTATCTAGTTTAATTCTGCAGAATGGGAAGATGTTAGTTTAGTAGCTGGGCAATTCTTTCCTTTTAGAAAGTCTGTTGAAGCTAAACATTTTCAGATTGTTTTTACTTCTTAATTGCTGCTGATTTTAGCGACGAACAAAAGATTTAACACTTTTTATTGTATATTGTAAAATTATTCTTGTTTCAAACTTCTTAAAGTGTTTTGTTTTGTTTTTTTTATTGCTGCATTTTAAACTAAGAGGGATTCATATATTTGCAAAATATATTCATGCATCCATATGAAAGCTTCATCCTTGATGGATATATAAAGTAATAAATTAAATTTAGCCTAAATATGTTGTTGCACATGTATTTAGTGAAGATGCATAATAAAGCCTTGAGACTGAATATTGTGTCCATCAGTGGCTCTGAACTTCTGCTGCATGTTGGTTACATTTGTGAAAGAAAGCAAGCAAGCAATAATTAAGAAATGTTCTACATTTCTGGGGAAAACAAATTTGTCAGGCTATTAACTTTAAATAGGAGGGGATATTTATTAGCAATCATAATAAATTAACTGAAATTAAATGCTAAAAGAATGTTATCTCTGAGGGAAATTGTAATTTTAGTAGGCTTTTTTTTTTTTATTAGAAAAAATTCATAATTAAGAGTCCAAGTGTTGTTCCACAGGGCTATTTTTTGTTGGCAGGGATGACCTTCTGTACCTTTCTGTGTTGTAGCAGATCTGAAAAAGCCTCTGGCTGAACATAGTTTCTTTACTGATCTGTGTAGAGGGTATGAAGAATTATCCACTATGTTAAGCATTAAATATATTTTTGCAGCATTCTTTGGACAATCAGCTATAGGAGCTCCAAATCAGTCCCTGGCACAGAGCTACAACTTCTGGATCAATTTGTTCGGTTTATTTAAGTCTCGCTCTGATACTGCTGCCTCAACAGATGACTGCAAAGCAGATTGATTTTTTAGGGCATCTTGGTGCAGACTTTGAAGGATCTCGGCTTCCTTAAAAAGCAGAGTCTGCTGATCTTTCTTGTAAGTGGCTTCTGTGTTGCATTTAAAGTCTAATCTTTTGTCCAGTTTCCAGCTTTGTAATAATCTAGAACAGGGGTGCCCAAACTTTTTGCCTCCAAGGACCAAAGTGAAAATGGACCAATGAGCCGTGGGCCAAACACAATAATTTTAAGGGTGAAACACAAATAAATACAAATCATAGTTCATTCAGTCTTTGTTTTAATTATTGTTCTTTTCCATCACTGCAAATAAGACGCTACAATCACCAATATGGCAAAATAAAGTTATAGTTAGAAGGACAACAAACAAATTGTAGGTACTAAAATTTCAGCCAAAAATAATGCAAAATATCAGCATCAAATGATGCATGTTCAACAAGGAAAATTGCTAACACTAGTGGGACACAAGAAGCTAATCTTTGAACATGTTAGGTTCGACCTGGCTCCCTGCAAGGTGAGTATGTCATTGAGGTGTGAGTCAATCTTTCAAGTGTGACATAATCAAAATAGTTTCTTTATCTGTTTAGCAGACCAGATGTAATAGGCTGGTGGGCCAACTGCTCTAGAAACTCTACCTCTTTTCCCAGGATGCAAACAATGTTTTGCTTGCCCCAGTTAAACAGAAACAGGAAACTAATACCCATAAAGTTTGTTTATTAAAGTAAATTTCTATTTAAATTTAATCATGGTTTAACATAGGAAGTTTTATGTCCATACCTGGTATCTACCAGGCTTGTCTCCTCGTTCACTGTGTATACATGTGGCTGTAGCTCAGGAGGAAGAGCAGTCGTCTTCCAAGCGAGAGGTTGGTGGATTAATTCCAGACTTTCCCTGACTATATGTCGACGTGTCCTTGGGCAACACTTAACCCTAGCTTGCCTCCCAATGTGCCAATCGGGGGTATGTGTGTGTGAATGTGACAAATGCTTGATTGATCAAGTTGACTGGAAAAGCGCTGTACAAGTCCATTTACCATTTATATTTTAGCATGCTTGTAAGCTCCGTCTCTACATAGGTGGACTCTTTGTTGTTGTTGTTTTTTAGCTGTATAGTTAACCTATGGTTTCTGATTGCAAATCACCATAAATAGTATGGACATGATGGCTTGAAAACTGGGGCTGAGCTAGTGGGGTGTACAGGGTGGCACTGGCCACCTCTGAAATCAGATTGGACACCCCACGTCTCAGGTGCCACCTCTGGTGATTGACAGGTCACTGAAGGAAGAGGACAGAAATAAGTTTCCAGACTTGCATGAATCACCAGTGTCACTACACCAGTTTAAAGTTAAAATTAGTAATCCTTAAAAAAAACATTTGCACAGTTCTAGAGGAGTTTTTGGCCTTGTGCAAGTACAACTACCAAAGTTATGTAAGGCTATTAATCTGATATTTGCATGAAGCTACGTAGCAGTGCTAATCTAGTTATATGGTAGAACTAGATGAACCATGTCATATTTAGTTTTCAGTGAGTGTATTAAGGGTCTCACGTTAACTCAATCAAGATTTTCACACTTAGACCACACCCTCACTGTCTCTCCCTCCACATTATAAAAATAAACTATAAAGAATGCTAAAAGAGTATCTCAATATCCACATTACTTGGTGTTGACTGAGCTGGAGCTACATGATCTGGTTTAATTTAAACATGAAGCTAGCAAACCTAGTTGCTGATTTTAAAGTAAGATGTAGCATTAAAATGTGGAGAAATATAGCCTGAAACCAGTCTAGCTTAACTCTTCTATTTGTCGGAATGAATTAGGAAGATTTGTCCAGCCCTTTGGCACAGCTCAGCACTGAAGCTGCATGCACTTAAGGCCAAGATGAAAAATGATGATGAAATCGTGATCTCATAATTAAACAAAGGACTATTGTAGGGAGGGGAAGGGGGGGAAATGCACTGCCCTTTAGCACTACACAACATCACCTGTGTCCAACTGGACTCGCAGCAGTCTGACTATGATGTCCCCTCATGTTTGATTTCTTTCTTGTGTTGTTCTTACTCAGATGTAAGTCGCTTTGGAGAAAAGCATCCGCTAAATGACTGTAGAATAATTTTGTACAAGATATAAGAATTTAGAGAAAAGGAGATATTTCTAACTTTTTTAGGAGGAATGAAACAGATCAGGCTGAGACAAATCAGCCCCATTGGATCCAGTCTACCACCAGCACCAGACAGCAATCAGAGCTGCTAGGAGGAAAAGCCATTGGTCCCCCTACTAACATGTCAAGTTCCACAAAACTCACCCCAAAACAACCAAGTTACTTTTCTATGGAGCATTTTGAACTTGTTGCAAATATTTCCGTTTGAGTGTGTGTGTGTGTGTGTGTGTGTGTGTGTGTTAGAGAAACACAATAATTTTCTCTCTTAGTATATGGCCCCCCTGTGAAAGCCTTTTATACGCGCATAGTATCTGTGATAGGGTCAGTGCAGCTGACGGCTGTGAAATGTGCTGTCACACGAGCGTATGGTTACAATGTCATGTTGCAGTTTCTCTTTTGCAGCAACCACACAAGTTCAAGCTGCAGAGAATCATAAAAAGAAGCTCAAAAAATCTGGAAACACAAAATCAAACCGACCAATGACAAGGGAGTACTTCCTGCAGCAGTGCATGTCAGGTCTGAAAGAGCATACATTGGTGACGCTGCACCTTATGCAGATGCCGCACAAGTATAAATCCAGCTTAACCCAACCTCTGCATATACATAAACATATATAAATCCCTATAACACCAAACGTATCATGTGTGATACATGACTTTTTGAGCCCTCTTCATAATCAGTGTGACAAGCTTTGTCTTTAAAAACCCATTGCATACAATTAATTACATGATTAGGCACCAGGGGGCAGTCAGTATTCCAGAACCTCTAGCACAGGGTTCTCCAATTCGGTCCTATGAGGGTCGCAAATCAGCAGGTTTTCCATGTATCCCTGCTTCAACACACCTGCATCAAATTAAATGGATCTAATAGCCAATCAAGTTCTGCACAATGCTAATTAATTTGAGTCAGGTGTGTTGAAGCAGGGATACATGAAAAACCTGCTTGATTGCGGTCCTTGTAGGACCGAATTGGAGAACCCCGCTCTAGCAGATTGCCACTACTAATGAATGAGACACTCGTGATTTTTGAGGATGAACTTTGCCAATTTTGAAAAGGTTAAGGTAAGAAAAACATTCTTATTTTTACTGAAACATAAATATGAACAGTCACTGAGTTGTTGCAATGTGAAATTACTTAATATTTTATAATTAATGTTTTAGTAAAACCATGTTAAAAATGTGTATCAATTTTGATACAGTGGGTATATAAGGTTGTGTAACTCTAAATCAGTAAATTGTCATTTCATTGAATTTCATGAATTATACATATCATTAAGCAACATAGTCTTAATTTTCAAATAAACTGATTAAATGTTTAAATGACATAATTTGGTACATCGCGCATTTACAATATGCAACTTGTTGTACCATGATTATGCTATAATTTGCCATCAAATCAAGTTTATTTGTATAGCCCTATATCACAACAAAGTTGTCTCAGAGGACTTTACAGAAAGAGGTGTAAATAAACAAACAGAATCAGAATGGCGCCATTGCTTTTTCATTTCATGATGATTTTCACTGAATACTAAAAAAAATTCACAACAACCTGTTTGATCTGTCTGCATGTTACAATGGTACAGGAAATTGCAGAAGAAACAAACTTGTACTGCATGCAAGTTCGTGGGAGGAGTGGACTTTCTTGATATGGTATCTGCACTTTACAAGTTCCACTTCAGATCCCGAAGATGGTACATATACATCTGGTGGCACACTGGTACGATGGCATTGATCAATGCATGGATCCGCTACAGGAGGGACTGGGAAAAACTGGACCCCAAGCAGAAACCCCTGCCGCTGAGAAGGTTTCAGGCTTCTGTTGGCAGACCACTATCCTCTCCAGAAGGAACACCAACACCCCCCCATAAGTGGAAAACCACTGGGGTGCCCCCTGATGTGAGAAAGGATGGCCTTGACCGTTTCCCAACATTGGAAACACGACAGAGATGCAAACACTGCACAGGCCACTTCTCCCATGTCTACTGTGAGAAATGCAGAGTGCATCTCTGCTTGGACAAGGAAAGACACTGTTTTCAAGCTTTCCACCACTGAAGATAAAAAGGTTGTGAAGCACGAAATGAGTCAGAATAAGTGAAATGTTCATCTTCCATTCTGCCAGTTACCTTGGTGTTAGTATTTATTTGTTCAACAAAAAAGGAAATTTGACCATTGTGACCGGATGTATTAAAATTGATACAAATGAAAACTTACAAATGAAAACTTACCCCATGTGAGGTTGGCCCTGGGTAACTAATGCAAGACAATGCTAGACCTCATTTGGCTGGAGTTTGTCAGCAGTTCCTGCAAGACGAAGGCATTGATGCTACGGTGTGACCCGCCTGCTCCCCAGACCTGAATCCAATTGAGCACATCTGGGACATCATGTCTCGCTCCATCCACCAACGCCATTGTAGTGTGTTTTTCCACTTTAATTTTGAGTGTAACTCCAAATCCAGACCTCCATGGGTTAATAAATTTGATTTCCATTGCTAATTTTTGTGTGATTTTTGTTGTCAGCACATTCAACTATGTAAAGAACAAAGTGTTTAATAGGAATAGTTCATTCAGATCTAGGATGTTATTTTAGTGTTCCCTTTATTTTTTTGAGCAGTGTATATGTGTATTTTAGGCTCATTCAAAATTTTATTTAAAACAACTTTAAACATTTACTTTAAAAAAGTTGATAAATGAATGTTTAGCTCTGCATCTCTTCAATATTAAGGTCACATTACTCATTTTACTGGCAGCCCAAATATGGCTATATTTCCCAGTTCTCTTGGAAAGCTGTTCAAAATCCGCAGACTCCAAAACTGATCTAACCTGCATTGCTTCCTTGCTGCGCGTGATCGAGTATTTTGCAGAGATGCGCGTCCCCGCATCCGCGCTCCCGCGGCAGAAAAAAAAAAAGAAACAACACGTGGCCTTCTCAGACCAATCATTTTTTTTGTAACAGCGGTCCTATGCGCGTACCCGTCGGCTGGGGAGAAGAGAGGACAGAAGGCGGCAGGAAGACAAATAAAGCCCCATAACACACGATAGAGAAAGCCCTAACACAAAACACCGCAGAAATGTCAGAGGAAAAGCCAAAGGTAAGATGATGAGACCTAAAGATATTTTTATTTGTAATGAAAATGGAGTCCAGCTCCTGCAAAACCGTTTCTCAGATGTGCAACGTAAAATGGCCTGGTTTGCACGTTTCTCTTATTCGGCGCAGTGTTTGTTTCGCAAATGAATGAGTTCCCGCACACACTTTCTTACCCTTAAAATACGCTTAACGCCGCCCAGCATCAATGAAAATAAGAAATATTTGTCCTACTAATTTGCCAATTTGAATGTTGTTCGCAGAATTGTTAATTACGCCATGATTGTCATTTGCGGATTTTTTTTTTCCTTTGTCGAATCGGGGCCACGCTACACCCGCAACGCCGCAAATGCCGCAGTGGCAAAAGTGCGCAAATGAGGTTGACGCACTCATTTTAAAACGTACGTGGACACAGTATTTAATCTTCATTTATTCCGGTGCTCCTTGACCACGCCACAACCAAACAAAGCTGATGGGAACATTAACCGGCAGCTAGCTCCACATCAGCCCTGAAGGGCTAGCGTGCCATCTACCTTGTACCCGTGCTAATCATGCTAACGTTAGCACCTGTGTCTGACCAAAGCGCGAAAATTTGATGAAGTCGTTCACGTTCAGCTAATGTTACCGTGCCCCCTATCCCTTGTGTAATTTAAAAAACAATTTTCGTGATAATTTTTAGTATCTACATATATTAATTTATTTCAATAATGGATTAGTGGTTGATCAGAAAACAAAAGTTAAAAAAAATCTGTTCTGAAAATTGTTGAGATGAAATCAACACCCATGCTGTTATGTCCATCCATCTATTATTGTTGTTGCTGTTACCCTGTAATCGTGGCCCCGGGTTAGGAAGATGTTTGATCACATCTGAAATAGCAGGGAGTTGTTGTTTTTTGTCAACACATATCATTAAAGTATAATTGCAGGTTTATGCTATTGCAGCTTAAACGCAACACTAAGTGGGTCACAGAACCTGACGGGCCATGTTTGTGTCTGAACTCAAGCAAAATATTGTAGTATATATTTTTTTCTACCCAGTAGTAGTATAATGGGGCTATTGCTGTTTTAACAACTTTACAGTGGTGTCTTGCCTTATCTGAAATTAGTTTAAGTTACAAGATGTGTGTAGCATGTGTAGGTAAATGCATATTTCATCTAGAAATACCACGATAACTGATAGAAGTGTAAGCTTCTAACTATAGTGTCTGTTATTTATTATTGTAATTAAAAACCTGCTGTTTTATGCAGTGTTAAACATGTTTGCCTCTGCAGGAAGGAGTAAAGACTGAGAACGATCACATCAACCTTAAGGTTGCAGGGCAAGATGGGTCAGTGGTCCAGTTCAAAATCAAAAGACACACGCCGCTCAGCAAACTAATGAAGGCATATTGTGAACGGCAGGTGAGCTAAAAGCCTGAGTGGCTGCTCTTATTAAATTCCGCCTATAGGATGTGTTGTTCAATAGTCCTACTAAGCAGTTTTGCATAGCTGTTCTTCCAGTAAATGTTTGAACACGGGTTTAATTTTATTTCTCTTACTATGCAGGGTCTCTCAATAAGGCAGATCAGGTTCAGGTTTGATGGCCAGCCCATTAATGAGACAGATACACCTGCACAGGTAGGATTTAAAGTGTATTTAAAGTTAAATCACTTCCTAGACATGTATCATCCCTACATAATTTTGCCTTAATCATTTCTATTTGTTAATGGGTTATATGATCTAATGTCTTTTTCAGCTGGAGATGGAAGATGAAGACACCATAGATGTTTTCCAGCAGCAGACAGGCGGGCGCTGCTAAGCCCTACCCATCTCATTGACGGCCACCTTCAGGCCACACCCTCAACCATTCTCACTGTCTCTCCCTCCCCATCACTCCTCTCAGTTTATAATTATTATTATTATTATTATTATTTCAGTTTAAAGATGTCTGTCATGCTTTTTTTTTGCCAGGTGTGTAGTAGGGGCTCCTCAGCTGTTTATGTGCGGTCTAAAGCTGGGTTTATACTTGTGCAGCGTCTGCGTACGGTCGGTTATGTCATCACCATCATATGTGCCGCATAGGTCTGCGGAGGCTCGGCAAGCCCCTTTTTCAGATCTGATGTGCACCTATGCTACACAGACGGTTACGCAGAAGTACTCCCTTGTGATTGGTTATTTTGGGATCACACGTTTCTGGATATCTGGATCTTCTCGCTGAATTGAGAGGCTGATCGAACTATTACTTTGTTTGCTTCCACAAGCTCATGAAAACATGTTGTGGTTTGACGTGTAAAGTAAACAGGAAATATCTGTTTACTTTACACGCACCCCCTATGCTCGAGTGCGAGAGCACACTTCACCAGCATCAGCTTCCATATGAACGACCGTATGCAGATGCCCTGCGAGTATAAATCCAGCTTAAGTCAGGACTTAACTTTTGTGTCTACAGTCTTTGCTGGCCATTCAGGGCAATCGTTTCCTTTTTGCGCTGCAGGCTGTAATTGGACCAACAGCTCATTGCCGCTCCTCATGGTTTAGCGCTGTTTCTGATTCACTGTCCAGTGAAAGCCTAATATCCAGTAGTTTGTCATGGTTGCATCTATTAGGGTATGAAGCTCTGCAAGTTTGTGTCCGGGAGTCACAATCCATGTGCATGAAAATATTTTGAAGTGGAAGCACTGTCTAAACTCGATAAATACCTACTTGCCATTTCATTTTGCTTTCTTGTTTTTTTGTTTTGTCTGAAAGAAGTCTGTCATGTATTTTAATACTCTGCATTTTAGATGCTTTTGCATTGTTTGTTTTTTTGTACTTTGCCTCTTGTTTTAAAAACTTAATGCCCACAGAACTTTTGAATTTATTTTCTTTCTTGTACAGAAGTATCGGAATGTGTGTTAGATTAAAAATTGTTGGGCTTGGACCAATAATCCAAAGACAGAACGTCAGCCTCTTTGATGTACATCTCTGCAAGTTCAAAACTGTCTCACTTTAAGGTGAATTGCACCAGTGTTCCTTTCCTCTTCCACAGCTAATAATTCAGAAAGACTGGTTGTCTGTGAGGCCGATGGCTCCTTGTTCAGACAGAAATGCTTGTTTAGGGAACAAAATTATAACATTGAGGTACATTCTTAGTTGGACTGGGTTGACGTCTAATTTTTAAGGATAGTCCTTGGAGGCAGAGTATGTTACATCCCCGCTCTCTATTTTATGAGTTGTCCCTAAAAATGTTTCTCAGTGCTGTTTTTGGGGTCTGCTGTCTAATCTGTATTTTTATTCGGATGGACTGGTGTTTGAACTGGCACTAGATGGGCTCTGAAGGGGAGCAGCTGCGAGTTTGAGCAAGTTCACCCAACAAAACCAGAATGTTGATGTAAACGCTTCAGACACTTCTCACTCGTATTTCCACTGATAAAATATTGTTTTCTCGTGTTTTATTTAAAACGTGCTGCAGTGTTAAAGTGGAGATATCTCGGTAGTTTTGAGTGTCTTTGCTAATTTACAATTCAGAGAAAGGTGTGTGTATTTTGTTGCATATCAGGAGAACAGGGAGACCAGCCAATAAAAATTGGGAGATGAGTGTTCTTTATATGTAGGTCACAAAGTTGGTTTTATTTTACCTTTTTTAGGACGTGACACAAACTTTGATTTTATTTTCAGTCAGGGTAAAATGTCTGCTGCTGAAGCAGCTAGTTCTTGAGCTGAAAACCTGCAAAAATGCAAGCAAATTTAGGGGAGTTATATCCTGACAGTTGTTGTTATATTTGTTATCATGTAGAAGAGGCTGCACCTGTCTTTTTAGACACCAGCTGATCAGTTGAGTGCTGTAACAGGTTAAGAGTTCAGTAAATTCACACTTGCCAAACAGCACAACAAAAGGACAGCTGGAAATATGTTCCTCAGTCTTTTTAGACAGGTGCAGTCCTTTTCCCACTTATATATGAAACTGTCTTCATCCATGTTTTTCAGCTGTATTTTTGTATGCATTCTATATAATAGTCGCGTTAATGCCAGTATCCAGACATTTTTTGTAATGAATATATATACCTGCCTTCTGCCATTACAAACGCTCATTTTGTGGTTCACTTTGACCAATGGGACACTTTATCCGACGCCCCCGATTCATCCTTCTTCAGTCATTAACAAACATCTGTCAAACTTTTGTGGTATAGAGATGGTAAATCTTTGTGCCACAGGCCTCTGCACGAACAAATCACAGGTAATGGTTGTGATTTCAGCTTTTCTTATATAAAATAAGAGCACAGTTATCAATGCCAACAGCCTTCCACCTACATTGTAAGAACTGAATTAGCTGGACAGCGGTATTTTTGGCATTCAGCTTAACTTCACTATAATGTATGAAGAACGGGTTCCAGGTCTCGTCATGTTATTTGTTTCTCTACTGATTTGTACATTATTTGTGGTCTTTTACTACTGTATACAATAAATATAGTTTGGTACTCAGATTTGCTCTTGGATACTTCATTATTTTTGTGTACTTTAAAAGCAGGGCAATGCAGAAATGTTTGTTCTGTGTATAAATACTCCTATACTATACTAACATTGCTTCAACCAATCAGTGTATGTATAGTTAGTTTTTTATGTGGGATATTTGTGTAACTTCAGGGGCAGATCAGGCACTTTTTTTGCTACTGAACATTATCTGTAAAACTTGGATCAATTAAATTAAGCCATATTACTGTCTGGTTGGAATTTACAGTATCACTTTAATTCACGTTGGTGTTTGGGTTTTAAAATGTTTTTTTTTAGTAATGCTGAGATTTATACACATACGCTGAGGGCTAGATGATGCACTAATAACCGTTAGATGGCGCCATTGAGTTATAATCGCTTGTGTAGCATAAGAGAAAAGTAAATTTTTAATAAATAAATGTACTGAAAGCCAAATCATAATGTAGAAAAAAAGGTGATCTATGCGAAGACAAATGGATAACTAGCCCTGTGTCAGTTTGTATCAAAGGATGAATACATTTAATGAACAGGATCAAGCAATGGTTGCACCCAGCAGGACTCGAACGGTGATAAAACTGATGAATCAAACCTGGGATAAGGAAAAGCTTGCATGTGTGGACTATCTACAAAGATGTTTGCAACTAAAAAGGAGTTTAACACCCACTCACTACCTTGTCTGACAGGAAGAATGATTAATGAATGGATAAAGAAAATGAAGTACAAAGCTTATATCTAGCATCGTGATCTGTGTGCAGTCTATGATCTTCTTGTGCGTTATGAAGATAGGCATAGTGTATTTGCCTTGTAAATATGCTGGTTGGTGAGCGGGAGGGTTCTCAGAGAGGACCTGGCTCGTGTGCACCTTGTATGAAACTGTAGTCTATAGGCTTTTAAAGATAAGTTCACTCTGAGAATTAATAAGATTTCCAATAAGTTATACTAACACGACTTACAGGAAAACATTTAGGCTGGGACACATACTTTGTTCTTTGGAAATATAAAGATGATAAAAGTAATCTCAAATCCATCCAGTCCATACTGGACCAAAGGTCACGTGTCTTTTGATGTTGGTATTTGGCTTATTTTCAGTAATAATAATAAAAAGATTTAGTGTTTGCCTTTTGATAGACATTTTCTACACAGTTGCAGGCAGATATTATGTCTACCTGCCAATCTGCCACTCTCAATGTTGTAAGCATGAGCGTACACATACACAAAATAGAGCAGCCCCTCTGGCAGATCTGTGTCGTCTGATTTGTGGTTGAGGGAGGATGACTGACAGCCTGGTTAGTGATTTGCATGGCTCCGATGTTTAAAAGGAGCTGTAGGTGCAGGATTCTCCTCTCAGATGAGCAGATTTCTCAAGCACAGATGGAGTTCTTTCCACCTCTGATACTAATGGACACATGAATCAAGTAGGTAGCCAGAAAAAAACAAAACCTTTTTGCTTTTGTTTTCTTTCCAAGTTTGTTGACTTCATATATTTCTTTGGGAAATTTTCACTATAATCAATATGAAGAGGTTTTGTTTTGTTTTCTCTTAAGATAAAGAAAAAGAAAGCAGTACATTTAAATTGCAAAAGATCTTCAACATGGAAACATTCCTAGTTGCTGGTGACTGAAACAAAAAGACTTCCCACGATGTCAGCGCTGATTATTGTACTTCTACTGGGTTTATGGTTCTCCAACACAACCACCAACACATGGAGACAATGTACAGGTATTAAACAATTTCATTAATTTTGATCTCTTCTCAACTTTATGCTTTATTGCTTCAGTTCAGTTAAACACAAATGATGTACAGTTTATAATTTTCTAGTGAATTATTTATGGTTCCATCCAAAGCCTAGAAAGACCCTCCAGCTAAAATTCTTTAGGTTAATTTTAACTGTCTGCATCTGCTCAGTGGGAGTGCTTGTGTATTTGTGTGTACCATATTAAAGTACATTAACATCCACAAGCAAGTACAGACACTGGATGTGGTTCGGAATCCATGACAATACTATGCACATCAGAGAGGGTGTATGAGGAATGTTTATGTGGCATTAACCTTGGGGTATCTCTTTTCCAGTGGTCTCATTTTCCAGACTATGATATATTAAAAAAAAAGAACCCCACCCACATTTCATTAAATTCCACCACATCCTGAGGCTTTTTCTCACACACCGTAATGGAGTAAAAGGGCAATTTAATGTATTTATTATAATTTATAGTTGTGGTTCACAATTTTTTAATTGTGTCCCCTTAAAAACAAAGCTACACAGAAGCAGAACTTATGATGGAAGATTAATTCAGACCACACTGTATTATGCATGCTACTTAACAATACATATTTTATAATTATTGATGCACAAATAGTCAAAATAGTTTCAGCTCTAGTTATGAATACAAATGAATTTTTTCATCTTTTGCAAATCATTGTTTTCAATAACATTTTCCTACATTTGCATACATCTGCAAAAACCTGTAATAAAAGCTGCTGGAAAATGGTTGTACATTGCTCTAAAGTAAGTAGTCATGAGAGAGTAGAAATAGTAAGAAATATGAAGGTGTAAAGTAAAAATACCTCAAATTTGTACTTATAATACTTTCTCCTAAAATAAACTGTTTCCCTCCTCAAGTTTAGTTTGATCACATTTTGAGAAACTGGGGGGGCTTGAAATGATCTTATTCTTTGTTTATCATTCCTTTAACCCCCTTTTATTTATTTTGCAACCCTTAAGTCATCAACAACTGGTCTTTTGTGTGAAATGTACAGTCATTTATATTCTTATTTACCTCAGATTTGGTTCCCCTGGATCTGCTGTCTTTTGTTCTTGAGAGGGATACCTCCAAGCTTGTGCCTGGGCTGCGTTTGAAGCAAGCCGCTGGGGTGAAGGGTGTTAAGTTTCTGAGCCCTGATACTGCCATGAGCTTTCCCTCATCGCAGCTTCTGGCGAACTGTGACCTCTTCCCCAAAGAGTTCTCCTTTGTTCTGACGTTAAAAATCACTCGCATTGCACCCAAGGTGAGCATCTGTCAGGAAGTGTTATGCAAGTAGAAAAATAAGTGGAATGGTGGCAGAATTATTTAAGTTTTTATAAACAGTGATGTTTAGGTTAAATGTAATTTACTGTATGACAGAAGCAGCTTTTGCCTTCAAAATATTTTGAATAAAAACTGAACTTATGTACAATATTTGATTAAATATACCTATGTTACTTCTATAGTAGATTTTTAAAGTTGTGTTTCTTTGTCACAGAGAAATGAATATGTCCTTTCATTGCTGGAACCAAACAATGAAAAGAAAAGTACAGCTGAGGAGAAAAAAGACATTTTTGGAAGACAAGAAGAGAAGCGTTTAATTAAAGGAGATCCGCAGAAGGAGAAGAAGCAAGTCAAAAGCAACGAGGAGCCTGGACGGATCATCCTTGGGCTGAAGATGTCACAAAAACATCTGCACTTCCTTTACAAAGGTCATGGTGAGGCTGTGGAGTCCTGGGTGTTTCGAGGCATCCAGCTAGATGATAACCGGTGGCACACTCTTGTTTTGGCTGTTGGTCAGGATCGCATGAGGCTCACAGTGGACTGCAGCTCACCTCTAGAAATGTGAGTTGATCTTGACTTTTTCTTTCTATGCCCTGATTTCTGTCCATCAAATCTTCCTTTTCCCTTAAGGCGTAGTATATCTTTCACCGTAATAAAATGCTACTGCTCCAAATCTACTTGCACCCTGCAGTCATATCACAGTAGCTTGACAGTAAGTGATAGATGATTTTAGTGGAAACTCCCCTCTGTTGTGCAGAAGGGTGCAAAATCTATAGCAATTACAGATGTAATACAATTCATGGCTCATGTTCTAGTGTTTCTGTCTTATAAGCTGAAAAGAGAACACCGACTTTAATTACAGAGAATTTAACAAATTTACAGAAGAAAAACAACTTACCTCAGCTATTAAAAATAATGATCTTTTACTGCAAACAGTGTTCCCTCCAGGCCTTTCCCCTCAGACCTCAACTTTCAGGGATCCAGATTCCACATTGGCAGTAGGGGGAGATGGAAGGGCTTGTTTTCAGTAAGTTGCATTTGTGTCTAAAACTGTGATAAAATTCCCGACAATTAAGCCGTCATCTTAAACCACTTGTTAATGAATGTCTCATGTGCTGCCCCATGTTCAGGGCCTGCTGCGACAGCTGGTTCTAGTGCCAGGCTCAGATGCCACACATCAAATCTGCCCCTCGGCTTACCCCCAACTGGCGACTTTGTCAGTGCCACCTCTGCTTTTAGATCTGTCTATCAGACCAAGGAAGAATGATAGACAAATGGCATCCTACGGTAATTTACACATTTGATTCACAAAGAATTAGATAGAATAAAAACAAGAAATTAATTGCTTTACTATTTTGCATCATTAATATAATCTGTAAGAAACTGAGGAGCGAGTGTCAGTGGGCTTGGAGAGGTTGTGCTCAGAGTTGCTACAAGGCCAGCTGTGGTTTAATCCGCTCAAGAAGGGTCTCTACCTCTGTGATGGTTCACAGTGGATCACTGTGTTGGAGGGTGAGAAACAGAAAAAAACACACGTGTTTTTTTTTTTTTCTTGTTTGTGTGAAAAGTCACAAAATCATCTTTCCATTCACACAGATCATAAAAGGTTGGACTATGTATGGGAACATCAGGTCCTCACCACCAGCTCAGAGACTCATGATATAGAGGTAATCATACACCTTTGTGTATGTGTTGTGTCCAGACTGCTATAATTCTGTTGGAGTTTTGTGATATTAAGACCAAGGATGGTAGTATTACCATGCAATTGCTTTCTTGTGGAAAACAAAAAAAGATTTTAACTCTTTCACACCTCACAGAATCTCATATAAAACAGTTGGGAACTGTCTTCATTTTCAATATACTGTCACAATTTGGCTTTTTTCTGTTCTCCAGGTGTTCAAGGTACCTGGCATTGGACTCATGGCTGCTATGGCTCACCGGTCCTCATCCTTTGGCTCAGCTGTGTATCTATGGACCCACTCAGGCTTCCAGCTATACCAGAATATAAGCACATATGGGGCTCTGGCTTGGAGACATTTTAACTTGGGCAAGAAGGTATAAATATTTCTTGTATAAGTCACTTATTTCTTATTAGAAGCTCTAATTGAATCCATTTCCCACTTGTTTAATTGTTTTTATTGCAGGTATATCTTGTGGTGTCTAATTCTGGGGCCAAAGCAGATAAGCAATTTAATAAAGAATCTGCAGCAGAATTTTCGGTGATTTACAAGTGGAGCAAACGAAGAAAAAAGTTTGTGCGGTTTCAGACTCTGCAGACCCACTGTGCACAAGACTGGGAGGCATTTAACATCAATCAAAACACCTATCTTGTTGTAGCAAATCACAGACAAGGTTAAACAACACATTATGTATATAAAATATTACCTTTTACCTGCAAGTTTCAGGCATAGCAAAAATCAACTACAGTATTATCTCTCTTATTTCAGGTAACCATAATCACAATATAAACAGTGTGATATACAAGTGGAACATGTCAACAAAATCTTTTGAAGCCCACCAGATGCTACCAACTTCAGGGGCATATGACTGGGAGTTCTTCACAGTTGGACCATACTATTTCTTGGTAGTTGCAAATGCTTTTGATGGAGTGACCACTTCTGTAGACTCTGTCATCTATGTTTGGGTTAATGGAAGCTTTCAGGTGTTCCAGACAATCAAGGTATGTGGTGAGAACACATTTGCATAGAAAAAGATGTAAATGACCTTTAGAGTACAATATCCTGTATGCGTTTACTTAAAAAAATGTGCACCTTACTGTACATTACTAATCTGAAGTCTATTTTTAGCATAAATGGAGTTTAGAGTTAATAGCACCTTAATGTAGCACATGATTTCCATACCATTCATCTTCTTACCAGCTGGACTTTGATTTCCTCTGATGAGATCTATATCTCTGAGATGAGTAGGAAAAACCATATTGTCTGTACAGGCATAACGAAGGGCATACAAAGATAAAAGGGAAACAAGATGGGAAGTGTGTTAATTTATTCAAGGCAGAGCCAAAAATAGACTGTGTGGTTTGGCATGATTTGTTTGAGCGATGGCAGTGCTTTGTAACTGATAGTGAAAAATTTCTTTAACTCTTGCCACATTTGATGTGAGTGTGCTGACACATTGATAGCCACGTGACAAAACACTGAGAGATGTGCGATTAAGGGAAACTCCAACACAGATGTAAGGATTCACAAGAACGCCTTGGGGCCTCTTGGAAATAAATTACCTGAATTCATCTGAGAAGAGTGAGACTGCAGGCGTTTGACACCTTTTGGCAACATGAGCTGTGAAGTTCAATGATGCAATGTCAAGTTTCTTCGTCTACAGGATGACTACTAGAAGATTTTGTGCAGACAAAATTGGTTTCAGACATACCAGACTAACTTTTGACTTTTTCTTAACTTTTTGTCTACATAAACACTATTTACACAATTCCTATTGGCACATGTCAGTTCAAAGCAGTAAACACAAGCTCTGTTATTGACATTCATCAGGAAACCACTCACAAACAATTCTGTGTTGATTTTCAGTGACCCTTCCCTTTAATAGGAAAAGTGGATTCAAAACAAATAGTTTGCACTGATGCCTTTTTGGTAGATCTAAATGCACTTGAGCTGTAACATATTAAGCTACTAAGCCTACTGAAAAACTGTATCTCTACATGAAGCTTCTGTCATATTAATTATTACCCTCTTTTTAAAACTCACTTAAAACCTTTCATTTTGCCATTTTGATACAAATGTTAAGGGGCAGTAGTGGCTCAGGAAGAACTTAATTGATAATTTAGTGTTTTTTTTCTTTTGGTCAATGCAGACATTTTGTGCCACAGACTGGGAAATGTTCCAGATTGGCAAGAGAGTGTTTTTGGTTGTTGCTAATGGACACAGACTTTCTGGTAATAGACCAAGTCAGTACACCATCAACTCAACAATCTATGAACTGGACATGAGTGCACAGCTTTTTGTCCGATTCCAAGATATTATCACCTACAGGTATAGATATGCAATCACTAGATACACAAGTACAGGCCAGAAGAACATTTTTGTTTTTTAGGACACTTGCTGAAATTTCTATAAATTCCTCTTTCTCTTAAGTGCTGTGGATTGGGAGTTCTTCAGCCTCGGGGAGGAATATTTTCTAGTTGTTGCTAACTCCTACAACGGAGAATCCTACTCTCTCAACAGCATTCTGTACAGGTATTCAACTTTTCAGCAACTCAACTCCACATGTAAAATCTTTCATCAATCCTCATTGCCATGTGGTACCTGTAATGGAACCATTTTGAAAACATGCAAGTTCACTGCTATGATGTAGATGCATTTTCCTACCAATGGCCAGGCAAATTACAGCATTCTATCACTTTTTATATGTAAGTAACAAATGACTGGCATGTTATCAATTAAGTAGCAGGTGTAATGATGCTCATTGTTTTTATTGTTTCATTGCACAGCACTTTGGGCAGCTGGGGTTGTAGTGAATATGCTGTACAAATCAAACTGACATTGACATGGTAAACAGTCCACTGATGCGATTCCTCTTTTGTGTTTGTTTGTAGGTGGCAGGGATATGAAGGATTTGTTCCCATTCACTGGCTCCCAACGATTGGGTGCAGTGACTGGGAGTTTTTCAACTTTAAAGGAGAATCATATCTGATCTACTCTAGTGCCAAAGCACATCTCTCTAAAGTTTTCAAGCTGAAAACCTACTAGAGCAGAAGTGTGCATATGCCTTTGTCTACTTGGTTTGTGTGTGATTAATCATGTTCATGTATATATTTATCTTTTTCAACATATCCTACATGTCTCAAGTCCTATGGTAAACAACTGATGTAGCTTATTTTTACACAAACATAACATGGAAATGCGATGGGTAGTCTGAGAGAAATTATTATAACTGAGCCTCTGTAAAACTGCTATCTTTCTGTAGAAGTGTTTACCATTGAAATTGGATTTAATTGTTTGTTAATTGACAATCATGTGTTACTGCTACCATTTGTCTTTGACTGGATTAATTATATAAGAAAGGTGACAGTAAATTATTGACATATTTATTAAACTATACTTGATAAGTCTATGTTTAAAACATGGTTGCCATTGCATTTTAATACTCCAACTTTGTTCATTTAGTATTTTTGGCTAATCCGTTACTTTTTAAAATATGTTGGTTACCTTTTATACCTACAGTTTTTTGTTATTTTTTTTGGCACAGAGCTTAGCACCAAACTAGAGGCACATAATTGCCTCTAATCTGAACAAAATTAACCACAGCCATGGTTGGCTCTTTAAAAAGCTATATGTCCCACAATGCCTTTGTAAAATCAAAGAAAAGACTTTGCGCAAATGTAGTTTCTTTAAAGAAGTGACGCTGGAGGACAAATGTAGCTTTAAACATTTTATTTATAGATATATCAAGAAGTCATAGTAAATTACAGTCAAGTCAGTTGCCATGTAACTTTATCTTTACTTTCTTCCGTTTGACGTTCACGCGATGACTGAGCGAGATACTACAAGTACCATAATGCATCACTACATTTTTCCCAGGAAGAAACATGGCTGCTTACTGTACAGCGATGGTATTTTTATTTACGTTTCGTTTCTTTTCTATTTTAAGACAAACACGGGAGGAACGAGCTCGTGTCCGAAGCCATTTTCAGTAAAAGTTTAATTAAATTAATAGTTAAGAGTGTTGAAATAAGGTGCTGTTCTATTAGTTGTGTCACCGACCGCCAGAGACTATCTGATTTATTTTATTTTCGCTGAGCTGTCAAGCCGCTCATCTGTGAAGGGCTGCGATTGATTTACATTTGATAGCGTGCGAGGCTAGCTTAACAACATAACTGCGAGCCCAGTGGATACACATCGGCTTTTAGTCGAAATGTTTAGCCCCGTAAAATCCTCTTATTTCAGAGTCAGTCCGGCCATTGTCAACCGAGAACTCGGAAAGACAAAGATGAGATAGCAAGAGGGCACGTCGGAGTGCTAACGCAGTTTATTGGGATACTAAATCCCCGCATTACTGAGAAAATAAAGCTAAATAATATTAATAATAAAGTCCACGCAATATGTTTGGGAATCTTTTTGAGCAAGAGGAGGGGGAAGGTTTTTCCTCGACCTCTTCTAAGGGAAGACTTGCAAAGGGGGGTGAGGAGCCACCACCACCTCGTGGAAAAAGCAATATATGTGGGATCAAGAACCAGGGAGGGACCTGCTACCTCAACTCTCTGCTCCAGACCCTGCTGTTCACCCCCGAGTTCAGAGGTACGGACAGGTGACCCTGTAAACATGAGGATAGTCAACTCTTGACTGTATTTACCCTGTTTTGGTGTGTGTTTGCAGAGGAGCTTTTCAGTTTGGGGCCAGAAGAATTAGGGTGTCTAGAAGACAAAGACAAACCAGAGGCAAAAGTAATTCAAGCTCTCAGCATCTGTCAATGTAGTGAGTGTTTTGACTTCGTGAAGTGCAATAATAATAGTTGCACTTGTCTTTTCTTAGGTCAGAGTAATTCCACTGGAGCTCCAGAGACTGTTTTCTTGTCTGTTGCTGGTGGACCAGCAAAGTGCCTCCACCGCTGACCTCACCGACAGCTTTGGCTGGAACAGCAGTGAGGTCTGTTCCCATTATATGTGACAGTAAGAAATAGAGGTTCACATTACGCCTTTAAACGATGATTTACCCCTGAGTAATGTAAATGAACCAAACTTGGCCAATAACCTGACAGGAATTCCATTTTGTCTGGAGGCTGTCAACTGTGTTCATGTAAAAATAAAGCATGAAGCAGAAGAACAGAAAGAAATCGTCATAGAAGTTGCCACAGGCAATGTAAAACAAGTGAAAAAGACATGTAGTGGTATGATTAAACTAAAAGCATTGCTCTTAACATTATTAAGCAGGGGAGATCATAAAGACTGACCATAGTGACGGCAGACAAAAATATTGACACATAAATTACTAATTTTAAAACAGACACACACTGTCTCTAAATTTACAACATGCCAAATCAAAGGTCTCAAGAATTTGCTATGCAGTTTTAATAAAAAAAGTTAATGAATTGCACAGTCTTATACAATATTTTCACTCTGTGTAATTGGCTACAAAGTAATTGGAAGCTGGCAAAAATTGTGAAAATTTCAAATTAGTGACTACATTAAAATCAGGAAGAAAATATCCAGAAATGTAAAAACTGGCTCAGCTATGTGTGTGTGTGGTCTGAATAACATTTATTTGTCCAAGTGCTTTTCATAAGTTTCTGGTGGTATTATAGAAGTGAAGACTATGTTTTTCTTTCCTTGGCAGATCATTCTTTGCTATCAGCAATTCTAAAATTTTCACTTTTATGGAAAGTCATTGCGGTCTGCCCCAAACTTTGGTGCTTCACTTGCTTTAACTCTGTCTAGTTTCTTGGAATTTGGCTGAGTAGATTTTGTGTAATCTTGTTTATAAACAAGCAAACAGCGACGAACACATTCTTTTTTTTGTTGTTGTTGTTGAAGATAAATTTATGAAAAGTATAAAATAGTGTGTACTATAAATGAGAACTTAAAAAAATAGGTTGTTTAATCTTTTATTACAGAAAAAATAACTAAAGTTAAATTTTGTGTTTAATGTGTAAAGCCTGGTACACGCACAAAGATTCTCAGGCTGTTTTTGTCCCAATTTTGCCCCTTCCCGACCAAGGACGGCAAACGCTCGATTATCATGAGACTTATAAGATTTCCCTATGCAATTATCATCTGGTCTGAGGTGTGTTACGAGCAGATTTGTCCTGGTAATCCGCTCCAAAACAGGTCGTAGTCGAGAATCGAAAATATTGAACATGTTTAATATTTAACACCCGATCTCTTCATATGTGTGAGGAAAGCCGACGACTCATGAATTGTGACAGTGTGGATAGTGATCTGGAACTGAATGTAGCCAATCAGAGAGCAAGCTGGCTGGGGAACAAGGAAGGATATAAAGTCCAAAATAAAGTTATTTTTTAAGTTCTGGCTTTTTCTGTTAACAAAAGTCCCAAGACAGTCCATGCTGTGTGTTGTGTTTTCCGGTTGTTAATATGTTTCTTCTTCTTCGTTTTTTTGCAGGTTGTTGCTATGGTTCTTCTTCTATGTTTTTCTTAGATGACGTTTGGTCATATGAGATGTTTGGCTCGGAGGACTAGATTGTAGATGAGTTGCAAGACAGCATCGTTAAGTGTGTCTTGTTCTGTGATTAAATTATCAGAGCACACCACATCCAGTATGATCAAAACTGTTAAATACCTGATTTTTTTTATCTTCCCGTGTGAGGTCTCGACCAGATAAAAAATCTCATAAAACTAAAAAAAATCCATATGTGTGTACCAGGCTTAACATGCCTAATAGGTTGCATCTTAAATGCAGACACTGCAAGTGAGTTGGTAACCTCAACTTTAGGCAGCCTGTTTTTTTATTTTTATTTATTTTTTTCCTTGTTAAAGATCAGAAAAAGTAAAAATATGTCAATGAAATGAGCATATGTCTTCTTTCTCTAAATGATCCCTTTTCTGTTATCGTGGTTCTTTACAGGGGACGAATCAGCATGATGTCCAGGAACTAAACAGGATTTTGTTTAGTGCATTGGAGCACTCTCTTGTGGGCACCAGTGGCAGCACATTTATTCAACGCCTTTATCACGGGACCATTGTCAACAGCATTGTCTGCAAAGAGTGTGGAAATGTCAGCCAGAGACAGGTGTGTCCCCGTGTGCAAACCTTCCACAGACTTGTCTGACCTGAGCCAGAAAGGACTCTTTGTTTGAAACTGGATTTTGTCCAAATGCTCTTTGCTTTTTGCCAAGAAAGATTTTTATCTTCTCAGAACATATCGCAGGGCTTATTATAACTCTCTTAGCTGAGTATTCATCAAGCTTATTCTGCTTTAAATGTGTGCTCATGTCATCTGCAGGAGGACTTCCTCGACCTGACGGTTTGCGTTTGTGGCGTATCTAGCCTGGAGGACGCTTTATGGAACATGTTTGTAGAGGAAGAGTTGTTTGAGGGCAATAATTTGTACCGCTGTGCTCAGTGTGACAATTTAGTCACCGCTGCCAAGGTCAGAGCCAACTTTAACACTGTTACCTCCACAACAAATGATTAATTAGCACTTCATTAAACACTTAAATAGAAAAGATGATTTAAATAACTTTTTTTTTCATGTTGCATTCGTGATTGTATATCTTATTGTTTTGCTGGTGTTTAGTCTGCCAAGCTGAAGAAGCTGCCACCATTCATGACAATGTCTTTGCTGAGATTCAGCTTTGACTTTGCTAAATTTGAACGATACAAGGAGACAGGTCACTACAGCTTCCCCCTCACCATCAACCTACGACCGTTTTGTGAGCAGGTACTCGACATTTTAGCCAACATTGCTTGCTAATAGGTACATTTGACCGCAAGGCCACAAATGTTTTGCTGCTTTAGGATGTCTGAAAAACTTTTTTTTTTCCCCTCACAGATTGATGGAGAAGACTCTGATTTCACATATGAGCTTTTCTCTGTGATTATCCATAAGGGCGGCTGTTATGGTGGCCATTACCATGTTTACATTAGGGACATCGATGAACTTGGCCAGTGGGAGCCGCCGGTAAGAAAACAAACCAAAAAATAAGACAGTTGAATAAAAATGCACTAAATAGTGGCAGGTTTGTGTAAAGCATAATGCACACAAACAGTACTTCTTTTTATCAGGAGGAAGACTGTAAACCCAAAACTCTGAAAAAAGTCAAAGAGGAGGTCAAGGAAGGTTGTGAACCAAATCTACAAGAAGATGACCCTTTGTCTGTCCTCACTGCTATAATTGCTCAGGTACTCCAAGAGCTATTTTACATTCCTTCCTCTTGTACCCAACACATCAGTTTTTTTTTGTTTTTCATTGGGACAGTAGTGCTGTAAAGGGTAGTGTATAAACTGCATTTCTTTTTCTGGCCACTAGGAGTCATCAAAGAGCGTTTTGTTGGATCAGCTGGGTCAGAAACTCATGAATAAAATTGGTTCATCCTGGAGCAAAAAGTTTAGAAAACACCATGGTCCCATTGGAAAGGTATTATTTATTTCTATTTTTGGCCCTGTACCATATTTACATTATTTCTTGTTTTTATGCTCTGCATTTTCTTGTTTAGTTCCTGCAATCCCACAATGATGTTTTCATGTTGGTGTGCAATGGTACTCGAGTAGCACTAAAAGCAAACCCACCAAGCCCAACAGAGCAAACCAAGAGCAATGATCCGTTCAGAGCTCCAGAGCCAGGAGCTTCTGAACAACAACTGGAAGCAAACCAAAACCCTAAACCAAAACCAGAGGTAATCGCCACTCCACTTTGAGTTCAGATCACAATTGTAATCTTTTATAGTTCCTTTTTTTCTATTTTTTTTTTTTTTTTGATGAACATTTTGTGATTCCTTCACTGCCTCTTTTCTCACGATGCGTCCTCCTGTTTGTCAGCAGGGTAGCCACTGGTTTGATCTTAATGACTCCACTGTGACTTCCATCAGGGAGTCGGACATAGAGAAGCAGTTCCAGGGCAAAGAGAGCGCCTACATGCTGTTCTACAGGAAAACACAGCTGCACAGGCCCAGTGAAGGTAATGAGCTCCACATTCTGTGTTTGTAATGGAAGGATGTCTGCCTTGTTTAGCGGGACAACAAATCGAGTAGTGAAAATATAGTTATTAAAAAGGAGGGCCGATTCTTGTCAAAAAAAGGGTAATTGAAGTGGTTGATTTTAATTTATATTGCTTATTCATACTTTTTTTTTCTTTTCCAGCTCTGAAAAATCCCCAGTATAAAGTTCCTTCTCATCTCATCCAGATGGCTCAGGATGAAAACATCAAACTGCAGCAGATGCGGTATAAAAGCAAACACACACATTTACCATATAATGCCGTCATTGTATTTACAGCTGTCTTTACTCAGAGTAAAGACTCGTTACTAAACTGGTGAATGAGCATGCCATGAGTGCAAACCCTAACAACACCCAGGAAAAAAAGAATTTACATTTTATTAATATAATTTATAATTTACAAAAATATATTTATATAATTTATAAAGATCTGATATTTGTTCTGTTACAGTGAGGAGTTTGAAGCCACTAATAACACAGTGGAGCTGCATCTGCATTTAGCACCCTTGTATAGGCTAGAAAATGGAGCCCTGCAGCCAATCTGCAAAGAGTCAAATGGGAGCACTATGCTCAGTTTTGACCGGAGGAAGACTGTGGGAGATCTGCGGATCACTATTTATCAGGTACTATTGTTCCAAAAAATGGCAGCCACTGTATTTTTAATTGTAACATGGACAACAAGCTAATTATTTATGTGCATGCATTAAGAAGCAGGAACTCTGGGAAGGAGATATGGCTCTAACTGTGGCCAAGAGTCTTCCAGCAGGTTTACACCTCTACAATACTCTTACAGGTTGGACACTTAAAATGGTTGAAAAAGCCTCAAGAGAGGCTGATTTTCTGAGTCCAGAGTGATTTTCTGGTTATACTTTGTTGTTTTACACTTTACAGATGACCGTATATCCCTGTACAGCGCAGGAATTTGTGCCAACACTGACCTGTTTGTATGGAATGGCAGAGAGGTGAGGAAAGGCATCTTTTGGCACATTTTCTTTCTTCTTTTTGTTCCAAGTTTACGGTGATGTTTCTGGACACTTGAAATTCAACTTTGCTCACGTCGAAGACACCTGCAATATATTTATTTTTATAAAAAAATCTCCTTCAGGTTTTTGGTGCAACTATCCAAACGGGAGCCGAGTGGGAGCCGGTCTTACTGACTGTTGTCCGTCCCTTTTTGGACGAAGATGTGGAGCAAGAGATGGAGGAGGAGGAAGAATTCCACAAAAGCAGGGGAGGTTTTGAAAATGGGGGAGCTGGACTTAAAAGAGAAGCAAGAGGGTTCGCAGGAGGTGCTACTCTTGGGGAGGTGAAGGAGGCACTCGGGGAGCCGAAGGAGAGCCTTCTCTGTCAGGAGCATAAGGGAGGAAAGGGAATGGAGCAGGGTACAGGAGATGGAGGGGGTGCCAGTGGATGGAAAGTGTTTCCACCTGACGACATGCAGCGCACGCTGAAGCAGCTGTCACTGAAAGATGGAGATGCGTTGTTGGTGTTGGAGCCACAGTCGCTTGACAGCAGGCAAGTTCATGGTGATGTTTCTGGATGCTTGGAGACGTTGCTGTTCATGTCTGACAACTGTTCTGTTTACTGTTCTTAGCGTGTTCACTCTGAATGGAGACGTAGTGACGGTGACCACACCGTCTGACTGTCGCTGGCTCCAAGTGGAGTTTCAACCACAGTTAAAAGAAGAGGAGATGAAGAAAGTCAAAGTTCCAGCTACAGGAAATATGGTCAGTAATTTGTTTCTTAGTTATTTCTCATTCTCCTTCTTTTTTATTCCTTTAATTTAAAGCTGATTTTTGTGTGATTTCTGTCTTCTGTAGCTGCTGTGTGAACTGAAACAGAGGGCCATAGAGGAGCTGCAGCTACAGGATCTTCCATCAGGCAAGATGCTCATTATTGTCTATGACTAACATGTTGTTAAACTAATGCAACTTTGTACCTGGGATGAGCTTTTACTGTGCATGGTGTTGCATTTTTAAATCCTTGCAAATAGGAAGTTACTATAGAAACTAGTTTTCTGTTTTCTGTGCTGGAAAAACAAAACAGTTTTCATGGTTTCTACATTTTGTTATGTTTGTTTGTTTGTTTAGGTTTTTTTTTTTGGTTTTTTTTGCATGTTGAACTTTGAGCCAATATTTTTCTTGCCATGAATTTACCCAAATATGTCCACAATGGCAAAGTAAAAGCAGGTTTAATAGTTTTGATGTTTTGTTAAAAGTTAAACACTGAAAATAATACTGTTGCACACCTCATTCAGACTTCTTGTCTTGGAGATGTGATCTAAAACCCAACTATTTTCTCTTCAAAGGTGCTTTATGTTGTCGGCCTAGCTTGGCCACTTTCCCAACTCTGTCATAACTTTTACGTTTGTTTTTTTTCTTTAATTTAAGATGAGTTAAAATAAAAAACAAATTGAAAACCTTAAAGGCCATAAAACTTTACATATGATCTATGAATTGCAGAGTTCCATGAAATTAAAAGCTGAGTCAGTATGCTGCACTTGTGTATTAAAATATATTTTAAATACTTGTTGTTGTTCAGGTAATTACAAACGTATAGCCGTGTTTTGAGTCCTCAGTTGACTTTACATGTTTACACTCTAAACTGGCTGTTTCTTCTGTGTTACTGACCAGGTGCACAGTACTGTCTGAGGCAGGTCGACTGCACAGGGAAACTCCTTCCTCCAGGTACTGTTTCATTTGTTTCCTGGGGGTGATTTTAGTAGTGAAGAGCACTTAAGAGCTGGAAATCCCCCTCAATTTAACAGAATATCAAGAAACACTTTCCTTTTATACTGTCCTCTTAAAAATGTTTAATAGGCACTCCTGCTTGTAATTTTCCCTCCTGTCATCTGTCTTTGAAGTCTTGAAACCTGTTTATTAAGTGCGCTTGTGTTTGCCTGACAGTATGTGAGGAGCTGAGTGTTCGGGATGCAGGAGTGCGACTCATGACCACACTTACCCTCTGTCCAGGAAAAGGCCCCAAGGCATCACAGGTGTGTCTTTTTATTTCTTCAGTAAGCTAACTTACTCACAGCTGCACTGATGAAAGCTACATAGCTTTTTTTCCCCAACAGAGGAAACACTGTAAAACAAATCAAGTAGTTATGGGTGTAAAATACCTGATTGAAGTTAAAAGATTTTCCTTGTGCTTTGCAGCTGTTCTTGCATTTCACTGTGGGTTCAGCTCCCTCTGCAGGCATGGAGATGGACATAATCGTGGAGAGAACTTGTACTGTCAAAGAAGTGAGGAAATTTACTACTAATGTAAAAAGTTCGTGCCATACTCATGTTATAATTGGGTGTATTTAATTTTCTTTCTTTTAAATCATTATTTGCAGTGTCTAAAGGCAATGCTGGATGTTGTTGGACTTGATGGTAAAACACAGGTTTTTTTGTTTATTTGTAATCTGTCTGTACCATAGACTCACCTTTTTAGTAAAATCAGAATTGTTAATCTCTTCTTCCATTAAGCATTTAACAGATTTTTACTGTTGCACAGATGTTATGTCTCTGGTTGGTGTGGTTTTCAGGTACCCGGTGGCACTTGAGGAGACTAGACTGGTGTGAAGAGGTTGGAGAGCCACTTATGGACGAGGTGAGTCACTAGCAGTTGTAAACAATAATTTACAACTAAATCAAACAACTCATCCTTCTTGCTTGTAAGAGCTGCCTCGTCTGCACACATACACAGAGGGTTGACGAATTAAAGGAAAAACCTGGACTCTTGACTTCTACAATAAAGGGGTCTGTAAGGGGGTATTTTAATGGAATTATTTGGATCTGCCTGTAAGGATCAAAATAAATCAATATAAAGTTTTACTGAGAGGTGGTCGTCATGCCATTATGAAACATCTTCCAGCTGTAGAGCCTGACGTGTTGTGAGATTCGGAAAATAATAAAAAATAAAAACTTGCTATGCCAACTTTATGTGGACTTTATTCTCCATTTTAATTGGACTGTGCACTTGCAATTCCTGAATTAGATAAACTCTAGCCTTTTTGTTCTCAGGAGGCTTCTCTGTCAGAGCTGAAGATCAGCAATGGGGAGACATTAGTTGTCACAGAGGGACTTTTGCCTCCAAAGGTATGTGAATGTTTTCAGTGTGGCTGTAGGTTCATAATATATTATAGCTGAATTGCTTTAGCTCTGATACTCTGTCTTCTTTGTTTCCCCAGGGTTTTCTTAAGCTGTCTGTGTGGCTGCATGTTGATCCAAAAACCATGGCAACAGATTTTAACCACACAGACCACAGTCCGGCTGGGGAGCAAATGCTTGGAGTTAAGACTGCAAATGGAGCCCATTTTCAGTCACTTCCTCTCTGTGGTGAAAACATGGCAGGGCTGAGAAGTGTGGGACAGGTTGAGATATCAGATGAGGGCACTCTGGAGGATCTCAAGACTCAGGTAGCAAGTTGGTTCTGCTGGAATCCTTGTCATGGTGAAGACGGGTGATTTTCAGTCTTTATCCAGAGGGATACATTTTCATTGTTATGTTTTAACTAATTACAAGTGAAAGATGATTACATGACTTAAATTTAATTTACAACCCATAAACTGCTGGGTTGCTGTGTATAATGTAAAAATGAGACTGCAAAAATAGTCAACTGTAAATTCAATTTAAAAAAAAAGAATTGGTTTGTTTGATGAGGCTTAATTATTACTGAGAACTGAGGAGACAAGTCGGCTTTCCGTTTATCAGTGAAATGTTTTGTTTTCTGGCTAAAAAAAGATTTTAACCTGCTTGATAGTTTGAGGCCGGTTTGACATTTCTCTTGACTTTGACCAGCTTTAAATTTTGTTCTTCCAGATGTTGACACTGCCAGCGCTACAAGACATCTGTGTGCCAACCACTGGATTTCTGCGTGTGTGGCAGATGGAAGGGCGGCGGCCGGCCCGTATCCTCAGAGGACTACAAGTCACACTCAGGTCTAAACACTGTCCTATTCCAAGTTTTGACCCTACACTGATGGCTACAGATGTTTTTTTTAATTAATCTCAGATGCAGAAACTTAAGTTGTGATTTCCAACCCCCCATTTTGTTTAGGAAGTTAAAATTGACCAGTGGCGCAGACCTTTGTGTTCAGTTTTTACTAAAAGAGGAGGATCTTGGGTAGGTTTAAGTACGTCTGGTTTTTAAATCCTTAAATTTCTTCTGTTTTTTGTGTTAAACTTTCATGTCTTCCTGTTTAAAAGGCCTAAGCAAGTGCTGCTGAGTGTTAAAATGGGAGTACCTGGGCAGAGGTGTTACTACCCCACAGAGGAGCTGGTGTGGGATGCATCCTATGATTCTTCTTCCCGCTCTCTACGCACATGTCTGGCTGCACATTACGGCCTCTGTCCTGACTCTCTGCAGTTGGCCAAACATCAGCAGGAAAAACACATCTGGGAAGAAATTTCCAACTGGGTAATATTAAGATCCATTCTTGAATATGGACTTGTTATTTGAGGTTTAGGGATTTATCTCATATTCTTCTGCAGAAGTTTTGATGAAGTTGAAAAGAACATTAGAGAAGACTGTTGTCTTGATAAAGAGTGGCTAGCAATAGGAATTATCTATGAAACTTTGCATTTATGTCTGTTATTCATTACAAATCTTTTCTTTCTTTTACTCTCAGACCCAGCAAGTTCCAAAAAAGAAAAAAAAGAAAAAGGCTGAATCCCTCTTAGGAGCACCATTGCACCTCAAAGATGGTGACGTAATCGGCATCAAGGTATTAATTTCTTTTTACTTTATTAAGCAGACTGTTTTTCTGTGAAAAGTTCTGATTCTGTTCTTTTTCTTCTTTTTCAGAACCTTTTGATTGACAACAACAGGGAGTTTGTTACGGTGGAGGATGAGCAGGGCCAGCAGAGGCTCAGGGAGCAGGCAGAGCAGCGCAGGAAAGGGTGGGACTCCGCAGCATAGATGCACGGATCAGCTGGAAAAATGCTTATTTTAATAAAGTTATTGCTTCAGATGTTACTGCAGAGGAAAGGCGGGTTGTCTATTTGCTTAAGTTATGTGTGCTTTTGGTGAATTTTGTTATCTTGTTTATTTTCAGAGGGCCAGCTGCAGCTTCTGTTGGTGCGGGACAAACCAAATCCAGGAAGCCAGAGGTGCCGCTATCAATTAGTGTTGGTGAATTCAGATAGCATCCTTCCTCCAGGGATGGTTGGACAAATCAGGACTCTCTCTAAGGATACATGCACACATACAGTGAGATGCCACTCTGCAGCTAGGACAATCCAACTAATCAGTCTTGTTCCATTTGTTTTTATCGAATTTATTTGAATACAATCATTTTCCACTAACCTTTTAAAAATGGCAAAAATAACCCCTAAATTCACTCCTGTTCCCCAGCTTATTTTAGTGACAGTAATAAAGAGAAGTAAAATCAATTTTACTTTAATTTGCTATTTTGTTGGTGGTATTTTCTTTATGCATATACATCCATAGCACATCCCAGGATTCTTCTCCCCGCTTTTTTTTCTCTTTTCAATAGATGCTGGAGTTTCTATTAATTGAGAGGTTTGACATTTTTATTTCCTTTTAGTTTCCAGTGGTTTTTAAAATTCTTGCTATCTTTAACTAATTACCCTGCATGAAAAGCCACTTGACCAGAGATTCCTTCACTTCGCGAAATTCCCATAATCTCTATAAAAGTACAGTAACTTGTTTTTATCTTAAACCAGTCACTGTGCAGCAGGAATGCAACTGTCTCCAGATCAGTGACTCTTCTGCTAGGTTCCTTTTTATAAGTTTTGGGGGAGAGGAGAGACAGGCCTTAATATAGAGGAGCTTTGGTGCTTCTCTGCCCTTCCTACCTCATTCTCGATCTCTCCCTCCTCTCTTCCTCTACCTCTTCTACCCTGCCTGTTATTCACAACTTTAAACTGTTGGCCTGCTCTATTAAAATAACTTACGGTTATAGTATTCAGGCAAAGACTCAGTCCTTGTGCACTTAACACTGGCAGTGTCATGATGCATCAACTTGGATATATTGGGTAAATTGATCAATTTCAGACTTTCGAGCTGAAAATTAAATCATCATCTTTGACTGTATTTTTTTCTGATTTTCATTCAAAAGAAGTTGTATGGCTTAAGATGCTGGATGAATTCAGTTTACTTCTTCCCCAGATGTGATTCATTTGAAAGTGAAGATCCCTGAGATTCAACTGAGGAATATGTATTTGTTGCATGCACAGTGTGTGACCTTCAGGGATTTAATGGTTTGTTTGTTTTTTGTTTTTTTGGGGGGGAGGGATTTTTTTATTATTATTTTTTATTTAAAAGAAAAGGGTGACATTACAGTATGCATGATGTTCCTGGGAGGGATCTGGATTTGAAGCTGCTTTATATGAATCTGGCCTTGATCTGTGCCAAGAACTTGCAAGTAGAAATATAGGTGGGAACACAGTTTAAGATTACACTCTGCAATAGTGGGATTACATTCTGTATCATAATGTATTGATTACTAGTGTTTCTGATGACATCTTTAGTGTTATTGATAAGATCTGATGTGCTGAATTGTTAAAGCTGAAATCTATTTGTATCTATGTCAGATTGTATTTGATGGAAGTATTTTATGAACAATAAAAGTATAAAGCGCTTATGATCTTGTCATTATGTCTGAACAAAATCTGCATCCTCTATGAAAGTTTTCTTTTAAACAGGTTGTAATGGCTTTATGTAGACAGTTTGTCCAGACAGCGTAACTAAAAGATGTTAAAAGTGTTACTCTTAAAAGTTCCACAGATGATCACTCTAAATGTTAGTATAACCCTGTATCCATCCGAGAGCTTCTCTACAATTAAGTCAGTTTCTAAATCATGAATTAACTAAACACACACATGCCTCCTAGGGAATAAATCTCAATTATTGCTCCCTTTTTGTCACAGTTGTCTTTAAGAACACATGTTAAACCCAACTTAAAGGATAATAATCAGGTCAATTATACATTTTGACAAAAAAAAAAGGGTATATGATGCAAGAACTGCAAAACTGGCTATATTTTGTATTATGCGTAGCACAGATGAGTAGAAAAAGCTTGTTACAGAACTGGAAGCTGCACCTGTGTAATATTGGGTAATTGATAAAAAATTATTGAACGAATAAGCATGAAATTGTTAATTCCACATTTACTACATGCAGTTTTGGGGATTAGCTTCCCACCCTGGAGTAAAAGATCCTCTTTGTGTAGAAATGGAGGGTAAACACTGTATTTTACTTTGGCCAATCACAGCTCACGCAGTTTCTAGATCATCCAATCAACGCTTTGCTCTGTGTCGTATGTTCCCGCCCTCTGACAGTATTAGTTATATGCAAACACGTTGGAAGGGATGCAGTGTGCAGGACGGAGAGTGTTTATCCGTTTAGTGCTTTACTGGACTGTTAATATCTGCAAAAATGGTTGATGCTTTTTGTGCTACATGGAAACTGGTAGACAGCCAGAACTTTGATGAATATATGAAGGCACTCGGTAAGCAAATTGTGTTTATTTTCTCCTTGAGAGGAGATACACTCAGTGTAGTTGAAGTCCAGCATAATGCATCACCAAATTCAAATATTTTTCTTTTCAGGCGTTGGTTTTGCAACAAGACAAGTGGGTAATGTAACAAAGCCAACAATAGAGATCAGCCAAGATGGAGACAAAGTGGTGGTGAAAACCCTGAGCACCTTCAGGAACACGGAGCTCTCCTCCAAACTGGGAGAGGAGTTTGATGAAACCACACCCGATGACCGTCATGTCAAAGTAAGTTGGTTAACATTTTGCACACTGTTCTATAATTGTTGTCTAAATGCCCTGCTGTTTTGGTATTAATTGTAATATTCTTTTCACCTGCAGTCCACCTTCACCATGGAGGGAGACAACTTTGTGCATGTGCAGAAGTGGGATGGCAAAGAGACTAAATTTGTAAGAGAACTCAAGGACGGAAAGATGGTGATGGTAAGAATAAATAGTGTTTTACCTCTCATTGTATATACAATTGCCAAATCAAAGAGCAATATGAGCCACAAATAACTTTTCAGAAGGCTTATGCAATCTTTGTTTTGCTTTTACAATTATTAAATTATTTTAATCACATTACCAAAATGGGCATATAAAAAGTTGCCTGACATTTACAAAACACTCACAACTAACTCTCAGCTGCCATTATGCAGTACAGGTTGTCATTTCCCTATTTCCTCTCTGCTTTCAGACGTTGACCTTCGAGGGAGTCACAGCGGTCCGCACATATGAGAAAGCCTAAACTTTACTATTCACCCGGACTGAGAATGATCAGTAGGGTGTTCCACTTTTTAATAAAATCAAATGTAATTGTTTCTGCTCTATGCAGTGGTTTGAACTTGAATTCTGCTAAATTGAGATTTTTTTGTATGATCTTTTGTGAGAAACTCGTGATGAAGGGCCTCAGCTGTTCTGATTTCTGTGTTAAATATGAAAAAGAAAATCAATCGCTAAAATAAACTTTTTAAAAAAAATGTCTAATACTGTTTATTTTTCTTTTTTCCCCCCTTGAAAATAATTTATGTGTAGCAACATCATTACTCCTTTATCTCAACATTTCAACTCAAATATGTAGCCTGAGCCGTGGGAACAGTGCTTTCCTTGTGATGAGTCTGTTCCAGGTGACAGCTGCAGGCCAGAGCCTTGCAGAGGAGTCAGTGTGACCCATGAGTGAATGTCCTTTAGTAACCCCAGATGGTCTGAGCAGATGAGCTTGTGGCGAGGTGGGGTGTGCTGATGTCACTCGTCTCAAGATAATCCGGTTTAAGTTGTGGTGTCATTACGTTGAGGTATCATACGATGGTGTGTTGGCCAACCATGACTGGATGCTTCCACTGGCATGATGGGCAGATGGTGATAAAAGAGGACACTGAGGAGCGTGTACAATTCAACCTAATTTTCAACCATTTGTAGGTCAAAGTCTGTAAATAGTCTGTCAGTAAACCTTAGTCCAAATGCAGACCTTTACATCATTAATACAAATCAGAATACTGCACACAGTTTTAATGCTTACTATACAGTTTATCTTTTATATTACCCATATTTTCAACTCTAAGCGACAGCCTCGCCGCCCTGTGTGTGCTGTGTTTAGCCTGCTGAACACAGTGACTACAAGTGGTCATTCTTCTCAACTGAGAGCACGTTTGCTGCCAAGTTTTTGGCCTCTGAATAGTCTGACACAAAGAAACTGCAGTAACTGGAGTGGAACTCATGTGGTAGCTGCCAATTGAATTAATTTAAATCAAAATCAGTCTTTATGCTCCAGTCATAGGACACTAAAAAGATGCCCCAACTCTCACAAAACAGTTTGCAAGTATTTAGGCTGCACATAGTCAAAAGTCATCTTACAATTTTCACAGCCGCATCGCTGCATTGAAAATGCAGAAAAAGGGAGCTGATCACCTTCTGTACAGGAGAAGCAGTAATGAATAACAGTTTTATGAACTTGCAAAACACTTTGCAGGAGAGCAGCAGGAGTTTCCTCGTTTTGAAGAATCTGTCAGTGATGTAAGCTGACATGGATTAACCTCTCTGTAGGCTCATGAGGGGGTATAATGACCTGACCATCCCTAGTTGTAGAGGGCTCTAAAACCTGATTGCATAATGAAAATCAGATAAAACCAGGTTTATTTGTAAAAGCCAAGCAATGTGATGTAAAAGGTTAACAATTAATGATAATAGCTCTCAAATTTTCAGCACTTTGAGAAACTTTTAAACCAAAAGTATCACATGTCTGCTGACAGCAAAAAGTGTATTTAATCAGCAGGATGCTGTAGTATTTTGAGGGGCTTAAAATGTAACTCACTTAAACCCATTTCTGAAAGCATTTCAGGGTTTAATTGTGGAAAATCCCTGTTTTAAAATCACACAGATTTTACCATGCCATGAACAGCAGGGCATAACAGGGTGTTAGCTGTAGACGTGTGTGAATTTTGAAATCATATTATATTCATGTCAAAACAATATGATTAACATTTTGTTTTTCTGTTTATGTTTTGCCAGTACTGTGGTATTAACCTACTATGAATTTGTACATTCACCTAATTCTTGTAAAGAATAACAGCAATATGTGTTTGCTTTTTACGCCTTCTAAACAAAAATAGTTCATTAGCAGATATGCTATTGGTGTAATGAGATTACATCATCAGTTGTCAGTTCTGTTAGGTGGCTGGAAACCACATTGAAATATTACATTTATGGCAGTTTCACACAGCTGATTTCATTGCACGATGCTCATGCAGCCAATATAACAATTATCTCAAATATTTCCAACTACATGATTAATTGTTTATTGATGGAAATCTATGCATTTTGTCTTCCTGGGAGTGTCAATACTCCCTTCCCTGTAGCTCAGGAGGAAGGGCAGTTGTCTGCCATTCCAGGTTTCCCTGACCACATGTCAAGTGTCCTTGGGCAAGACATGGAACCCCACGTTGCCTCCCTGTGTGTCTATAGTGGTATGAATGTGTGTCTTAGAGCAAAAAGCACTTATAATATAACAGTAGAAGTGCTGCACGGGTGTGTGTGTGTGTGTGTGTGTGTGTGTGTGTGTGTGTGTGTGTGTGTGTGTGTGTGTGTGTGTGGGGGGGGGGGTGTCCACGGAGATTTCCACACCCAACGAACCTTTACCTATATATCTCTACACCCACCCGCGTTCCAA
>JBAMHW010000022.1:16809794-16826231 GCA_037177495.1 Rhadinocentrus ornatus
TGGGATAGGCTCCAGCTCACCCCGCGACCCCTAATGGGAACAAGCGGTACAGAAAATGACTGACTGACTGACTAAATTAAAATGCAAATATGCAAATAGTTTACCTGAATTATATGTAAAATAAATAAAGTCTAAAGGGATGTAATAACCTGTAGACTAGTTTAGTTGCTGATAAAGTGTTTGACTGTCAGTAATTTTTTATTTGTAAATAAAAAATAGCGTGGCTTTTCACGATTTTCTTGGAACGTCATACCGGAACCGGAAGCTGTATCATTAGGCATAGAATGTTGGAGAAGATTGCTGTTGGGTAGCGAGTAGAGCTGTGCGACCGAAAGCGCTACTTGTGCTTTAAAATCAGCAGACGATTGACTTAGTTTAGCCGTCATTTTTTTCGCATTTTGTAACATATCTTAGATCTTGTTGCTTTAAAATGAGCGACAACGAGAAAGATTTCAGGGAGCAGGTGAGTTTTTATTCTAAGAAAAAACCCGTTAATATGACGGTAAGCTAGCAAAAGCTAGTTAGCTGTATGCAACAATCCTCTGTCTGAATGGGTATACATAAAAAAAATTCTCTCTCCTATGTACACATCTAAATTGTGTTTTTTGTCTATTATCAACAAGTATGATTCTAGCAGTAATAACTGCAGGCATAAATACCGTTAATTTGTCAGACGATTGCGGTAATGCTTGCTAAGATAAACCACGAGGCCTGCAGCGGTGAGAAAACGTGGCCGCCGCCTGCCGGAGATTATTTTGCCGCTTTCTTGATAATTGATGCTACATAATGAAATCATGGCCAACCATCTACAAAGCTTTACGAAATGGCCACTGTTATTTAATATTGTACTTTCTCAATGATGAGCTTTTTGCCAGTACGTGGTAATTGAAGAAATTTGAAGATCATAGTAAGCTAACTTGACATGCAGCCATTTATTGTTTTCCTGGTTTGTTTAATTTCTTTGTACTTTTTGGTTGAAACAGAAACCAACATGCCTTATCATCCTTGTTTGTTTTTTGTCAAGGTTGAGGTTGGAAGAAAGAAAAAGGCGGAAGACGTGTCAGATGTGAAGTTTTTAATGTTTGAAGCTGATGGTGTTGATGCATGCTATTGTATTGGATGCTGAAAAGAAGCTATCAAGATGTGACCCCACTTCTAGTGTTGTAATGGCAGATGGTAAAAGGGGGAAGAGGAAGAGGAAAAAAAGAAGTCAGAATTTCAAACAGAAGAAAGAAGAAATGAAGGGTTGTTATGAAGTAATGAAGTTAAAGAAGTTATGAAGTTAAGATCAGAAGTATAAATGGGTATGAGTAATTTCCTAACAACCTGCTATGTTATTGCTCTGTTTCACCCTCTTGTTTTGTTTTCCTTCTTAGCATGCTCCTTTTTTCTTTCTCTGTATCAGACATCACTGATCAATCCCTACCTTAATTTGTAATTAAATTATTTGCTGTCTATATGCTACCTAAATTATTTAATCTTATTGAAATATCTGTTGCATCATATAATCTTATTTAAAGTCTAAATATTTAGCATAAAACCTGCTAAACACTACATTGTTAAACTCTTTCTGAAAGGGACATTTAGGGGGCGACCGCTGTCGCCTCCTGTCCCTTGATTATGTGATACAACAGGTTTTACAGTTTTACTAATTGTACTATCTGGTCTGCCCAGGACTCTCAGGGTGGCTCAGGGAGTGCTTCTCCTCGGGGCTCAGCAAAGTCCACTAGCCACTCACCAGCACGCTCTAAAGATGGCATGCGCCGTTCCAGGTCCAGATCCAGATCTCATTCTCGATCCAGATCAAAGTCCAGGTATGACATGTTTTTGTTTTTAATATTCTGTTTAGAAAACACAATTGTCAAATGTGTTTGTGACATATGTAGACTTAATACACATATCTTAAGCTGCTCTGTAATGTATAGTTGTTGTTTTGTTTTTTTTTCCCTCTAGGTCTCGTTCCCATCGAAGCTCGCGCAGGCACTACTCCCGGTCTCGTTCTCGCTCCCGTCGTAGACGTTCCAGGAGCCGATCTCGTAGCTCTGATTACCGCCGGCGCAGAAGCCACAGCCGCTCTCCCATGTCAAACCGTCGCAGACACATTGGGAACCGGGTATAATGCTTTGTCTTTGTGATTTGGGTTTCCATGAGAGATTTTTTTTTCCTTCATGTAATTCGTCCAAGACCTTTAAGTAACTTGTAAAATAAAACGAATAATTTCGGTGGTTGTTTGACAAGATAATGGCCTACACTATAACCCAAAAAATAGGGATCTTGATTAGAAGTACTGTAATGCTAGTTACGTGCTTGGTGTTACACAAATTCTGAAAAATGTCACTTTTTGTTTTCTACAATATTATACTTGTTAATTCTAACAGGGCAACCCAGACCCCAGCACCTGCCTGGGTGTGTTTGGTCTGAGTCTGTACACCACTGAGAGGGACCTGAGGGAGGTTTTTTCTAAATATGGCCCACTGGCTGATGTCAACATAGTGTATGACCAGCAGTCGCGGCGCTCAAGAGGTTTTGCTTTTGTCTATTTCGAAAACAGCGCAGACGCCAAGGAGGTACGAAGACATTTATATTTTACATCAAAAATAGTAGGAATAGTAGAGGTCCTGACGATGATGTGTGTTCTAGGCCAAAGAACGAGCTAACGGCATGGAGCTGGATGGACGTAGGATCCGAGTGGATTTTTCCATTACCAAGCGAGCCCATACTCCCACTCCTGGAATCTACATGGGACGACCTACATAGTGAGTGCTTGCAAAATGGGCAGCTTAGTTTCCTTCTTCTAATAGCATACTGTAATTCTAAATAAGGGCAAGGATTGCAGTAATTATGACACTTTACTCTTTGTATACTTTCAGTGGTGGTGGTGGAGGAGGAGGAGGTGGTGGTGGTGGTGGTGGTGGTGGTGGTGGTGGTGGTTCGTCACGCCGCTCAAGGGACTATGACAGGGGTTATGAAAGGGGCTACGACAGAGGTTATGAACGTGACTATGATCGCTACGAAGACCGCGAGTATCGATCGTATAGGTGAGCAAGTTGTTTCCCAGTATCTCATTTGATAAATAAATACAATGTGCAGCTATTGGAAATTTGAGTTAAATAACTCTAGGTAAATGATTGTTTTCCCTCCATTTAGACGCAGATCTCCATCTCCGTACTACAGCAGAGGTTACCGCTCCCGATCTCGGTCCTACTCACCACGTATGTGTGAACAATGTTTCTGCCTTTTTAACTGCTAAGATTATAAAATTGAGACGAAAGTTTAAATCGAATTATTAAATTTTCACGTCTACATTATCATTAAAACTGTTACCTTGATCTCATTCCACATTTTTGTTTTACAGGTCACTACTGATCAGATGACGAAGTCAGCGGTGTTAGTTTTTGGATGCTTGTTTCTCTTTTTATGTTTTGACAAGATTATATATGTGAATAGGAATTCTGAATATGTTCATGTTCAAAAGTGTAGCATTTTTCCACAGTGATTCATGTTAAAACTTCAAAGTCAGTGGTTGATTACATGTCACCAAGTTTTAGGAAGAATCAGAAGCGGTCGAAAAAAGGCTTTTGTTAAAAATGTGTTCAGTCTGAAAGTCAAAGTGGATAAGGGAGGAATGTGCAGCAGATGTGTGCCACTATTCTCCTTGATAAAAATCTCATTTTGGATATTCTAGTAGCAACCAGACTAAAATGAAAAATGGATCCTGTTTCCTTTTGATAGTGAACATACACTTTGTCTGTAAAGAAAAGCTGAGCTGACTTGATTTTATATAAGATTCCTTGTCATTTTTAATTTTTTGTTCTTTTTTCTCCCCCCTCCATTGTTATAGGTAGGTAGGTAGATTCTTGAACTGTAATTGTCCTAGCTTACACATGGATCAATTTTAAATTCCTTTTGAACTTTTGTGTTGGGTGGGAAGTATATTTTTGTTGTGGTTGTATATAAACAATAAAAATTGCTTGAGTCATTTTCTGTGCCATTAATGAAATGAAAAATACTTATATTAATGTAGTTTTAAAAAAAAACAACAACTAAAGGATGAAGAAGAGGGTGATGACTGCTTGCGGGAATGATCTTCGGTACCTTTCTGTCTTGCATTAGACCTGGAGAAGTTGCTCACTGAACACTTTCTGCATTGTTGCTTTGGGGTTGTGAAGAAAAGACCATTATGTTCAGCAGCTTCTGCAGCATTCTTTTTTGGACAATCTGCAAGCAGCTCCAGAGTTATCCCCAGCACAGAACCAGTTTTCTTGATCAGTTTGTTCAGCCTCTGGCTTTGACGCAACCCCCAGCAGATGGCTGAAAAGCTTATTGCACTTTTAACAACAAACTTACAGAAGTTGTGCAACATCTTGGTCCAGACGTTGAACGACCTCAGCATCCTTAAGAAGTAGAGTTTGCTCTGTTCTTTCTTGCAGATGTCCCATATGTTGCATTTCCAGTCTAGTCTGTTGTCCAGCTAAATCCCAAGGTACTTGTAAATTATAGAAATTGTAAAATGTGATTGATGTGCTTCTTTCAAAGCTTTTCAAGTTGGGGGTATGAAAAAAAAAATTAAATGAAAGGGGGTTTGAATTTTTGTTAATGTTTGTAACGGCATATATTTTCTCATGTTTTATGATCCAATTGATACGTTAGTGATGGTTTTTGTTAAGTATTCAGCATTCAGTGAGTAGATTAACACATTTGTGGTTCTAGTAATAAATAGTATCCTTTTTTAAATTTAGGTAGAGTAGGTGTATAGTTAAGAAAATATTCAGTAAATTCAACTTGTGTTGAATATTTCATGTTTTCCAATTATATCCAAATCATACTGATGGTTCAAATGTTTGGTTCCTTTACACAAAACTCCTATTTTTTTTTTTTAATACAGTGAATGAAAATAGCAATGTAATGTGTTTAAACAGAATAAAAAATAAAGAGATTATCTTATTCTGCCATTAACCCATTCTCTTTTAGTTGTGACAAAAATCTTATTACCAGATCCAAACCAGGTGTGGTCTACAAACAAAATTGGGCTTTTTTTTACATTTATGACAAATATAAGTTTGTAATCATTAATTGCAATTTCATATGTAGAGTAACAGTTAAGGTTTACAGTGACAGGCAGGTCGCAGGAATAGTTGAAACGTTTTCCTTTCATGTTTCTTTACAGAAACCTGAAAAATGGGGACCTCGAGCGATGCACCAAAGGAAAATTTGACAGCAAGTTCAACAATGTTTTAAATACGTCTTAAAATCACAACTGGGGAGAAAATACAACTTAAATCATTATACATTAAAATATACAATAAACAGTTTTATTTGGTGTCTCGATTTTCCTCTGACGTGTCATTCAACGCTCAATTTGACCAATCAGAGACATTTAGCGTCCAAACACTTCCGCTTTGCTTTCTAACTTACCTTTTCACTGGAGCGGGCGGTGTGACCAGATACTGGAGTGAAAACCACGTAAATTATATACCGAGAAGAAACGTCAAGGTTGCAAACTAATCTTTTTTCAGCTTATTAGCGTTTTAGCTTGTTTGGAATAAATAGAAGAAGCATATTTGATTATTAGTTATGCCTGATATTCTCTCAGTTAGATGGCAAGGGGTGGTTCCAGTTAGCCACTAGCTAACGTGTCGCATGCTGTGTTTGAATGATCGTGAGTTCTACTGCCTCCACACGTTCAGAAGCTAAAACTTGTTAATTATCCAGACTAGAGGTGCAGAAACACCGGAGTTGGTATAATCGAACTGGAATACCTAGAATGAGTGTCATGATTTAACTAGCTTGTTTTTTGTCTGGTAGATGCCTCCAAAAAAGACAGAAGCCCCCAAACCACTTCCGTTAATTGGAAGATTCGGAACATCTTTAAAAATTGGAATTGTGGGATTGCCTAATGTTGGGTAAATAAATTCTAAATGTAATGTAAATGTCTACTAATAATTAATGTAATGGCCTAACGTGATTATTGCATTGACATTGATATTCTCCTGTGGCAGAAAATCAACATTTTTTAATGTGCTGACTAAAAGCCAAGCAGCTGCAGAAAACTTCCCATTCTGCACAATTGACCCAAATGAGAGCAGAGTGCCTGTTCCTGATGAGCGCTATGATTTCCTTTGTCAATACCACAAGCCAGCCAGGTGTGTGAGAATTTGTCATGAAAGCTGGGTTTTAAATAAACCCAACACTCTTGTATTTTTGGCTCACTGGTCTTTTTCTTTTCCTTCTTCAGCAAGGTTCCTGCTTTCCTCAATGTTGTGGACATTGCTGGTCTGGTGAAGGGAGCTCATTTGGGGCAAGGACTAGGAAACGCATTCCTCTCCCACATCAGTGCCTGTGACGGTATCTTCCATATGACCCGTACGTAGCCACCAAACTGCCTTATGCAGCTGTTTGGAGCTCATGCTAGAGATATTGCTACTCTTTGCTACTTGGAGCCTTCCAAGAACTCTGTTGCTGACTGGGTTATGCTTCTCCAGTTTGAAGTTTTTTTTTTGTTTTTTTAGGTGCATTCGATGATGAGGATATTGTCCATGTAGAGGGCAATGTGGACCCAGTGAGGGACATTGAGATCATCCATGAGGAACTACGGCTTAAGGATGAGGAAATGATGGCTCCAATCCTTGACAAACTGGAGAAAACCGCTGTCAGAGGAGGAGACAAAAAACTCAAACCTGAATATGTGAGTGAAGTTTGTTTTTTGGCAAAGCTTGGAATGTGTTGTGTCGTATATCACACTTGAGGTTTTTCTATCTTAATCTGTGAAAATCTGCTAACATGGTGCTTGTTGCCTCAGGATATCATGTTGAAGATAAAGAACTGGGTGGTGGATGAGAAAAAACACATTAGATTTTACAATGACTGGAACGACAAAGAGGTAATGACATACATGTTTGTGTTCTTTGAGTTTGCATGTTAACTTGGTTAAGGGCAGTCCTGAATTTATAAATTACTCCACTTCTTGCCCTCCAGAGAAACTAGTATGTTCAGCCTGTTGAAGAATAAAGTATAATATTTGTAGTTCTGATTTTTTTAATTTTTCTAAGCAGTGATTGAATCTTTTTGTCTGATATCGACTATATTGGTACATTTGGAGACTCCCTGAAACAATGGTGGCATAATGGCAGAACTTTTCTAATAAGATCAAATGCATAACTGGTAAAATGATGTAAATACAAAATAAAATGTCCTTAAATGCACAATTTTTAAATTCTCCCTGTAGATTGAAGTATTGAACAAATACCTGTTCCTAACATCAAAGCCCATGATCTACCTGGTTAATCTCTCAGAGAAGGATTACATCAGAAAAAAGAACAAATGGTATATTTGCACTCGCCTACTTAAAACTTGTGTCTCTGCTTGCTTAGTTAATTTTTGTTTTTTCTATTTCTTTGATCATCTCCTTTGCTTTCCTCACTTCCTCTTTTTTCAGGTTGGTAAAAATCAAAGAGTGGGTAGATGCACATGATCCAGGTGCGCTGGTCATTCCACTGAGTGGAGCTCTGGAGTTAAAACTACTGGACATGGAGGAGGAGGAGAGGGATAAATACTGCGAGGAACAGAAGACACAGAGGTGAGGCAAATACACAGAACCTAAAGATTTTTTTTTTCTCCAAGATCTGGTTATAACAAGCATCTCATGTCAGTTATAATTTCAATAGTGGGTGAAAAATTCCCAGTAAAGGTTCAATCAACACTTAATTCTCAAAAACTACAGACCTACTACTACATAGAAGATAAAGATAAGATAAAACTAAGTAAATAATGTATGTACATAAGTGTGCCGTGTACTACACAAACTTGTGCCACATTCAACAATGAATGATTAGCTGTGCAAAAAATCTGTCATGAGGTAGATGGTAAGAGGAATGTGCAATATCTATTATAAATGTTAGGGCGCATAAAACAGTAAACATATTGCAGTTACTGTGGTTGACAATATAAAGTCAGTGTGCAGGGTACAGGCCGTTGTTACAGACTCCTGTCGGCTGTTAAGGAGACTGATGACTGAGGGAAAGAAGGAATTTCTGAGTCTGGTTGTCCTGCAGACTCTTGTATTCCTGTCCAAGGGGACAGTCCATGTTGGGGGTGGGTGGGGTCTTTGATGATGGAGGCAGCTCTCTTGTGGGCTCTGTACTGGTAGATGCTCTGCAGAGAGGGCAGTGAAGTCCTGGTAATCTTGGACCCAGTCTTCACCACTCTCTGCAGGCGTTTGCGGTCCGTGACAGTAGAGCTGCCGTATCACACGGTGATGCAGCTGGTCAGGATGGACTCAACCATGCAGCTGTAGAAGTTTCTGAGGATATTTGGTGACATGCTGAACTTCCTCATTCTCTTCAGGAAGAACAGCCGCTGCTGAGTTCTCTTCACCAGCTGTGTGGTGTTGAGTGTCCAGGTGAGGTCCTCGCTGATGTGGATATTTAAAGCTGCTCACCCTCTCCACTTTCAGCCCACAGATAAGCAGTGGCTGATGAGTTCAGTCAATTGACATCTACCAGCTTAATATTTTACTGGAATTACTTGTTGTTGGGTAAATGTACACAATACACAGGCGTTCCGCAACAGCATGGTGTTAAAATGTATTTTTCTTTCTATCTTTCTCTTTTTTTTTTACTTTGAACTAATACTACGTATTCTAATAAAGTTTGGGCAGTTATGTAATTGAATTTGATTCTAAAACACTGAAATTAAGACTATTAAAACCATTCATTATGTTGGTAATATTAGAAGAAGATTTCCAAATCAGTGAGGGGTTTGTGGTTTTATTTTACAGATGCATTTTTGTTAGAACTGCTTCATCGTGGAAGTTATTTTTGGTATGTTTGTGTATTTCTAGTGTTCTGACCAAAATAATAAAGATCGGCTACGCAGCGCTACAGCTGGAATACTTCTTCACTGCAGGCCCAGATGAGGTGCGAGCGTGGACCATCAGGGTGAGTGCTCTCTAGTTCCCTAGTTAAAATGACATCTTATAGTTTGAGCTCCTGAGAAGATCTTTAGTTTTACAGTACGTGTGAAAACTTTAGGTGTTCTTAAGTTTGTTGGTTTTCCTATTCAGTTAATTTAGGGGTGGATTAACACCAGTATTTTTTTAATCCTTTTTAATCCGTTTGCTCGTATTGCCAGTTTAGTTTTCAAGTGGACCAAATACAGGAAGTGGACTACAAAGCAAAATGCATTGTGGTTTCAGTGCACAAACATACCAAAACACAAGCTCATGTAAGACGATAGGTGGCTCAGAATGGAAAAAAATGAGTCCCGATTGGATGTGGAAGAACTTTGTAAAAGTTCAGATCCGATTCTGATGCTGCAACCGAGTCCCCAATTGGATCACGTCTAGTGGACTATCTTGGTGTGAATTCACCCCAAATACAGCATCTATTCTGTAAAATTGAAAGGATTTTTGTTCTGAAAATATCTATGTATTTTTTGGCAACCGAACAAATGAAGACAGAAATATAACTTGACACAAACGCAGAAAAAGATAAAAAAATTACTAGAACAGCAAAATTGAGTAAAAGTGAAAGCAACTCTGAAATGCATTGTTGTCATTGCAGTTTTTATTTAATATTCTTCATTCTTAATCATAGCAAAAGGTTTGGTATTTGCAGGTGTTCAAGTTTGATGCTTGTATTGAAAATATATCATGGCCTAGTTTTATCAGTTCAAGGCTTTTATTTGAGTCGTCTTCCATATTTGTGTAAAACTGACATACAGATTTTTAGTGAGTGTCCTTTTGCAGAGCTTTAGATTCCAACCACTTTAAATATAATTATCAGTGGCATCATATTGTGACAATGCATTGGGTAAATACTATCTGGTCCAAGAAAAGGTGGAGTGAGCTGGAGTTGCCTTATCAGAGTTAATGTGCCCAAAAGGTCTGAGCTCAGGTTTTTCTATCAGTAGATTATTTCTTTACTTGATAACAATTCCACATTTGAAGATGACAATACGAAGATTTATTTGGCTCACATTCAGATAGAGTGGTTCATGGAGCATGAGACATAATTTTCACACATCAGCTAGTCACAACAGAGTCCAAACCCCAGGGAGGATTTGGGGATTTGCTGGAGTAGAGTTTATGCATGTCTGACTCACCCACTCTCCAACGATTTTGAGAAAAAATTAATCCACTTTTTATTTATTTATTTTTTTTAATTCATTTTATTCATTCATATTTTTTGCACTTAACCAGGCAGTGTGGTGTGTCTGTACTTGTGCTGGAAGTCTTAAGTTTTATCATGTTGAAATATGTTTTAATGCTCTAACAGAAAGGTACCAAGGCTCCCCAAGCTGCAGGAAAGATCCACACTGACTTTGAGAAAGGCTTCATCATGGCTGAGGTGATGAAGTTCAGCGATTTCAAAGAGGAGGGCACAGAAAGTGCAGTTAAGGTGTGTGTGTTTACACTGAAATTAATATAGCTTCACAGCTGAATTTCTGTTATCCTTTGTTTTTTAATTATTATGTTGAAAGCAACTAAACAATTTCCTCTTTATCACCTCTGCTTTTTCTCAGGCTGCTGGGAAGTACAGACAGCAGGGAAGGAACTACATTGTGGAGGATGGCGACATTATCTTTTTCAAATTCAACACACCGAATGCACCTAAAAAGAAATAATGGGACACAGTAACCAGGGGTGTAATTCAGAGTCCAGTTCAGTCAGGCCCTGAAGAGGAGCATTGTTTGATGGTTTTCATAACTTTTCTTTTAAATTCAAAGGATTGCATTGTAGCCTGTGTGGTCACAGACAACAATCTCTATGAATTATTGCAATGAAATAACATTTTTCAAGCTAGCAAGTTGTTATAACAGCGTTTCAGTGGAACTGAAGAAAAAAATAAAACATAAAAAACTAAAGAATGCAAACATGCATTTTTACTTTAAAAAAGAAAAGATTTCTTTCTTTATTTTATACATGGAACAGGCCTCTGATGCTGTTTCCTTCATTATTTCTGATCATTTAAGCCACAAAGCTCAGACACTTGAGAGTATTTCTTTAAGTATTTTTAACCATGTAATCTTTTATTAGTGGGCTAGCTTTCAATTCTAAAAGGTTACTCAATTTGTGCTTTTGTTCAATTAAGTAAATTTCTGTTGTATGCTTTTTTTTTTTTTTTAGATTCCCTCTCCATTACTTTTTATTTTATATTATTCACAGAAAAGTTATAACATAGCTTGATATTTACAGAGAAAAAAAAAATCTAAAATATTTGGTGTCCACAAGCTTCTTGCTGATGGTGTTTGCCACGAGAAGAGAATGAAAGCCGTCACTGTTTCATTCAGGGCTGGAATGTACTGCGCTATAAGCTAGATGGATGTTGTTTTATAAAAGAGCAAGGTAGGCCTTGCTGACCATGCCTGATCTGAATTTGTGTTATATAGGCTGCTTTTATTGACTTTGTTTGGATTGGTTTAAAAACAAGGGGGTGGGGGTGTTCCCCACATTGTAATCTCCACTGTGCATTACAATTGTGGATTATTTGGACTCTACAACTACAAAATGCAGTTTCACCTTCTCATTGCATCCACAATGTGAATGTCTGTACTTACCCTCCATTGCATCATCAAACCTCTTGGCACATTGTGGACTAAAATGTAAATCATTTTAGCTGAAGGGATCATATCAATATTATTGTGTCAATAAAAGGATATTGATTGTTTTTATTTTTCCTTGAAGTAATTACATTATTTCAAAGGATAACAGACTGAAACTTAAAACTATGTAATGTACTTCTGCAATATTCATGCTTAATAATAAAAAAGCTTAATTAGTCATGAATAGGAATTGATGAATAATAAGTTTTAAGAGTAAATGCATTTGAAGTAAACCAATCTTACATGTTCATTTGTAACATGTAAATATTAGGTTGTTGCAGACTTCAAAAGGATGCTAGTTGCAACTTGTATTCTTGGGTTAAGTTAATAACTAGTTTGTAGAAGCATACGACTAATAGCATGGCGGAATAGCCTTTTTTCTTTTGATGAAACATCGCTGAATGAAGCAGAGTGCACTTAAACACGTAGTCTTTGCGTTTGGATTATTATGTCGAATTTGGGATATAAAACTAAAGGTTTAAAGCTAAGTAGAAGGCTACATGTTTCTAAACGGTGTGCTTGAGGTAAACGAGGCCATCTTATAACTTGGAGATAATCAAATTCAAAACTTAAAGATCCAGCTCGTTTCTAGACGACTGGAGTTAAAGAATTGCATTGAGACAACACAAGACAACGTGGAACAAATAACTTTATTCAAAATAAAAGTATGGTGAAAGCAAAGCTTCGTTGTGTTGATCGCTGGTTTCCAAGTCTCTTCGGATTTCGACGACTACATTCCTTCTCTGGACTCGCTCAACAAACAGGAAACACACGTCCTACAAAAAAAAGACTAAATGACTAGCATCCCAGTTAGCCAATCACGTGTCACCATTGCACACGCTCAACCAATAGCCATACAGAAGAAGGGCGGGATGTCCTGTAATGTGATGCAAATTCTACGGTCAAGCTTGTTAGTCCCACCTTTTTGTGTTTCCCGCACCGTCAATCAAAATAGAAAAAAAATCGACCCGAATTCACCGATCAACACTAGCCCGCCTTTGATAAAATAATCATGTTCGGAGTTTAGTTGATCTGGTAATCCTACCGGTTACTACCAATCACGCTATGACTGGTACGTAAACATTAAGCGCATCGAAGCTGCAACTAATCGGTGAGTGTGTAAAAGCTGCAGCGAAGCGAGCTGCGTCTTTTTATCGTTAGCTTTGCTGCTAACTAGCTAGATATGGTTAGCTAACTGGGCTAGCTGACTAGCCTCGGAGTTGACAAAGTAAACAGTCGATCTGGGCCGAAATCGTCCCAGAATCTCAGCTGGAAAGTTGAATTTCGCAATCAGCTCCTTTTGAACTGGAGAGTGGGGATGCTTTGGGAGCTTTTCTGGCAGGCAGGAGTTGAAGATTACAGAGTTTTGTTGAGTTTCCCCCTCTCTCCCTGCTAGCGCCAGAGCAGCCTCTGAAACAAGGAGAAATGGCGTCCGCGGACGTGGACAGCAGTCAAAGCGAGTTTCTGCAAGCCGGCGGCGCAGCGGAAACACAGGTATCCCACATTTTCTAGCTCGCTCGCTATCGGTTTCTGGATGTGATTTTGAGAGCATAAAGTTCACACGTTTTAAGATTTTGATGGCATGGGGTGAAAGCCGTACACTTCCTGTGTTCCCCTCAATAACGGCCACCCACTTTACCCCTGTAAAACCCGCCCATAGTGGGTAGGACACTGAAGTCAGTCACTTGGGTCGGCTCGATGGAAGAAAGCCGGTGTACCGTGGGCTTGGAAGATGTAGGGATGTCATAATGTAGCAGTAATGTCGCCCATAATCATTACAGTAGCGTTCAATTGTGTTGTATGGGCCGCCCATCCCCCACTCTCTGCTCGACCATTTCTGAGCCTGTTATCGTCACTGTGTGTTGGTGGCTGCTACTGTCTCGTGACTGCCCGTTCTTTGCATCAGAATAAATTCTGCATGATCCTCGACTGTCTGTGTTTTACTCTCTCTTTGATATATTAGCACAGTCTCCCAATTCATAGCAGATTTACAGACAATAGCCAGGCTTGTTCCCCTCTCCTTTGATCTAATCTGAAGCAGAGATGAATGACTATCTCCATGTGGAAGCATGATCTGTCTTTGCTAATCTGGGTTTTGATTGTACTCACAGACAACAGATATGTCAGCTATTCAGCTGACAGGTTCAGACCGATGGGAAGTGTTAACTCCTGTTTCAGTGGGGAAGGAAGACCAAGGAGTTGTCCACATTCCAAATTCTGGGATTGTCACATCCAACGGGCAATATGTGCTTCCAATTGGGAGTCTTCCTAGCCAGCCGATTTATGTTACAGCATCTGGTAGTGAAGCTGCATCCAATGGAGTGTCAGGCATTCAGTATCAGGTAAAAAAAAAAAAAAAAAAGGCTAACAAATATAAGACACTGCAAGTGCTCTGTTCAGTTGATGATCATGCTCACTGCTGTTACCATGTATTCCAGGTCATCCCACAAATTCAGAATGCAGATGGAACACTTGCAGGATTCTCAACACAGGGAATGGATGACGGTACAGGGCAGATCCAGCTCCTCCAAGATGGGAGCCAGGGCAGCATCGGAATCAGCTGTGCCACAACAGCAACCACAGACCTCCTAACACAGGCTGGTCAAGTTCAGTCAATCCATGGGGTCTCTCTGGCTGGGGGTGCAGCATACACAGGCACCGTACCTGTAGGGCTGCCCGGCAACATTACTTTTGTCCCTATAAACAGCGTGGACCTGGAGTCACTAGGGCTAACCGGAGCTCAGACAGTTCCCATTGCAACAGGGGTGACACCTGAGGGTCAGCTGATAATGAGCAGCCAGGCACTGGAAAGTCATGGCCAGGACAAGCAGCCGCTGGTGACAGTTAGCGACCCCAACACTAACCAAGAGCTGTATGTGCCAACCACCACTTCCTCCTCCAACTCCTCCCAGCTCCCTGAGACCATCGATGGGACCGGGGTTCTCACCCAGGCCACCGCTGTGTCGGCTGGATTGTCTGATCCTTCTTCAGAAAACTTCAACTCCCACAACCACCTGCAGCAAATCCAGGTCAGCATGTTAGCCTTCTATACTGTTTGTATCAAGTCAGTATACTTTAAAATACTGGTTCTCTTTGACAGTGATTTAACTGATGTCATTTTTTTCTTTTCATAGTGAGAATTTCTTTCTTCTTATTTAGACTAACTTAATTAAAATCAGTCTGAAAGGGGGAAAAAAATCATTATTTTGTCAACACCAAGGGCATAATTCATGAAGAGTGGTGTTTGGATTTAATTTCTTGGTATTGATTGGATAGTGTCTAGTTTCTCCAAATAGAGCTCAAGTATTAGTTTTAAGGCAAATTGAAGAAAAACGGATCATTTTCTGAGTAGCTTAGATTAATTCTGTACCTATTTTCAGGTGTGGTATTGACAGTAACATCTTAAAGTATCAAATTACTCAGGCTTATTGATGAAGAGTCCTATAAAGAGTTATTAAACAGTTCATCCAAGGGGTGTCAAGACAAAAAGGATGTGAACATTGCTTTTAAGTCCACCCACTTATCACCTGTTAAGTGAAGATTCTCAAAGACCTTTAATCTTTAGCAACCCCTGCTTAGAACGGCCACACCAGTAGTTCTGTTTTCTGCTGTCCCCTGTCATGAATTTGCTTCACATGGTCATGTTTTTGCTTCTGTTACGATGTTGGTTGATGCACCATTGCCTGTTATTGCATTACATAATAAATATGTATTCCATTTATCAAGAAAAACGGATTCCTTTGCTTTTATCTGCTTCACCATTAACTGGACTCTTCCTCTTTTTTTGTGACAGTAATATGCTGATTTTCTTGTGTAGGGTCAGACAAATATAAATCAATAGTAAAAGTGAACTGTTGCAAGTGGTGCATTCACTGTAATCCAGTGATTTTTTTTAACATGTGATTTCTCTTTTGCAACCAGTTCTAAAGTGTTCGGAGATGCCCACCCTGATAGTTAACAACCACAAATAAATTCTACATGGATAGGAGCTCTACCTTGTCGTTAAATCGCACCTGCTTCAAGACCTCTTGCAGTTTTTGCTACTTTCTAAATCTTTGTTTGATTGCAATCTACTGTGCTGTTCTTTATGGTTTAGGTGTCCTCTTCCAATGCCACCACTATCTCACAGCCCATCCTGCAGCTGTCTGGGGACGGTCAGGCCCAGGTAACCCAAGTGGCTCAGAACCAGGACCTGACTGCAGCAGGTCAGACTCTACAGAGCGTGCAGCTGGTCAACCCAGGAACCTTCCTCATCCAGGCCCAAACTGTCACTGCTACTGGGCAGATCCAGTGGCAAACCTTCCAGGTAGTGCTGTTGTTTTTCAAGCCAAATCAGATCATTTCATTTAAGCCATAGTTAGGCCTGTCGCAATAAGCGATAAGTCAATTAATTGCACGGTAAGAAAAAATTAGGGTGATAAGTTTGCTGGCCGTGATAATTTTTCTTTCATTCTACCTTACTTTACCATAGACTGTATGACAACAGGTTTCACTATGGAGTATCTCGAATGAATGCACTCGTTTCTTGCCGAGTGATCTCTTTAGAGGGCTCTTTACAGGGCTGCCAGCTCTCACGCATCGGCCGTGATACAATCGCTCTCACGCTAAACCTACGATTCTCACGCTGAAGTCGAATGGAGAAAAAAAGCTGCGAGCACTTTCTCGTTTATTGTATCGCTGCTCCCCATGTGTAGGCAGAACACACACATGTAGCCTACAACGTCAGTACAAAGCCCTCACTTCCTGGTCTACCGTAATAACCCCCGTAATGCGCAGGCACATTACACAAATAGTCAGCCTATAAACTACCGTATATGACAAAATACACATCAAGAG
>JBAMHW010000022.1:16833719-16905515 GCA_037177495.1 Rhadinocentrus ornatus
TAAAAATCACAGGAAACAGCAGATCGTGTTGGGACTTTTTAGGACTATTTTCTCTAAACTGGCAGATTTTTCCCGGCTGGTTTCCTTCGACTCATGAGCAAAAAGAAAAGAAGTATGAATCAAAGTGTTCATGCGGATTCATCTGAACAAACCTGGTCAGCATCCACAAACAGGATCTTGTCAACAGCAAGAGGGAACAGCACATCCAGGAAGAGGATCTTGTAGCCCCAAATGATCCTCTGCTTTTCAGTCTGTTGGTGCAACCAGCGAGGCCACTTGTACTGGACCAGCTCATACTGGAAATTGTATTTCTTCGCCATGTGGGGGATGAAAACCTGTAAGGTAAAACACAAATTAAGCCATACATGAACAAAAATTAATAAATGATGAAAAAATATTAACATAAAAGCTACTCCTTATACCATTAACACATTTTTCTAAAATATAATTTCACACCTAATGTCTCTTTTAATCGTAAAAGCTGACAGCTGCTTTATTTTTGGAGTATTCCAAATTCCTCCAAATGTTCACAGCTCCAGTAAGTTTGTATCATGAATAAGCTTCACCAGATGGAGAAAGCCTCAACACATCAAGGTGTGAAATGCAAGGTTTATAAAGTAAATCAGGGGGGAAAGAAATCCTACCTTGAAAGTTGGGGACAGGTAATTCTTGAGGAACCAGAACTTCACAGGGGTCTTGGTGTGCTTCAGAACTGACAGCATCATAATCCTGAGAGAGAAAGAGAACTGAATAAAAATAATTGTGGCAGCATCACTAGGTGAGAAGAAGCTCAGAGATCAATAAAGTCTTTGATGCATTAGAAGTTGGGATGTTCGTTTTTAAGGCTTTTATTGGATATGAATCCCCACCTGAGGAACCTTTCATACAGATGCCCCGAAGCCACTGAGAAGATGTTGATCACGTCGTCCTTCTCCTGCTTTGGTTCTTCTGCCTTCCCTCCACCTGTGAAACCTCTGAAAAAACAAACAAAGAAGAATAAAAAAAAAGTGACATTTCACGCAGATTCAGGGTCAGTGTTGGATTTTGATACCTGCAGAATACAGCTTCTTCTTAGCAAAAAGCATCGTAACAACTTTATCTAACAGACATATTAATTATTAATAACTCAGTAAAACTAACAACTCAAGCACACATTGAGTATTTCAGTTCACAGTTAAAAACACTCAGTTGCACAAATGGGCCTTTTGAGAACCGGAAAGTAGAGAACGTCTGAACATATTTTTGCTTACGCAAGTACTGCTGGCAGATTGCAGCAGGTTGATCAACTTATTCTTTCAGCTCTAGTTATTATAAAAGCAGCTTGATAGCTTGAAGTTGTACCTTGCCAGAGATTTCCAGAAACCAGTGTCATTTTCCTCGGTTCCATCACTCAGCAGTTCCTCGTTGAACTTGTCAGGCTTCTTCTGGACCTGATCAGCACACAGTTTTAACCCAGTGACTTTAACACATGATGTAAAAGAATATTACAAGTTCATCTGGCATTATACAACTGCACACCAACTGAAAAGAAAAGGTTGGTGCTTATCCAAACCTCCAAAACATGAATGTTTACACACTCGGCTGTTAGCATATGAATAAAACTCAGAAATTAAAGCATCTGTACAAGTTCTCTACAAACTCAGAACAGATTGTGTGAGTTTGATTGTGTAAAAAATTTGTTATGATTATGTCTGTTTATGTATTAGGAAAAAAAAAACAACAACGCCTGTGAAGAGACTGAAATCCTGATTTTGGCGACACCTAGTGGACAATAACAGACATTAACAGCAATAAATTTCCACAAATTCAGGCTTTAAATAAAAAGTTTGTTAAAAAAAAAAACAGCAAAAAGGAATATAAATAATTAGGCTTTACATTTATAGCCATTTAGTTTTTAAAAAAGTGAATCTTTATCAACTTATTTTGTGGCTAGTTATTGTGTCATACACTGCAGCTGATAAGCAGCCATCATGCTCCATTAATGTTGGTTTAATATGAGGTGAATGAAAGTTTTCATACTTTATTTGTAGATTTGCAGACCACCGACATATCTACATCAAGGATATGCTAATATATTTATTTACCCATGTAATTTATGTAAATACACAATACTGTATATTCAGCGTTAGTCAAAATGGCTCCACATACACTAAAGTCTCTTCAGCTCAATAAGTTGATGAGAAAGTGTAAATTTATGTCAGGTTTAAAAGAATAATGAATTAACAGATTCCTAGCAGGTGAACTGACCTTGACTTTAATGATTCTGCTCTTGAAATTGTTGAGTACAACTATAATGTCATCAGAGTCTGCCGGGGAGTCTGTGCCATCGTGACTGCAGAAGAAGAAAGAAAGGGATGACATTACCATCCGTGCAGAGTTTATGACTTGTTTGTAGATCAAGGAGCACAGGCTGATGTTGGAATAAAGTGAAACATTTCATCACCCTGATAGAAAAGAAACAAATTCTCAACCTTGTTCTCACCTATAAATCTTGTAGATTTCATCAGAGCGTCCTTTCCTCAGCTTCAACATCCAGGCGCCAGGGTTGGCTTTGAGCTGAAAGTAACCCTGCAGAGTACAACAGAGGAGATTTACAGTTTGGGATTAAAATAATAAACAGTAAATATTAGGTTGCTAAACAATAAAATGAAAAGCACAAACTTTAAAGTGGTAGCTTACCAAGTTTGCCATGACAATAGTGTCCATTATGACTGGTTCTGAGGCCGTTCCCAGGGTAAACTGGAGGCCACGTGGAGGCTGACCAGAACTGACATCAAAACAATGGCCCTCCAACAAAAGATGCTCCAACTCATACTCTGCCGCTACAATATTCTCCACCTGAAAACACAGGAATGTAGAGGTTGTTTTCTAGAATAGAATTAGCAACTAGAAAAAGTCTTCATGAAGAGAAGGAAAACTCTCCACCCCTACTGGTTGGAAAGCTAGGCAGCAACAGAAGGTCAAAAAAGAAACTAAAAAGTTACAGAGTCTGATAAGAGACATTTTAAGCTGTTGCCGTGCTCAGAGCAGCTCAACGTTATGTTTTACCTATATAACTGCTAGCCTCTGTAAGTTTTGTGTAAGCTTCATCTTCAACCAGAACAAAAAGCAGCATCCACCCTGCAACATGCCAAGGTTCAACAAAACATAGTACCAGCGTTAAACTGGTAAAACATACACGTTCAACAAGTTTGGCTTCATTCCTCTTCTCTGTTTTTTCTAATCTGCTATTTGTTTTGTTCCTTCCCTTAGTTAGTTAATTCAAAGAAATAATGATTTAATTTGTTTACTTTCTCTGGCAGGAAAGAAAAGACTATGTAAGACTGGGATGTAAAACTATATAAGATTTCATTTGGAATGAGATCAAACAACATGGAAATTTCAAAACACTTCCCCTTGACAGAAACAGAGTAAGACAATAACTTTACACTTCTGATTGATGTACCTCCTGCAGATATATGTTGTCCAGGTCATAGCGGGTGTTGACAGACTCGACCATCCAACTCTCAGGGGTGTTAAGGTTCAGGGTGAAGAGTGGAGACTGGGGCATGTCCAGAAACTTCGCCATAAGGCCGGGAGAGAAACTGCCATCAGCCTGAAAGACCACCTCTGGCTCCAACACGTAACGGTAAAAACTGTAAGAAAACAATAAGGAGTTAGCAGATTAACAAGGCAAAGTTTACTCTCAAAAAAGATTGAGGGGTTTTCAGTTAACAGCTTTTTTTCTCACCTCTTCAGTGGCATTTCAGACAGTTTGGACTGGCAATTCATAAAGACTCGCAAATTGACATTTACCAGTTGCTTCAGAACCTGCATGTGATATGTGAAGATGAAAAGAAAGGTTAGAAATGACACAGGAACAGGATCAATGTGGGTTCGAATCCTTCAGCTGGATATAAGAAGAAACAGAAACAAGGTCATCCAATGAAATGAAAGTCCACAGAGTACCAACCAATAGAAGTGGAGCCAGTTTCTGTGCATCCCTGGTTACTGGATCCACCACAGCAATAACATCAAAATACACGTCTCCCTCTTTAGGTCGGATTTTCACAGCACTGCAAATAAATAAATCAATAATAAATTACAGAATGAGCATTTTATTCTTTCTTTAAAGAGCAGAATGATGTTACAGGTTTGTTTTTGTATTTATGAAGACGAATCAAAGGAAGCCAAACTAACTTGCTTCCCTGAGGTAGACCAATAATGTAAATGAAGCTTATAAAAAAGAAAGAACAATCTATGCGCCTGGGAAGACAACATCCCCTTCATCAGCTAAATTCTGTGCAGGTGTTTTACAACCTTACCTGTAGCGGTCGTCCGCAAAGCCATATTCTACCCGAGCTTCTCCTTTAGGCTGAGCGGAGAGCAGAGCATCCACCTTCATCACAAGGTCGCTGGCCCTGAGAGAAACGCTGCATTTACTAACAGAACTCAGCAGTTCACCTGTGAAGGTCCCGTGAGGAGTCTGAAAATCTTTGTGGAAACAAAATACCTGTCCTCCTCGATTCCAAACTGCTGGACTTTGCTTTTGATGCGCTCTCCAGATGTTTTCAGGATTATGTTTTCCAGAAGAAGGAAGTCATCCTGGTTAAACACCTCTGCCTCCTCTAGTGGACCTATGATCTGTAGAACAAGAATGATGACTCAAGATAGCCTACATATTTTTCCCAGAGAAATATTATTTTTAAGGTCTATAAACAAGAAGGAATGACTCACTCTTCCATTGCTGATAACTGCTCTCTGTCCTCTCTTTAGTTTGAGCACGTCTCGGCAGTACGCAGCATGAGAGAGCAGGAAGTTAAATTTTGGACCTTCATATGCACTTTTGAACAGTGACATGTCCATACCCTGAAAGAAAAAGTTTTTGATAAATGGCCAAAGCAGGAATAAAAATGACTGGTAAGCTTTTTACTCTGAATCATCATATGAAGAAAAATCTCTGCTCCTCAGTAAACTCCTCACCCCGACAGCAAACTCTCCAATGTCGACACCCCTCTCCAGGGCTGCGCCTGTCTCTTCCTTTGCCATCTTGGTGATGAAGTTCTTGGCATTATTAGCAGATTGCGTCTGCATAGCAGCCCAGATTGCTCGAGCCACGCGGCTTGTCTCAGCAGACGGATCAGCTGATGGGTTGTTGATCATCCCGAGTCGGACGTTGTTGCTGGTTTTCTGTTGTGGAGCAGGTGAGACATCTTTAGTTACTCTCCTATAATAACTATTACACAGCTACACAGCAACAATCTTGGTTTAAGCTGGTGTTGCTGTTTTAAGAACACTTTTGCTTCCCCTCTCTTATAAAGCAAACATTCAAAGGAACAGTTTCACATTTAGCTTCTTTCGCACCTTCAAATTATACAAGAAAAACTATGTCTAATATCTGTTAGATGGTCGTGTGTTTGAGAATTGACTTTCTCACCCACGATTTGCACCAACTTAGGCAAGAATATTTTATAAGACATCCTGTTTCTATCAACATAGGCTGAAAAAAGTTTCCCACCATGTGTCTGATGGCATCATAAAGGAGTTGGCGCCCTGAGGGTTCATCAAAGTCTCCAACCACCCAGAAAGTTACAGGACGGATGTATTCATCATCTATCGAGCACAGAAGAAGAGAAAGAAGAGAGAGTAAGAGGTAGCCGAGGTTCTTGCCTATAAACATTTATGCACATGCATCCAGGGGGCAATACCAAGGCTGCTGTTCAACACGGAAATAAACCATTTTAATAAACACATATAGTCGGAAAGGGGGTCCAGAAAGGGGATAAAAAGCTCCTGTACATGGGCTGCCCCTTCAACCAGGCCTGGTGCCCCAGTTCAGGGTTTTTAGGTGAAACTATACAAAACACAAGTTGATCATTTTATTGAAAGACCCAGCCAGGTTTTGGACAGTGGTTTAGTGTTTGCCGCCTCTTTTTTTAAGGCTGGTTAGCTCAATTAGTAGAGCAGCAGTCTTGCTTTTGGGAAACCAGAGTTCGATTCCCCCTGGGGACGAATATTAACACCTTCCAGTTGGGTCCTTTGGCAAGACCTTTAACGCTACTGCCTAACCTTTGTAAGTCGCTTTGGATAAAAGCGTCAGCTAAATGACTGTAATGTAATCAGCAATACGGTTGTACTTTTAGTGTAACTCATCTCAAGAATTCAGAGTAAAAGTGTTCACAAGGCTACTTAGCAAGCTGACAGCTACTTTAAACCTACTGTACAAACCACAAGTGAAAGCAGCTCAGTCTGGTGTTTGCTAGCATGAACCGTTTCCATTTTATCACTTTTACCATCATTTATCATCAAACCTAGTGAAAAAACACCAGATCCCTAAGTTATTACATGTATGTAATTATATCCCTTGTGGTTATGTAGTTGAAGCATATTTTCACTGTCACTGGGACAATCAGGACCCTAGCCTGCCCTTTTATTCACCTGGCTTTAGAAACTTTAAAATGGTTCATGATTTTCTCTGTGCTTTGACCAACTTCCACCCATCTTTTAACTGCTTTACCGTCTCAATTTAGGACTGTTTGGCCAACCAAACAAACCAGCATCAGCACTGCTTTCTGCCCCCTGGCTGCACACACACTTTCATGATGATGCTGCACAGAAACTTGTCTATCTACATGAATTTATGTGGTTAGTGAGGTGTTTTATAAAGTTACATAAACACACTTTCATGCATAGACTTATAAACAAAAGTCACACGCATGATTAGTCATTTGTGCTTTCTAAGAAATGCAACACAGATGGAGAAGTTGTGGTAGATTCACAAACACATGGAAATACAGACAGTAAAATGAAAGAAAACTGAAAAAGACTGAGTGAGGAGAAGAGAAAACAATGTGGAGTCAAACGATGATTACCATGCCTGTTGGTGGTGGTCATCGCTGATGCAGGGAAATTTAAAAACATGACATGAATAAGAAGAGGAAGCAGAGGAGGATCAGAACAGGAGATTACACAAGGAAGGTTCAGGATCGAAGATGATTTGATTATTTTTAATAGAAACAACCAACTCCACAAGCATGCTTTTCAGCCAGTGTTAATTTCTTTCATGACTTTACCTTTTTTGGTCATGTAGTTCATACTGTTGGCCACAGCGGTGCTTTTCTCCTTTGTGTCCAGGGTCGAGAAGCGAGCGTATTCATCTACAAAGTGATTGTCTGCAAAACGCAAAGAATTCAGGAGAGGAGTAATAAATAAAGTTAAAGATTTTATGTTTTGACTTAAACTTGATAATCATCTTAAAATATCTGTGATGAAATGCAATGCAAACCGTTGGTTTCTTTACCTGTGCTCTTATGAATGGGATTAATTGGGTTTTAACATGCAGAAGTTTGTAATTATTAATTAATGGAAAAAAAGCTTAGAAAAAATATTTTATTTTAGATAACTAATGCGTACTCACTGGTATCAGACAGGTCCAAGTAGGTCCTGCTGGTGGAGAGCACCCTGGAGTTGATGCGAGGAACAACATTGGGTTGATTCATAATGAAGTCCACAACATCATGATCTGTAGCCAGTTCACCCTGCAAACCATGAGAGCAAAAATATTCAGGATGTTGAAGCAATAAGTCAGAGAAGATTTTCTGCACTGGTACTGCAAAGCTGACAGTGATGCAGGACGTCCTTCTCTGCAAGCTCTTCAAGCTCAGTCACAGAAAACTCCTCCTGAATGTTAATGGATACTGAAAGTTTCCTTCAACGAGTTTGGACTCAGCTTTAAGAAGAAGAAAATGACTGATGGCTAACAGTATGCTGACCAGTTCTAACAGCTGATTTAGACACACGCCTCTGAAGGAACCAGTCGGCTCCTGTGATTGATGAGATGACATGTAAAGAGAGAATATGGCAGATGGCACAGTTGCAAACATTGTGCCAAAGAGATTTTAATTAATCATTGCAATCCGAGAAAATGTACAAAAAAAAGAAAATTTTTATTAACTTGAATTAAAACATTAAAAAAGTTCTGCTTCTCTTCAAATTAATATTGTGATTGGATTAAAACTTTTTATGGGATTAAACTTTTTTTTAATCTAAAATCAGAGGACATATTAAATGTGTTGCTGGAATTAAGGGAAAACTTCTTTTCCAGACAGGAGCGGAGCTGAATCCAGGCTATTTTAGAATTTGTTTACACTAAATCAAATTCTTAAATTCAATGTCACCTTGCAGGGGAGCTCGAGCATGTTTGGGGGGAAAATTACTCGCCCGTGTCGCTGACCCTCATCGATCTTTATTAAATTCGACATGCCAAGGCAGAAGAAAAATCCTCTCAGACCAATCGCCTAAAACCAATGGAAGTTTCATTGTCAGTCATTATCTGTACCGCTTATTCCATTACGGGTCGTGGGGTAAGCTGAAGCCTATCCTAGCATTGTTTCAGGTGAGAGGCAGGGTACACAGGCCAACATAGATAGAGACAAACGACCTTCTCACACACACTCATTCCTAAGGAGAATTTAGTCACCAATTAACCTAACATGCATGTCTGGACGGTGGGAGGAAGCCAGAGAACGGAGAACATGCAAACTCCACACAGAAAGGCCCCCAGCCAAGGCTCCAACCAGTGACCTTCTTGCTGTGAGGCGGCAGTGCTAACCACCACACCACCATGCAGCCGATTTTTTTTTTTTTAATATATTTATTTTCCTTGGGGTCCCGCTATAATGATTAACCCCAAGCACTTGAAAGTGCTTCACAACATATCAAACCGCAGTACAGTACAAGTTCCTTCGCCAAACGTTACCATGGCAAGTACTGCAACGACGCTATGAAACAGTGTTACGTCCCCAGGCCTGTGGCCATAATGTATGCATGGGCTGCTGTCGCATTGCATCGTGAGGATTGGTGGCAGATCCGGCCGAGACCTCCCCCTTCAGTCTGCACCCCAGTGATTGGCTGCCACCTGCTCAGGCTCTGACAACAGGAACATCCTAAGGACCAATGAGGACCAGCTGTGGACTTTTAAAAAGGAGGGAGTAACTGCAATCAGGGCCGCTGTGTTTCCTCCGATTCACAGTTTGCCTCTGGGATTGAGCATAGACGCTGGTGATTTTTGAGAATACCTGTATTGTGGTTCTGAGCAAGTAATAATCCCTTTTTGTTTGTGCACGATTGTGCTTGTGGAATTAAGTATTGAGAAGAGACGCCCTCACCGTTTGTGAGGAGCCGTTTTGAGTTGTAGTTTTGTATTATTTTGATTAACTGGTTTTATAGAGATTTTGTTTGAGTTGGTAAAGATAAATTTACGTTGTATATTTGAGAAGGTTATTGGATTTTGGTTTATATTTAATTAGTAGTTAAGTTTCCTTTAACCGTTATAGATAAGTGTTATTGTTAATTGTTTAATTGTTAAATTGTAAACTGAGAATTGCCGAAAGTTAAGGACACCTTTTGCTTATTAGATTTTTATTTATTAGATAACCTACGTTTGGACACCTTTAGTTGTATAATAATAATTCTGTTAGAACCCGAATTGGGAATAAAATTGTTATATAATTATTTGAGTTGTCCGGTTTTCATTTTGTTGTCGACCCTGAAGACCCTAGACCTAAAAGGGGTCGTTACAAACAGGAAGTCTGTAACTGACCCATAGTAGCTTTGATCATCACCAAACTTGGCACGGGTGATGACAATCACATGTTAAAATGTTGGATAAATTACAATATTACTCTATTGTCCCCCCTAGAATAATTCAATCTACTACCACTGTCCACCACATTCGGTGTGAAATTCGTCAGGACCTACAAAAAAGCCTCTTGGCTATTTTGTCTAGCTCTTGACCTATTAGGTAAATCCAACAAGAAATCAGCCCTTTTCCTTGCATTACATTTTAACAAACTCTGCAGATTTTGTCACTGATTTCAAATATGGCCAGAACATTCAACAGGGCATGTGATTAAAAATCTTTTAAAAAGTTTCTCAAAGGAGGTGTCGTTCAGCAGTGGCGTTCCCTGAAAGCTCAGTATCCACTTACTCTGACATGCAACACCCAATCCACACCACATTGAACATGTTCCAATCCAGTTCTATCCTGACCACATCTACATGTCCAGATGTTGTCAACACTATATACATTTTAGTTATTATTATTTTTAACGAAGCAAAAGTAATGAACTGCTTTGAAATGCAGCGTAAGTGTGTGTGAGCTGTGACTGACCAGATAGACGGCTCTCTGGTAGAAAGTGGTGGTCTCCAGGATTTTTTGCATTGTGACAGTTTCCAGTTCATCCGGTTCCAGCTGTTCACGTCTGTAAGGTATGCCGTTGTACATGACCACAGGCAGCGGGCCCACTCCTGTTTGCTCATAGTATGCCTGTCCTTCCTGAAAGAACATGGAAGGAAATCACATTTTAACTTTTACCATCTGTCAGAGACAAAGCAGAAGATGAAGACAGGGCTTTTTTCATTTTTTACAAAAGGTTATTTTTTGGGTAAATACATTTATTCTCCTAAAATGAAGTAAGATATATGTACATTAAATACGAAGGTAAAGTAGAACATAAGGGAGCTTTTTTTAATTGAAAATGAGAAAATGAACAGCCAATGAAAGAGCTCAACACTTAAAAGTTGCTGAAAATGAAAAAAATACAAAACATCTTCATTAATATTACATGTTTGCGGCAAATTACAAGGATCTAAACTGTAAAAAGTCACAAAAACTCTCAGTAAAAGACACAAAAAAGTACTAACCAAAGAGTAAAATTTGTTTTTTTGTTTTGAAGCATACACAGCTGCAGGTGAACTATATTGATGTTTTAAATTAAAAGATTAATAATAAACAAGACTAAGAGCCAGTTAACACTTATCTGTAATAATACCATAATCGTGTCATTTAATAATAAAACTGACTATAAAAAAAGAAGCAAACTTCAGTATACAGCAAAGTGATGCTACATTTACTCACCTTCCTGTTGCCGTCGTAGCTGGAGTCTGCTCCAAGAACACTACTGACCTCCACATAGGGGAACCTCTTCTCCAGAACTTTAACCACATCCCCAACACTCAGCTGTCCACCAACTTGCACTCGATTAAACATCTAGTGAAAAAGTGAGAGGATGAGCAGAAAAAGACAAGTGTCAAAAGCGAGTAGGTTTTATTCAGTCAGCAAAAGTCAACTTGATGAGGGTGATAGGAGGTTATCAGGGACTCACTGAGATGACTGCTTCAAATGCACTCTGACTGTCCACTTCGTCGCTGATGTAGTTGTAGGCTCGGACGAGCGCCACACCTGCGTTCTGCATGCCGTCTATGTCATCTCCGTCTGACACCACGAACACCAGTCCAATCCTAAACCACAAAGATGGACCAAACATGCTCTCACTTAAAATGAGCTAAAACTGATCCTGGTGAGTCATTTAAAATTCACTGTGTGCTGCCTGATTCATCTGTATTCCAACAGAGCATCGAAAGATGCTGCATGCTTCGCATCATTAATGATATTTTAAACTTGCTTGACAAAAGTCCTAAAAGAAAACCTTTTCAAATGCATGTCTCAACTGTCTCCTGTGGCACAGCAACATCATTTTCACTTGTTTATCTGTTGTGTGCAGTGGATGCACAAAATATATATCATGGATTAAACCAAATCGAATGTTATTTTTAAAGCACTTTTCATACAAAAAGTTGCACAAGTGCTTTACATTAAAAACACAACTACTAACAAAGTTAAAAAAACATCTGATTATCTTCTCTCTCACATTCCCTCATCCACACACACAACATGCCTCAACCCTTCTCTCTCTTCAACTAAATATTATTATAGAAATAAACATCTGGCTTGACACTGCTGTGAGGAAACATTATCTTGGGGATCCGCTCACACTAGGAGCCAGCCCCTCAAGACCACAGAGGCTGCCACCACTGGAAGCCACCCAGATCAGGACAGGCAAAGGTCCTGCACCACAGTCATAGGGCTGTGGTCCAGGACCCCCAGCCACCTAGAGGAGGGCGGGCCCCACGGCAACAATGCTGCAGACCAAGTAGGCATTGCCTCCGGCATGAAGGATAATCACGAGGAAAACACTGGAGTAAAAGACGATAAACAATAAGACCAACTAAAAGCAACAGGTATAAAACATAAATAAAGGAGTACTTGTGTAAAACAAAACAATAAAAACAAAGAACCACATAAATAGGTGGTATTTAAAATAAATAGGAAAGTATATAATTAAATAATGAGTAAAAATGAATCAATAAAAATCATGATTAAAACAAATAAGATAAAAATAAACAAACAAATAAATATTCAGCTATAAGCTGTGTCTATAGGTGTCATGAATCTCTTGAAAACATTAACAATCTCTGCAGCCCTGAGGTTCTCTGGCAGGCTCTTCCACAGTCGAGGGCCATAGTAATGGGACAAGACATCACCATAAGTTTTGGTTCTGACTTTAGGAATAACTAAAAGGCCGGTACCAGAGGAGTCCATGAGGGCTCATAGTTTAACAGGAGGTCAGATAAATAAGAAGGCCCAAAACCATTAAGACATTTATAAACCACTAAATGAACCTTAAAATCAATCCTGGGAGCCAATGCAGCAATTTTTAAATCTGTTGAACCCAGTAATGGGTATACCAGTTCCAATACAATTAACTATACCACTGAGGGCACCAACCTGAGGGGGATATTGTTGGCATAAAACATCTCTGCCACACTCAGGAGCTCAGCAGCGTTCTCCTGGGTCGGGTCCAGAATAATCACCTGAAACACACGTGTTGGCGCTTTTCACCATGATTCGGATTTATATGGATGTATTTGCAGGTTGCTGATGAGATGTGGACTCACCAGATTGTGAAAGTTCTTGCGTATCTGCCTGATGACTCCAGGGAAAGTTGGTCTGAGCAGCTCCTGCACATTGTAGGGCCACGAGCTGTACCTGTGATCTGTCTCCAAGTTGTTAATCCACTAAAAAGAAGAAGGAATTGAGTGACAGGAAGTGTAAAGTCAACAGATGATTATATTTGACTGCTGGCAGCTGAAAAACAGAGCCAAAATTTGGAAAGCTTTAAGTGCCTCCAAATTCTTTCAGATAGAAAATTGTATTTTTGAAAATAGAAACACATTTTTTTCCATGGTTTATTTGGGTAAAACACTAATTTGTTGCAACATTTTTACATCTCAACAGATTGTTATCCAGAATGTGATAATTTGCTAGGAGAGAGTTTTGCATGCGAGTGCTTACACAGATGGCGGGGTTGCGGATATCGACGGCATAGTCAGAGTCAGAGGGTTGGACGTTGAGCTTCAGGATGTCGTGAATGTAGGGCGTCTCGATAAGCAGAGAGCGTAGACCCTCCATCACCCTTGCTTCGCTGCGCAGCACCTCAAATACACTGCAGGGGAAAACAGGACAGAGTGAGTTGATGTGTGTACAGCTACAGCTGGTGTGGTTCTGGAGGTGAGAACACAAGCGTGACTGTACCAACATGAGTGCTAACATCTGATTATCAGAAGAAATGCACACTGAAGTCTCATTATCATCTTATCATAGATGTGCTACAGTGATAAACCATTTAGTCCATCAAAAGAGCCCTAATTCATCAGCACATGTTAAACCAAAACTACTAACTATTTATTGGATTTAGCTTCCTACATAGAATACTGTAATATCTTTGACAAAAAACAGAATTTCAAGCATCTTGTGGGTAGAGACAATCATTTCAAATGGAGGATTTCTTCATTTTACTTGTTTTGTCCAACAATCCAGAATCATACACACAGTTTTCTGTAATTTACTGATGTTTGAGAAGTTAGAAACATCGTAATTTACCAAGATATTAAAGCCCAACTTTCTGTTGACTGATAAATAACCTTTCATTTAAGATGTAGTAAAGCTCCTAAGAGAATAATTCTGAATTGTAGCTTGCAAAAGGTGACTATAACCTTTTCTGTATGGCATTTATAGCTTATTATCTAACTGATAATAAACTCCAACGCTATATATGACAGTTATATATACATGTATGTCTGTGTGTACCTGAAGATGTCTTGTGTGTCCAGATCTATATGCAGTCCATTGATGAACAAGGCTGAATCCCCTGGCTGCAATCCCAGATTTCCTTTGAAGAACTAGAGAGAGAGAGAGATGTCAAAATGACTGAATGTCGTGGTCACATCAAACACTAAAGCTCCTTATACAATACCAGTGGTGCAAATCGCCACACTGTGTAGCACATTAAATCAAAGCCTCCCATCACGCAGTCAATTATACAGTAAAACTAGTGGCAATGGTCAACACAAAGCTTTAACGAGGCACTCTGGCAGCTCCAAATAAGCACTGACAGCTCTGTTAAAAGTCAGCCTGTTTAGAGCAATGAAACCTCACACTAAACAAATCTAATAATTAGAGAAAGGATGTGTGCACGTCTGTGTGGCTGGAAGAAGCTGCATGTTCTTGTGTGTCTGCATAGGGAAAAGAAAAGCTCAAAGTCGTTCTGGCACAGTCAAATCTCATTACTGAAAGACAAAGACATCAAATTAATCATACTCTAGACACAGCAATTACAACAAGACATGATTAACACAAATATTGTTCATCCCATTTAAAATGTGTATGTGGGGTGTGTTTGCGCATAAGTGAAAGAACTGTCTGCATGCAAGTGCTGGTGTCCAAACTACTTCAATCAATAATCATTTCTCTCTGCAGGACTCAGTGTGCCTGTTGAATGAATCACCGATTCAGTAATTAGGACGTCTGTCTGCACACCCCCACCACTAACTCCAGCTCCCGTTTTCTGCACACCAAGATAACACGAGCACGGAGAAGTGGGAGGTGGAGTGAAAAAACACTGACAAGAAAGAAGGGTGATTACCTTTTCCATTATTAGCTAGGAAAAGCCAAACGCAGTCAAAAACTGAATGCTTTTCAAGTCAGATGTTGTTTACAATTTATCACATAAAAGGCGAGGGGAAGAAACAACAACAGGAGGGGGAGTTCTCATTTTGAGATATTTCCCTATAGATTGAAGCTCGGCAGGTGAGAAACAGGGGTTGGAGCTGCATGCAATAATGTCCTCTGTTTTTTCTTTATTGGATCACACTGGTAAACACTCAAAACTACACGATTCCTGACCATCAGACAAATGAGTCAGCAGGAAAGCAGAAGGACAACAGTTCAGATGATGAAAATGAGCAGCTATCTGAGCATGCACCAACAATTACAAGCAATTAATTAGCAAAACAAGTAAATCTAAGAGGTATTATTTACATAAAAAAGATCCACAGCAGCTTTAGTGTTGCTTTAAACACCGACACTAATTTCCTCAACAACTAAATTTTACATTAATGTTCAGTTCATTCTCCCAAAAAGGGTGAAACGACCAACAAACGCATGTTGAATTCCTCCTGTGGATAAAAAAAAGTATTTTGATAATCTGTTCACCATTTGAATTGTGGGTAAAGCAGGCCTGCTTGGACTAATGTTGTTCTAGTGACCAGGAAACGGAGCTCCAGGTTTCGGTTGTGAAAGATATATTTAAAATAATAGAAAACTTTCTAGTTCCACCACAACCTCAAGACACATGGCGCTGCTGTATGGCACCATGTGAAGGTTACACAGACTCCTGAAGATCAAGTTCAGACCACAGACAGATGGGAGATTATACTTCAGTTATTTTTAATTAATTAAAAAGGCATCAAATGGTACTCTGAAATTTACTTGAACTAAAGCCAAGTATGTCTAATTATTTACATCTAAAAACCATCTGCAATGCTTTTTTCATTGCATTGGTGGATATACACTTTCAACACAGTTAACATGGGAACTGCAGCCAGTCCCTCCTATATGGTCCAAATCCTTAAATTATCAAATGCATAAAAATTCAAGGGCTGAGAAAAGTTCTAAGAAAACATATTTTTTAATTATTAATTTAATTTTTCAAAACAGCAATGGCTTGTTGTTGGAAAATTACACTTTAAGTAAAACAAAATAATAAAAGACAAAAACTTTTATTAAAAAAATTATTAATTTTCAGAAATAAGGGAGGTAATCAGTATTTGACTGAGCTTCATGGCCTTCTGCCAACCAGAAAGTCTGACAGGCCAAAAAGAAAGCAGTTTCCCAAAATAACATCAAAATTTATTAAGCAATGAAAAAATGATCTAAAGTTGGGCTCCTCTGTGTAGCATTATTCCACTAAGTGACCTTAAGCTTTTGTCATGAAGCAAAACCTGCTGCTATTAAAGTCCCTTTTAACTGCTGTGGAACAAGAGGATAAGCACGTGGGATGAAGGTCGAGAGTGCGCATTATGCTAATTAATAATGTACAAATAAATAACTTTAATGCAAGGCACAGTTTCCTGATTATGTTGACTCTTTTATCCAACATGTTGGAGCTAAACTAGAATACCAACAGGGAGACAGGAAGGAGAACTTATGGCTGTGATCTTAGCTCAAACATAAACATGGGTGATATTCGTCCTACTGAAGTTGAACCAAATGAGTTAGAAAAAAAATAAATCATTATAATAATAAAAAAACAAACAAAAAAATGTTGAAAAAGTCTAAATTTAGCCTGCAACTGTTTCAAAAGTTTCAATATGTTGATCACTTTGAGTCTCTTTGTCCAAAAAGAAAAAAAAAATATAAATTTATACTCTAATCTATACTTTTTTGTGTGTCTGAGAAATCCCTGTAAAATATATTAAAGCAATGTTTTCTTTAATTATTGACAAAAAAAACATGAACCTCATAAATTAAAGATAATTAGCTGTTTTCATTGTGTTAGAACAGGACAGGAAGGACTGAAAAACACGTTTATATGAAAGGGATGGATGGATGAACAAATGTGTACCTTTTGGTTTTCATCAATCTCTCTGCGAATGTCAGCACTGACCACTGTTTTCGTGATAGACCTGTGAGGCAAAAAGAGCCGACTGAGCTTTAAAACCTCACACCCACCAATATATACATTAACCAGACCTTTTTTGTAGCTTTAGCGTGTGTTATGTGTATCGTCTCTACCTGGCTTTAGTGGGAAAGTTCTGACTGAGGTCTTTCATAACATTGAGGGCATCAACAGCGGGAGCAGCAAGGATGCGAGCTGCTGTCTGGAAACTCAAATCTATAAAAGAAATGAAAAGAAAGGTGGGTAAATGAATACGTAGGCAGAGGAGAGAAACAAACGGGAAAACTAAAATCATTACAATCAGTGCTGAGTAAAAGATAAATTCTACACATGTCCAACAACGTTATTTAACTTCACCTGAAACATTTCAGTCTGGACACTGCAACACAGCACATGCTTGGCTCAAAAATCATTCAATCATCAGTATTTAATGTTACCATGCTCATCATCTTAATTAAAACTATACTAAAGCATTTAAGGCTCAGTTAAAATAAAGACTGGATTGTATTTACAGTTTGCAGTTAACATAAACATCTTCTCCAGGATCTAAGTGTAGAAAAGATGTGATTTTATGGAGCCTGGGTTTCTAGAAAGAGAAAGGATTATTTCAATGCAGTAAGCATCTCTTTACTGGTGTTGTAGCCTGTGTGATTATTAGCCCCTGGAGGTCCTCCTCTCCTTGTAAACAGGCTGAGCTAATGAGTCCCAGTGGGTTAGAAGATAAAGGCAGGTGCCTGCATCTTCAGTCTGACAGTCAAGCTCAGCCCCCTCATTCCTTTGCATCCTTTAGTTGCTACAATTAAAGCAGCTCCACACTCCCATCCCAACCACGTCTGATGATAGAAATAGATTTTTATGCAGATAATCATTTCCTGAAAATGCACACACTGTCTGTATCAGTATGTGTGCTGGAAGAGAAATAGATTAAATTCGAAAAGCACCTATAAATTATGTTTGAGAAAGTGAATTTGTACCATGGATCAATAGATGAAGTAATCGTAATCAATAATACTTTAATGATGCAGCAGACAATGCTCATATCCTTAATATATTATAGGTCACATGTATTAAAATAGAAAGATAAAAGACAATCAGAGATCTACATAAATAGATTTTACATTTCAAGTTTAACATCAGTGTAAAGCAACGGAGACTACTGCCATTGCTTCCGGTTGAACTCATTTTCTAACTATCTTGGCTGGGTACTTTGATTGTCAGGAGATTTTCAAAGATCACGACCTCAAGAGAATCCATCTTGCTAGGCTAAAAGCTACGTTGGCCATTATCTATAGTTTGGAACAATCAGCTGGTAGACAAAGGCAATATATTAGTTAATAACTTAACTATTGTCAACAGAAGCTCCTACAGATGCTAGCATAAATGTTTCTATGAGAGCGTTTCCTTATTGAAAATAAAACCAAACAATATTATTAAAGGAAAGTAGCTCGAAGACCTTAATTTTCTGTTTGGTTACAGCTGACATATTGACCCAAACTAGCCAACTACAAAGCCCTCTTAATTGTGCTAAGTGTGAAAAAGCTATTCGACTTTACACTTAAATTAGCACTGAGGTGAAGAGTCTGTGTGTATGATTTGTTGACCAATTTAGTCATTCAAGAAAAAACAGCAGAAAACAGAAAATATCCCAATCATAAAAACAGGAGACCATAATTCGGAGAAGCCCACCTTGCATTTGCCAGACTTTAAGAGGAGCCATTTCATTGGTGCTTTCCACTAAATGCTTCCTCAACTCCTTTAGCTGTTCTTTCAGTTCTGGATAGAGGGTCCTGGTGAGAGACAGACAGAGTAAAAACACCTGTTAAATGACTATACTTCTAATTGAGAGAGAGTGGATGATTTCACAGATTGATTTAGTTATTTTTAGGTTAGATGAGCAGAGATAAGGTTGGACCTTGACTGCAATTAAGTGTGGAGGGGGAAAAAAGAGAAGAAAAAGTCTTGGCTAGAGTGAGTGTGGTTGGTGAGGTTCCTGGAACTAAACCAAGCTTAGAATTTTTATCACAGCCTAACACTGGCCACTTACTTGAGTTTGCCAAAAAGGAATCCCTGGACCTCATCCACTGCATCATTCTCCCCAATCACTGTAGCATTCACCTCCGCCCCTGAAACCACAATCAATTAACTTGATATTCATGTCAGGACTCCTCTGGGATTACACCAGCGTGGGCTTGTGTCCATTGACAGTGTGTACTCCTGTAAGCGTGTATACCTTGGACTTGTGTGTCATCCTTTGCCTTGTACTCCTGGCTTTTGATGGCCAACTCCACTCCATATCCAGACAGATACACTTTCTTTCCACTTGAGTTCTGGAGGGAAATGAGGACACATTGTAAAAACGCAGGAAGGAAAAGTCATTCTTATTCCTGAGGCGAGTTCACCACTAGAAGGTGTATGAAGAAAAGGCTTAAATGAATAAAAGACACTATTACTCTTAGACAGCAGGCTATTTAAATAATTTTGTTCAATCAGGACCGTTGACAACTATAACATTGTTTATGCTGTAAAAGACTCCATTAACCTCCTTGTAGTAATCTCACCTGTAAGAAATGCATTTCACCGGCATTACAAGGATGTGCCTTAGTGACTAGTGAAGAGTGCAGACAACCATCTGCTTGCTAAGCACTGAAGACACTAACTGTTCCCTGACCGCTCCTGAAGCTATGAAGCATCACCCTTTTTAGCCAGGCATAAAGACACCATGCTTAACAGACAGATGGTAAGAGTAAGTTATCATAGACAGAGAACATTGGATCAGCTGTATTTGTATGTGAGGAGAGAAGCAATCCAACTTTATCTTGGCACGAGGAACTAAAGAAACATTTTTCATCCCAGGTGTAAATGAGGAACCTTCTTATTTTCAAATAAGGATAACTGAGAAGAAAAGTGCTCCCTAATCATTATTTTGCCATATGTTCAATTATATGGTCATCCATTATAGTCTCTTGTCACATTAGGGATAAGTATCATTAAGATTTTATTGGTACTACTAAGTGTTATTGCTGATCAACCTGGTACTTAAACTGTTTTCTTACTGGTTTAACTAATTTACTCTTAACTTAAGAGGTAAAAAAGCAGCAGGACTTTAAAGCTTTGTGTTATGTAAAGCTATATATGCGCCGTATTTTTCTTGAACAAAATTGTTTTAAGTGCAGGGTCTCTGATGTTATACGTGTTCCTGTGCCCTGAGTGAGGCAGAAAAAGTGCCCCTGTCCACTTTAAACAAGCTCTTGCAGGTAAGTCTCTTTTCTGGTTGCTTTATAAATAAATGTTGGCAATTAAAAAAGGAGTAATGTTTATGTAGCAGTCGTGGAGCCTGTTTAATTCCAGGTTTTATTTCTTATTCAAAGTGCTACTCATGAAGTAGATGACCATAGTTAATTTCAGATTGGCTAATCTCTCAATCTATCTGACACATTCTTATTTTTCACTTGGGACCAAAGCAACACAGTTATTGTGTGTGAAACACCTACAGCCACGTAGTGACGGAGGACATAACATGCCGAGCCTTCGTTGGCTCTGGATGCTATGACTCGATGAAACTTTTGGAAATCCGGCTTCCCAAACTCAGCATAGAGAATGACAACAGGTGCATCTGGATTAGATCCTGGGTATCTATGATCACCTTTGAAAAGGTATGGCTTTGGCCTGAAGAAGACACAATGATATTGCTCATAAGACTAGTCATTATTTTACTGATTTGCAGGCCTTGTTCTTTACTTGGTAAGCCTGTCTGTACCTTTCTGGTGCAGCTTTCAGCAGTGTTGCTAAACTTTCTATATCACATGTCTTCTCTCCATGAACGCTGATAAAAGCTGAGCAGCCAGAAGGAGGAGGTTCAGTAGAAGCGATCTACAAATATAATAAAATAGCAGCATTAATATTATGTTTCTACAAACATGCATTTACAAGTAGAATTGAGATCATTCTCCTGTTACCTGTTGGAAGGAATATACTGTAGCAGAATAGGCTCTCAATGAGAGGGCAAACTTCATCATGTTCAGCTGGACAGAGCTGAGCAACACACTGGCTTTCTTCACAATCAGCTCATAGTAGGCTTGATCTGTATCTGTATGAGAACAGAAGACACACAGAAGACATGAAAAAGTGTTGTATTGTCAGTTATAAATTGTTTAATCTAGGGCTATGCATTTTCACTGGTCTTACGTTTCGATTATGATAATCTTGTCAATGATTCGATTTAACAATCACTGTGTGGCATCCTCAGTTTTCTGTATTACTGCACATGGCTACTTTCTTAATGAATACAAGAAGATAATTATGGACTATGTTTATTTATATTTTGTCAAAAATCAATCTGAGTGTCCTGATACAGAAAAACATCATGTTATTTTCAATTTATAATCAAACGTTATTGTTCCTTTGCCAGAAAATCAAGAATCATCATTACTATACTGTGACATTCTGTCATCTAAAATGGTTAAGCAGCCCTCTAGTGGCAAAATATCTTGCAGTAAAGCAGTGTATTTTGTCCCTTCATACTTTCCGTAGTAAGTTCAGACAGTACATAAGTTAATAAAAAAAATTTCAGAACAAAAAACAGTTTCCTCCTATCACTTTACTGCATGCAGAAGTGTTTCACAAAAACAATGAAACTGCAATTACTGCCATGGTGCAGCACAACCATAATAAATTCAGCTGATCCCAGCACAGAGACAAAAAGTGAAAGTACTCTTTAGAGTCTGAAGCAGTTTTTTATTACCATCATATTCTCCTTCTATGTTAAGATTGGCCTCCACAAAGTCCCAAAACTTTTCCTGGTTCTCCTCAGCCAGGAATTCACTGAGGAAAAAGAACATTAATGTGGCATTTTAATGAGCTGACAATGCATTACACAGATTGACAAAGAAGTTTTCGTTCTGCTCTAAAGTTAAAGAAAACATGGCAAAAATACAGCATCTAAACAGTCACGACCATGCTTACATATTCGCGAAACAGCAGTTTAAAGGTGCGGCACGTAACAAGGTCAAAGTAAAATGACAGAAAAATATAATTAATCATTAAAACTCTGTTTTTTTAGTTATCTAATCATATTAATAAAACTACTTTGTTGTTTCTTTTAGAATTAACTATTTATATCTACTTCCCGTGGATCCACATTTAAGGCAGCTGCTACTGTATATTTGTGCCACCATTTTTACTTTGGTGACTCTGAATGAACAAATAACTCATCGTGTGAAGTGAGAACCCTCTTGTCTATAAACTGCAATACAGGCTTTATTTGATAGGTGGTAGAACACCATTTGGGAAAAGTAACACCTTAAAAAGGAACCAAAAGTAGTTACCCATAGAGCAGTCATTGCTGGAACTGAGGCCACTGGAACCACAGATGAAAATGTGTTTAGGTCTGGAAGAATTTTGGCCATTGATGGCCACTATCCACTCACTACTGCACTCTGCATTTTAAGTAATTTCTATGTCCTTCTTTACCGCTTATTTTTTTAAATTATGTGCTACCTAAGTGTATTGTCAGATTTAATGTAGCTCAAAGGCAGCTACAAATCAGCAGTGCTGTGTCATACCTAGCCTCAAGCAGCAAAGGAGTGTCAGCCCATTTGGTTGTAAGGGTGGTAGTGACAGCCTTTGAGTCGGCACCCCCAGACACAGCAGACAGATGTGAGAGCAGCAGGATGCACAGGAGCCACATTCTCAAGCCTACACCTAAGATGAAAGATATTTAGTGGAAAGTGATAGCAAATAAGATGAACAATAACAAAAACAAAACTATCCTTTATTTGTTAGACCTCAAATTCAGGTAAATTCTCTTTTCCTCTGATGTCATTAGACTTAAGAAAGCTAAAATATGAAAAAAAGAGAGGACTGTTTCTAATCTGTCACAACAAATTTCATTACAATGAAAAAGACCAGAGAGGGCAGGTGAAGTGCTGTACTTGGTTAACTGAACAAGTACTACACCTTTATAAAAGCAGACATCATGGCTGTTTGCTGGTCTGAAACATTCAGATGTGTGTTAACTTAAATGAAACATTCAAGACATTTGTCAAAAAACAAAATCAAAACAGCAAATCAGAACAAACTCTGTAGACCAACTGGCAAGCACAGTGGTGGAGGGGTGATGACTGGGAGTTTTTTTGCTGCCACAGGACGTGGGCACTTGGCAAACACGCAGGATAAAACTTTAACAACAATGTGACAGACTAACATACAGAAAACGACTACTTCAAGGTATTCACGTAGTCATTATCTAACCCGCAGTAGTCTGCAGCAGAAAACTTTGTTCTGCATCTTTAGGGACTGTCATCAGTAAACAAAAACGTCAATGGATCCTGTCCAATAGAAAACTTTAGCGTGGTTCTTCTGTCCAATAAGCAGACACTTTTGACATCCGGACAGATTCAATGACGATCCTCAGAGCTGTCACGTTAGCGTTTATAATGAGCCAACTACAAGCTTTGGCAACCCGACAATTGTTGAATTTTTAAAAGTCTAAATTGTTTCAATGCCAGTTACTCTACATCTAGAGCACATCAAAAGACCGAAAGCAATAACGATTTGGCGCTATGAAATATTGCTGCTAGTCTTAAGAGCCGCAGGAGCTAGCTAACGCTTGCACAAAAGAGAAAGAAAAAAAACAACACCCCTTTTTGTTTAACCTATGTATGTTAACGTGAAGACAAGTAGTTATACGTTTTTATGAAAAAAATTAAAACAAACTTGAAATGCAGTCGGCTACAGCTTTATAGTTTAGGAAATGTGGTATTTATGCTCACCGAAGCCGGGTCTGTAGCTTCCTGTATTCGCTAAGACTAGGAGGGTCCTGTCAGCATAATTGGGTGACCACAATTGTGCCTGTTCAAAACCCTCAAAATCTTTCAAGCAAGGTAAGGTGAATACATGTCTTGTATAAACAGATTACAAAAAATAGCAAGTACATTCTGTTCAGATTCAATTTGAAAAAAAAGGTAAAAAATTAATTACTTTTAAATCTGTATGACATTTATGCAACATGACAACAAAATCTTAATAAGAAACAATATAGTACACCTTTTTTTCTTTTTTTTTACAACCCCCATTTGCGGCAGCAAGAAGCTGGGGTCCGTCATATGTAATAATCATTGATACAATAAAAACAGATAACCCATCAACCACAACAAAGTAATGTAAATACTTATTATGATGATTAAAAACAATCAATACATGTGCTACCTTGATATACAAACATACATGTACAATATCTCTATATACCAATAAAAATGATAACAACAACAATAATAACAATAATAATGTGGCTGCACAGTGGTGCGGCACCACAGCTTTGTGTGTGGAGTTTGCATGTTCTCCCTGTGTATGCGTGGGTTCTTTTCAGGTACTCTGGCTTCCTCCCTAAGCATAGATGTGAGCCTAAATGGTTATTTGTCTCTGTGTTGGCCCTGCAATTGACTGGGGACCTGTCTGGGGTGTACCCTGTCTTTTGCCAGCCAATGCTGGGATGGGCTCCTCTGTGACCCTGAATTGAACTAAGCGGTATAGAAAATGGACGGATGGATAATAATAATAATCATAATAACAACAAAAGCCTTGGAAATGTTTTAGCAACATGCACAATTCAAGATTCAAATATTCAAAGTGTTTATTGTCATTTGCCCAGTAAGGATCCCTGAACGATAAATTTCTTACATTGCCGTCCGCACCGAATGCCATAAAAGATTATAAATTAAAGAAAAAAACTACTTAGGAAAGCTGGATAGAAGATTAAAATAAGATAAATAAAAAAATAAAAAAATCTCTGAGTAAATACTCAATACACATAAATGTGCAGTGTGATACATGAACTTTTGTGCCACATTCAGCAATGAATGATTAGCTGTGCAGAATGCATGCTGGTCCTGGGGGGTGCCCGGTTTGCCGCACCTAGGTGGGGGGTGGCGGTGGGGCCCGGATTTGGGATTTGAGCTACAGTTATGTTCCTAAAAAATACTAACAGTAAATAAAATAATCTATCTTTAACAAATATCAATTTTAAATTCCAATGCATTAGAGTAACATTTAAACAAATGAGATGACACTACTCATTTTAGCATTAAATTTGTTCCTTTGTGTATTCCACATCAACAGTTTATCATCAATAACTATGCCCAGAAATTTAGTCTCAATAACCTGCTGAAGAGACATAACATCACTCTTCAGATTCAATTGTAGGTTAAATTGAGAAGACTTGATTTTTCTCATTGCCATGCAGATAGTTTTTTTTAACATGAAAAACACTTTTACACCTGTAGATGTTGATGTCACCAGTTGGTTGTTTTTCCTTTAAGGTAAAATAAATTTTAGTACATCTGTGTACTCTCTTTGTGCAGTTATAATTAATATGAATAAACTTGCAGAAAATCAAGGCTGAAAACAATGCAAATGGCTTAGGTTGAAGTTAATTAAGGAGGGAACAACAATTTTACACCTAAGCAATGAATTTGAGACATCATTTTATTTCCCATTGTTTCCTATAATATTCTGAAGCACACCTAAAACTCTCTAGGAATGTGTCGCATGATCAGATTATGTGTAAATACAGTAGACATGCAGCTCTATTTTGTCCACTGTGGCCTCACTATTCAAAGTTTACATTGACACAAGCATTGTCACAGGCACACAGCTTTAGATAACTAGTTTGTTGAATTTTTATGAGTCTTCTTCAGTGGAAAATCAGACAACCTTGGTCCTCAAAGAACATTTTAGTACCTTAAAAATAACCCACTATAATCCCTTGGGTAGAAACAAATGTCCTCTGCTATCTCTCATCTGATTTGTGGGGATATGTGAGGCATCATCAAAACTATGTTGGAAAAGCAACAGTCAACAGGAAAACTGCAAGTGCTGGCTCTTTCCCTTTGATCAGTTCTTCCATGAGTCTAACCAAAAACAATAATTAGTGCTGGGAGCTACTATTTTGGTTCGGGAAATTTGATGTTACCATATGTAAATGTTGAATCTGCAAAATGCATTATATTCTAATTTAAAATGTTGTATGATTACAAAGAAAAATATCTGCGGTGGTCAAAACTGAAGGTGCGGTTTCAACATTGCTGAATCCAAAAGTCCAAAATCCCAAAATATCCAGATTGTTATCTTTTTTTTTTTTTTTCTCTTAATTTTTATAAACGGATCATTAACAGGCTTGTTTAGAAATTGACAACAAGCTGTTGGAGAAACCATTTAATTTTAATCAGTTGTGTTGCCGGAAAACACCTAAAACCTGCAGGACACAAGCTTGTGGAATATTTTGCTTGCATCATAACATCCTGATGTGATACCACAAGAGTGAAATGTGACTAGAATTAAATATAGCACATTTCCCAGAACTGAAATTAGGAAATGGAAAAATGCAAATTAAGTCTACAGTCTAACCTCTACACCCCCCCCCCCCTCCACACACATACACACACACTTCAAATGAAAAGAAAAAATATGGTTAGATTGTTTTACTTTTTCCTCCTAATCAACTTCAACTTACTAATGAGTATTGTGAAAAACACAAGATGTTTGCACTATATTCTTAAAAACACTGGCATTGTGAAAATGTAAATGTGCATGGCTGAGAAAAGAACACTGATGCCATTACTCATGCCAAAACACAAGTACAGAGCTTACTATCCTGCATCTGCTCTCTTTGATCTAAACAAAAGACTTGTCAAAACTCTCATTATTTATCATAATTCTAGTGTAGCAAAAGAGGAGTCCACAAAATGCAGGACACCAATGCAGTGATGATCCATATGTATTTAGGACTGCATTCATTTGTGAAGCAGCTCATGTAAATGAGCTTAGTTGAATGCACAGTGTAACAGCCATGGGACATAAATTCCTAATTTAGAACGAGCCAAATTTGTCTCTTTTGTTAAAAATGATTCAAATCTTATACCTGAAAAAGTAAAAAAACTGAAGTTCTTATTTTGAAGAGGAAGCCTGGGATCCTTTTGTAAATCTTTACCATGAGTTTGTGTGACATCTACTGAAAAGACTGTCCCTTGGGGCAGACTGGTAAAATGTGACATACTGCCTGTCTACCTGTTGTGTGGTCTGGATATAAAAAAGGGAGAGAGAGAGAGAAGATGAAAGGTATGAAGACAGTGTCCCAGGGTGCAGAGACATGGCTCTTGCTTTTTCATTTACTCGCTCTGCAGCCTAAATTAAATTGGACAGCTGATCCTCCAGAGGGAGCAGTTCCAAGGTTTGATTTAACATTATATAAAAAGCAGCGACATTAATTATCCTGCTGGATATGACCTTCACTTTGACGTGCACGTGTGGACATCTCACACATGTAGATGCCTGCACACACACACACACACACACAAACACACACACGATCTAACACCAAAAATCAGTCATATCCCTATGAGGACAGGCCAAAACGTCCCAGCTAAACTGTCCCCTCAAGTATAACTAAACCTACCCTGTAACACCCTCACACATGCTGGTCGTAGAGCCTGTTCATCTGTCAAGAAGGTGACATCTTTGGATGAATTATGGGAGATGGTTGTCATCTTCTTTGGGGTCACTTACGAAATGGCAAACTCGGGCTGTGGGCCCCCCCCTCTCCTCACACTATCACACGTCAGCCATTTTAGAGGTTGAAAGCCTCAACAGGGGACCAAAACGACCTCAATTAAACCTCCATTAATATTAATACATTTAGTCGTTTCACGTGAGTTGCTGCTAATTAAATGTGTCCCTGGCTGTATAATAGGGGTCTGTCGAGGTCTCTTACATGAAGCTAATTTATAGCACATTACAGGTACCAAACATCGGGCTGGTCCAAGCTTAGGTGTAAGATGCAGATGGAAAAGAGGACACTTTTGTTTACCTTGCTGTTTTTAAACCACACGCACAGAAACATACCCTTTTCTTTAATTGAATGACTCACTTTTTTATGCAGTGCAGCATTTTTATTTCTGTGATCTTGTGTGTGTGCATGTGTATAAGAGGAATATATCACCCTTTTAACAACCTTAGATTTCCTGTTTGGCCCACAACTTACGGTTTGTATCACACTACATTTCTCCAGCATCATCATTTATCTGACTTTTATGTTGAGGTTAATAAGTTTGCAACATATCAGCTCTTTTATGAGCCCCTGGCTGTAGCTCTACACTTTTACTCATACAAACATAATGCAGATATATTTTTGACCATAATAGGATTGAGGGGAATGAGGAGTGGGGGGGATTCCTCAGATTGAGCTCCTACTGGTATTAGCCGGCAGAGGGATGCCTGGGTGGTTGCATTCTTGTGTTCTGTTCTGTAATATCACTGAGGATGATTTGGTGTTGACCTGGAAGATTAGCCAGACCCTGAGGGGAAGGTCAGATAACAGTCCCAGATGTCCAATCTAATCATATTTATTGTACTATACAAAAAATATCTGCACTGCTGCAACGAGCTGCACTGTCTCATTGCCCTCTGCATTTACTGAATGACAAAACTGGGGATGGAAACTCTGCAAACTGTTTGTGTATTGAAATTCATCCACAATATGTTTTTGATGATGAGGGTTTAAGCCATGCCATCTGCTGGAAATGACTCAACCAGAAACAAAAGGTTAAACTCTATTTTGACCAGTGCCAGAGCCAACAAGGCAATCCTCCAGAACTACAATAGCTGTTCTCTGATGCATGTAGGGAAGGCCCTCAATATGACCTTATCTGCAGAATTCCATGCTGAAAATAAACCATAATAATGCTAGGACTCCTTTTGTTTGCATGAAATGAGCATGGGACCAGCAATGAGGGGGCTGCAGCTAGTTTGACCCCCGTAATAGTGGACTGCAGCCAGAGCCTGTACAATCATTCAGAGCTGGATTCCCACTGCAGGAGCGAATGAGCACTTTCTCTCCAACACTCACATCTACATGTTCAGCCCAACAAAAGCTGCCCAGCCCTCTGTAGAAGCTGAGCCATTATTGTCCGTTTAGTCCAGCTGCACTTGAAATGACAGGGACTCAGGATTAAAGACTGCGTTCAGTCTAATACGCAGTTTCCCAGCTGCCAGAGGAGCTGCACAGCTTTTTTTTTTTTTTTTACCCTGCTTCCTTCTTGTTGTCTGTTAACATGTCAGACACAAAAAAACATTCCTTTTTCCTTCCCTACACAAAGACCCACTTTGATTCCCAATTTCCTCGCATTCTTGCTCCTCTTTGTGCCGTCTGCCAGCTTTCATCTCCCTCCAGCCAATTGCCTTTGACCGTCACTGTCCAGGCAAATTATTTTTCTGCCATGCCTTGAGGGGTCAGAGTGTAAGTTACTAGTGTGTTGATGAGACAGGGTGAAGGTCTGCGCTTTGCATACAAGGACAGGGGATTATATTTATACCAGTTTGCCATTGTCAAATATCTACCTCATCAGAGGAAGATGCATACAGTACTTGTGTGCATGTAAGCGTATTCAGCAGGTCCAGAGTCTGCAGATTGAATTAGGCTGTAGATCACTGCTGACAGGACTGTGGCTGTCATTAGAAGAGAACAGGCTGTTTTATGGGGTCATGGTCTTGTGGTTTATGTGGGCGAGTGGTAGAAATGCCCTTAAGTTACAGACTGGCCCATGAATGGAAGTGAGGAAACCTGAGGCGCAAAACTTCCACATAAACTGTCACAACAATCAGAGAGTGCAACTTTAATGAATATGAGGCTGGTTTTCTAGTTAATTAAATCAAATGTGATTTCCATCATTGGATAGCATCATTAATGACAAGCAATAACAACAAAACAGTCCGGTTTGTAAAAATGAAATATTTTAATTGGTGGTTTGATGATTCATTTTTGCAATCAAAAGAAACAAATCCATTAAGATGCATACAGAAGGAGGCAGAGATGGACTGCACACCCAAAAACAAACAACCAACCAAAACAAATCTCTATCATACTCTCTTTAACAGTTTTCTTTTAAATTTATTTAAAAAAGGATGACGCTGAACTTCTGGGTTGCTTTATTGTCACAAAGGAAATGCTGTTAAGACATCAGATATACATAGTGATGAAACTTAATATTTGGGTTGACCTTTACAGCGTCAGCTTCTGGAATCATGTCAGTGAAAGGTGTTGTTTTTCTTCCACACACTGCTTAGGTACAGAGAGGATTTTTAAAGGTTGCTTCAAGTCTGATTATCACTTGAAACTGGAACGCTGAAAATAATAACACCCCAGAGATGGAGAATGGGTTTTTTATTTTGCTCTACAACCACAAATGCAGAGCCACGTGTTGGTTTGGAGCCCAAAGACAGACTAGTGCAAGTCTGACTGAGAAAGAAGTCATGGGTCAACAACATGAAGCTGCAGTGTTTTCAAGTCTCCACTTTCCAAAATACAATGAAGGGGGAAGCTAATATAAAAAGAGAAGATCTCTCTTCCCATATCCATGAATCTGCATCTATTGCTACACAAAAAGAAGCATAATGACTCTGGAGGAGTCCCAATACCGTTAATCATCCCCTTTGTTCTTCTCTCCTTCCCATTATACATCATTCCTGATTTGAAAGGAGCTGATCACAGGATAACGGGAGGATCCAGTGTGATTAGCTGAAATTTAGCAAGAAAATGGTGGGCAAACCACTTAGACTTTTAACAGGATACATCCTGTTTTCTGAACACTAATGTCTACATGCATCATGTGATGACACAACCTGGGATACATTCATTTTAAATTAGATTGCAGTGTTGCACATCTTCTTCTTGTCCCACTTTTACATTCTCTTTTTCACTAGATTTTCTGTTCTTATTGCTCTGCTTGGAGAAACTGATGGGGGAATTTAATCCAATTCAAATCCAGTACTGAACCTGAATCCTTTTAAATCCCCTATTGCATCAAATCTGCTTTAGTTTTACCACATTTGCATGTGCCTAATGAAATATTGAAGATCTTTTGCTTCTTGTGAAACATTCTTAATCACAATCTGCAAATACAGCTTAAAAAACATTAATGCTAACATATAAAATCTTTATTTAAACTTTATAACAATAAACACGTGTAGCTTACTTCTCAGTGATTTTATGAGCACATTCTTATGGCTGAAAGTTATTTGTGCCATGTGTTTAGCAAACAATCATTGGCAGACTGCAGACAAATGCCATAAGATCCATCTTAGCTTGTATGGATTCAACACAGATTACGTACAGCTGACAATCTGCTGCAGTCATGGCCCCTCATCTATGACTTCATCATGCTGAAAATGACTCTGTGATTCACTCAAACACTTTCCAACACAAACTATGAGTGGACATCAAAATTTTCAATTTATTGACCTGTTATCCACATCTCTCTCTCTCTCTCTCATATATATATCATATATATATCAATATATATATATATATATATATATATATCTACACACACACACACATATATACATATATAAAGATATATATATATATATATATTGATATATATATAGATATAGAGAGAGAGATCTCAAGCATCTGTTCTCTGCACAGAATAATAAAATGTTCACCAGGGGCAGGACCCTCTGCCCAAGCTGTGACAACAGCTGGCACAAACTGTGGAACTTTGCCCAACGCAAACATTTATCTGTCCAGGTAAACAAGCTCAACCCTGTGGGATCACAAAAAAATCCCTTTTAAGATATGAGCAGCAGCTGGATAACAAATCTAATAAATTAATTTATGATTTCCCCTCATGGTTTGCATATAGAGTGCTACATGAACAAATCAAAGAGTGATGTGCTGAGGTCACACATGGGCTTAAAAATGGAGTCTACTAGATTTTTGGACATGTAAATTATTATTTTAACTGTAGTGACACTGTCCTTGTAAATATTCATGTCATGGGAAGGAGACAAGAAAATGGAGAAAGCAAAGTAAGAACATGACAGGGGGGAGTATTATGGGCTTGCATCACTATGATGGTCACACTGCTGTGCCATGCTCCATCACCAAAAGATAAAATATTTAAAAAAATAAAATAAAATAATGGCAAAATCATTGGTCATGAAACCAGTCATTCACACAACTCAGACATCCTCAGTCAGTCAGGCACAATATTTACAAAGGCATACACTTACACGAGTCAAAAGCATACTTTACATACTATTTACACACTCACACACACACAGAGACACACCCCCCACTCTCGAGTAGTCAGAGAAATTACTGTAGTATAATGCAGACATCTGATCTGGCAATAATTATTTTGACTATGATCCCAGTACATAGAGGCACTGCTACCTCGCCCCCTCCATCCTTCAGGGTAAAACCAACTAATGAACTTCAGGTCACCAGGGCTGCGTGTGCTCTTTCAGAAAGTGGGGTGGAGGTTTGTGTGAAATTGCTGCTTTTACAACGCAGTCAGAGGGAAAAAAATATGAGAAGCTAAAAATGCCACCCACTACATTAAGAGCTCACATTGCCATGGTGACCAGTAGTTCCACAGCTCCCATCTCAAGCATTTGTCTGAGTTAAGGCTTCCAAAGCGCTTGCCGCTCACACTGCACAGTTCCTGGCAACAACCTACAGCAGACCCCCTCCCCTTCCCTGCCTTTGATTTCTTCACACCTATGTGAGATGCAGCTCCGTAATTGGCTGTCAGTCTCTGCAAGACTGAGATCCCCCCCTTTTCCAAAAGAAAAGGAGAAAGAAGGAAAAATAATGAACTTGTTAGGCGACATGAGCTTTGGGAACCTTTAACAGAAAAAAAAACAGGCAACCCTCCCCCCTCCAAGAAGCAAGGCATCAGTAATGGCTATGGTCCTTGTTCATAAATCCAATCCTTAAGATTTTGACTTATAAAAAAATTAAAAATAAAGGAATCACTTTTCTTTAGGCAGCTATGTTGGTCTCAGTGATATTACAATTCTGCTTTCAATGAAGCATGAACACAAAAGGAAAATACTAATTAAATCATCATGAATTAAGAGTTTTTCAGGACCAAAGCGTGTTCATAGATGAAATGGCTGATTTATGTAAGCACAACGCTTTTATTACACAACAAAGTCCAACTTTTCTCCATGTTTCTTTGTTTCCCCCGTCTTGCATTCGTCCCATTATTTTCTTTGTTCGGCTTAGCCATCAGCACACTTTCATAGCCTCTTTAGTCCCCTTGAAATTGGAGCATCCAGGAGGCCGGCTGGTCCTTTTGCAAGAATGAGTAGGAATTCACAGACTTCATTTAATTTTTCTCATGCTCCACATCAGGCCATAGAGAATGCGAGGAATACAGGAGGGTGAGCGGAGGCGGGAGAGTTTGATGAAATATTTGGTTGTCGGCAAATTGGAAAAATGATCTCCCGTCTGCTCAGGTTTTAATGATGTTGGGAAAGACAAAGGAACGCAAAGAAGGGGGAAAGGGCAAGCAGGCGCCAATAACAACTGGGCAAACCTTAACAACCAGAGCCAATGCAATAAACCGGGCTCATGTTGGCATAGCAACCCACTCTGATTTCTGTAGCCCAACTGTAGTAAAGTATGTTTGTCAGTCATTTGGGTCTTTGAAGCAGGCGCCACTTTCTGAACGTAACTGCGTGTGTTTATGGGCATGTATTTCACATTACATATTCATGTCTGTTGTTTGTTCTCATTCGGTTGCTACCAGCGGTTGATGATCTGGTTCATGTAGTCCTCAGTAGGGAGCCTGCTGCCCACCTCCTCCGTCCTGCCTCCCTCTTCCCCCTCCTCCCTCTCTCCTTCCCTGTCCTCCAGTGTTGATATAGAGCTTCGCCTGCCGCTGGAGGGCCACAGATTGCCTCCCAGGCCCAGGTGGTTCTGCTGCATGTGGTTCTTCATGCGCTGCTGCCGCCTCTCCTGCTGTCTGGTGTACTGGTAGCGCTGCTGAAACAAGTCCCTGGCGTAGTCATAGAGTTCCATGTCCAGCTCGTTTAACTCTTCTATACGCTGGACCTACCGAGGACAGAGCAGAAGAAATGTCATCATTTTATGAAATTCAATCACACCGAGAAATTACTAAAGAGGAGGCCTAGAGCAGTGCTTCCAAAAACCTTTGAGAGTTTAGAGTAAAATGTGATTTAAATTCTGCACAGTGTTTTATTTTTTAAAATCGACCAGATCCACTTTGCTTTTTATTGACTGACTTGATTCGCTTTACTTTAGACTGATGAGGTTTCCCAAAATTATTTGATAAATGTAGGACTATACATTTTTTACGACAACACAAAGACCCCCTGAAATTATCTTGGGACCCCCAGTTTGGGAAAGGCTGGCCTAGAGAAACAGGAGGGAAAATGAAAGATAGTTTACATTTTTGTCCCATCACAGCAGGTATCTTCTTTCCATTTATTTTTAAAGTAAATAGATTGTTGACATCAAAGCCTAAATTTGTTTTTAATAAGCAATTTCTTGTCCCATTACTAACCCAACAAAACTAAGCATGTTTATCTTTATAAAACGCTTTGTCAAAAAATAAATGAGCTGGAAGATAAAAAGCTAATTTACAGCTGGAGCAAACACATAAACTAACGCTAAGCCAAAACTCAGCTCTTACTTCAAATATCTCCAGCATTTCATTAAGGAAAACCAGAACTAAGTAGACTAGTCAAATATTTTTCAAGATTAGAGGGTATTTAACCAAATATGTGTCCCTTGTCATGCTCTTTCTGCACGGCAAGCCTTATTAAGCCTTTGTGGGATATAGAAAGGAGTCCTTGCTGCTATTATAATACTTAAGGGAGCTTCTCAGCCTTCAATGGCTCTCAAGAGGTCTCCAGATCTGTCTGAGCAGACAGGATGACCATCCTTTGTTGTAAAAAAAACCTTGTATTTCAATGCTGCCAGAATGATTGTGGTGAAGCTTTTCTGATAAGTTAGATAGGTTAATACAACTTCTGAAGGAGAATTACAGCAGTGCAGCTTTAAAAAAAGAGAAGGAATTAAGGCTGCCTGTCTATGAGGACAGATCCAGAACCTAAAAACTTTATGCTGTCAGTGATGGACAGGTATAAACATACTTCTAAAGAGCTTCAATAGAGAGATCTGAAAGAGTGTGTATTGGCAATGTGGAGTCAACAGAAAAGTGATTCACATTTTCTTGTGTAATGTGGCTGGCTTTATTGGCATGGATCATCTTCTGTGTGTAAATCCAATATGGAGAGGGAAATGTGTTTAATTAAGAGAATCCCTTTGAAATCTGTGATTGAGTGCAGGATGTCTTTTGTGAGCAATGTACGCAACAACAGAGCGAAGAGACATGTTGCATTGATGTTAGAAAATTAGAGATTTTGATCAGCGGCATGAGGGACACCAGCACAAAGCCAGGAGGACTGCACTTCACTCAAGTCATCAGCACAGAGGCTTCATCTATCAGAGAGCTGCCATCAAATCATTCAGAGGCTAGTTTCAATCAGTAAAGACTCACAGACTTCCTTAAGCAGTCTTGAGTAAATATTCTTCTCAAAATGTGGTGATATAGTTAAACTAACCTGTCTTAAATCTAATAAAACTCCTATCTCACAGTGAAAGGACATTTTATATGAAGGCTGCTTTTAAAATCTACACAAAGTGCCTCATTCAGAGTTTTCACATCACTCTAAACCTTCACTACATGAAATTTTCTCTCTTTTGAGGTAACCAAAGGTCCACCTTTCCACAGTATCTGGCAGTTGTGCATATTTTATTTTCTCTTCAAGCAACTGGGTCTGATGAATAAATCACCAGTCTCTGCCCCTCTACTGGGGTATTTTTTTTCAAGAAATGGAGCTTAAGAACTCCCACACTGGACCTATCAAAGTGTGAAGAAGATGTTTGAAGCTGCTGTCTTTTAAACAGTCATCTCAACTCATTTCACAGCAATATAAAACCAGAGTGTTTATTTCCTGTGTCTATCTGCTCCCATTTTACTGTATTTATCATTTTCTCAAGGATACTTTTTTCATTACTTGTAAAATATTTCTTTCATGTTTTGAGAAGTCAAGAGTACTATAAATGTTTTTTAATCCTAAAGCAAGCTTTTCATGTACAGTTATGACTGTCAGAATAAATGAGTAAGAACTACATTATCCTGTGAAATGTAGTGGAATAAATGCAGCTTAAAAAATGGTACAAGCTCCCTAATAGCTCATTAAATGACCATTCCACTACTGACTTTCTAATGTGCCTTTATTGTTTATGCATTCACTGACCGTAGTGTTGTCCAGGTCCACCCCTGCAGCCCGGGTGGTGTTGTACTGCATGAATGGCCGGATGAAACGCAACCTGAAGGTTCGTTCGAAGAGGAACTGGGTTTTTCTCTGGTACTCAGTCAGACCAAAAAAAGCCATGTCTCTCAAGTTCTTCTTGGCTGACTCCAGCAGAAGCTGGGCCCTCTTCTTCTCTGGAACTGTGGACATGTTGTAGCAGCCGACGAGACTCAAGTCAGCCAACATACGGACCTGTGGACAGAGGAAACAAAAGTGGAGGAAATAAAGTTTCAATCCCTCCCTTATGTTGAACAGATTGTCTTTGGGTTAGGGTACTGAAATTGACAAAAGGAGCCAACTATTGAACAGGGCCACTGTTCTGCAAGCTTTAGATAAGGTATGTCAAACTCCCGTTGTTGATGGCCAATGTCCTACAAGTTTTTGATGTCTCACTTCTCCAACACACCTGTATCAAATAAAATGGATCCAACAACTTCTTGTCAAGTTCTGCACATAACATATAAAACCTGCAGGACTACAGTGACCCTCAAAGACTGGAGTTTGAGATCCCTGCACTACAGCGAGGCCACATCTTTCAATCCCGATTTATATGACAAAAGGTCTAAAACCTTAGATTGCGTGTTCAGCACCTGCTACAACTCAGTAAAGAAACTGGGACAATAAGCTGGTTTGGATTCAGAACAATATACTATGTACACTTCAGCTTCCTGTTCCAGCAGGATACCATACGCTTGTGTGTGTTTGTGTGTCACATATATAAGTCATAGGACCCTTAGTAATAACACCCCGAGGCTCAGATGAGATAAGCTGGTCAACACGCTGAGGTGGGAGAGTGAGATAGCATAAAAAAAAGGTGTGAATTTGCTGTGTTTATGGCCAGCAGGCAAACTCCTGACTGTGTTCGAGTAAAGGTTCATGTGTGTGAGGGAGAGTGTATTCTGGCACGGGTTACCCACCCAGCTGACATTTTCTAAAGCCAACAAGAAGCTAATTCCCTTTTCACTTTAAGTGTAATTTCATTTAAACTATTTTTAAAAAGGTTTAAGATTTATTTATTTTATTCCCAGTCAGGTGCTGAATTTAATGTTTTGTTTTTTGTTCGTTTTTTTGAGTGCATTGTATAACAGAGCGAGGTCCCAAAGCAAAGCTAAATGGCTGAGCCCCTTCCCTTTCTATATTAATTTAAACAAGTGTATAGGCATTACTGAGTGCATTATTGTTTCATTTGTGAAGTAATTTTATTTTACATTAACATTTTTCTCCTTACCTGTCTGTTATTGGCCAGGTTGTATGGACAATCCATGAACTGCTGCAGGGTGCACCCTGACCAGTCGGACCCCTCGTAGCAGGAAGGCAGCTCCTCTGGAGTCGGGGTTCGTCCATCGCACATGTGCAAAGACGTTTTCCATGTGGCTCCCCGTTGCACGTGCCGCCACTCGCTGAGGTAGCGAGACACGGGGTCCCTTAGCAAAGTGATGTAGTAGAACTTCCTGTTTAGCGGAAAGAGGGAATGGAGGTAGGAAAAAGAAGCAAAGGGGTGGGGAAGAGAAGAAAGATATGCATTAAAATTAAACTTAATTGCACAGGAAAATTCAAACCATTTTAACCTTTCACATTTATTAAAATCAAACAGTTTGTACATATCAAAGTACCAATCAGATGAGATGAAAGTTGGTAAAAATTGTTGCAACTAGAACACTTAATAACATGTAGTTCTTCAGCTGACCATGTGGTGGCACTGTTTGCAATGGTTTACAGCAGCAGTTCATAGGACATCTGCCTCAGTCAGGGCAAGAGACTAAGGTTGTCAGACTGAGTACGTTATTATTTGCATTTACCAGAAGCAGCTCTGTGATGCACAGAAGAGACCTGAGAAGAAGAGTGAAAGTGAAACTTAAAATCAACAGGAAAGAAGAGGAGGAGAGGAACTAGAGTTGATTTGTAAGGCAGAGGATAAAGTCAGTGTTGAGGCCACACTGTGCAGAAAAAAAAAATGCTGGCATAAGCACATCTTCCTCTGCGACACACATAACCAAGCTGCAAACATACTCACATCTCAGACTCCGCTATGAACACACACATAGCAAACATCCTTCCTATCACTTCACACTGGCATCAGGCATTAAGTCTGCCTCTGATAGATGACTCATCCCACATCTGAGATTTGGATGGGACTGTTTCCGTGGTGTGTGTGTGTGTGTGTGCATGTGTGCAAAGTAATGGTGCATAGCACAGTTCAATATCTCTCTAGAGGGGACACTCCCATTTGAGCGGAGACCTTTCCAAGCCTTCACACTCCAACTAATTACTGCAGTCTAATCAATCAACACATCCTCATTAACCACACACACAGACAACCTACGTGTGTCTGCCTATGTGTGACTACGTGCTTGCAGCGTGCCTGAGAGCGATGGCATGGATTTGTCTAGGCAATGAGAGTGTGGCGACTGTGGAAAACACACACAGGCGCATACACTGCCCTCCTCTCCTGCTTGCAACACATCAGAGGAATGTTTGCAGAGGGAATTTTGTGTGCTGACGGGACTCCACAAAAATCGCGTGGTTCACACAAGCCGCCTTCCATGCACATACAGTCTCTCTGCTTTCACTGCTAAATCTTTGGCTTCGCACTACAATGCTTGACCAGTGAGAGAACGAGGGGTTGCTGGGTGGACGCAAAGCTCAGAGTGTCACACAAACAGTTGAAGCCCCAAAAATCCAGCAGCAGTGGGGAGATCCTGGATAACAAAGCAACTAAACCCCTAAATCTAGCAACAGTGAAGAGATCCTGGACAGCAAGATGACTCCTAAACAAATTTATCTGGCAACACCAGCAGAACAAAACATCCCCACCCTGATTTAGCTGCAGCACAGACTGATCTCTGCAAACGAAAACAAATCAAGTAGCAGCAGGGGGATCATGCACAATAAAAGGACTAAACCTTCAAATCTAGGGGCATCTGGGAGATCCCAGGCAACACACCAAACAAACCCTCAATCCTAGGACAGCAGGGGGTGGTGGTGGGGGGATTCTAAAACTCGAAATTTCATCAACCTAAACCTAAAACCTCATTCTACCCTCTCCCCAGTCTAATCAAAAACAGAGAAGAGGCTGAGTCAAACTGGAGCCTACAGAAGACCGGGGTACATTATGCTTATGATGACATTATCAGGATTCCTAACACTCCCCAGAGTGCAAGTGTGTGTGTTTGTGTGCAAATGTGAGCCTCCTGTGTGTTTCTGAGTAAGAATACGCCTATTAAATCAGTGATGACATTTTCCCCCTCTTGGCTTCAATCCCACAAAAAATAAAAATAAATAAATAAATAAATAAATACATGACACTGTTTGGGCCCCGGCACAAAGACTGGAATGAGGGAGAAAAGAAAGGATGAAAAACAGAGGAGGGCATGCAAAAAAGAAAAAAGTAAGGATCGCAGGGAGGAAAGAGGGAGGTGGGAAAAGCGGAAGAGAATTTCAATTAGTTTTCTAATACTGTGAAAGCAGTAAGGGCCCCAAGCCCAAGTGATTTATCAAAGTTATGGCTCTCGCTATAATGATGGCTCAGGCATATTACCAGGCAAAATAAATAAATAACATGCACACAAACAGGATGCAACACGCATAGAAAGCCACACATATGACCATACAAGAAAGCAAAGTAAATGATCTTAAACGATATGGCTCCCTGTCGTGTCTGCTGGGTCAAACAGACTGAAAAACTGGTGCCTGGGAGACTTTGGTGCCTCAAAGCCTAAATGGCTGGCTGTGGAGTCAGATGCTTCGGTAATGATGTTCCAACCAGCACACATTTACTCACTCTCCAACAAATTCACTACTCTTTACACACACTTTCCCTGCCTTCGAGGCGACAGAGCATTACAGTGGATATTTTCCCCCCCACAGGTGATGTTGTTTATAGCTGAAGCACTTAGCTGAAGTCAAATTAAGCTAATATGAACCAGTCGGTGTCTCACTGTCCAGGTTTAGGAATATCATCATCCGGTTGAGAGCAGGCATTTGCAGTCTGGACACAACACCCTGAAGGGCTCTCTAGCAGACTACATTTACGTGCTGTACATTTTTCATAAAATGGAAGTATACCTTCAACAAGGCAGCTGGGAACCAAAAAAAACACTTTGCACTCATTAAACATGGCAACTGATCCTTTTAATTGCGCATTTTATCAGACAGATTGTGCGTCAATCAAGCTAAAATAAAATAAAAAAACTTTAATGCAACACAGAGGCTGGAAGTGCACCGTGAGGCCGACTAGCTGCCAGACTGACAAAGCCAAAGCAAGCAAAAACAAGAAAAAGAAAACACAGCACACAATATTCCCCCACCTCTCCTTCTGAGGACTTCTTGCCCTTCTTTTCACACCATTTCTCATACACATTTTCATTTTTTCATGTGCTGCAGAGAAGTGAGAATGAGACGCTTGTAGGCTTTTTCCACCTTGTCAAGACTATAAATATAGCCAGAATATATAGGAACTGTGAATATTTGTAACGTCGTCATTTTAAAAAAACATAAAAAATAATTAAACATTTGCAGCTTCAACACAAAATTGCCAGGATCAGCTTTTTCTGACAATGCAGCTCAGACTCTTCCACAAATGTGTTCATGTGAGGTTGCTGAGTGTTATCAAGAGGAAACACACAGTGCCTGGTCTTGTTATGGTCCCCGAGAGTCTGGAGAAAATGACTCTGCTTCCTGTTGGTCACAAATCACCACTTTTACCTTTTCTCTTTAACCTCACTTCCCTTCTGCTTAAATCTCTCACTTTTTGTCATTAGTTTCCTTTTAGCCCTTTTCTCCCTCATCCGATCCCAATCTGTTCTACCCTCTAGATGTTGCTTTTGTTAAAATTCAACCTAGAAACTAGGTAGATTTGCAGTTTTATATGTTTTAATTAACACTTTTCAATTAAGAGTTTAATTTCTCCACAAGGGAAGCAACAGGAGAGCAAAGAAATGATGGGAAAACACAGGAGATGAAACTAGTCTTTTTCTCATGAGAGAATATAAGCCTAATTTAAATATAAGGTTATGGTTTGCAGTATGATTTGCAAATGCACACACTCACATAAGCACCCAGACACACAGAGACACCAACTGCACCCTGCTGTGCAGAGCAGCTATGATTTATTAATAGTCCACGGATCTGAAACCAGATCCGCTCAACAACACGGTCTCTTCCTACCTCTAAAAATGGAATCCAGACTCAATCAACTTTAGAGCAAAAACATTAAAAGAAAAATAACCATAACAGATGTATGGAAACAGGAATTAAACAGCATTAAAAAACCACAAAAGACATTCAAACTAGGAGATAGAAATTAATTTTTAAAGTTGGGCTGTTGGTTATTTTTATTCACCTAATTCAGAAAATTATACATTTGCTTTTAGAAAAGAAATTTGAGTATTTTTCTAACAGTGCATTTGTTTGGACTGAATAAAGTTCAGCAGAAAAACTAATAATTGATAGAAAATAAAAAATTAGATACAACCTTTCCACCAAAGTAGTACTGATTCTGAGATTAACAAGAAGACCAGCTAAAATTTTCATTAATATCACGTTGATTCAAGAGAAAGCAGCAAGAAAGCTTCACAGTGGGTTAGTTAAGTCAAGTTAAAGCACATGAGCTCAGTAATCTTCTTTCTTTCCAGCCATTTAATGTTTTTAATCACCAGTAAAATTCACAATCATGTTTCTTTTACTTGAATTATTAACAGTGTTTTGAGCTTTTATTAAAAATCTTATTTTCGCATCATCTCAGCAAAATAAGCTGATTTTAGGCCTGTAGGTGCTTTGTTAAAGCAGTAAACCGAATCCACCACAAACCACTTTATCCTCCCTATTTTATGAAGTTTCTAATATTTTTCAAGCCTTACATTTAGAATTTCATCATCCGGTATCCAGAAACAAAGTGTGGTATTTTAAAAATCTGAATTTTTCATTATCTCGGCAAGAAGCTGAACAACACATGTTATCCTGGGGGAAACTTTGGAAATCACTGGTCTAAAAAAGTAATTCAGTGGAATTTGTGAGGACACAGGGCCATCTAATTGGGAATGAGGTCCAGCTTAGGAGGTTTTTTAACCATAAAGTCTGTGAAAGCCTCAAAAGACAAACTGTGAATCCTGATTGGCCACAGCCTTAACCTGCAATAAAGCCATTGGGAGAATGACACGGTCAAGTTTGCCTCAATGTCCAGCAAACCCTTTCTGCTGCCCTCTGCTGAACTTACACTGGATCCAGAGACAAAGGAAATCTAAATTTATGACCAGTGGCTTGCCTTATGATCCTTCAGCTGAGTCACAGAGGACTAAAGAAAGCTTGTTACAAGTTTTCTTCACTATACAGACTGATGACCAAACTCTCTCCTGTCATCTTGGTTTGATCTGAACTAAACACACCACAATTTGACAGGCGGTTAGGGAGTAAGGGATGCATTGGCTTTACATCACAAGACAAACTAGGGCTATTGCAGCACAAAATGCAGCAAAATAACCACTTTATCTTGATTTAGCTTTTTGTTTTTTTTAACAGTCAGAAATCAAATCATAATTGAAAACAAACAGATTGATGGACCAGGTCTAATTCAAGGGTAGTAGCTGGATGTCATTGCATGTTTTTTGCTTATTGCATCATTGCCAGATACCATAAAGTGGCTACAATCCATCATTGGGTCTAAGTTAGGGGGTTGGCTACTGAGAAAAAGACAAGAATTGGAAATCAAATTTATTATATTGCATCCTCTTGCAGAGAAACCGGACCTCCCAAAGGGGATCATTTTCTCCCTGAGTAGACCGACAACATAAAAAGTAACGATTAAATCTTTAAACTAACACTGAAACTCGCATAACATCAAAAGACAGACAGTTGTACGTCTCTAAGGAAAATATGAAAGACCTCATTTAAATATCTAACTTATACAACAGTGTGGAATAAAAGTCTGGCAAAGATTTACATTAAAATGTAGATGTATTAATATCAACATGCAAACACCACAACTAGGAGAAAATATGTAATATATCACCATGACTGGACGAGTCTTGTATTTTTATTATTCTTTTTTTTTCTTTTCTTTTTATATTTAAGTTTGATTGCTTAAACCTAGCACAAGTCTTTGGTGAAGTGTGACCCAATCCACTGAAATTAAGAAGAATTACAACATAATTCCAACTAAGACCCAACCCTAACCTGTGACGTTTGTGGATATCTACACTTCCAGGGAAAGCCCTTGTAAACCTAGCATGTGCCTTTCCTCTGCATGCTGAGAAAGGAATGCACCCAAGGAATGTACTGACTGTAAATGCAGATGATATCAACTATTTACCATTCCACACACCGACACAGACCTAAAACAGTGGATTGTGAGGTTGGATGAGGCTAGAAACAGACTCATTAGGGGACTAACAGGCTTCAGGCTACAGACAAGCGGACCAGACTGAAAATGTCCTATTTACATCTCAGTGTTTGAGAAGATGACCTCTCAAGACTAAACTTCTCCCCCTGGCCTTTCTCCTACTCCTGTCCTCCTCTGCACGCCAGTTGTCATTACATCCCATGTATCCTGGGTACTCTGGCCAATAATGACGCACAAAGACAGACAGAAATAGACCCTCCAGTTCAGAAAACCTCCGCAGACGTCTTCTCTGTTTGGTCTGGCTCACTCTTCCTCTGTGCACCGCTCTCTCTTAGTTGATCAATAACAGCCTCAGGACTGCCTTGGCAATTTGGACTTTAAACACAGACGACATATGAGAGACGGGGTCAAAAGAAAACAAAGAGTAAGGGGAAAGGGGAGTAACAGGAGGCAGTGTTGGAGTGAGAGGACATGGATGGGGCATGTGGGAATGAACCAAGAGTGTGGGGTTACATATGAGGGCGCTTGCAGAAATTCCCTCTTTTCTTTCAGCAAAGAGAAATCAGCATGTGCCAAGAAGTTAAGTTTTCTAAATATAAATATAAAAAATGGCCAGTTTAATTCCAGCTGATTTACACCAATCAGCTGCAGTTTTAAAAACCACCTGCCTCACATCGTTTAGGTCCCCTTGGGCTGTCAAACTGCTCTACCCTGCTTAGGCCAAAACCCAAGGAGTCCTCTGAGGGTTCACTTTGTTATCAGGCCTCTAGAAATCTGTAACACATCCTCAAAATCCTGTAAGCTGTAAGGTGGAGCCAGCATGGATCGAACTTGCTTTTCCAACACTTCTCACAGATGCTCAATCAGACTGAGACTTGGAAAACCAAGTGGGACTTTTGATGTCCAAACATCCAAACATGAATAAATGGACTCAGGCATTACTCAGCTTCCCTCAGGTTGCGCCCCTCTCAGCACATACAACCAGCCGTCAAAAGAAAACATGAGTCATCAGACCAGGCAGCCTTGTCGGCTGCTTCATAGTTGCGTACTGATGCTCATTTGCCTGCTGTCGGCACTTCCTGCAGCAGACTGGGGTCAGCATGAGCAGCATAACTACGATCTGGCCTGCAGAATACAGAACAAATGGTCTTCCCTCTGTGCAACTAAGCCAGAATGAGCATTCGACATCCAGGACCTTGGTCTCCAGTTTACTGGTTACAACATTTTAGGTACAAATCCCTGCATGATGGGAGCAGGCCGCTTTGTACGACCCATCGTCTAGTCAGCACAATTTAGCTAACAAATAATTTGCACACCCAATTTTCTTACTTCAAACATATCAACTCCAAGAACAGACAGTTGGCTTGGTGCTTAATATTTTCACACTTGACAGATGCAAATGTGTTAAAATAACCACTGAGCAGCTGATTAGTGTAGACTAGTTTTATTTTTAAGAGCAAAAACGGAATATTTTCCACAAGTAGCCTCAGTACGTTTGGCTAGGCTAATTGAGATACTAACTGCATTGGTCTTCAATTAGCTTGTTGATGATTTGCAAAAACAAAAATGAATAAAAATTGATGAAGTATAATCTAGGCCACAGATCAGAAGATTTTTAATACGAGTCATATCAAGTTAAGTTTAATTAGCAACAAATCCAATGATTCTTTGGATCGGAAAAGAAATCCCAGACACAGAAAGCATTTTATTCAGAGTATTCAGAGTCTCTGAAGGCAAAGTATTCAGATGGGCACATTGGTCTCTCTATGTGTGGTGTTCTTAACCAAAAAAGGCAAGTTGGCAGTGGAGGTGTAAGTTGCCATGCCACCATAATGAAAGGAGTGTGTGAAGAGTTGGCTTATGCCATGATTGCAAAATAATGCACAGTTTACTGCATTTCAGCAAGGAGCTATCTTCTCCATGATTACAAGACAATAAGGAGCAGCACGCAAGGAGAAGAATGCACTGGATGGAAGTGAAGCCCATGGCTTACGGAGTTGGATGTTGCAGTTTAGGAATGTACAAAAACAAAGAGGGCAGGAGAGAGAGACAGGGGAGGGAATCCCCTGAGTGCAAAGCTTCAGCAGGAATGTACAACCGCCTGTTCTCTCATGTAACTTGTCTGGCAATAACCCAGATAACTGTCTAACAGAGAGACAGCGAGTGAGAGAGGGGGAGGAAATAAGATGGATTTGCTGAGAGGAACTGTTGGAAGACAACACAAGTAATCACTGATCATTTTTTATGGTGTTACAGTTTAAAATTAAGCACACTTGAAATAGCTGAAAAATATGACATGATATATATCACCAGGTGAGATACATTTTTCAACTGTCAGAGGTTTTGCCATAAGATTTTGAATGGAAATTATGTGCTGATTAATTTACTATTTCATTATCTTCTGCATCAGCTATGCAGGTGTTTAACATTTCCCAAAGCTATCTACATCTTTCCTGTTATAATGCATCATTAATACTTGGAATGCACAATTATACTGACATATATTTGGTATAATCTGATAAGGATTTTTAATGATAAGCAAATATGGTATTTTAAGATTCTAAATCTTTTTCTTTCAGATATTTTATCTACAACAATAAAGTACAATAAGTAGTTTTTACTGGAGGCCTGAAATTGTTTTGACATCACACAGAGCAGCTGTACGTGAGAATGTAAAAGTACACATCAGAGGGACGAGGACATTGTGTGGACTTTAACCTGTCGGCTCCATAAAGTAGATAAACAGTCGGTGGTGGTGACAACATCACATTTACCTCCAATCTGCTGATAAAATAATATTTAATAATAACAATATGATATTGAAAGAGGAAAAGTCAAGTATTATCTAATCAGACTATCCTTCACATGTTGGCAGCCACTCAAGGCAGAGCAGATCCAGTGTGTTGTAAACCTTGATGGGCCGATTACTGCCCTCAGGAGCCTAAGTCCAGCTGGGACAGTTGACAATCCAGTGGGTTGTTAGGTCACACACACACACACACACACACACAACTTTCCACCTCAGTCAAATGAAAAGTGCTCCTCTCAATTCCCTACACAGGTTTCTTGTTTGTCATATCACAAATCAGAGACTACCAGACAGTGAAGACTTAACATTAATCTCCCATCAATTCCCCTTTCATTCTCTAATGATCATGTAAAAAAAACCCGTCTTGAACCGTCATGGTGAATGCAAAACATTTCATTCCAGGATTTAATATTTATTGTAATGCCACAAAAGAAAGGAGTTGGAGAAGAACAGTGTATTCGCCCTCCTTCATAAGAGAAAATTACTCTCTAGAAAATTTAGTTTGTCTTTGTTTTGAATACTGAAAAAGATAAATATTACATATTATTTGCCAGCCTTGCCTCTGGGTCATAGCTGTGTCCCAAAATAATAAAAAAGGGAGTTTTAACTAAATTTGGTGTACAAGAGACTACAATTAAAGGATAATGAGTGTGGAAAATGGACTCCAAGTGACTTTGAGTTATATGGTGCTAAAATTAATTAAATAAACAAACAGAAAATGTAGGCTAAGCTTACTGAAGAAAATAATTCAATAAAACTATCTGTCAGTGTCATGAAGCCAAGACAAATCATTATTAATACGAGTGTGAGCACAGTAGAAATGAAAATATGGTCCTCAAAGTCCCTTTTCTGCTGTTTTGAAGAGGGAAAACAGAGAACAAAAAGGGTGGAGGGAGCTGTTGGTTGTTCAAGGTAACACAAATCAACATGATACCCCTGTATGTGTGTGAGTGCGGCCTCTTCCACCCACCATGCTCATATGTCTCCTGATACTGAGGTCAGAGCAATCACTTTGGTAATATGCTGATACATGAGTATGCTGCACTCACAACCACACCCGAGCCCAATTCACACACACCTGTTTTATGACATAATTCTAGACATATGAGGTGATGTCAGATTATTGATATGTCCCAAAAGCTTACTTACTTCCATGAGGAGAAATCAAGAAAAAAAGGAGATGCGGAAGAGAAGGAGGAGGAGACGTGACACAGAGTTTGGGGGCAATTAAATGGCTGGGTAACAAGGCTAATGGGTGGACAGGTGGCCCCATTACACAAGCAGCCGAGCACACTCATTAGCACACAAAACCTCCCCTCTGGCTGGGATTACCGTGTGCCCGAGTGTGTTTAAATGCGTGCGTGACCCCCCCTGTTTCCCTGTTAATCAGTCGTCACATGTGAGACTGGCGGCAACCGGGAGTTTCTGTGAGTGTGCATTGTGTCTGAGTGCGCGACTCGAGGCGAGTGTGTGAAATCGGAGAGATAAGGCAGTTAACGTTTAATCCCCCCCTCCCCGTGCAGTCCCACCAACACACACAGATACAAACCCACTTCAACAGGAGTTTTATTCACCTCTCTGCTCTTGCGTTACATCTGTATACGCATGCGTGTGAGTGTAGGCATTTGATTACATAAATAAACAGGATAATGAGATCTTGCAGAGCCAGTAACTGTGGTGGAAAGCATGTGTGCGCCTTCAAGAGAAGAAAGAAAGACAACACAAGGATTTTCTCTTTCTTTTGAAGAAAATTCTCTTTCAAGGTAGTGTCAACTGTTTGCTCGGGAAAGAAAAAAAACTAATTCCCTGTAATTATGCAGACATAGGTGATAGTTCACGTCTACTCAGAGAGCTGAGCAGATCTACATGTGGAGCACAAACAAGTGTGAAACAGGAGAAAGACATGATGATAACTGACTTATGGCATTCTTGAAAAAGAAAGTCTTGAAACTAAAGAGTTAGCAAGAAAAAGGACTGAGACGGTGAGCAAAAACAAAAAACAAAAAATAATAAAGAGGTGGTGTGGAGGTAAGGCCAAGCAAGGACACAGACCAGCTGATGGTTAGAAGAGCCTAGTGATATTTGTGGTGTGTGTGTGAGTGTGTGTGTGTAGGGAGAAGTGTCTGCGTATCAATAGAGTAGTACTGCTTGATATCAGGAAATTGTGAAATGAAATAACTGTTGAAAGTTGTGATGACAATATGTTCTATTTATCTGTGATAAATAAACTTTGATGTTTTCTCATACGAAGCTCCACTCTGTCGGACTTTATATCTTTTGTTATAATAACGCTAGTAGCAGTGTTTAGGCTAAAGCTAGATTTCAGTAGCTCTTCTCTTTTTAATTAAATCAGTATGTCAGCAACACAAACAGATCACGTACTGTGGTGTCCTTCGGTAACTGTGGACAACTGTCTAACATCATCAGTCCCTCTATCCATGCTGCTGTCCATGTTTGCAGATATGAGGTAATTGGGACTTGCAGTAACGGTGGTGCCACAAGATGGTGCAACACACAGAACAGTTGCTGGATTCTTCTATAGCTCCTTGTGGTTGTACTGTAGGTGACAGCTAAGATTCAACTTGTTCACCTTGGTGATTGGCACAAGTATCCAGCATGTCTTGCAAAGTACCTGTGTTTGTAATGTGTCATCTCTCTAGAAACCAAAATAGAGACAAATAGTTCCTCTTGTTACCTTCCACAATCACACCGCCCACTCCATGTGCGCTATTGCTGCAGCCATTAGCATCTACATGGTAAATCCAGGACAAGATGAGTCCATTTGATTTGCCATTGACACACAGAGCATTAATGCACAGCAGTTTTTGGGACAATCTCACATTACTTACTTAAATTACACAAATAGGCCCTACAATTTATCGCAGTTTAGGCAGTTGTTGCAACGTATTTATTGCACAGGTTAATATCACGATGAAGTCAAATTTTCTATATATTATGCAGCCTTACAATAGAGCTTGTATCCAGTGGTTGCTATTATGTTTTGACAGAGAAAGGAAAGGGGGGTTGGCGGGGCAATCAGGACTCCAGTCTGTCAGTGAGTCTGCCAGACCTGGAGACGGGCCTGATGTTGGATTTTTGCTGTCCAGTCTCAGAAGCACAACCTCACTCCAGGAAACAGAACAAGGGACAATTGGCTCTTTAAGAGTGGAGGGAAAAGTGTGACGGGAGGGGTGCATATGAGGTATGTGCCCAATTAAGCCTGAATGCATGTCAGAAGGCTGTGCCAAACATGCCCACCTGTTTAGAGAGGACCAAGGGGCTAATGAGCAATGCCTGGAGGGAGGGGAAAGCATGAGCGAGGCGGAGGGGAAAATGGGAGAGAGAATTCCAAGGAATTAAAGAATAATCATGACATTCCCCAGTTTTTCCCTCCCTCCCTCTCTCTCTCTCTCTCTCTCTCTCTCTCTCTCATTATGCAGCTACAACTTGGAGACACAATGTCAAAAGGATTTCACAGCTAAAATTAGCCTTTGTTATCATAAGCAACCATAAAAACAGCAAAATACTTGTGATAATACACACTAATCAGACAGAGAAAAACAAGCATCCAAGAAAATTTAAACCAGAAATGGCCGGAGAGGCAGAAGACCAGAAGGAAGAAGGGGCCATAATGAAATAATGAGCCAAATATTGTGCAACAGAAGCAACAACAGTTTTCGAGACAGAATGCCTCTGTGTTGGGAATGTGTGTGTTTCTGCATGAAACTGTGTGTGAATTTGGGTTGAAAGAGGCCCATTGTCTTGCAGTGTAACTTAAGCTCACAGCTCCAGATTTGACTCCAGTGAGCTGTGAGGCTGTGGCATCCTTCCTTGTCTCCCTTTTTCTGTCCTTTCTGTTCAGACTCAGGCTAATCTTAAAGAAACAGTTTGACATTTTGGGAGATATAACTATTTGCTATCTTGCTTAGAGATCAGAGGCTAATACCGCTCTCATTTATGTCAGATTTATGATACAGTTTACAGCCTTTGTTTAGTTCAAAGTCTGACAATGTAGCAAGTCCAACTATGTCGGAGGAATTTCTCATCTATGATTATTATATATCAGCCTACCTTATAGTGTGCTATTAACTATTGATAGCTTTGTTACATTGGTTGTAGTTTAAATAAATGAAATAAAAGCAAGAACATAAAGAGTTTATATTATAAGGCTGCGTTTTGTGTTACTTATGTAACTTCAGAAATTACTCATCAGATTAACTCCTATTAAACCATAACTTCTAACTTTTTAGACTTCGCTTTTTGTATTGATTATTTAAGCTGAAATGATGAGGATGCAAATGAGTTTTAGCTCTGTTTCTTTTCACCAGAACCAAACTATGCTAACCAGCTGCCACATGTAGACTTACCCTTATTGTGCTAATATAATAAAGGTCTGCTCATAACTCATGTCCAGATGAAGCAACTACAAACTAAACATCTGATTATTATCTGACCAATGGCTTTAAACACATACATACTCATTTAGGTGACCTGAGTGTTTGTTTTATGGATTTTAATTGCTTATTTTATCATTCACATCAGATCACATAATCACGTGCGCATACTCTCCATACACACGCAGAATCAACGGCAGCTGCTAACCCCAGAGATTAAGGCCAGTGTGACAGACGTGATTTCAGGCTACATCTGTGACAAAGAGAGAACGAGAGCAGAACAAACAAACTGAGAGCAACATGCAGCTAGCATACACTGAGCATCAAATTGTTGCTGGCTAGAAGAGAGAAAAAAAAAAAAAACAAGAGGTGAAGGGGGGTTGGGGGGGAGGAAAAGCAGGAGAGTCACGCACCATCTGTTGGATGTATACTTACTGTGCATTCAGAGGATCAAAAGCTAGTTAATTCTGCACAAAATCCAGCATAGAAGGCCAGAAAAAAGACCTAGATGCTGCTGTTAAGTAATCTTTTAAGAGAAAGTAGAAGAACAAGATGAGAAGGGGAGTGTGTGGGGAGGAATTCTATGCCCTTTGTGAAGATCTGGTCTTAAGTTGAAAAGAGGAATAAAGCAGATGTGTTTGCATTTGATACTAGCAAGCTTTTAGTACAGGAACCTGGCCTTTGGTCATAGCTAAAATTGAATTAGATCTCCATTTAGTCTGCCACAAACAGCTCTGCACCACCAGCGCATGTCCTTTACCCCAGACCCGTCTTCCTTTTCTGTCATCTCCCTCTTCTTCTCTTCTCATTATGCTACTACAAATGACACGAAAAATAATTGAAAAGCCTGCTCTGTCTGCTTTAAAACTCCAAACCTGTGTTTTAAGAAAGGCATGAAAAAGGGGAGGCAGAGAGATAGAAGAAGGACTGAAAAAGTGAAGAAGACAGGGGGGATTTTTTGGCGGGCTCAGCTTCTCATTGATATGACAGTATGATTTTCTGGGCTCTGCTGTGAAGCAGCTTAGAAGGGCATCCCACTATTATAAGGCCTGTGACATCTAGCCTCTCTAGCTCTTCTTCCCCCATCCTTATGTGTCTGTGTGATTGAAAGCTGGTGCATGTCTGGCAATAAGTACATGTAGTACACTGTGTGTGTGTGTGTGTGTGTGCATCCATCCTAAACAGGCACTCCCCTGAATTTCCAATCTTGGATCACATGTGGAGGGAATGTGGCGCTGGAGCAGCTGTCGGCCTGGCAACGCTTTTCGTCAGCCAAGCAGGATAGAAACTTAGCAACATCAACACCTCGACATTCAGCGCAGCAGAAGGCCGGCTACATGCAGGGAGTTCGTTTCAGCTGCAGGAACCATGACTACAATCATGTTGTCAGTAACTATTAAGCATTCAGCTGTGGACACCACCCAGAGTGATTTTGCAGGAATTCAGAAACATTACAAATGTAAATGCCGGTATTTGAAACATTTTACAGAAATAAAGCATTTCCTGAATCAATTTAGAGTCTTGCCTCTATCTGAATCCACAGCGCCTTTTAAAATTTGTGCCACCTGATTGGATTTGGCACAGAAATCCACTCATGTGCCTTAAACAACTAAAAAAAAAGCACAAGGTGGCTGTTCTACCTGAACAAAATGTGGCTAAGCTATGGGACTTTTTTAAAATGGAAGATGAATAAAATGGAAAAACACCAAGTGGAAGGCAAGAAATATACATTTCCACTGACAGGTTTATCCTACCATTTAAATTTAAAGTAAACACAGGCCAAGGGTGAAAGAAAAAGCACTCTCACTAGAGAGGCAAGAAAAATGAATATAAAGTCAACAAATATTCCCTTTAATGGTCATGTAATAGTCTAGTTCATCTCCTCACGGTAAGCAGACTGCATTCCACCTTGGGCTGGGAACCAGATTTTTACGCCTGGCTGCTGCGCTTTGCAGTAGATATTTGTCAATGAATAGTCTACACGAGTATAATAGTAGTATTAGTGTGTGTGAAAGTGTGACAGCACTTCCTACCCTCTCCAAAACCAACAATACAAGATTTTGTCTCATTGGAAGATATAAAGACCGAGTGGGTGGAGTGTGATATGTAATTATATTCATATGCTCAGCGAGAAGAGACAAGCACAGACTGGCGCACAAGCACAGTGATAAAGAGGGAGAATCAGGGCGAATCCGAGAGAATCCCAAACAAATCCTTGGATAAGATGCTGTGGCGGGGGGTAAAACAAGGAAAAAAAGAGAGAGAAAAAAAAGAGAAAAATAGGCGAGGGTAGACTGTGCTGAGGTCACAGTTAAGAGTTCATATGTTTATGTGCTGGTTAAAAGAGAGTTGGGTAGGGATAAACTCACAAGAGACCATAAGTCAGGGAAAAATATACCATGCAAATGAGGCTCCTCCATATGGTGAGTCAACACACGAACACACACAAATGCAGAAACATGTCTACACTTAAGAGCCAAATGCTTTTCCTCGCTTTCATTCTAAATCTGCAAAGCCTTATAACAGCTAACTCTGCTCAGTCTGAGGAAGAATGAGAGGACAAGAGATGGATATGAAGAAAAGTGGCAGACGCTCAGTAGCGAAAATAAGAGAAACAGGCCAAACTTGTCTTCTGCTCCTCCTGATTAGCATTCAGTGGGATCTGGAGGAAACAGTTAGCAGTCTGGCCCTTATCAGAGCCTGCCTGCACACCTCCCACACTGGGTCACTGTGCTGAAAGCTCACCGTGTCTTTTTCCAGTGTCTTCTTCTCACCGCCTATTATCTGTTAATCCGCCCACGCTGGTTCATCCCAGTGTAACAAGAAACATTACTAACTGCTGAAAAAGACCAACCTTAAGAGAAATAGGGAAGTTAATCGCTCCAAAATGCCTGCAGGACAAATATGTTTTTATCTAGCCTACGCCATGTTGTCTTACCCAACAGCAGAGCCCATCTACCTACACAAAGCTTTAGAGTGAACCTGAGTATGTGCGACTCGTGTCCGGTGGGGTGGTGATTGGGATAATGGAAAAATAAGCAGTATTGAAGGAGTAAACCACAGACTCCTGCAGAAGTCGGACCTAAGTGAGCAGTAAGAACACATGCCAAAGAGATGCTGCTGCAACAGAGGGATTTTACCAAACCTGAAATTTATTTGGTAGTGTTTAACCTCAAGCGTGCTACCAGCAGCTGGCAGGAGCTTCAAACTTGCAAACATAAATCCTTGTAAAAAAGTAAATAAAACCATCTGTGAAGGTTGGAGGTAACTATTCCCCACAGGTGGGGGTTAAATTCCCTTTTAAACTTTCCCCCTTGATAGTCGCAAAGCAGAGAATGTTTCACAGGAATGTGTGTGTATGGATGTGTTTGGTGTGTGTGTTGAAGGGAAAAAGGTAAGCAGTGATCATCCTGTGATTTCCCTCGGGGCCACATCTGCCCTCTAAAAAGCCCCATCCGACATTCTTGTAAAATTCCAGGGGCATTCATCACTCGCTCCAAGACCTCTCCTCGTTTTCCCCACACAACCCTGCTGTATGTTCCTCTCCACTTCCACTAAGATCTCAGAAGCTGGATCCAGAAATGTCCAGAATGTCTGCTGTGAGACTTTCCAGAACCAGCGGTCCCACTCCCTGCAGCACTGCGGTCATTGTTCATTCTTTATCCATCGCTCACTACATCCCCTTATCTTTCTCTGTCGGGATTTGCAGCTCTCCAATAGCGGCATCTACCATGCCCCCCTAACTGCTGGAACAGCCGGAGCTTGGATGCATGCAGAGTGCTGCATAATATGCGTGCGCATGTGTGCTGTGGGGTGTACAGTTGGGCGTGCACACGCAAACATCTGTGCTGAGAGGAGCAATGGGAAATGATGTCGCAAGAGCCGAGCCAGTAATATCTGTCCAACTCGGACATATCATTGTGTCCGGCTGCATGCACACACAAGCACGCACAGCTGAGGATTGCTGTGCTCAGGCAGCGCTTCTAACCTAACACCACAGCGGCTGTTTTTTTTTATCATGGGCCATAAATCACACATCTTCTAATTGTCCCCAACTTCCTTGGTCTCTGACAATCTGCTCCTTGACAACCAGCCCATATAACTGACAAACAGTACCCCTGACAACTGTTGTCCTGGGCAACTGGGGCATTTATCGGGGGCCTCCATCCCTTTTGAAGTGATTTCTGCTTGGCAAACCTCTGAAAATTTGATAAGGTGACGGTGGGCATGAGGCTCCATATTTAGCCACTGCTGTCAAACTCTGATTTAGTACTGCAGATAATTGTGCAGCGTCACAAGAAAGCAGAGGGGTGAATTAGGAAAGTGGGCTGGACAGAAGGAGGAGTAGGCTAAATTATGCTGAATATCACTGCGGTGATAGACCCTTTTGCAGTTGTAACAATGCATTGCAGCCAACTACTTTTCATTCAGACAGCAGCATCAAAGCAAGAATAATGGATCCTTGCAGAAACCTCAGCTCGATAGTTGGCAAAACAAAGCTCTCATTGTAATCTCCGGGCCTCTCCCTCCTCTTGTGCATCCATCCTGGCTTTAATCCTTTTCACATTACTCTGACTCTACTGTAGGCCATCAGATGAAGAGAATTACAATTCTACTGTAGGGTTCCAATCTGTTTCGTTTCATTCTCCTCCCATTTTCAATCAGCACTTGGCAGCAAAGTAAAGAAAGTACAAACGATCTCCAAAGAAGTTAAACAGACACACTGATGCAACATCAGACTGTTCACACAAGGCGAGATATATCAAATATCAAAAACGCCACATCACAGCACACACTGTCATCTTAAAGCTTTTCTAAAAAAAACATACAGGAAAGGGATATTAAGTTTCTCTAGATGACATTTTTCACTGAAGAAACACGTATTGCCCAAAAAAAGTCACCAAAAGTGCGTATTGGAATTAGATTATCTTTTTGTTTGTTTTGATTGATGCAATTATGTTTCACTTCCTGCCAGTTAAATTGACTAAAATATTATCAAAATGTCACTCATAAATGAAAAGTATGCATTAAATAAATTGTTACACTTAATTAATTACACTATTCATCTAGATTTAACTGAATATCAATTTGCCTAAGACTGGTGCAGAATTGTGTTCATCAGAATCAACCTCAGTCTAACAAAGACAAGGAAACTGCATTGACTCCAAAGCAAAGAGCGCTGCTGCATGAATTCACATCAGATTATAGCTCACATATGTGGCGCTTACATGAACTATTGTATACATTCAGAGAAAATCTCCCATTGATGGAAATTATTAACCCTCTAACAAATACATGTAACATCAAGAGATGTATTTGGTAAACATTGTGACCGCAGGGTTGAAAAAGAAGTGACCACAGACCAAAAGCTACAGGGTGCTATTAACTACGGATCCATAGCGTTGAATTGGAATGAGTCAATGGGGGAAAAGGGTCAGCTGGAAAAATACAGATGGAGGCTGTAATGCAAAGCATCTTCTGGGCTCTTGGGGGCCTCAGAGATAATGATCGTAATGGACTTTACAGATCTTCCTGCATCTACTGTGGTGACACAGACAGAAGTCTTAAACTCACTTTTATGGCAGGGTTTAAAATATTGTTTCCACAGTGTGGGGGAATAAAAAGAGGCTGGTTGAGTGTGCACAGAGACGTAATAAATAGAAACAAAAACGCCACAACAGATAAGAGTGAAACTCTGAACCCTTAACAAAAAGTTTTAATTAAAAACAGAGCGGCAAAGAGAACTTAGAACTGTTTAAAGATTAATTTAGTTGATTTATTCTATAATAATATTCAGCTGATGCGATCAGCGAGGCCCAAGCTGGGGAGACCAAGAAGACCAACGTAATTCAAATCTGGATCGATCACTGAGCTGCAAGGACACTTCAGCTATAGCAGCAGACTTTTAGTCTGAGAATTCAGACTTTCTTGTCTGCACAGGATGACCACATTACTAATCTTCCCTGCAGGAGATATTTAAAAAGCTCTCAACTATCACGCAGCCTGAAGCCTATGAGCCACCGGCAGCCATTATGTGATTATTAGGGTATTCGCAGGTCTCCAGGGGCAACAACAGGACTGTATCCGAGGCAGCCAGGTATAGCCCAAGGCCTTAAGACAAAGATTTCTGCAGTGTGTGATGCATGCTGGTATCTGGAGGGTCTGAAAGCGTTGTCTTCAAGGACAACACAGACATATAAATCAGTGCTTTGGGAAAAAGGTTTGTATGGTGCACTGGACAGAATCTGTTTTCAGCAGTCTCAGATTTATTATTTCCATCTTTTTATGGTCATATTTAGCAAATATGAAACAGAAAATAAAAGTTAAAATACTTAAACCTTTAAATCAGTTTGAACTGAGATAGTAGAGGTGGAGTCCATCTATGCATTTTCCACCTTTAAAAGGGGTCAGTCCCAGTGTATATTATATATATGTATATTGTATATTTTATTGTGTATAAATATATATTATATTTTGCTCTTGTGAAAGTCGTGGTGTCCCTTTACCCCCTCTTTCACACTGAACACTGAATAAATAAATAGCATATTCTTAAGGCCGAGGGAATGATGGGGATGTTTATTATTTTGGCTGCATCCCACCCTGAAGCTCAAGTCCCACAAGCAAATTCAGGGCTTCCTCTATAAGCTTCAGCCATTGTTCGGAGCAGGAAAAGTTAATCAGATCTCATGCAGGGCAAAACGTCAAGTTCTGGAGTACTACTCTATTCAAACTTTTTGTTTCTTTGCTCTTTAGCAACAAAAACAACCACTCAATATAAAGAGACTGGTTACATAAATAATGACTCAGACAAGCAGATTTATCTGTTCTAACATGCAGGCGCTCAGCTGATGTTCAGCAAATCACAGTAACGTTTCAAATCTGTGTTATACTACTCTGCTGGTATCTAAACCCAGTCTGAATAAATGAAAAGATCTTTGCTCATTTCCAACCTCCAGGATAAGCCATTATCTACCAATCACATTTAGAAAGAATGAAAAACAGCTTCCACAGACATGGTCTATAAGAGTAAACATAAGTCCTAATTTGATATAGCTTGTGTTATTGTTATTTCACTGGGTCTGGGCTGTGTATATTCAGATGCATGATGCATTATCTGACTCTGCTTACTGTCAATTGATAATGACAGGAAGACTGAAGCCTCTGCCAGGAAGAAGTCCTGAAAAAAACTTGATTGAGATGTTGCAGATACTTCTTATTAGGATATTATGTAAGCTACAAAAGAAAAAAAGGGTGGAGTGTGATTCAGCCAGTACACAAGATAAAATTCAACTTATCTTTAAATTTTTCCACCGGTGTCATGTCAGTAAAATATACTTATTTCTGAAAACCTGTGTGCCTGAGAATATTTGGACATCAAAGAAGGTGTGGAGAGATTTATTTCACTCGCTGCTGGAAAAATAAAAATCCCCAAGTAGCCTTTCTGATAGCTTACTCCAGCTCCCAGACACACACAGGCAGAACTGGTATGATCCAGTCCTACGTTAACCCACCATGCAGCGTAGGTCAAGGGCACCCCAGTGCAACCTCCACCTGTCAGCGCAGGTCGGTGGGGAAGGGATTATAGTGAGGCGCGGGGGACAGATTAAAGGGTGGCACAAGCAGAGACCTGGAGTGCCAATCTGCCGAGCGGTGGGGGATCCCACACTTTTAGAGCACTGCGGGATGAGACATGATTGATGTCATGTTTTCAAGCTCACACACAAACCAGAAGCAAAACTCATGTATACACAAACATGCACACACTCTCAATTTTACCCTGTTGCACTGAGATGTGCAACTTAATTTGAACTCCTCGTTTTCTCCAACTTCCAAGCCGTGCACCAAACATCCCAGTCAGGGAAGAATAGAATAAACAAGTAATACTGATACATACGTCATTATCTTGGCTTTAATGTGCTGAATATGTTGCAAGAAATAATAAGACTTGGGGGGCTGGATGAGGAGTCCTGGCTCAGAAAAATTAGTGCCACCTTTGGAGTCACTTAAAAACATTCGTTCACAGGCAAGCTTGGTTCGACTCCAGCTGCTTTCTTGCATATTAATTTCCCACAGTTATGCTTTTAATTCATTCCAAGCAGTTTCATATATTAATCTTAATGGTTTTCTTTATCCCTTACTGTTTTATGAAGCTGTTAACTGTGAAAATGGCAACAACTTTTAATTTTAGTGTAACTCAATTGTCTAAACTAGAATGTATGAATAGAATTTTTTTTTATTTCACCTTGGCTTTTATCTGACAGCTTAGCACAGAAAAGAGCGCAATCAGTGCTGGATAACACTGCATTAACGCTGGCTGTGACAGGGGAGAGCATTTCGGCGTAACAACTTTCACTTAAAGGTGATTCTGCATCCAAATGCTGACATCAGTGGAAAATGTGCACTACACACACTTGAAAATTCGCCACTTGGGGAATGTGAGGTTGTTGCTGTTGGAAGCTGTTTAAGTTAAGACACACAAATGAGAACGAAATCCAGATGAGCTAATAATGCTGCTCTAAAATATACATGTGCTTGACACAAATACTCATGACCACACACACCTGATAAACACATGTGCAGACATGCATTCTCGTTATGTGCCGTGCCCTTATCATCTGTGGCCCATCTTTCAACAGGCCCTCATATTCATTCCCTTTGTCTCTCTGTTCCTTCCTCGCGCTTTCCTCCACTCTTCCACCCACTGTTTGCACTCATTCAGAAAAGCAAAATGTGGAAAACACGTACGCCTCCAAACACTGATTTAATTAGCTGATTTAATTAACTGATTACCAAACTTCTATCTCAATGCTACAAATGGCAGCCAGCATTATTAATCTTTACGGCAATACTGCTGTACTTCCTGCTTGCTGCTGAAGCTGTTGCATGGTAGAGTACAAAACGGCTGCCCTACATACACATTTTGTGTGTATGTGCGTACAATCAAACCACTGGAAAATTCAAATGCTCTGATAAGCGAGCATCAGCGTGCCTCGTGTCTGACAGGATATATGCCAAGGGAATGTAAAAAAAAGAAACCTCACAACTTTTGGTTCAGAAACTTTCCCAGTGGTAGCTATAAGCTGTTCTTTAGCTGCGATTAATTCTGTGAAGGTGTGTGTGAGTGTGCATCTGAGCCTCATGTGACAGTGTGTCGTCATTCTCTAACAAAGGAAAGAGAGGGTCCCAGATAAATTAGCAAGTTTCATTCCATCAATGTTCATCATTATTTAATAGATTCCTGAATATTTTATTCACTGTGTCTGTGTGTGTGTGGATGTGTGAAAGTATGGCTACGCCGTTTTGTGTGTGCCTGTGCACACATGTTTGCGTGTGTGTGTGTGTGTGCATGCTTGCACTAGGACATTAAGTATTAACTGAGCTAGGGGGCTCAGAGATGAACGTCCGGGTCCTCTACGATCCCAGCATGCTCTGCTGCTCTCCTGTCTTGCCTTTCCAGGATAGGAGCCTGGGGAGCTGTCAAGAAGCACAGCACAACTCTCTGTGACTGTGTGTGTGTGTGTGTGTGTTCATGTGCGTTGTTTGAGGAAGGGAGGCGACCCATCTAAAACCCAGATGAGTTAATAATGCTGTTTGAGAGTCCCTGTTCAAACACTCACACACATTCGCAAATAGACAAGTACCTGCTTTCAAACACACACACACACACACACACACAGATGAAGAGAAACACATGGGACGCTAACTTGTTTTCTCTCGGCATGACGTATTCTTCTGCCTTTCTTTTGTCCTTCTGGGTGGCAAAATAGAAAGAGATTGAGGAGAGAAGAGGAGGAAAGAACACGTGGAGTGCTGACATGAAGCAGGTGTTGCTGACAAATTTCTTAACAACCGTCCCTTATTCCCTACTTTTACTTAGTCCCACTTCTCCTCCTTTTTTTACTCTGTTCCTCCTTATTCATTCTCCACCTATCTGGGTCATCCTTTCTTTTATTTCCCAATAGGTGTACAGTAGGCAGAGAACAGAGCAGGGAGAAAAATATTAAGAGTGATAGAGGGAGAAATGAAGAGATTCTGACAAAATATCTGCTGTAGAGAGTCCAGCCCCGCTCTCCTAAGTCTCAACGGTTTTCATTTTGGACTGATCTCTTACCAACTCCACAGGCCGAGACAGTTAAATATCGAAGCCTGTGTTTTGGGTGCCAGTCTGGGGAGAAGTGAAGAAGACTGTGGCTGGTGTGGTGGCAATGAAAACTAGATTAGATTATTTTGGCTGCTTTCGTAACAACCTGATTATTTAGAGAATTAAACATAAAAAAAATACAAAAAACAAAAAACAACTTTGTTCTTCAAGAGAGTTTTGCTGCTTAACAAAAGAGGAACTTTGCAGAGATTGTAAAGTAGACTTTATGTAGCCAGCATGTAAAGCCCATTCTGAGAGGTTTTAAAGTTGACTTTAAACATAAGAGTCGAATCTGCTCTCCCTGCTGAACGTCTGTGCAAAATATGAAAAAAACCCTGTGAGGTTTTCCTGAGATATCCCGTTAACAAGAAGAGGAGACAAAACCAACAAACATCCTACCGGCAGTCGCGACTGGCACCAGCGCAGTGGCATTAAAATGACGAAGGAGAAGAGGAAAGAAGGCAATCTTGAGTGGGGCGAACTAGAAAACACAGCAGCTGTGCCTGATGCACCATTGGCCAAAGGAAAGATGTGCATCCACACCATATCAATGCAGGTAAACATACAGCAACTTAGGCGTGCAGCAGGTAGCAGGGTGCTCAGGTGGAAACACAGATTTTCAACAGATTGTAAGACTGAAGACCAGGGGATGGAAGGAGGAGGAGGGCTGAGGCAGAGAAGCATGCAGAGAAAAAAAAATTAATTGAACAAACAGAAATGGGCAATGGAACGTGAAGAAAAAGCTTTCTTGTCCTTACCAGAGTGCACCGCAAAACAATGCACACACACACAAATAGACACCTGCATCAATGCAAACAGGTTTGCACAGGTGCTTGGCTTTACTGCACAGAAGAGATAAGGAGCAAGACTGGATGGAGAGAACACAGAATGGTGGAAAATTAGAGAAAGAGGTACCTCAGAGGCGGAGAAGATCACAAGAGACAGCTCCGGGAAAACAAAATTCTGCAGGTGATGAGACCCATACACACTCGCAGACTACGCAACGTTCACACTTATAAAGAAATCACACATATACAAGCTAGTCCCACTAGCTGCTTGAATGGAAGGAAGGAAGAGGCCAATCCCATGTGGCATAGCTGAAATTTCCCAACAGAGAGTTGACACACGAACACACACACACACCAGCCAACACAAACACGCTGCAAAGGAGAGCAAACACAGACACAAAGACCTTCATCCCTTCAAAGTCAAGTTAACATTTAACTGGTTTAGTTTCATCAGACATGAAACTTGTAGTCGTGTGTGTGTGTGTGTGTGACCTTTGATTGTAAATGTATGTGAGACTAACAAAGCAAGTGTGTATGAGTGACAAAAGTGTGTGTGTATGTGTGTGTAGAAAGTTACAAGAATACTGCAAACAGTTTGATTAACCAATCTTTTCCCAAACACACAAAAGAGGTCTGGTGAAAAGGTCTCACCTGCTCCAGAAGAGGCCATGGTGATGAGGACGTTGATGATGAAGGGGCGTCATGAAAAAAAAGACAACAAAAGAGGAAAAAGTCAGGTAAATAATCATTTTCACTGATTTAAGTTAAGCACAATATCACATTAACTTGAGTCAACCATGTAAAATCCTGAGGCGATCATATAATCTGAGTCTGCTAAAAATGCCACTTCTTGGTTCCTTTCTAAGACACAGAAGCATTCATTTAACTGTCTGACAAGTGAGGCAAATTAAACAAACATGCAGATTTCCGATGAGAGGAAAGGCCGTCAGATGGCCAAATTGATAGGATGATCTATATTTTTCATAGAAAGAGTGACGGGCAGGACAGCGAACAGACGGGCAGATAGATGTATAAATAGGGAAGAGAGAAAGAGATGGACAAGTTGACATACAGACATGTTGGAAGTGACAGAAACAGCGTGCCAAAAGCAAGGAATGTGCAACCACCGGGACAGTAAGACTTGACACCTCATTATAAATGAATGGGAAATGCGTGCTCAAAGAAGCAGACACTCAGGGGAGAAACACAAACACACGGTGAGAAATCCCCTCCCTGGAGTCACCAACCAGATGGACAGGTAGAGAAGAAGAATAAGCAGAGGAGTGGATCCCAGCTTGCTTTGGTCCTCCTCCAGATCTTGTGCTGGTGAGGGCCAAAGCTTTCAGAAAGAGCTCCAACTTGGACACACACACTGCCAGGCCGCTACATTCAGAAAGAGTCAAACAGTAGGATGGTGAAAATATGAGGGATGGTGACAAACAGAGTGAAAGTGTGAAAAGGGAAGAGAGTGCTGGTGGAAATGCGTGTGTGTATGTGTGTGTGCCAGTGCCTGAAATAAGCCTGATGGCAGCTGTCAGCTTCTATCTGATGGAAAACAGGAGAAGAGCAGGAGAGAGATGACAGAGCAAGCACCACAACTAAGAAATGGAGAGCCAGAAAGAGAAACACTGCAGGAGGAAGATAGATGGAGGTGAGAAGTAAAAGATGGCATCACTTATCCCACAGGTAGCAAATCCCACAGTACACATCCACAGCAGTCAACACTGTCAGAAACCATATGTCAGTGTGTGTGCGTGCTTCCTGTGGTAGAGTCACTTTCACCTCAAAGTGAAATTAATCAAAAAGGATGTTGCAAAGCTGACATTCAGTGCGTGTATGGTCATACATATGTATGAATGCATTAAAATGAAAACATACTATCAAGCTAACAGAAAAACTCGTGTACAAAGATCGATGGATGCAAGAGTGTGGAGGGAACGTCATGTTGTAACCTCAATTCTGTGACACCAGAAGTGGAAGAGAAGGTTGCAGCTGGGTTTGAAGCAGCTAATGAGGCGATTCCTCCTCTCCTTCAACAGAACTTATTTTAGTTCTTCTAGGCAAGCATTCCTTTAAATATTTGAATTTAAAAAACTGGGAGAAAAAAAGAAATTTTCTTACTAAATAAGCCAAAAAGTAAAGTCAGAATATCTTAAAAAAACAGAAGATAAAAGCTAAAAAAAAAAAAAACGGAACCAAAATCCTGGTAATAATCTCTTGTTTCATTTAGGAAACATTATTTATTATGTAGAATTTACTAAATAAATAAATATATGAATTTTAAATCAATCAATCAAAATGAGAACAATTTAGCTGCCCATACTTATTTCGCGAATGTTTCTGCTGAACAATGTAAACATTTTTATTATTTTTCTTCTATTGGATGACTAAGAGGAACAGATTTGTCTTCTTTTAACTTTGTTTTTTTGTAAATCAAAAAACCAGAGATTGTTTTCTTAACAGCTAAACTATCATGACATATCAGCATTTGCTGCAGAGTAGATTACTACACTGCTTCCCACGCTCTCGCTCAGATTTCTACCTGGTATGGACCTGATGTCCAACAAAGGATTATCCCGCTATTTGTAAGATGAGATTGTGAATAATTAATCAATTTCTCAGCTATGCATTATGAATGGTTCAGGCAGTAAATTAACCATCACAAACGCTTTCTGTTTCATCCAGAAGCTTTTCCAGAAAACCTAATTTGTAGTTCATAAGATCTGAACCCCACTACAAATAATTCTCACAATGTGTCCCTTCAGCAAGGCCCTAGTTTGATTGTTTTAGTCCCCGGTGAAATTAGATGCCTTAGTTTCCGATACGGCCCAATAAACTGACAAGCACATTCAGTCTAGAAAAAGAAAGCTGCAGCGAATGTTTCAGCGGTAAAAACTGCATGTTTTGTCAGTCTGGGTGCAGCGACATGTCCTTTGACAATCCAAAACTTTTTCTTTGGTCTCTTAAATACATTTCTTCTATAATGAACAAACTTCATGAAGAACAGCGTCATTAAATCCAAGGTGCTCGACGTCTTCTAGCCTGCAAATGTCAAGGTTGAGCACTCAGATATGCAGCAACATCGCCCTGCGGCTGGACGGTGTGTGCCATCCACCGTGGACATTGTTGTGACTCCGCATTTTCCAACTCTGCACTTCAGTTTGCACATTTATGCCCATTTTGTTGCAGTGCCATTTGTTTGATTTAGGATCCTGAATCCGCCTGTCGGTCTCATTGCAGAAAGTGAATGTGTCAGTGAGGTATGACATTTTAACTGAAAATACATCAGTCAGCTGTTTGCGCAGAGCCGCAGTCATATAAAACAAAATGCTAACGTACCCCAGAGACTAACAGGACTGCTTTATCCTCATACAGACGCCTGAGAATCCAGCAAATGTAAGAATTTGTAAATGTACAAATCTATCTTTTTACATTTTCTGGGGAATGAAGGCCACATGCACCTTCTCTGATCTTTGCCTCCCCTTCCAGTTTGTGAACCACTGGTGTAGAAAGTAGTCAGGTATAATTGGGGAGAGTTTGGATTTATATACATAAAGCTATGCTTGTAAAATCTGACAGCTGCCCTAATAAAAAAAAAAAGCCATTGAAGGGAGAAAATAAAAAAAGAAACGAATAAAAGCTCATTAATGTGTAATATTATGGATGGAAAGATGGGAAAATATGTATTTTCTCAGTCCACCTGGATGCATGGTGTCTTGATGATGAAGATTTTAATGCTGTATATCATGATGAATTTACAAGTCAAAGAACTGTTAATTTACATTTTGTAGCTTAAAGGTTGTTATAAAAACAGTTGTTAAAAGACATCATAATAGACCCCATGTGTGCAGTTGTTCTCCTCAGGAATGGCTCCAAGTGGCCAGAGCAACCCGACCGACCTTTTCACCTCATCGCACACACATGCACACACACACCAAAATGCCGAAAGGGCTGACCTCTTTACACTGATTAACATTCCATTAGAGGAGGAAGGAGGTCACAAAGAGACATTTTCCTTCACCTTCACATGCCTTGTTTTTTCACTTTTTACCCATCTCTCCTTCATCCAACTATTCTTTCTATTAGCCAACTTGAAGGCGACAATTGCATCCTTCCAGCTTTTATTAAGCTTTTTTCTTCTTCTCTTCCTCTACTTTTGCCCTGGTTGTGTTTATGCACATGCACAAGTATTGATGTGTGAGTATTGTTGAGGCAAGTGGTGGCAGGTCTATTACACAGCACTCATGCACACATTACAGGAGCTTGACTCACCACACTGGACTGACTGTGTGACTTATAATGATGAATCTTTAACAAAATCTTTCATTTCTTTCCACGTGCAGAGACTTGCACATAAGTGGAGGCACACATTTCCTCAGTGTGCCAATCAGAGTAACAGAGAAAATAACTAGGTGTTTCATTAACTATTCCACACCTCCAATTCTTTATTAAGACCTGTGACTCACATGTCTTAGCCTCTGCCCTCCCAAAGCTTTTTTGTGGCTGTTGGTGTGCAGCAGCACGTGGCAGCCTGTGTGCCTCTGCAACAGTGAAGCTTTGCCCAATAAAGCCTGAGCACGTGCACATGGTATTTCACTCTCAAAATCCAAACAAACAATGTGGTTTGTGGACATGTCAAATTTTTGTGCCAAAACTTGATAGATTCAGAGAGGGTGCCATTCCATTTTTCTGTTTTTACTGTCTTGCTTCTTCAAATGCAAAAACAAAAACAACTTGTCAATAGTTTTGGAGCGCCTTACATGCATTCATGCATTTAATTAGTCTGAAAGATTTAACTGGGCCCTGCGCTCCTCTAAAGCAAAAAACTGTTTAGTCTGTTGCCCGTTTACACACAAGAGACAAAGTATTAGAAAACACAATTAAATGCAGTCAAATACCCTGAAACACAGCTTTAACATAGTAAACAAAACAATTTACCACTAAAATACTACTGAACAAACAGAATATAATAAGTTAGAACAGGGTGACTCTGCTATAGTACAGGGCCTTTTCCCTATACTTTGTCTGTATTTATTACACTACATTTACTATGTTTTTTCAAGCAATTCTGAGTAGTTACTAGCTAAGAAAAGCTACAATAGAAAAAAACAAGTAAATGTAGATTAGACAGTTTCCATCAACTAGTTTAAAGTGAACAAACTAGTTTCAAGTGAACAAACTAGTTTAAAGTGAACAAACTAGTTTAAAGGGAACAAAAAACTATGGCAGACATCCATGACATCTTTTATCTCTGGGAATATCTGGGATATTATGCCTGGAAAACACCAGTCAGTCATGTAAGCTTAAAGTTTACCAGCTATAAACACAAACAGCTGGTAAGTAAGTAATTAAGTAATAACATTTTAATCTTTGCCAGCTCAGATGTGAGTCATAATGTACTTGCAATTCAAGTCTATAAAACAGGCCATAACAACCTCAAGTGGTGGCATTTCCTTTTTAATTCAAATCTCATCAATATTAAACAATAATAATAATAATAATTAAATCAAATCAATAGAAATCCAGCTAGCAGTGAGTACATCCTGCTTTTTCTTTTTAGGTTTTTTTATTTTTGTTGGTCAATGTTCAAATGCTGTGTTTTTACTGCATGCATTTCTAAAGAAGGTCCAAACAATCAATTATATATTAAAAAGTACAAAAAAAATCATTATGCATCAGCTTTATTAACTATTCTCAGTTTTCTCATCTAATGCCAGCAGCAGCAATACTGGGGCAGTGCGGCCACAACAGTAACAGACCAGCTTAAAAAGTTGAGCTTCATCTAACTCATGCTAAAGGAAACAGACATGATGTTTCACCTTTCAAATTCTTAGCCACAATGCTTCTCTTAAAACTGTGACTTGTATGATAAAGATCATCTTATCATAAGAGCACCAAGTACAAAATAAATGCATCTTCTTCATAAAAACTAAAACATCTTCCTCCAAAATGTAAAAAAACCTGCTTGTTAAGCAGAAAAGATTCATTTGACTTGGCTGTTACATACATACATGCCCCACACACAAACATGGCAAGTCATAAAAACAACTTCCTCTCCTTCATCCAGAGAGTGAACAACCACAAAAACAGGCCAAGGCAAATTGGGCGCAGAGCGTGACAGACTTTCACTTATGACTTATTACTTCGGGGGAAAATACTAATAAAAGATCTGGAGAGAGACAAAAGATGGGAAAAAAGGAACCTGGAACACCTGCAAGGAAAGTATCTTTATAAAAGTTAGGCAACTGTGTATGCAAGCCCATACAACTACATGTGCACATAAGCCGCTTGCACAAAAGGAGCAGGATAAACAATAAGAGTGCATATCCGTGTGTGAGTGTGTGTTTGTGTGCAGTTGAGTGTGAGCCAGACTCCAGCTGAGAGGGGAGGCAATGGCAATTCCCACTGACCTGAAAACTAGCTAGCCAACCACCTCAAAAAACAAGAGGAACGGAGAAAAGACGGAGAATGTCAGTGAGCTTGAGAGAATGTAAATTGTAGAAGGTGCGATTTAGAAAAACCGGTAAGTAGTGATGGAAAAAATGTATATACCTGTTTAAACACACACCCAGGTGCAGAGGGGGATTACGAGAAGGAACAGGTCCTAATGCATTGTTGTACTGCTAGCTTAAGTTAGACAAAAAGAAAGACAGGCAGAAAGAGCACATATGGACAGAAAAAAGAAGAAGGGATCAGATATGAGGCGTATGGACACACCCAATAGGACAAAAAGAAAAAGAGAGGGAGATAGACAGAAACTTAGTGTGTGGATGTGTGAGTGTGGACCCCTTTCTTTTTTTTTTGCTTTTGTGACTTCTACAGTCCCCTGCGGTCAAGAGCGGATCCTCTTTCTCTCTTGTGCGCCCTTTTCATACACTCGTTCCCCCTCTTTTTTAATACACTCACTCTTCGTCCCCTCCCTCTCTTTTAGCGCCGTGCTGAATGGCCCCCTCTCTCTGATGAGTGACTGATGAATGAAGCTGCTCTTTGAAGTCAAGAGTCACAGCACGGCTGGTCAAGCGTGAAGAGATGCTGGACAAAAGACGGCCGAGAGCGAGCGGAGAAGAGGAAGGAAGGGAGGAAGAGAAAAACATGCAGGCGGGGGGTATATTCAAACGAGAGAAAACGTCAAACAGAGAACATCCATAAAGTCTGTAAAGGACTGTGTGTGGCAGAGATGTAAAGCGTGAGAGCATGGTTTGCATTTTTGCACGAGTGCATCTGAATATTTGCATTGTGGCCCTTGAAATGAACAAGACCAGCATCATGCAAGGGAGCAATGATAAAGTCATAATGGGCTGAAATATTTCAGAACTACGGGGATTCACGGGTTATTTTAGTTCAAGTTGGCCTTAAAATCTCTCTAACTTACTGCTATAGACATTTAACCCCTAATGTTGCTTCCAGACTATGTTTTAGAATGATTATAATCAAAATCTAACTTAGCTAAAACTAATATTTAGCTGAAATTTAACTTGAGTTACTTGATTAGTAAAATATTGACAAGAATGGCCATAATTGGAGTAAAAACCTGCACAAAGGGAGGGGCTGCTAAAAAACTTCCCGCCAGTTCCCACTGGTGGATTAGTGGATTATTGGGTGGATTGACATGACGGTGATTAACTGGTGTCTCAGAAAGAGATGTCTGTTGCACAGATTACGATGCAATCTGGAGCGTAGTCTGTGCACGCGTTTGTGACCCCCTGAATTATAATCAGCTGCCACCGTCATGCAAAAATCAGAATATGTCTAAAAATGTGGGTATTCTACTTAACATTTGGTTTTCTTTACAGTCAGCCTCGCAGTTTGATTGAGTTTGATTTGTTTCATGGCAACAACTCATATCCAGGGCTCAGGTCGAGGCTGGAAGGGACTGTCAAGTGGATTTCTACAGTGAGCTGCTGCTTTGCTCATTACATCACCTTTATTTATGAAATATGAGAATAAACATCAACATAGATGCTCCGACAGATATCTAACTACATATCCACCATGATTTTATAAGTGGATAATTAATGTATATTAGCTTTTCTCCTCATTTGCATCTGCTGTAACACATGCTGGTGTTTTAAATTTAAGACACTTCACAGACTCCGTTCTACCCTCCATGGGTCTTGGTTTTCCTTTTCTATTAAACTCTAAGCAACCAATCAATGTGCTTGTTCAAGACAACCCCAGGCAAAATCTGAGACATTGATATTTTTGTTTCTTTTTCGTGTATTAGCCCTATAAATGTCACAACAGAGCACTTTGCATGTACACTTAAAGGGCTTCGATGCCTTTTTCTGTATGGATTTAACAAAGAAAAAGTGTAATTCAGAAAGCAGATCAAGTTTAGTTTGTTCCATGCGCCTGTGGAGCGATAGCAAGGCTGTCAGCAAAAACATTACACAGTGTGACAGATCAAAAGGCTGAATTCAATGTCACAAGACTACTTGTTAAACTTCTGTTGTGCAATATCAAAAAGTTCATGTTAAAAGACTGACTGGCTGAACAGCCACATCCTACACTGCAGACCATCTGATTATTTTGGGCAACCACTTAGAAATGAAATGAGGGCTTCTCTGTCATGCATCTCCCTAGGGAAAGAACCCTACACTCCTCTTGTATTTATCTCAATCTCGCTTAAGATCAGATCACTGGCAGATAAAGGCACATCCTGACACATCACTTCCTCTCTTTGGAGGAAGCTGACACTCGCCGGGAAAATGACATTGCTGGTGGTGAGGGTGGCAATGAAGGAGTAAAGCTTTCGAAAGAAGGGAAGGAAATAATGAATTGAGAGAAAGGGAAACAAGGGGAAACAATGATGAGGGGGAGGAAAATATCCAGGCAGTGAGAAAGGTGAAACCTACATATCTGTGGCCCAGATCCACAGAGCTGAGCAGGATGAAGAGGAAGAGAAAGAGGAAGGAGGAGGCAGAAGCAAGAAACAAAGAAGTAAAGAGGCACTAAGAATAGTATAACTGGATTAGCTTTAACACTGACCTTCGTTCAGCAGGGTGGCACTCACTCTCTCAATTGCTCTTTACTGCTGTTACAGGAGAGGCTTGCCCTACTTTTTAACTCTTGTACTCACCTTATCTCAGGCTGCACTGCTTTGCATTTGGATAAATACTGAAATCAACATAACCTATTTTAATTAAATTTGTCTAGAAAATAAATGGGAGGATGGGGAGGGGGCTTTCTAAGTTACAGCTGTTACTTCTTCTCCCGTCATCTCGGCTCAAGCCAACAAGACTTGGGCAACCCACAAGCAAAGAGTGGGTGCTGGAATTACCCCACAAGACTAAATGAGAGCATCACTATGAAACAGAACATTATCATTACATTTCTAATATCTTTCTTTTTACACAACCATTAAAACGGCCTGAACTGTGACTGAAAATGAAACTTAACTAATCGGCCAACCATAAATCTGTCACTTTGATCTGAGACTTCCTGGTAATGACAAGTCTATTTATTTCCTGTCAGACCAGAAGTGCTGCTTTAGTGTCTCTGTAAAGTAACGCACACCACATTTGTTTCCCCATTCTAATTGTAATTTGACTGTCACGCGCTCTCTGTGCCAAAGTGAGTCAGGAGTATTTCATTTCTTTACAACAAAAGAAACACCTATCTGTTTAGTTAGATTGTAACTCAGTGCTTCTCACCGGGGGCGGTACCGCCACCCAGGAGGCGTTGTAATAACATCAGGGGGCCCTAGGAGCATTAATTATGATAGGGGGCGGTGGCGTTTCTTTTGGGGCGACGGGATTGGCTTGGCAGTTGATGATTGACAACTTTACTGACCAATCAGATTCTTAAAGAAAAAAACAAACAAACAAAGGAATTTTATTTTAGGATTTTACTTTTCAGGATTAAATGTTAATTTTTTATTGTGCTTTTAAAATTTATACATCTCATCACACATTCTGAAATTAACACATCTCAACTATCCCCTGTACAAAGATGTTTCTTCACAAAGCGGTTAAAAACTATAAGAAACAAATCATAACCACATCTAAAATTCACAAAACACACACAAAAAAAGTGCTGCTACTATTTTATGAAATATCTCAACTTTCCAATCCAACCTTTGCATTAAGTTCTGTTTTTAGCCCAGTAAAGCACAAGCTGACTTTTTTGTTTTTTCAGCAGTTCAACATCAACATTTTTCATTGGATACTTTGTAATTAGTTTTTTAAAATGGATGTTTTAATTAAAGTTTTGATTATCACGGCACGTATTATTTCTATTCTCACCATACAAGCTTTACTACAGGTTTTTATAATGTTACACAGAATAATCAACATTAGGCCT
>JBAMHW010000022.1:16905615-16921572 GCA_037177495.1 Rhadinocentrus ornatus
TTTTTATAATGTTACACAGAATAATCAACATTAGGCCTGATATGTTGGGAAGACACTTGGCCGCCATTATAAGGGTGGGGGGCGTTAAGGGAGCTGGATAATAAATAAAGGGGCACTTGTTTAAAAAAAGTTAAGAAGCACTGCTGTAACTAAACCAAAATGCTCCCATGAAAAAGAATTTCTGCTTTATATGCTGTTTGTGGCCTCACCTAAAGCTGATAGTCTTCAGAGTTTTAGCTAATTAGTGCATAAGTTTTTTGTTTTTTTTATGTGAAAATGTTCATTTTAGCATGGCACACACACTTCTTTTTGCCGGATTGAAATAATTGCATAAAACAATCACACTGAAATCACATTAGCAGTGTTATGAGAGAAAGAACAGACTGTCCACAGTGGCACATCTCATCTGCGGATTACTCAACACACGTGCACAGTTACACAAATTAAATAAACGTACAGTCTTGTGAAATGGATCACTCAAACCACGCATCCACAGGAGACACATGCAACCTGCTTCTGAATGCACAAATGAAGGGCACAGTGAAACACACTCTTTTTGAGGATGTGCAGCTTCTACAGGGAACTACACTGGTGATCTACAGCTGTGCCCTTGAGGGAAACAGACAAAACCAAGCGTAGCAGAATGAGGAATCTCAGTGTTTTTTCCTTCACTTCGTCTTTCCATGAAAGCCATCAGCACTCTGGTTCCTATGATGGGGCGCTCCCATGCATGCAGACAAAAGATACTGCCATCCTGAGATGGTATGATGTGCAGAAAAAAAAGAAGAGAGGCATGATGGGAAAGGACAAAGTGAGGAACAGATGGAGACAGCGTCGTCATTGATTTTCTTCGTGGAATTTTTTTTGTAAAAGTTATCCCACCGTGTGCGTGTTTGAGTGTGTTGGAGTATCTAAAAAGAAGACTGTCCTAATGAGTTGAAACTCCTCCCCTTAATTCAAAGAGGCCATACAAGATTAGCATTTTTCCCACAATTCAATTAACACGCTTGTCAGCCTCTCCTCTCCTTTCACAAACCTTCTTTGGCCATCACTCACTCAGACACATCAACTTTGTAAAGAGAAAATTGTCTCTGTCATTCTGTCTATGAAAAAGAGAGGATGACATGCAGGAGAGAAAAGACGAAGAGTGCAATCAATGAATAAGGCATTATTGGGTGATGGTGCTCAAACACAGACAAACACAGGGTTGAAGATATGCAGCAAGAGACTAGACGTTAGGGACGAGTCTGAACCAGATTTAAAAACCAGGAGGAAGTATCTGTCACAGCCCCACTGACTGCTGTGAGACCAGCTTATTACTCCGGCGAGCCTCTTGTCTGATTAATAGACTGTAATCCCATTCTCATTGACAGCATACCATAGCATTCTGCAGCACCACTCATTAACCACTATAGAAATGCTCACTAATCACTTAGTCAGTATTAGCTAGCAAAGCTAATGCTAGGCTAGGATAATCAATAGGCTGTAATCCTGTTGGCGGAGCAGCTCTAGCGTAGCAGCCCTAATTACCAGCCATAGAAATGTCTGCTAATCATTCACCACACGGTTATTTGTCCACAGGGCCGTAGAGTCGACTCAGTGGTGGTGGTGAGTTGACATTTGATGGTCAGCAGCAGAGGGTGGTTCAGAAAGAGTGACACGGAGCAACAGAGACTGTGTAATGATTAAGAAACACATCACTCTTGCTTTTCTTTCCTTGTCTCTCCTCTATCTTAAGCATCCAGATTATAGACAAAAGACTGTCGATGTTAGTGTCATTCAAGCTTTTAGCAATTAATGATAAAATCATATCTGATCAATAAAGGCTAATCGATAATGAAAGACTGCAAGCAGTGCTATGAGAAGACCTCACAAAACACCAATGGAGACAGTCGTCAGCATTCAAACAGCCCCCACCCCTCACACACACTTTTCAAATTCAGAGGTGAAACAGCTGGGGCAAATCAACGTCTCCAACAGCTTAAACTCATCTTGACTGCACTGGCTGGTGTGCTGGCAGGTTGATTCAACATCATAATACTCCTATTTATAACACCCAACATCAACAGTTTAGGTTTATTTAAATCATCTAGCATCTCCAAACTAAACACAACCCAAATGTCTGTAGTCAAACTCAAGCCCTGGAGGAGGAGCCAGGGGCCCAACAGAGGCATCCACATATCCTTTGCAGCTAAAGACCAAACTTTGGATTGTAATGGTGAATTATATGTAAGACGGACCTACAGATGAACTCAAGCTGAACTCCTGTAGCCGCGAGGCAGCAGCGATGTTGCTGAAAAAGAGCTGTCAACACTTACCTCGAGCTACTGAAGAAGAAAACACATAGGGGACATATCTCACCCTTTTATGTGCAAGAATGCATGTGAGTCAACCATCCTTTCACTATATTGTGAAGGACAGGGCATAAAACTTGGAGAGACACATGCTTCCCAAAATCATTACTGCTAGCTTATCGGCTGTTAAATTTAAGGCTTGAAACTTGATGTGAGGAATTGTTTGAGAGAGTTACTGTGTCAAAATAACTATTTTATTTACCGATTTTATCTTGGAAACATCAAAAATTGCTTCACAGACCACAAAATAAATCTAAAGTAAACTTCCTCAGGGCTGAGACAATTTACTTGCACTTGGTGACCATCTTTTGGATCAGGAGTAGCAGTGCGACTTAAAAAGATGCTCTCCGCATTTTATTTTGAATGAACGAATGAATGAATCATCTATGTAATGGGAAGGAAGGGAGAACGATGCGATGCAATTGTATGTTGAACCAGCCGTTTGTGTCAGTTTTATTATCTGAGCAGATCAATTTAATTCAATAAATTATTTATAAAGCACCAGTTTGGAAGGGAAAAATCCATTTCAGTTTACTTCATAGAGGAAATAAACAGGTTCAATAAGTCCAATTAGATACACTCCAATTCAATCTAGTTATAATATGATTAAAGGTGCTCCAATCGATCGGGCACTGATACCCGTCCTAAATCTTTTAATCTATGGTCACTAAAAAGCCCAATCAGAAGGGCTGATCTCTTTTTTTATCATTATGATCAAATGTGGAGAAGTGTTAGATAATGTGGTTGATAGGAGTGATGAGAATGCTGATAAAAACAAAAATAGTATTTCTTTATTTATATGACATTTTTATGGTAAATCTCACAAAGACACGTGAAGTCAGTTTCAAGAAAGAACAAGAAGTTATTTTAAAATGTATATATATATATATATTGTAATGCCATGTTATAAATCAAAGGTTTCAAATGCACAGTGGTTATCATATGTTTCAGATTATCCTCCTCCTATAAGTGGTCAACCCAAAAACTTCACCAAAGGACCCTTAAATCCAAATTCATCCGATTCGGACCTAGTTATTAAAACTTCATTTATCAAATCATAGATAAGTTCTTTTACAAAAGGGAACCAACACGTCACGCTAAATCTTGGTTTGGATTTAATTACCAGACTCGAGCTGGCACTGGGCATTTTATTTGTGACACTGTTAAAGTTGCATCAGATATGATTCCCCTGAAGTTGCGAAAGCTCCAACTCTGAAAAAGGAGTTATATGAACTGCAACTGGCCAAACTTTCTGCGTGTGTGTAAACACAAAAAGGAGGGGAAACTTTGTTCAACATTTATATGAAACCATGAAAAGGTTCAGAAAACACCTCGTGTTTCTAAAACACTGAATAGAAAGCAAAATTTTTGGACACCACTTGGTGTGCCCCAACATTTGTGAGGAAGTCTGGATTACCGACTTGATAAAAAAACCTCAAACAGGAAACAGTCTTAAAAGCACAGCAGCAGCGTGATGCAGTAAGTTGGGTGGAGGGATGCACTAATATCAAACTACTGTTTTAATCCAAATAAATGGATTAAAGGATTCATTTGATGTCTAATTTTAGAGAATAAATAGGTGCTTATCCAAGACAAGCTCTCGTTACTTACTAAAACCAGCAGATGAATGATTAGGGCTTCTACCAGATCAGTACAGATGTGTTTGTATTGGATTTTTACTGCATGTTATTCCTTTGCACATATGTTGCTTTTGTTTTAACTAAAGGAAAAAAATGCCAACAAAGAACTGATATTTATAATGTTTCCTATTAAAAAAATTCAGTGATTCGGTGATGTATCTTGAGAGCCTCTCCTTGTACCTTAATTCCTCACACTTAACCTAATAAAACCGAGACGTCCTGTCAAGAAGGAGCTGGTATACTTGTTTTTGCAACACATCATAATGGGCTTAAATAAATCAGGTACAGGTATTTAGTCGCAATTGTAAACCTAATTAGAGCCTTAAATTTCATTAAGACAAGCAGGTTTTTCCCATAACAGGGTGATTAGAGCTCAGCGTACATCGAGGGAATAACTGGATGGAGGAAAGTGTGTGGAGTGTTTGTTGGGAATGCTGGAAAGTACGGCTGCCACAGCCGCAGGATAAGCAGACGTAACCGGCTTTGGAGTGCTCGGCCACCAGTGCTTAAACCCGGTTAATCTGATTGGATTAACACCGACCTGCCTGAAAACACATGAGTGCGTGCACACGTGCACTCGCAGACGTGAGGAAGCACGAGCACACGCTTAGATTTGTAATATATGTCACTCAGCTGGGGCGGCCTCTGCAACTTCCTGGAGTTCATCTGGATTCTGAGTTGTGCTGGCTGGATGATGGCATCACGCTGAGCTTCCACATGCACACGCCCCCCCGCAAAAAAAACACACATGCAGTTAGTCAGAGCCATCCTAGAGTGCACTGATTTGTGCTGTGAATCTGAAACAGACCTATTGAAAGAGGAGGAATGCCCAGTGCTTGACAACCGTGCTAATTGACTAGCGCCCTCCTCAGCAATGAGACTCTATGTTTTCACTGTTTCCATATTTTATCAGTTCAATCACTTCCTGACGGCTCCCCTCTTGTCCTACACTCATCCCATCCTCCTCTTCATATTACTCTTCACTGCATCCATCCACTCTTGTGTCCCTCTCTCCTTGCCCCCACCGTCATCCCTCTTCCCCCTCCCAATACTCATACATGTAATCATTCATTAGAACCAAGGCACTTGTCCATTAGGCAAAGCAGCCATTTTGGAAATTGCAGCAAATCTTCCATGAAAAGACATTTCCTCTAATGCAGTAGTCACGCTCGGAGGGAGACGGAGAGAAAGATGGCAAAGGAGGGAAAGAAAGACAAGGGGGCAGAGATGGAGAAAAGAAGGGAGTGGGAAAAGTGAAGCAGATAGAGAGAGAGCCCCCGGCCGTAAAGCCACCAAGCGGAAAGCAAGCCTGCTGTTTGATTATACACTGACACTATCATGGATGGATGGATGGGAGCAAGGAGCGGGAGGAAGAGTGTTTCGGAGGCGAGCAGAGGGGATGAAGAGGAGGCGGGAAAGAAAGAGATGAGGGGGGAAAAAAAGAAAACAGGGAGTGATTTGAGAAAGGACAGAGATAGAGGCAGTAAAATTAGCCCCATCACTTAACTTACTAAGATGCTCTGTGACACACGAGGATTAAAAACAGACACGCACACACAGCTCTGAGATGTGAGCATATACACACTTGCACAGGACAGATGGTCGTGCCCCCCCCATCTGAAAGTGTGGCTCCAATTTGAGTTAAGTGATAGGAAACTCCTTAACCAATTACAATTCCCATATCTTAAAGCTTGCATTAGGGTCCGCCTGCATCACTCACTCATTAGTGTGTGTGTGTGTGTATGCGCATTAGTGCGTCCCATGGGAACAGCAAAGAACATCAAACTGATATAAGATGTTAGAAAATGACAAATCCAGTCAAAGTGGCACTCTGCTGAGTGTGGGAATTTTTTCCTCCCAAAGCGGCATCGTTCATCTCGATCTCATCTAATCACCGATCAAAGACAGACCCGTCTCTCACTGCGGCCCTCACACTCAGGAGACACACCTTCTCCCGAATCGGGCAAGTTTACCTGCAGGCCACGCTAAGCCTAATCCACTAGAGCATTTTCACCCCCCCTCTCTCCACAATACAGGATACACGGAATTTCCAAAACCTCCACATTCAATCTGATTTATTCCATCTCTTGAACACTGCTGACGTGCACCATTGAAGGAAAACTTTTGAAGAAATTGTGCAATAGATACATCTGTGAAATCAATAACTGATCCAGCATTGACAGCTGGGCAAAGAAAATGTGGTGTGTTTTTTTTATATTCAGAAATCCTTAAAAAAATCCCCCTTCAACATTTCCAGCGCAACTAGTTAGTTTAATATAGAATTTATATATAATATATATTCAATTAAATTATTTAGTTAATTATCAATGATTAATAAAAATTTTAGATAATTTATGCATTGCTTTAAGTAACTTTGTTTAAAAAATTTTCAGATTTTTCTTGAATATCATAAAATGTTTAGCTGATTCTAAAATCAAACAAGCAAAAGTAGTAAGATAAAAAAAAAACTTTTTAATTTCCTTTCTTTTTTTCTATTTAAATAAATGGACATGTGTTTTTTGTTGGGTTTTTTTTTACTGCCAGAAAGCATGTGGCTCAATCCATGGGATGAAAATCGTCCTAATTCACCCTTCATTTTGTTGCAGCGTCTGAATTGTTTGTGTAAAATCCACTTGACAGCCGGATAAGAACACAGCTGCAGAGGGAGATGAAGGATCTCACCACTGGCTTCTGCAACATGGCTTAACATTTCTGGACGACTGCGTTCCTCTCTTCTTTTATTTTACACAAGTACATATTCGACTCCGAACCACTTCCTCCAAAAACTGAACAGATGTATGCGTGTCACACACAGACTCACACGGTATATTTCCACCACACTGATAATATATGCACAGCTGATCTGAAAGTTATCCGTACAGCGATTTGCCACAAAATCCCTCACTGCTGTTCTGGAAACACAGATAATCTTTTTCACACTTGTGCTGCCCTCCTCATTTCATTGCCCTAAAGACAAATGCTCCGTGCATTTAACACAATGACACAGCATAAACACAGCAGACAAAAGCATACATAGAGGAAAACGGCAATAAGATGAAAAATTAAATAGAGTTGTTACAGTCAAAGGAATACAGAGTTTGTGTTAAGGTGTTATAAATAATATGAAGCGGCGCTACTTTTCTTCAGGGTGTTATTAAGCTTATAGTTCCTTGTTTCTCTTGTCAGCACTGATCGGATAGTCGATTAAACCTGAGGCAAGAGATTGTCTCTCCCATGCACCATGCAAACAGACCTCTCGCCTCCACTCAGCCTTCCTGTCTCTTTCTGTTCCCTGGGCCTCCTCAGGAGCACACAATCACAGAAACACACAGAAACACACACCCAAACAAGTTCAGGCTTAGAAACAGTGCTCACAAAGTGATGAAAGAGCGTTTATCCTGCGTCCACTGTGATATCTGCACTCAACATGCAGAATGGCCGAGCACATTATCACCTCTGACCGGGGGGGGGACCACAGAAGTCAGGACTGACGCCAGCAGCAAATACCACCGCTTGTGTGTGTATATGTGTGTGTGTCCCAGCGGTAATAATCACCGGGATTAGAGCGGAGCCAGACCCCCACAGGGTCCCCCACCCCACCAGCTCAGCCCAGCCCTGCCTGCAGCGTCAATCCCCAGTTTGAGCTGTCATGGGAAGCAGAGCAGCCGGCCTGACATCCCCGCCGAGCCTAGCTGCCAGACAGAAATTTCCACATTTTTCTGAACCCTATTTGTCCTATTGATCACTCGTAGCAAAAATAAAATATTGACCATGCTCATGCAGCACAAAGGCACATACCCTATTCACCAAATGAGCCCTTTAGTTGAAGGAGTGCAGCGAGATGGAAGCTGATACAGCTGTCAATATGTCTGTGTGAGGGATGCAATATGTGGGCTACAATAATGGGGAGGCGTGGGGAAGAAAATGGGTTACACCTTAATAAGAATGCGCTTCGTGTCTGGGTATCTCACAGTCAAAACAAGGGATTATTACAGAGTAAGATCGCTGCCTGGGTGTATTACATGGTCCTGATATAAATTCAGCCAAATCTCTGTGTGATTCAGGGGAAGGGAAACCTAATGTTGGCATCTATCAACAAATGTTAAAAGGAACTGTTGAGTACCTTTAACATTTGTGACAGCAGTCTCCCCTTATCCATTATAAATCTACTTTTATAGAAGGACAAACACAGTCACTGCCATTCTTTTCTTTTTAATCTAAAACCTCTCTCCCATTCAGATTTAAGATAAACAGAAAAGTTACATCCATTAAGATCCATGGAAGATTTTAATGTGTTTATGGTCTTCTGTCGTAAGGATATAACACCATTACTTATGTGTATACCTGGTATCACAAAAATGTTTCATACTCATATATATGCTCTTTACTTTGCTTTCATGTGAGGAAATGTGTTCAAATATACAATTAGAAAAAGCCAATTGTAATAGTCTCTGGTAGGATGAGAGGCTCTGTACAAAGATATTTAAGACTGTCTCAAATAGATTGGATATGTTAATAATTTATGAACATTAATTGGTTTCAATCAAACATTTAATTTTAAGTTGAATGTGGTTAATCTAATCAGTTGTCCTGTTAACTTAATAGACCATAAAGTATGGTTAATAAAGGACAAAGCAGCCTGTTTTACAAGTTTGAGTGGTGTAAAAGGTCAAAATATGCCATGTCGAAAAGTTATACCAAACACAAGTTATAAAACAGTCATTACACTACTGTATTTAGATCTTGTAATTTTACCTCAGATTTTTCTGCTTGCTCTCCTTCTTGTTGAGGACCCCCGGCACACAGTTGGTGAGCTCGGTCCAGTCGGCGTGCAAGCCGCAGCTCCAGCCGGTGGAGAACCGAGAGAAGAGCCAGGTCTCCTTGCGGTTCGGCCGGTAGCAGGTACACTTTTTCTGCCCTGGTCTGCAGTCGCAGGGAACCTCCAGACGAACATTCTGGACCAGGTGCCTGCCGAATGTAGTCCCGCCGGTCTTCTGGATGTGCAAAAACACGATCACGTCCTCCCCTTTGATTTGGAAATCGATCGTCCTCTCCAGGTCCCTGACGGGAAAGTAGTATTTCTTAATATAGTGGGGGTCCGGAGTAGGGAAGATGTCCCCATCGTCTTCCTCCGTGAAATAACCGTGCGGGGAGCCGAAATTGATCACCCCGGGGGCCACGTACTGATAGAGAATCAGCATAAAACACACGGATCCGACGACGACCAACAAGAATTTGCTGCTCCTCTCGACCATGATCCTTCCCAGTGCGGTTCATACAGTACGCTACCATTTCCCAGTCAAGCCGACAACAGAGAGCAGGGCGCTCGGCTTCTTCATGTTCGCTCTGCCCCTCCAAGAAGCACTCGTATTAGGGGCTCAAGAGTGGCTCACTCCATTTCTAAACGACCGGCGAAGTTGGCTCATGGTTCTCCGAGACGGTTCAACACCGTGAAAGAAGCATTGTAACTCGCTAAAAAGTCCCCCGCCGTGGCAGACCCTCCCCCGTTTACTTTCCTCTGGTTTCTAGTCAACACAACAGGCTCAATGCATCACAGTTGAGCTATGTACCCACTACCCAGGATGCAGCGCGAAACCCACCTTTTCAACCTCTCTCGCTCCCTCTCCGCAATACGAAGTGAAAGGGAGAGTCGCTTTAATTTGTTGGTTGGCACGTAACGACCGCGTCAGTTACTTGTAGCCAATAGAAAGAAGCCATGGGAAGCTACCAGTTCTGAAATGTAACTGAAAATTCAGCACGTTCAGAATCCTGAGAAATAAGTCAGAATTCTGACTTTAATCTTAGAATTCTGAGATTAAAAATATCAGAATCTAGGAAAAATCTCAGAATTCTCAGATTAAAGTCAGAATTCTGACATTAATAATTCTGACATTAATGTCAGAATTTTGACTTTTTCCTCATAATTCTATTTTTTTCTTCAGTGGCCCTAATACTCTTCTGCACAAATGATATGGTACATTTATTCTCTACTAAAATATATATTGTTAAAGTCAATATATTCAGAGGTTAAGACACTAAAGTTAAAAATTATGTTTCCGAATTCACTTGAATCTTCACATTTGCCATTTCAACAAAATTACTCTCACCAATAAACAAACCTTTTTATTATTAGTTTGTAAATTCTTCCTTAAGCAGCAATCAAAGAAAAGACTCAGACCTAATAACGTTAAAGAAAGATTAAAGCTTCTGTAAATTATTATTCATATGTTAAATTCTGCCCAAATAAGTTGTATTTTAATTATTATTTTTTAAAATATTTGCTATAATGCTAGAATTTGTCACAGATATAATTTGAAACATTGTTAGTGATTACAATACTAACACATAAGCAGTGTAAGTATTTAATAAGTAGTAATTTTCATTCGAATGTTGGTGTCAAATTAGATAGACAAGTATGTAACTTTGAGACTAAAGATGAAGGATTATTTAAAATATATCTATAACATTTAAAAATATATTTCCATGTTAATAATTAGTCTATATTCACCCTATAAAAATAAAATTTTTAATTAAAAATCCCATTTGCATCTTCCTGTTGAGAATATTTTTAAGTTTGTTGCCAGAATTAGGTGATGATATAAAGGAAGTAAATATTCCCATCATTTTCCAGGTGAATGTGTACAATAACACCTTTTCCTTAATGTCACAAACAAAAGACCTTTGTGGAAAATCAAATTTTTTAAAATTCTTTCCACAAAACATATCAAATGTTTTCCCAATGCACAAAAATCTCCCAGGACAAATCATTGGAAATAATGTGTAACTCATATAAAGTTCAAAATAAGTAACCTTAAATGTTTGTCTTTTAATCGTTGTTTATATTTTATATCTTTATAGGTCTGTTTTACTTTTATTTGTATGGTCTTTTGTAAAGTTTGTAGTCTTCTTGACTGAAAAGGAGAGGGATTATCTAGTTTGGTGTTACAGGTTTGACTGGGGGACCCAAACACGAGCACAGAACTGGACTGAGATGATTAAGAATTCATTAAAACCCTGGTAAACAGAGCTGAGCTGAGCCGAGCAGAGGGTAAGATGGACTAGCAAACGGCTGGAAGGCAGAGAGCAGCAGACAGGTTGGATCTCCTGAAGGACATTGAGACAAATATCAGAAAATTGGCTCAGAATAACAGAATTAAGTTGAAACTTTCAGCAGTCAAAAATGGCTGAGAGCAGTCAGCAAGGGGGGAAACAACAATCCAGTGATAAGAAGGAAGTTGACCAGGCAGATATACGGTTGTTGATGAGGTGATAGTAAGAAGGTGCAGATCCAGGTCACCAAGGAGACGAAGAGACACGCCCACTGCAGTCACATACAAGCAGAGAGCCACAGACCACATCATTATCAGTTAAAAGCTTGCATTTCTGATGATATGTGGGTGCCTTTTCAGGGTAGGCCCTGCATATTTCAAAGCAGGGCTAAATAGCGTGCTGCAGCCAGTACAACAGCATGGATATATGTTGGAAGAGTCCAGGTGGTGAACTGACCTGTCTGCAGTCCAGACCTTTCACCTATTGAAAACATTTAGTGCATCATAAAATAATAAATTAAGGACCAAGTGCAACCAGACAGCTAGAATCCTATATATCAGAGAAGAATAGGTAAACATTCCTCTCACCCTATCACTAGAAATACTAAAAATTAAGTTGATATGATCACTAATACCAGACATAATAACAAAAATATAAAATCTACTGACCGAGACCATAACAAACTGTTAGAAAACTGTCTGAAAACTGTCAGAACACTTGAATAGTTTGGTAGCAACAGCTCTGACAAAATGAAGACAATTATCCCCAAGTCAAAACTTATACTATGTTAATGTGACCTTAAGAATCCTGAGTGGATTTAGCTTCAGAGAATTTTAACTTTCTATTGCTTTCTTAATCTTTTAATTTATTTTAGTGTATTTTGTCATTTTTAAATTTCTTTTCTATATTTCAGATATATTAGGTTTTCTCAAGTCTTTTAATGTCTTTTTAAAGTGCAGATTTTCTGGCTGTGTATGGAATGTCTCTGTGTTCCAGCAATTATATTTTATATGTACACCACATTGGCAACCATGTGTTTTATGAATAAAGTGGATTCGATAGGTAGTGTGGGTCCATAACTAATGCTATTTTAATTTTTTAATTTTAATAGAAAAAATATATATACATGAAAAAAAAAAAGGAAAAATAGAGAAGAAAGCAACTTTCCAGTGGCTAAATAATGAAATACAAATTATAAATGAAATTAAACCTGGCATTTGAAACATCATAAACCTCAAAAAGTAATAGTGACTGGTTGATGAACCAAAGTCTAAGCAATAAAGTTGTTCTGGAATTATGCAAAACAAAATTTCCATACAACACACAACTGACGGGAAATGTAAAGCTTCCTTGTGGAAACGCCTAAAGAATTTAACAAACAAATCACATGGCCAAAGATTAGCTGAATGAAAATAAATAATGTGACTATCACAGGTGATGCCACCATGGCAAATGAAATTAATAGATATTTAATTCTGTCAGTAGAAAAATTAACACAAAATTTTGATTCCTATATAATAACTCATGAAGTAGAATGTAATCATCACATTTCGTATTATGTGGGTTAGTGAAGCAGAAATAGCAGAAGTCATTAAGAAACTGTCAAACTGTAAATGAAAAGACATATATAGTTTAATACCCGTTTCATTAAGAAATACAGCTTTGTAATAACAAAACCTTTGCCTCATCTTATTAATTTATTCATTAGTACCAGAAAATTTCCTAATAGCTGGAAAAAACTCATCATTACACCAGTTTTCAAAACAGGAAACCATGAACAACTTTTTAATTATATATATATATATATATAATTATATATATATATTTAAATAGCACAAAGTCCTGGAGGAGATTGTGGCAGCCCAGTTGATTGAACATCATGAAACCAATTAACTCCTCATTCAGAGAAGTTTGGCTTTGGACCAAAGTTTTCCACTGAAATGGCAAATTGCTATTTTTAGTGAAAGCATTAAGCAGTCCTTGGATAGGGGCAATATTGTGGGTGTGGTGTTTCTTGACCTAAAAAAGACATTTGACACCATCAAGCAGCATTCTGCTGTCTAAGCTGTCTAATTTAAATTTTTCAAAACATACAGTCGGTTGGTTTGAGTCTTCAAACTAGAAAAGTGGGTCAGAAATAACAAAGAAAAGTCATCTTATTTGAACAATAATGGATCCATCAAAGTTCAGTACTTGGCCCACTGTTATTTAGCGTTTTTATAAATGATTTGCCTTTAAGTTGCCCAGCAGCCAGGTGCCAGCTTTTTACCGATGATTCGGTTCTATGGATGTCCATCAATGGCTGCACCATAATTATCTTGTAAAAGACTGTTCCCATGTGTTCCTCTATCAGAAAACAGAGGGTACCTGGGACATATAAAATCATTTTACAAAACAAAGAAATACAACCAGGCACATTCCTATCTCATCTCTGTACAATCGGACCTTGAAAATAAAGGGTAAAAAAATCCATTTTTTGGCATTGATGTCAGATACTAAAATGATAGAATTTGCTTAACTTTGAGAGCATAGTTTTATCAAGTGAATTTTGAAATGTCTACGTAAGCTAGCCTCAGAACCTGTTTCTGGCTCATGCAAAAGCATGACGGTACCAGACTAACCTGGGTCATGATTAATGGTAACTAAAATGCCACATTTTAAATCTCCATTTGTAAGGTCCACTGTCAACTTTAGAACACATTGCCAACTGAAATTAAATTATTCCAGAAATGAAGCTGTTGACAACAACTGTTACGAACTGGCTTAAAGAAAAAGAAAGGTGAATCCATTAATTCTTCGTGTCTTGCTGGGGTTCTTTTTGGTTAATGATATGTAGTACTGGATTTGTGTAATGCATTTTGGTGTTCGGTGGAAGATTAATAAGTTCAAAGACTCAAAGTTTAGCATGTTGACCATTTGACATGCTGTTCATCCAAAAGCACAACTAGGGACAAGAGTTGAAAATTAAAGTCTGTACAGCACATTTTTTTGCATTCTGTGTATCAAAATTTTGAATATTGAAATTGAATTGTGTCATCCATATTTAAAAAGAAATAATCTATTCTATTTGGTATGTTTTTTTTAAATCTTCTATTGTGACTAAAATGTTGGTTCATGAAATCTGCAAATCATCTGTTAGTCTATTTAGAGGATTTATTTAGATTTCCTCATTTTTTAATGGAAATGAAAAGTGTATATAGGCAGACTCGTGTTATTTTGCTATTGAGAAATCTGTAACCTAATCCCTGGGTTTCCTCCAAGGCCACACAGTTGTCTAGAAGAAGCTCACAAACTCAGTGTGCAAAGCTTCAGGTTTGCTCTTTGACAGGGAAGTTAAGAAACCCGACAACCATGAGACCAACCGCTCCCTGTTGCTCACGATGCTTCTCATGTTGCTTCCGCTGGTGGTCAGCAAAGAGTTCTTCGTATTGTCATTCAGCCAGCCAACTGTACAAGCATGTTAATGTGAATCCCAGAGCAATTACTGTCGAACATGTTTCAACTAATCACGCCTACAAGTGCAAGAGAGAAACATGTTTAAACTACTGGGTGCGGCTCAGGTGAGGCTGCCTCTGTCATTGTCCCTACAAACCCCTGAGCATTAACAGCAGTTTCACAAAAAATGTCATTAAAGATGTTTATTATTATAATAGACTCAGTGTGCGCAATATCGCCAAGCTATCAGAGCTGATTCCCAAATGTTTTCTAAATATCAATATCAGCCCAATCATCGGGCTTGGGATGTTAAAACAGCGGATGGATATGAGGTTAGTAAGAGATGCGGGTACATTTTCTCTTTGAGTGGTTTGGTGCGCGTTTAGTCAGGATGTGATTGCCTGTGTGCTTTTCCACAGTTAGAGCGTCCATGATTTCCCAGTTGGATATGGATCTCTGAAAGCCTGTCATTGTATAATTTATGTAAGGTGGATTTTAGTTAGGCCAGATGTTCACAGTTTTTAAATGCATCCATACTTATAACTTCATTCTTCATTCATATATATATATATGTATATGTGTGTGTGTGTGTGTTATTAATTATGATAACCTAATTTTTTACTCTCTATTACTCTTATATTCCGTATAATTTTTGCCATTATGCTTTAATTAATGTAGAACTGTGTGAGAGCATGCATTGTTGTGTCTTTTTATTGTAGAACAAAAACATAAAAAGGAACATACCATCCACCTTCTTACTCTCTTGTCAATCTACCATGATGCTGCATATGCCCAGAGGGGTCAAACCAAACACACTCTTGAGTGGGCCTTTTGCTTTTTTTTTTTTTTTTGGTGGCATAATTCATAGTTTTTCCTGCATGCTTGAAAGAATTGTCAACCAATAAAATATAAGTGACTGGTTGTCTGAAGGGACATGCATGTTGCTCAGCACTTGGCTGTTTCACATTAGCTGTGCTTTGCTTTCACACAACCTGAATTACAAAATCATGAGAGGTTAATATGATTTATTTTTTTTTCCCAATGATGGAAAAAAAGAAAAGAAAAAGCTGCTCAATCCAGATTTAAATTTACCAAGAACGCTTAAGTAGGCATGCATTATGCTGATTATTTGGTCCACAGATGTCTAAAATGATGACCAATGCATGACATGTCATCTCAGTATTATGACAGTTGTGTAATTTTTCAAGTGCATGTGGATGAAAATAGAATTATTTGCTGTGCTTTTTGTTTCAAGAGGCACTGTAGTCTACAGATGGAACTGGACGACTGTCATCCGGGAGATCAGAATTCATTTCCCATTCGGGCTAGTAGCATGTTTTCATTCTAGTTTACCCTAAATTTGAATTAAATCTCTGGTCATCTCATTATCTGTACCGCTTTTTCCTATTAGGGGTCGCGGGGTGAGCTGGAGCCTATCCCAGCAGTGTTTCAGGTGAAAGGCAGGGTACACCCTGGAC
>JBAMHW010000022.1:16943511-16962570 GCA_037177495.1 Rhadinocentrus ornatus
ATGTCTCCCTGCTGCAACACACCTGATTTAAATTAAACAGCTCTCTGACAAGCTCTACACAAGTCTGCTAATGAGCCATTAATTAGAATCAGGTGTGTTGCAGAATACCTGCAGTATAGTAGGCCTTGAGGACCAGGGTTGGGGACCTCTGGTCTACATGTTCATGTGGCCTCGAAGCAGAAGGCAGACCCATAGTTCTAACATATAAAAATAGGGGGGCAGTTACCCTCCTTGCCCCTCTTTAGATCCGCCATTTCCCCATACTTAACTGAAGAACCATGTAAGTGGAAACAAGGTGTTAACACAGGAGGCTGATAGGAGTGCAGGGCTGAATTAAAGTACTTCATTGAGTTCTGGTGTCGTAGACTTACATTTTTTGTTTTGTAAACAAAAATATTTGAGTAGTTTCTAAAATATATTTGGACATCAGCTATTTGCTTTAAAATGGGACTGCTGATCGACCAGGTAAAGCTTTAATAGGGGGTGTTTCTTGTTAACAGAGCTGCAGCTTTGTTTCAGTGAGACGTTTGGGAAAAGACGTGTGCATGCTCAAAGGGCTACTATGGCAACACTCCCACTGAACATTGCTACTTTATGTCCAGGAAATCCCAAGACGTAAGGGTGGTTGCTTTTTTTTGCAAACAAAGCCTTTAATTTGTCAACAATACGTAGAAGTCAGTGTGTTGCTGACAAACATGGAGGGAAAGGTAGGATGAAGGCTGTGCTACCAGGAGAAACACACACAGGCAGCTTTACAAGGGACATGGACAGCATTAGATTATATGGTATAAATGGTATTGTCTGATTTCGTATCAAATTATACTACCTGTTATTTTAATATACCCCACAGTTCTAGTGGGGACTATTTTAGCTTGCCCTCTTGAGGTGGGATTTTGAGGTGTGTCAGACATCTTTACCCAGTTTTAGAATAAGCACCTCTTCGTTTTATAACTATGATTGTCTTTTTTTTCCTGTTTCCTCCTTGACCAGTAAAAAGTTAATGTCAACATGGCATGGCAAGCCCAAACAAATTTTTATTCTTTGTTTTGCTATGTGTTTTGGTGTCACAACTGAATACAACTGTGCGCCACTCCACAAGGTGCTAAATCTTTCTGAGTATTTTGCAATCAAACAAGGGATTTGAAATGCCAAGCAATGCCCTACAAGCTATCCGCTGGGAAATTTTTGTTGGTGTTCTACTTTTCATCCTGACCTCTACTAGCCCTGTTCAGTGACAGTTCTTAATTACATTACAAACCGAGGCTGCTGAAAAGCTTTAGTGTCTTCTTAGAGATCTGTCCTCCTTTGTGAGGATCAGTTATTTAAATGGTCAGAGTGCTAGGCAGCTGCACAGAGGACCCTGGCTGTCTGTTAGTACAACTATGTTTAAGGAATTAAAGCATGCAGAAAACTCAAAATCTTGCATCACTTAGCCTAACGACTGTGTGTATGTCACAACCTCAACAATTTAATTCTGGGACTTACGTAAAAGTTAACTACTAAACTTTACCTAAATTTTGCTATTTTCCTTCTGTTTTTTATTTTCTAAGAGACATGCACTGTCACTCTTTTACAGGCACAAAACCATCAGTTTTATTGTCCAATAAAGTGTCATTAGTTGTAAGACGGGGTGGCAGATTGTTATGATGAACCTCTCGGAGACAGATAAGGATTAACCAAGGTTTATTGAACACCAAAATAAATAGTGGAATGGTCTTATGACATGGAGGCACAAAGTGGAGTCGACACGTCATCCAGGAGTCATGGAGCTGGGTAGGGAATGAGGAATAGTCCATGCATGATGAAACATCAAGGTCCGATGGAGTGAGCGTGGTGCTGGGGAATACAAGGACTGGTGAGTAAATGGGAGACAGGTGTGACTGATCAGAGGAGATTGGCTGTGGTGCAGAACTAGACTGAATGTGGCAAAGTGAGAGAATCAGGGACAGATGTGCCTGGTTAGGAGTCTGGAGAGTGACTGGCTGGAACAGGTCTAGCAGGTTAGAAGAGTGATTGCTGGGGAGTTTAGCTGGGCAGAGTTACACAGGGAATGATGCGGGTGTGACACGGGGGGCCCTAATGCATGCAAGTTTTGAGTCTCATAGAAAATTTGTCGATTAATTTGGATATCACTTCCCATGCTTAGATGCAGAGCAATCTTCCCACCGGTAACCTTAATCTAAACATGACTATCTCCCACTTATGTTTTTGTATTAATTTTATTTGAGCTGCGTCATTCATATTTCCATTTACATCCCACAGAGTATAGTTGGATAACTATCTCCTAAAGCAAGGCAAGGCAAATTTATTTGCATAGCAAGACAAGTGATTTACACAAAACATAAAAACATTACAGCAAGGTGCAGACAAATACAAGTGTATTAGAAAAACAAAGATTAAAAAAGATAAAATTGATTACATAAAAAAAAGTTAAGATTTCAGCGTAAAAGAACCAGCTGCAGATCTGGACTCCTAGTAAGAACTACTGAAATGCAGCTGAAAACAGGTGGGCCTTCAACCTTGATTTAAATAAACTGAGTGTTCCAGCTGATCTTAGGCTTTCTGGGAGTTTGGTTTTACTCATATGTGATTTCTGCCCCAATCTTTGTTACAGCTAAATATCCCTAAAAAAAATGGAGGATACTCTGGCTTTTCCAGCAATACATTGGTCTGTCTTCTATTTACCTACAGCCATCTTGTTATGCAATGACTGTAAGGTAGCAGTGTGTGTTGCAAAAATGCTGTGAAAGCTAAATTAGCATACATGTCTCTGTTATGCAACAAATGTCAGAGTAATCCACATATCTTAATTTATTACTTAATCTGAATATGACCTCTTTCAAGTTAAGGCAATCAGATAATGCTGTTGACATGTGTTTTAATTAGAGCTCTTCTACAGCAAAATGCTAATTGAGAACATTGGGAGCATCAGTGAATGTCTGTCTTTCATGTCTGTGAGGTATAAAACAAGATTCCGTCTGACTCTGTCAGACTTAATGCCTTTTTGAAATGATTTAACATGATGAATCAGGTTTGTCAGTGAGAGGCTAAGCGGCTGATTAGCATAGAGAATGAACTCTGTAGCACTTTAATGTTACGTTAATAGTCTTATTTCTCAATGCATGATGCTTTAATGCTGAATAAAAAGATACATGTATGAAATGATCCATGTGATTAGTTGTGAGGTATTATTTAGCTATGTTTTACAACAAAATCAACCTTGAATGTAACATGAGCAAGGGAAGCCTACAGAACTACTTCTACAAGATCTTAGAGCTGATTTTCCTTTACAGTACTCTACTGGTTGAAAGATTTTATGCTGAACTGAAGCAGACTTTCTTGGTTGCCTGTTTTGACATTTTCCAGCATCCTTGCCTCTACCCTTTTTGTTATTGCTTCCCCATGTTGGTGATTGTGTTCAACACTAGGTAACATTTACATAGAACTTTTTCAGTGAAACACAGTCTCATATAAACGTTGTAAAAGTGTACACACATTCACACACGCAAAGTGTCATCTTGCCAAACCAAAATACAACAACACTGGGCAAAAACTTGTGACATGATCAGCATTCTATCTATGGAAAGTCATGTATATCTATAAAGGATGAGCATATCCACAAACCACAGGATGTTTGATGCAGTTGATTTTCCATCAGTCTGTAACAGCAATATGATAAACAAACTGATCAGGAAAGCCAGGTCTGTTCTCAGCTGCAAACTGGACATCTTCACACCCTTTCCACCACATTCTGGACTGACAGTGGAGCTCCTTTTCCAGCAGACTAATCCAGCTCTGCTGCCACAAAGACGGATGCTGAAAGTCTTTCCTGATACGCTCAATAACTTTGTTCAACCCATCACAACACTTCCTACGGTCAGGCTGTCAGAGCTCTGAGCTCTGCAGTCACATGGAAAAATTCCATCTCTCTGCTGTTTGCACAATAGAGAGTTTATAATCTCTCTCTCTCTCTCTCTCTCTCTCTCTCTCTCTCTGGTAGGTATCTCACATGTTCAGTTTCTTGTTAAAATAAAAATTAGGTTCTTTCTTGAATTATTATTTCATTGTAACTGCAATGATTGGTGCAGATGAAGAAAAATACATTTTTCACTTTCATTTCCTTTTCTGATTTACTGCAGGGTGACAATTTTCCCATGTGTCTATTTCCACTAAGAGAAGTGAGGAGAAATTGCCTCTATTGAAAACAATCATGAATTTGTTTACATTAAGACTTTTCAATGGAACACAGCATTTTATTTTTTGATAATTGACAAACAGTGAAAACATCTTTCTCTTTATAAAAACTTTGCAAAATTCAGTTTGAATCTTGTCATGTGGTCTTCTGCTTCATAAACTTTTTATTATTGGCACATTTTTATTAGGTATATTACTTGTGGTATGAATTTGAATTCTTGTTCATGTATCGATTAGAGACTGCTTCTATACAATACTCTGCAAAAGCCTTGAGTCACACATCATCTTTATTTTGTTTCACAGAGCCAGACTTTCTTGGTCTTTTAAAATAATATTGAGCAATAGTTTAGAACAGATATTCTAAAGGTTTACATAGTTTTTCTTTAGACTTTTTTTGTCACTTATTTTTAATTCAGTCCTTGAACTTAATCATTTTTCTTAAACCGATCTGCAAATTAGTCAAACATAAAAAGGCCCTTCACTCAAGGTAAGAATCAGTCATGAGCAGGGATGGACTGGCCATTTGGCATACTGGGCATTTTCCACCGTATGGTTTTAGTAATTCAAAGAGTTATGTAGATGTTCACATTTAAGTGAGCACAGAGATTTGTGGTGTACAAGATCGTATATAGGCCAGTCTGGACCAAAATGCCAGAGCAAATTTTTTGCAACAGACATCTCAGCAAAAAGCACATTTTCTTGGTAGTATGGACTGGTTGCTCAGAACTTTTGCACAGAATCACATTGAGGTGAGACTTGATGTCTTGATAAGTATATCCAGTGGAGTCATTTAGATTCTAAAAAATATTTACTAAAGTAACACAAGTCACAGAAGAGCAAGTGAAGCAAAATCTGTTCCTTCCAACTTGATCTTTCAGGTCTGCAAGCTAGGACTGCAATGCCTGCAAGCTAGTTCAGGCAGATAACTTGAGCTGGTGTGCTGCATCCCATGTGATCTGCCTCAAATGTTCATGATACATATCAAACATACCCATCCGGTCTGCACACTTCTTCCCTTGATCGTTGCCTCATGCATTCTGGCATTACCACCATTGCTGCCGTGATCCCTGCACAATGCCGGCTTTTATTTTTTGGCTCTTTGCCACCCCAGCATCCACCTGTAGGCTCCGAGTAAAAAATAAATTATTGATCAGAATTCACCCCAATACTTAATTGATTAAAAATATGTATGGAAGCACAAGGAGTGATGGGATCAGAGCCAGCAAACTATGTTCAACAAAGCTTTTATTCATCAACTTGTGAGTTATCTGACTGAACTTTGTGTTATCAATACAGGAAACTGATCTGGCGTCAGTTCTTATGACTCATCATATATGACTCAAATGAAGATCAAATTTTCCATGCTGGTTAATGCAGAAGAGCGGTGCAACAAAGTTGATTCTATTTCTTGTTAACTGGTCTTCCTGTGCTGTGGAACATAGGAAGGCTTTGGTAAGAAAAGCTAGTCATGCTGCTTACAGCTATCAGACATAATGGCTTGTCTGTGTGCGTGCTTATCTGTTTTCATGTGTGTCACTCTCATTAAACAAGGTCTAGGCACATTTAGTGTTTACAGATGATTGTACTCAGACAACAGCAGTGATTGCAGTAGAGAGATAATTGCTCCTAACAAGCTAGAGGGGAAGTCTCTCTTCCACACCTGCACACACACACACATGCGTCATGTTAACTTTTCATGTCATTTCTTGATCATGTTCATCTGCATCTCTTCCCTCTTATACACCTCTTCAACCCCTCTTACCCACCTTTCCTGTCTGCCTCTCACCTATTTAATCCCAAAGAAACACTAACACCTGTCAGGATGTATACAAACTGTATGAGATAATTAATCAGACCTTGCCGCAAATGTCACAACATCACCATGCATGCATACACACACCTACACACCACCCGCACTCACACATACAGAACAAGTGTTCTTATATGTTGAAGAAATAACTCAGTAGCTGTGATATAAAACCATCCAGATATGACTGAGTCATTCTCAGCCTGCAGAGTTCACTGAGTGTGTAAATGCACTCTATTGTAAACTCATGAATTACTTTCCCATAATGCATTCTGTCAGCTTGACCTTGGCAAAGAGACTTTGTCTGCTGCCCTGTAAAGCAGGCAATAATGCCAGGCTTGTCGCAAACGCAACACATCACACAACACACATGCACACGTAATCACAACACAGGAAGAGTAGCACATTTGGAGGGAAGAGAAGAGAAGCAGGGAAAAAGGAAATGTGAGTTCCAGAGCAGAGGAAAGCCCACATTACACCAGAAAAAGGCAAATTTTGTCACTTTTCTTTGGAAGATATAATAACTAAATCTGAATAGACACTCACAGCAGATACGTTTCACCTGAGTTACACAGTGTACACTCAAAGAGACTTGGTTCCTTTTTAAGATGTACTACAGAATTTTTGCAATTTTCTCAGTGACGTATCCCCTATTGATGGTTAATCCAGCATCCATCTAGCATCCTCCTTGTACTGTGAAATCTGTCCAGACAGTAAAAGACAGTCTTACCTTGACTCTCATTGGACATAAAGGCTTAACATCTGGACAGATCCAAGAGTAGATAAGTTTACGTATCTGCCTCATATCCAAAATGTTTCCGGGGGTATTCGACAATGCAGAGAAGTGTCAAAAGCGTCCAGTGTGCATAATGCCTGTATGAATCAAGACTTCCAAGCTGCTGAACGTGACCACACAAGCTCGTGCATGAATAGCACATGTCAGCCATATCATCAACAACAGTCGCCCACCCCAACGGTGGGTGTCCCATGTAGTCTGCACACTTCAAAGACCGTTCATAAATTGGGACATCCTACCTAGCTGACGAGTATCTCCCAAAGGAGCACGTAGGATGTTGAATCACTTAAACCTCTGAAATAATTTTTTGCATATCAGGAAACTTTAGTGAATACAAACACTGACCGAGTAATAACCTGCATCCCAACTTATGCTCTACGCACTTCGAAGTGCAGATTTGTTAGATACATACGTCATAGTGATGCCCCAAGCACTGTCCCACTTGGAAGGAGCCTCCGCATCCACCCTTCAAACCTACACCTTGTTTGGCCTGTAAAGAAGGCTGCTCGTAATGCAACCTTTATGGCCACGTTTGTCCCAGAATATATTGTGCAGATGACTGTGGCGAAAGAGCAACAAGCTCCCAAGAGTATTTTTTATTTTTTTTTAAACCACACTAGAAACTTGACAAAATCAAGTACATTAAAACATGTTTGTTAAACTTTTTATATTAATACTTGGTAATAAAAATATTGCTTGGTTTAATTGGCTGTACCGCCAGCCAATCACATCATATCTACAGGTAGATCTGGTAGCTACGCTGTAGTCCAGTAGAGTTTGCGTAGAGTAACTTGTAAATAATATCTAGGACAAAGCAAACAACTCCTCCTCGACCTTTCTCCAGGCTCAGAGGACACCAGCGACATAAGTGTTGATGCCAGTGGATGAAGAAAAACTGAAACTCCCAAATTTAGATACTCACTGTAATACCAAGTAAGACGGCACCTAACTGGAACCGGGGGCAGAACCTGTCTGAGACTACGGGTTTCACATCTGATGTTATGTGGAAGTAAGTTGATACTTGTCTTTTAGGCCCTTAAATTGTTTCAGTTGTTCTAGATACCGAGTTACTTAATTTTAGCTTCACAGAAAAACTGAGTGATTTACCCATATCTGTGAAACTGCAGTTACTTTACTAGCAACTGAGAAGCTAACCACTAGCTTTTATGTTTTTTTTTCATAGACATATATATGTAGTTGACCTCCTCAGTCCGTTGCTGCGACATGTCAGTGTCTGCCATCTTGGTCCTGGCAAGAAAGCTCATTAAATGAATACAAGTAAACAGTTGTTTTATTTAAACTGGGCTAAAAATTAAACATTTGTAAAAGGTCAGCTGCATGTGTTTTTTTATTTAATTTTTGGTGAAAAACTGTTATAAACTGTATCGCAATTGTTCAATTCACTGACAGACAGTCAATAGAGTGTTTATTGGGATTAAAGTAAGTAAAATACATAATTGGTGGAAAAATTACTGTCAAAAGCAAAGATAAAACCAGGTGTCAGGAGAAAATGTGGTTGTATGTGCTGACGCAGCAAATTGGAGATTTTAAATATTTTCCCCTCATTGCCAGTGGAGGTGCTGCAACAAGCCAAAACAACTAACAAAGAAAAAAAAACTTTTTCATCTATTGGTCAAAGCGGGACAACTTTGGATATTCTACTTAATAACAAAATATTGAGCTGCATCAGATCCTAGCGGTTGTGCTGAACCCACAATGCACTTTGTTTTGAAGTTCACTTCTTGTGTTTAGTCTATTTCAAATAGGCTGAGACCTGTGTTTGTAACTATAAGGGACTAATGATGGAAATAAGCTCTGTTAATATCCTGCATATTTACATTATAAATGTATATTAATTATTGTATATTAATCCACACTGTTGCTTTTTTTTAAAAATAAACTCACACTCAAACAAAGAAACAAGAGTTGTTCAGTGGAGAAATAGGATTTACATGTTTAGTTTATTTAAGAATTTTCTCAATCATATACAAAAATGTTGCAAAACAAATGAACATGTTTCAGGGCACTGTCCAGCATACACCAAAAAGTGGACAAAATGATGGAGAAACTGGTCTTGACTGGAGAACTAGAGGCCAACTGGTGGCAGTAGCAGCAACGGAAGCATTTGTGGAACCACGCACTCCACGGTGTAATCCTACAGCCCTATCCATAAGCTAAGCCTTTCTCTTTTCTTCTTTTTCTTTGATTGTACTCATAGATCTGTTTTGTGCATCTTCATATACGGTTACTAAAGTGTTAAAAGGCATTTAAGGTTTAAAAACAGAGAAATGGAAAAGAATGTAGAATATCGATCCTTGACAGGAGATTGTGTTGTTACAGCAGCATCAAACCAACTAAACACAAATAATTATTTAGAACTCAAAAATCAGGAAAAATTCACAATATTGCACATGTGAAAGATATATTCAAAATATTGCATGTTTGAACAACTTTTGCAGTTTAAGATGATTGATGATATTCTGATGGCTTTTCTGATACATTCAGTTCTTTACTGGCAAGGTATCAGTCTGAAGTAGATAAAATATGTCCACAACCACACAGAAACTACTGTTTTTAGACAAATACTATTAACCACTGTGATGAGGTGTTGATTGACCTTCTTCCTCTTTTCACGGAAAGTTTCTAGAATTTTTTTTCTCTCATGATCTAACTTTTCTCTGTCTGTGATATTGGCTTTTTTAGGGAGCGGTAAAAAGGGTCCACAGGAGTCTGGAGGATGGACATAAATACCGTACAGGGGAAATGAGAGGTAAGGCATCTATGACCAAATAATAGTCTTTCATCTGAGTACAAGATTGATTTTCATACATTTTCTGTTTAGAGGATACAGCAGCATCACCTTCAGTGGTTATTTATTTATCAGATCAAAGAACATTTTCTAATGATGCTTTAGTCCATTTCAAATTGACTCAGACCCAAAAATAAAGGGACTTTTTAAAAATCTGTTGCTCACCAACAATTTTCAGAGCAGCTTTTTGATATAAGTAATATTTTATGTTGCTAAGTTATTCTGATTTCTGATGTCCTAGCACAACTTTGCAGTCACAAACTCTCATGGACACGGACAGTTATCATGAGGAAGAATTTGACGCTACTTTGACATGAAATAAATTCCGATTTTAAAACTGTTTTAAAGTTACTTATAAAAAGAACATTTGTATGGTATGACTACTGGTTGAAAAGACCTTTCACATATTGATATATGTCACTTTTTGTGTTAATAGGAGCAACAGATACTTTGAAAACATCGAGAGAATCAAAGTTGTCATAGGACTACAAAATGAAAGCAGAAGCCCTCAACAACAGAAGACAGTGTGAGTTGACTGGCTTATGGATTGTTTTGTTAAGATTCTCAGAATGCAACAGAGATTTCTGATTTGCTTTTGTGTCCCATTAGTGTTGTAGGTAGTCTGCAGTAATATCTCTGGATACAACAGCTGTTTTTAATGAAGACTAACAAATGTTTTAAATGCGCGCCGATCTGATGCTCGCTCCATCCTAACTGATGAGGAGTACAGATACCTTGAAGGGGGGCCTGCATGCCTAAAGAGCGACGAGGAAACGGACAGTGAAGACAAGCAAACATGGAAAATGTATCCACCTGAATGAGGGCAACAAGACTAAGACATTTAGAATGGTGCCAGCACCAACTTGTTGTGCTACATAATAAGTCCTGCAGGATGGTGCACCGCAGAGTTCCTAGTGGTGTAGCCAGCGGGCAGCATCCTCCAAGAGGCATCAACAGCATTTTTTTTAAATAAAAGTGATGTTTATTGTGTGTTAATAAATGTGTGATTATGTGTTTAGTTTTTTTTTTATGTGTTATATATTTTCACTTATAAGTGCAATATGTAGATGTGAAACACACCTGATTTATTAGACAACTTCATACTTTTAATTTAATTTAATAATATATTATTCAATTTAATCTGACAATAAGTCATTTCATAAATCAATTAATTAAAAATGGTAATGTGCAATTTGGTCCAGCTAGTTATTTGTTGACTCACAATTTAAGTATGATTGTAATGTTAAAAACTGACAGTGATTTTTAAATGTTTGACAAGGTGAGATGTAAGAAGATAATATGATTTAATTAGGTTAGTATTTTAGCATGTATATGTTACATGCTAAAATACTGGCATCTGACTGGCATCCGTCACGTATGGTTGTTGTATTTCCCATGATCTGTGAACATGATACGCCATAGATGTATGGCGTATCTCTGTATGCAGAGAGATCTAAAGTGGGATCTATGGGGGATCAAATAGACCCGTATTTTCTGAATCCCTTACGGATGGATATCTTGATTTTGGGATTTTTCAGGATCCATGGTCCATTTCTGGGGATATCTGAAAACAGGATCCGTCAGGTGTGCGTTGCGGATTTTCCCATATATTGTCCCTATATATGACGTATATGTATATATCACTGCATTGGATAACACCGTATATTTGTGCTTTTAGTCCAGCGTCTTGTCTAATCTCTTTGTCTATTTCTCTCTTTCTTTTTCTTTCTTCTTCATTTAAAGTTTTTGTGCTTTTCTTTACTGAAATAGCCACACAGCATGTTCAAAACGGTGTGTTTATTTTTGTTCTGAAAAGTTGTATAGTGTGGTATCTCAGCCTCGGGACGCTGCTGGGCAGCTGCTGTGAGCTCCATGAGCCCAGAACGTGGAGTTTTATGGTCAGAAAGTTACGTAAGGCCTCTTTAATGAGGCATGATCTTCTTTGAACACACCATTTCTGAATGTTTGGAGGATCTCTAAAATATTGGCAGTATGCTGTTTTTGATATGCATATTAAATAATATGTTTAATCATTGTTTAATTTAGTGCACTTCATAGGGCACACAAAAATGGACATCAGAAAATTGTCTGATTGGTTTGAGTCTCAATTTCAGCAGCAACATTCAGGTGGTAGGATGATAATATGGCATAAGCAAGATGAAAGCATGGGTCTAATGTGTGTTTTATCAACATTTCAGGCTGGTAGTGGTGATATAATGGTGTGGAGATGATTTTCTTGGGACACTTTAGGTCCCTTAATACCAGTTGAGTACTATTTAACCACCACAGCTTTCCTGAGTATTTTTGCCAACCATGTCCATCCCTTTATGACCACAGTGTACCATCATTTTAATGGCAACTTCCAGCAGAATAATGCACCTCACAAAGCTCAAATCATCTCAAACTGGTTTCTTAAACATGACAATGAGTCCACTGTACTCCAATGGCCTATACAGACACCAGATCTAAATCCAGAACCTGCTTGGGATGTAGGAGAATCAGAAATTTGCATTATGGAAGTGCAACCAACAAAATTTGCAGCATCCGTGTGATGCTCTCATGTCAGTATGGCCCAAATCTAGTTAAATCTAAGCCAAGAAGAACTAAAGCAGTTCTGAAAGCCAAAATAATATCAAACCACCCATTAAAATGGCCAGCGAGTGTATTTATTTAATCAGTTAGATATATACACCACTTACACCAAAACTGTGTTGTTTCAGATGTGGTCTTTAAGTCACACAAACCAAAATGGACTCTTGGAAACAGTCTTAGAGAGCATGAAATATCAGTAAAATGGTGCAGTAGCTTCTACTTTTGGAAGTGGGCTTGCAGTCTCTTTATTTACTTTTAGTCAGATTTACATGTAAAAGTTGGCAAAAAATAGTTACAGGATAAAAAAACTTGGGCAAACATTTTATACCCGTATGAGAAAATTTAAAGCAGGTATAGAGATGATGTATGGAGAGGAGTTAGCTGATGTTGCCTCATTGCGTGAGGTAGCGTGATTTAGCATTAAAAATGTATAAAATCCCATTTTTGTTCAGATGTTTTTCTTCAGTCTTTATCACTTGATCATGTTTTGTCATCTTTCCTCCACTTTTCTTTCTCTTTCTGTCAATTTCATTGCAGTTTTATGCATCACTCCTTTTGTTGTGTTTTTGATTAATATTGATTTAGCTCTGATAGTTGGGCTACAGGGACCCCACATTTCAATAACTTCTAATTACACGCACACTCACACCAACACACAAACCTCAATAAATCTAATTGCAAGCTCCACTCATAATGCCCCCGAGTCTCAGTCCACAAATTACAACAGCAATCTGACATGTCAATAAATATGGGAGCCATTATGCTTCACTGAATTCTGGAGGAATAAAAGATGCAAATGAATATTTTGAGACATTTTCTTTGATCTACTTTTTCTCAGTCTTTTGGGTTTTCTTACTCTAATTTTTGCATTTCCATCTTTCTTTTAATTTTTCATGTCCCATCTGCTGCTGTTTCAACCTATACTTGTTTAAGCTTTGTTTGATTTAGCTGTTGATTCAGCATCAATCACTGCAAAATCTAATTTCTCAAACCTTGGTCTAGCAGGGCCCTCAACCTCGTACTACTGACTGTTTGTCTGGAGCCCCACAAATGAGATGTGTGATAAGGCAACAGAGGGAGTTCTGTTGGGAATAAAAACAGACTTTTGCACTTTGAAGTCAGAGCAGATCAAAAACAACAGAGGACTCTTTGTGGTACAAAGTGAACGCTCTCTCATTCATCCATCTTGGCTCATTTCTGCACCTTTTCTTTGCAACCTGCCTGTCACTCTGAGCTGTCACATATCACAAACAGGCCCCCAGCCTACCACACCTACTGCAGCATCTACCTCTCTACGCACCGCAGGGGAGATAACTGATTGCGCATGTGTGCCTATCTATGTATACATATATGCTCTTCCCTTGAGGACTTGTGGCACAATTTTTGCAATCTGTATGTTGGCACACAGTTCATAAAAAAAGCAGTATATTCTGTTTGTCTATTTGTTTCCTCATTTCTGGGTTGTGTGCTTTCAGTGTAGTTACAACTCAAAGGGAATCTTCTCCACAATTATTCCAGCAGATTCAGGCCCTTTTCTGTCACTTGTCAAGATTTCAAAGACTTTGTCTCTGTCAGTGCAGATGTGAGGCTGAGCGGTACATCGTGTGTCCCATCAGGCCAAAACTACATCAGTACAGCATCTTTGCCATCCTCCTCTCTGCCACTTCCATGTTCCTGACATGGGAGTCATTTGTCTTTTCTGTGTCTGCTGCAATGATGTGGGATAACGTTGGGGGCCAGTGGAGCAGACAGGGGAGTATTGGAATATCGATCCTCCTCCCTTCTCTCTTTCTCTCCCTCTCTCTCTCTCCTCCTGCAGGATTTTTTTTTCTTTTTCTTGCTATATGATAAAGTGACTGGTGCTGATGGGTTTTGGCTTCATACATTGTTTCTTATAGCTTTTATACTTGTGTATGAGTGCAATTTATTTGTAGCAAAAAGGTGTTTGTTGCTGTATAGTAGTGTTCATGTTCCAGTTTACTCTGCTCTCCCACCTTCCTCTTTCTTGCCTACAGATCATTTACTCTACCAGTACACAATCTAGTCAGCCAGATTCTTTTTATAGTATGAAATTTGCAGATATTTCAGTCACACCTGATCTCACTTATACAATTAAGACATACTGTATGCCGGGTATGATAAACAGGCTTGAAAAATTAGGCAAACATTTGGCTAGTTTTTATTCTGGAACAACTAGCACTCACCAAATTACAAAAACCAAACATAATGGTTAGATTTCAGCCCTTCTTCATTGCTATATAGCAGATTAGGGCCCAAAACAACAAAAAAACACAGAGGTGAAGGAGTGTTATTTTTATCTTTCACAAAGTTATGAGAAAAACTCTTTCTAAGAATTGTGTGGCATATGAACCTTGTCACATTGCACGTCTTATTCTTGCAGTGGTTGGCTTAATTAATTATACCTTGAAATCATATTTAGGGTTAAGTAAGTATTTTAATTTTACCCTGGAATTTCCGTGTTTGTATTATAAATACAGACACCAAAAGAGAAACTACTATAAATTGTATTTATTGAGAGGAAGAAGCAATGTTTACATGTGTTGAATGGCTATTAATGTGTTCAGCATTCACATTTCACATTCATTCATTTGTGATCTCGACGATATGATGACGGTTCAAAACGAAGGTATGTGGTTTTATGACAAAGAAACCATAGTCTGGCCATTTCTCTCTTTTGCCAGCATGTAGGTGTTGATCCACGCTCTCATTTCCAGTAGAATAGATTACCGTGACGCCCTTCTCTCTGGTCTTCATAAAAAGAATATTTCAAGTTTACAGTTACTCCAGAATTCAGCTGCATGTGTACTGACAAGGACCAGAGGGTGGGCACACATTACACCACTTTTAAATGGGTGCATTGGCTTTCTGTGCATTTCAGAAAGATTTTAAGGTTCTTTCGTTTTTATGAGTCCAAGTCAAGTCTCAAGTCTTATGGTTCAAGTCCAAGTCAAGTCACATGACAACTTGTAATAAATAATCTGCCATGCGACGCATTACTGTGTTCACATTTCTGTGAACTTAAAGTAAAATAACATTTAAATTTTAAATAAATAATAAAATAAAATAAGTCTAGACGTTGAGTCTACCAGCCTCACATAAATTATTAATTTTAAACTTTTTAAAAATGGATAAAAAAAAACTCAATATTTTAATTATTTAGATCCAATACTTACAGGTCTAGCAAATATTTGTTACTTTCCCAAATCAGCAACAGCTATTTTCTGACAGACCTAGTAAAACCATATTGCTTACAGTGGGCTTGATCCCAGTTTGGTCCCAGTTAAAAGTCATCATAGCAAAGTTACGGAAACTAAGTTCAGTAAATGTTTCATTTTTCTTCTAAACACATTCAGTGGAGCCAATCTGATGGAATTAGCATTATTTGAGTACGAAAGTAGTAACAAACTAACGTTTACACTGCTGTGGCTCTAAGCTCATTGCTAACATAGATGCTAACATTAGCTTTCATCTTACAGTAATTAATCTCTCCAGGTGTGTTTTAAGGTGGATGAAGGTAAATGTGGTGGATCCACCATCCTGGATTTTTATATCACTGACGTTCCAGTTTTTTAGGGAATTACAGCACACGACGCAGACAGCAGACAGCAGAGGAGTCTCAAGTCTTTTGACTGGGAGTCCAAGTCAAGTCTCAAGTCACTGGAAATGGGATTTAAGTGTGACTCGAGTCGAGTCATCAGACGTAATTCCCATCTGTGGCAGGAACAATTAATAATTTTAAAAAGAGGCTCAAGATCTACTGTTAGGAAATTTCTCTCTCACAGACGGTCACTATCTCATTAATACAGTCAATGCAAGATTTTCCCATCACCTACCTTTTTATCTTAAATACATGTTTATCATATTTAATTATTTATTTTTAAATAAATTAGTTCTTAATTTGTTTTTTAGCTTATTTAGCTTTTTCTACTCTGTTATATCGTATCGTGCTAAGTGTGTGTGTGTGTGTGTGTTTTTGATGTAGAAATAAATTTGTGTTGCTTGTATGAAAAGTGATTTACAAATAATATTTGATTTGAAATAGAAAGCAAAATGTATAATGATGAACCCCAGTTTATGCAAGTCTCTGGAAACAACTAACACAGTATTAACATGGAATCTTGGAAATGTGCTCTTGACTGAAGAGAAAACTCCACTGCTGCATTTTCTTTTTCTCCTCACTGACAGTATATTACGACTCTGCACATACCATCCTTCGAACTTGCATCACCCCTGCTTGGAAAACCAAAAACTGAAGCTGAGGTCAGCGGCCCAGACATCCTGATCTGCCCCTTCCCACAACCTCTCAGGTAGTTTTTCAGCACTTTTAAAATAATGCAGGACTTGGAACTAAGTGTGAAGTTACATCCCCATGTAAAAAAATTCATTCTAGTTTCCATATTCTAAAATGTTAGCAATCTACCTTATCAACATATCAATAGTTAAAGCAGAAGGCAAGTTCAATTTCATCCTTATTATTTTTTATGGCTAGAGCTGTAATGTTTTGGTGAGAACTGCTTACATTTGTACTCATAAGGATGAGTTTCTCAGTGACTCCTATTTTTTTGGAGCTCAGCTCACCCGTATGGAAAATGAAGCATCTGCAAAACAAAACACACACCTGATGGTGGATGTTTAACAAGGAATGATAAAGTGATAAGGTTTAAAAAGCAAAACAAAGGCACAAATGCACACAGAAATGAACTCATGGATAGACAAAGAAATCATAAACGCTTCATCTTCCTTTGTGCAATAATTTGATTAAAGTAGAGCAACCACCATGTTTTAATCTCTACATTTAATTGAATTAAATTTTTATTTAAAAGGAGACTTCCATTAAAAAATTTACTAGAAGCTGACAGAAGCATGAACACAGTAATGCAGCGGTCTATCATCCAAATTTTCTGATTACCAGAGAATCAAATGCTGCTGTTTTGTCAAAGCACCATGCACAGTGTTTATGATATGAGCTGTCTTGTAATGTTCTAGAGGTATTTAAGGGGCTGCCAATTTCCTGGCCAGCTATTTTACTTGTTGATTTTGTGGATTTTAATTGGCATTCCTTTAATTTAGTAGATGTGTTTTACCCAAATTTACAAGGCGTACAAGTGAGGTGCTTGTGTCAACCAAGAAACCTAACTGCTGGATCTACTATATCTACTAGAGGTTTCATGATCTTTTGTTCTCTATGTGATGTGAACAAAACACAGTAACTCCCATCATATACTTTGCACTCTAACAGGCACACCTTGATCACATTTCTGGCCAGGAAAACATGCCTCTAGCAGAGATTCATGTATTGTTAAATGCTATTGCTGAGAAATTCCTGACTATATTATGTGCTCATTCTTTACACAATCTTTGGTGATGTATGAAAATATCCTATGATATGATATGATAACAATGACAACTACATTATTTACCAGAAGTACTACATTATTTATGAGCAAACACCTCTGAATAGGAAGAGACAGAAAGGGTGGCTGGAGATGATTAGTTTCACCTCGGACAGTGCAACTGCTTCCCTTGTTAGTGCAGTTTAACAACCTTTTTTTATGTTTCACTCTTCGTCACTGATTTAGGCACAACAACTGTCTCAGGTTACATAACTGAACGGGTTTGATTCAGCAGTTTTAACAAATTGGAGAAGATCTCAGTATGACAATGTCAAAAATAGGCTAAAAGATGTCTTGTGTGTTGGGATCTGACGCAGTGGGAAGCTCTGAAATAATGGTGGTACTTGACACATTGGAAATTGGGAGACCAGGCTCATATTCATCATCCACACGTAACATATGAGATGTAAATTGCAGTACAGTATAAGTGCCATTTGTGATGGGTCGAAGGAGTATGTGGCCAGATATGTTCCTAACACACAGCACATCAAAAACAAAACAGCAATTTTAATTTATTCCCACCTTCTACCTTGCAAAGCCAAGATTCTGCATTTCATTTTGTTGGCCTTATGCCACTTCACACTCTATCTCTTTTACACACACATCCCTGCACACATGTGCATAAATAGTCGACCAATCCACTTCTCAACCCCACCAAAAGTAATTTGTCATGTTCATGATAAATTATACCCTCTCCAGTTCATAGCCTGCAGAGATTGGAGGGCGAGCGAGGAAGACAGAGAGTAGGTAAGAGAGGAAGAGTCAGTTCTTTACAGATGTCATCAAGTATTTGGTGCTAAGATCTACCAAATAAAATATGACAAAAATAAGCTAAGATGAGGAGGTGTTCGTGCATTGTGTGGCTACCTTTGAGTTGTATTTGGGGCAGTGAATGGTAAACTGTGGGTCATTTAAATGCTGGGTTGGTCCGACAGCTGAATTTCTCCTTTCACTCTCTAACTGAGTCAAACCTTGAATAAAAATGCTAACAGTCATTTTCCATTTGAAAGGGTCAGCCCACCAACATCACAAAAGAACACACTGTTACCAAGTAAAAGATTTGTCTCCCAAATTAACGGGCCATTAACAGGTTTATGCAGAACTTGACCACAAGCTGTTTAACATCCATTTTATTTGAATCAGGTGTCTTGGAGTGGGAAAACTTTCAATACCTGCAGGATACTGGCCCTCCAGCACCAAAGTTGGTGATCCCTGCCTCAGAAAAATGGAGAATTATAAACAGTTTAGATTGGGCAGACTTTGTTAAGATTCAAAGTTTTATCAGCCAACACAGTCTTTAAGAAGTTTATGTTTCTGTCGACCATGTGTGGCAGGTGGTGGTGAGGACCCAAATGCAGGCAGTAGCAGGTAGGAGGCAAAATGGTGCGCGTGACAAGGTTTATTCTAAACTCAAGACAAGGATCCACACACAACAGGGAGTAAACCA
>JBAMHW010000022.1:16962670-16973617 GCA_037177495.1 Rhadinocentrus ornatus
TCCAAAATCAAACCAGGTGAACTAACGAGCCAGGGACAGAAAACAGTGAAAACTGAACTACAAATGCCAAAACCCCCCAAAGCCTAACCCATGAACTAAACAGAAACTAAACATGACAAAAACCCCCAAATAACCCCGTGAGATCATGACAGACAATCTTATTTAATTAAACTGGTACTCGAGGACATTTATTATTTCTCTTTAATTTCATATACAATCACACAAAAATAGCTGTTGATAAGTATTTAGTATGATGGCATTTAATGAAATGCTCATGAAAAGAGAGATTCTCAGATTTAACAAACTAGAAAATCTGCAACAGTTAGCATTTGGCTTGGTTAACATATTATTGTGGGAGTGGTAGCCTAAAAAGTTTTCTAAATTGAGATTAATAAAGTAAATATTATTATTATAAATTATCATTAACGATCCTTTTGTGAGTTTTAATTTTTAAAAATCTGATTGGTTGGAATTCGGCTTTGAGTCAAATTGATTAAGGCAGAGAAACATTATGACTAACCTCATAATACACCCATAACATACCACAGAAAAATGTTCACTTTTGACTTACTGGCTGTTTCATTAGTCTTAATGATGGAACATTAGAGGTTGTTTCATTACCTGAACATTTTTCATCATCCTTAATTTTTTTTTCCTGTCTTTCTTTTCTCTTTTTTTTATAGTGATATAAACAAAAATCTGTCCTTTTGACAAATTTGAACAGGCTGTTAATAACCACACACAGACCACCTGTAGACGGCATGTTGAAAAGAGGCTGAGCGTGCATTATTAATTCGCTAATGTTTAGCTGATCTTAACACTGTACTGAATGCATCTGGGTGGGAACAGTCTTTGAGCTCACAGGAGGGTGCTACAGTGTCCTTGGTGCAGAGGGAGCTCGTGCTGTAGGATTTCCTCCTAGTGAAGCAGGTGCTCACAGAGTTGTAAAACCCGACATTTAAAGAGTCAAAGTCTCTGCAGGTTAAAACCGTAGCTGAACATTTCAGTCTCCAGTGTGGAAGCAGAGTGGGATTTCAGACTTCAAAACAAAATTTAAACATGGATGCCAAGTTGGCTGGTCTGAGGCAAAGTCACAAAACCTAATGACAATGGCTTTTGGAGCAGTGTGGCTTGATCCATTTTGTTACCCACAAGTCAGCATCCATCTTAAGCTCATGCATACAGAAGGCCTGAGTTAACATTTGCATATTTACTCATAAAGTCTGCAGTGTTTTTACCCTCTGATGTATAAATGTTGCTGTACAAGAAATCTGCTGGTTGTTTTGTTAATACAAAATGTTAATGTGGTCAGTTTCTCCGTTCATATGAATGTCTAATTAGTACTTTTTTTCCTATTTGTTATTACAACTGAACTGTTCCAGAAACTGAATGCTATATAAAAATAACAACCAAAAAATTAACTCAGCGCTGACAATCATCCACAAGACTTGTAATAACAAACACTGGCAAAATTTTCAGACCTCTAATTGTCCCTTTAATGTACCAACAAAACGTCTAGAAATGACCTCTCTGCAAAATATAGAAATTATGTTGTGTCAGGAAAAAAAAAAAAAAATTATGTACGTCAGTGTGAGGATTTATTTTCCTCACTTTTTCCTGTTTAGACATGAGATGAGGTTCTATGAGGTTGTAAAGGGTACTCACTAACATTTAAGCAAAACAAGCTCTAAATAGTTTAGATCCCAGTCTCAGTTTAAAAAGACAGTGCATGTGTGATTTAGGTATAGAATGTATTAAACAACATTAGTCTTGGAGGTGCTGGGTGGAGGGGTGGGGGTAAGGGCAAATCTACAAATAGCCTTACACTGCATGTATATTTATGGAGGGTGAATACCCACAGGACCAGCCTGAACCACGGATAGAGACAAAGCCAGAAGAGAACTCATCTGTTCCTTGGCTCTTAGCTGCTCCAACATTCATAATGCCTCCCCTCCCCTGGGTGGTATTGCTTCTATAATAGCCTAAAACTATGCTGCATTGAAAAACAACCTCGCTAATTCTCACACACTCCATGAGGGAGAGATGGGAGCAGAAGGTGAGAAAGTGAGAGTGGGGGAGGTGTCCTCTACTTGTATTCCCAATTCCCACAGATGTCTTTTGTTTTATTTTTTTTCCGGTGAGCTGGCTTAAGCAGGAAAATGCTGATCACTTCTTGACACAAGGACAAATTATTTGGCATTAAAAAGCAAATATGGGCATGTGTATTTACACACAACCATGTACTTTCTCACACTCAAATTGACATGTCAACAGAATTATGCTAACCACCATGTCTCATCTTCATTATCACCTACGGGCTTTGTGCAGTCAGGGCCACTGACACAATTATCCTTTTATATTAGATAAAATAAAGGAGATGGAAAGAGGCGATGGGAGGGAAACAGACAGGGAGGGGTTAAAAAAATGGCTCTGGCATGCAAAAGCATCTCTGGGTACAGCAAGAAAAATGTGTAAAAAACAATAAATTTCTCAGAATGGCATGTGTGTGTGTGTGTTTGAATATGTTTTCCAAGTAAAGGTATGTCTGAGAAGAGAGAGAGATGGGATGAGTCATGTGGAGTGACAGAGAGTGGGGGGAGGATTTTAGGGTGAACTCTGAGATGCATCTCATATATTTTTATCTGGCCTCAGGGAAAGCCGTGACTGACTCTCTTCTTCCTTGTCATCCATGACAGACTCCACTGAGTATGTCTGCACAGGTGCGCACATGTACACAGGTAATGCATATACAAATACATGTGTGTAAATCTGGCTTTGATGTATGTTGCTGTCACAGAACGGCTGTCTCCTAAAAATGCAGGAGATGTGAAGCTTCATGTGACTAAGAACTTCTGACAGCTAAAGTACAACCTCAAATCCAAATAGGGTGGGACACTGTAGAATGTAAATAAGAAGCAAATGTAATAATTTGCAAATCAGTGAACTTTTTAACAATAGAAAAGACAAATATTGAAAGCAAAAAAATATGAGCTCATTTTGAGTTTGATCACAACAACACGACTCAAAAAGTTTGGAAATGCGGTGACAAGTCTGAAAAAGTAAATGGTACTAAAAGGAAACAACTAGAAGAACAGGTTGCAATTAATCAGGTCAAACTGTAACTTAAAACAATTATTAAATTGTAAAATGTCACACTTTGAAGAACTGACCAGTTTTTGGTTGAGGTTTGCAAATAATTTCATTAAGTTTTTTACTCACAGTTTGCACAATGTCCCAACCTCTTCGATATTTGGATTTTATAGCATTTATAACAGGTGCAATATTATAAGTTTGGTTTTGGTACAGTTAGTTAGATTAACAGTGTCTATTTTCCAACTAGAAGGACACCTGGGGAGCACTAACACCCTTATTCATGAAATTTAATTATATATTTTATAGTTTTGTTTATAGTTGCTTCACTTCTCTACCAGGTAAAATAAAAATGGTTTTTAGTTTTTTTCCCCACCTATTCTCACAAAGTAACAAAGGCATACCAATGAACACGTTATATCTTTATCTAGGCTCTTGCCTTGGTGGCAAAAAATCGCTGAAAAAATATAACACGTTCTATCATACACTGCTGTTGCAAGACTGCTGTTACACTGTATTTCATGTGAAAATCTGTGTTTGTTTAACCAAATCTTTGCATTCCAGTATCTAATGTCTCAACCTCACAGGCATGAAAAGGCTCAAGGAAATTACTGTTGCCTGCCAAGAATTTGTCCTGCACTTAATCCGTATAAAATAAATACGCTTTTGTTTTTATGTGGATTTAACAAATTCAATAGAACAAATTAATTTGTGATCCTGGGAAGAAGCTTATCTAATTCTCAGCAAGCACACTGATAAGCCCATTTGCCAAAACGTGGAACTATTCCTTTACTATAAATATGTGCGCAGTAAGAGGATGTGACACCTCCTGGACTGCAAAAAGCCATTCAAATGCAGAAAAGCTTTGTTTTTCCTCCCCGTTGCATCTAGCAATGCAAATCAGTAGAACATAAACATAGTTTTTAGCTGACTGGTTTGCTTTACAGCTTGTTAATTCCAATAATAATGTGCATTGAGTGAGTTTGAGTTGTGCACAGTGTATGGAATGAGCTGAAATCTCACAGGTGAGCTGAAGAAAATGCAAATATGCAAAAAAAAAAAAAAAAAAGGTTTCAAGAGGGACTTAACAGATTTTAACTTCTGAATGTTTTTGTGTTTCTAAAATTGTAGAAAATTCGGCAAAAGGGCAAATGATAAAGCAAAGCAAAATAATTAGGTATCATATCAACTAATCAGTGTGACAAAGGTTTTATTTGGAAAAACAAAATTTCAGTGACAATGTGATGATTGAAACTTTTTTTTAGAAAAGATGTAAAAACTGTATCAGTTGACAACCGATTCCTCAGTCTTACACTTGTGTTTGCCTGTCGGAAGCTGAAAACTCCAGACTTAATCAGGATTTATGAATCATTTTTTTGGTGGAAGCTCAGTAAAAACTCTGCAGGTATATTGAGGAAAGGAGCTCACTTTCAAAACTTTACATGACATAATGACATTTGTTCTGGAGCTAATTTAAAAGCAAGCAGTGAAATATAACTTTTGCAACTTTTTTCAGTGTGAAGATACCTAAAAAAAAAAAAAAAAAAAAAACAGTTGTGGAGTCATGACTTTTACACTTGAAATGATAAACAGCTAAAGAGGCAGAGCTTTCTTTACCACCCTCCTTGCTGTGCTCTGTATGACTGCAATCCTAAACAAAAACCTCCTTCACTGTACCCTTGAGCCAACGACTCTAATGGCTGTTTTTGATGACAAGCCGAGAGAACAGAAAACAAGCTTACAGTTAATTCTCCTGACTGGCTGTTTGATGATGAGTTCTGACGTGGCGTCTTGCACAAGGACAGCAGGTAAAAGGGAAAGAGAGGGTGTACAGTATATAGCCGAGTTCCTGGCCCGTTTGACACAGTGCTGCAGTGCATCATTATCAGCTTAGCCCTTGCTTGCAGCCCATTGTATCTGTTCAATCAAATGACCTTTTTCTTGCATGCTGTTCATCATGAGGGAAGCCATGAGCGTAAAGGAAACATGTAAATCTAACATCTGACACATCCTCTATCTGCCTTCTCAAACATCCACAGAGATAAAAACAGAGTAAGGGCCTCAGCTTGTGTTTCCAAGTATGTGAGTGAGCAGATCAGCAATGCAGAATACTCAACTGGAGTTGCTGTGTAAGAAGTTCAGCCATTGATTGATGATAATGAGTTCTTGCTCAAGAGCACATGATGATGAAGAGAGGGGAAGTGAACGATGGGTGCAGAGTAGGAACAACACAGAGCAATAAAAAGCAGAGGTGAAACAGCAAATGTTGATGGTGAAAAGAGAACGAGCGTAAAGGATGTAGCAGATAAACACAAGAAGCGCAGACTACAGGAAGAGGAAGAATGAAAAGAGTTCAGAGAAAAAAAAGAGAGAAAAAAAATGAGCCATCTGGTGAGATGGAATTACATTAGTGATGCACATACAGCCCTCATGCTCCTGTCTCATCAACGCAGCACAAGCTGAGATGGCTTATGTGCATGCATTTTTTGGTGCACATGTGCACTTGTGTGAGCTATGAAAGTGAGGCTTTGGCCTTGAAATGTTTTTTTAATCCTCATTCAAAATCCCTTTTCTCATACCAGCTATTGATTTACACCAAAAGTCCAATCTCTCTCATTATACCACAATAAAGCAGGTGAGGTAACCTTGCACATAAATGCTTGTCCAAAAGAGAAAGAGACATTAAAAGGGCAGAGAGTGCCAAATCTTCACAACGATTACCTTTCATAAGAGCTCCCCCACATTCCCATTTATTCAATGCTCTCTGCATGAATAATCCAATACAGGCAAAAGTGCAATATTTCCACCAAGCCTCTGACTAGATTAGTAAAAAGGGGGGGTGGTACTGTCCCCCTGAGGACTCCCAGGCCTCTCCCAGGAACACAGAGCAAAAGTAATCAGACACAAAACACATCTTTCTTATCCCCTGCCCAATTCTAACAAGCACATAATTGCTAATATCTCTGCTGAGCTGGAGAACGAATACCCTGGAGACTGGCTATGTATACACACCCTGATAGAGCGATGAGGACGGGTTGCTATAGGAACAAGGAAGCCTTAATGTTTTAAAGCAAGGGGCAAGGGGGCTGGAGAGCAACACAAAACAAGAACTGTAAAGAAGAATAGTTGTCTGTGTATTTTTTGAACTTATGCAACAGTGAAGTGCAGCAGAGGTGTTTAGGCTTCACAGAAACTCATCAACAAAATGTCAAAGTGAAAACTTTGTAGCATGCTGAGCATGATTTAAGTTGAAGCAGGAAAAAACTGTTTAAGTGTGACACACTTTGTTGTTGGACCAGAAGCCAGTATATCTTTAGCAAAGTGAAGGGCCACAGTTTCTGGAAGCCTAGCATCCCAGTTTAAGCTAAATATACCTGAGTCATAAACTAACAGCATCATGTCATTTCTAGTCAAAACTGCATATAGAAGTTCCAAAAGAATACTTTAAGCCCTCACACAGCTGCAAAAATGTTTATGAGAAGAAATAGCTGAGTATCAACGTTCTCACCAGAGTGTGCAGACTGTCTTCCTCCGAGTCCCTCTTGCTTCCTGCTCTTAGGCCTAGTTTCATCATGTCTGTGTGTTTGTCTTTAATTCTGTCTGATGAATGGGTTATGCCCCATAGTGTTCAAAATATGGAAATGCATTACTTTTTAGATGGATGGCTGCAGCAATGAGGAAGGCTAATTTGAGTATTTACCCTAGCAGTTCATGAAATTATTGACAGAACAACACAAATAATAATAGAAAGGGGGTAAGTTAAAAGAGGAGGCTAGTCTGAAAGTCATTTTTTGTAAAAGATGCTGTTAAAAGATGTACAAACCAATTTGCAGCGATTTGCACATTATACATTATTTAAATGCTGTTGTTTAAATAAAACCTTGAAATTACCACTTGAATTGTTTAAAAATGTAAAGATTTGCCTAATTGTCAAGTTAGCAGTTTTTTTTTAGCCAATTAAGAGCATGAACTCAATTTGCTGCACAGTTTCACACATTGTCCTTTCATATACTAGACCACAGACGATTTTTGATCAGACTCGTTCTAACAGCAGGAAATAACTTGAAGTGAAACCTGGAGAGAGTGAAAAGTCAAGCAAGATAGCAGGTATTTCCCTACTTATCCAGAATATCACTGTTTTGAGATGAAATCAGTTGTGAAAGTTGTGAGTTGCCAGGTAATGAGTGATGGGATTTCAGTGCAACATGGAGGGGTAGCAACCCATGAACAGACACCAGCAATCCTTCACTGCAGATATTTTTCAAAAAACACACTCACTCTAACCAAACAAAAAGCTAAATGTTTCCATGATTTTTAGCCAGGTAGTTTCTGTCTGCTGACAAGGCATCGAGATCAGAAAACATCTCAAATGCTGCTCTTGAACTGGACCACTGAGCAAGACTGCTAATTTCGGTCCAACGAGGGCTGCAGTCCGGCAGATGTATTCCTGATTTAACACACCTGAATCAAATTAAATGGATCCAACAGCCTATCAAGCTCTACATAATTGCATTATTAATTTGAGTCAGGTGTGTTGGAGCAGAGATTCATGGAAAACTTGTCGAGTTGCGGCCCTTTGTGGAGTATACACACTATAGAGAGTCATTATGACTTGTTTCTTTTACTCCTATCCAGATGAGCGTAATAAGAAATAATCCTCCAGAGGACAGAGCTGTTCAACATGTTACTAACATCACAAATGTTCACTTTAGCAGAGAAAATCCAGCAGGGTGTAAATGCAATGAACAAATACACACCCAGTCTATGAAGAACTGACCGCCCTGCAAGAAGGATTCTGCTGTGGTTGTAAACTGGCAAGTTTCATGAAAACCTTGTTGCCTTAAAAACAAGACTGTACTCACTCTGCTGATGATTTTCTCACTGTACAGTAGTTGCAATGCATGGTGGGAAATATTACTGTAGCTTCTGGTTAGTGTGGAGCATTAAATGCATTTTCTTGCTTCGGGTGTTGCTGGAGTGGTTGGTTTAGCTGCTGTAATGTCATAATTACTGTTTATAGTTATGTGCAGTATATAATTTTTTTTATTACTTTTATCAGTTGATTATATTGTTTCGTTTGGATATATTTAAATTAGTTGATATTTGGGCCCTAGCTAATCTTTCATTCTTTATGAATTACATGAATCTATATTTGTTGTGTTTTTTGCTGTGATAATACAGGTAATTCTACACTGGTAAAGTGAAGGACTGATTCAGTTATTTGCTGAAATTAATTCACATTTTAATTTAATGTTAAACAAGTCCCAGTCCTTTTTGCTTTCAAAAATAAAGAAAAGTAACTGTGCAGTGAATCTGAGTTGTAGAACAATTAACAAGGAAGTGTTAGTTGCAATTCAGCAAAAAAAAATTAGGACTTAGTGAAAGACAGCCAGTAAATGGAAGCATAAATGGGGAAAAAAAAGTGAGTGGGAGAAAAGCAGCGCAAGGGAAATATGCCTCGACTTGAAAAAACAGCAGTTCGGAAAATATTTTTTAAATTGAACTGAGAAGCTGGAATTTTTCAGCTACTGTGGCGTGTGCTGCACAAGCTTTTTCATTTAAACCTCATTTGTTATTAGGCAACAAAATCCATTAGCAAGGCAGTGATTGAAGTGAAGTTGTGTATCAGTTATCCAGTGCATTACTGGATTACCAGCAACAGTAGCTATTTGTAATGTCAGCTTTTGTAATATGGCATGAGAAAAAACTGAGGCCATAACTTATGTGTGTGAGAGATCATATTATGTTAGCCAAGCTCTAATCATTCTTTGATGCCAGAGGCGCATCATTCAGCCTCCCCCTCTGTGTCTTTATGTGTCTCTGACTTTCTGTCTATCTCCTTTTCGTTTAGCCTATGTGTGTTTGTCTATATCGTCTCCTCTTTATCTTGTCTTTCTCGCCGTTTCTCAGTAATGGTATTTCAGTAGGACAGATAGCCACAGGAATCCAATACGCAGAACGTCTAATTGAGTCTTTAATAGGCTGTCTGATGTCTGCTTGCTGCTAGTTCACACTGAGAGATACAGAGTCACACTTCAAACAGCACACCACTGCCAGCTGGACCCTTTTAGAAAGGTCATTTAGCATAGATGGATTAATGTGTTGTTTGTTAATTATGAATGCAAAAAAAGGATTTGTTTCCTTTCTCATCTGGACAAAATAGTCTAGTAAACTTTACATTTTGGTTAAAAAAACAACACCCACATTCTTTTTGCAATACATGTACAATAAGGCTGATCTAAATTAGACTCTGATGTGATAAATAATTGAAGTTTTCTGGAACATTGGATTAATGTTTAATAAGATCATCAGCCCAAAATAACAGCTGTACTATAATATTGCAAATTTGTATTTTAATTAAATTTCATGCCTTAATCTTTGAAGTAAAGCAAGTTTAGGAGTTCTTGAATGGCTCTTGCAGTACGCCATCTCTGGATATATTTAGCCCTCTTGAGATTTTCTACTCACCTTTTTTCCTGTGAATTGCTAATTTTTAAACAACTTTCCATGCTGGTTTGGATGCTTTGCAGCTAGAATGATTTCTGCTTGTGCATCAGATACTGTAAACCCTTTAACTCTATAATGCTGTATGTATCCAGTTTGATTCATCCAGTTTCTGACACCTTTTGCGTCACTTTTTGGTAAAAACTTGATATAAAACCCTGTTGTACACAAACTGATACTTGTCTACTGCCCCCTGGTGGATACAATAATTGAATAACTAATAAATAATTTTGACATAAAACGGTAAATATACTGGTAAATATTTTTGTTATTTAATTTATAAGATATTGTTAAAGGGCTTTAAAGGGATAACACCTGATCCACTATTTGGTAGAGCAATTTTTTTTAAAGTGACTATAATGATTTTATTTAAAAATTTGTGGAAATAAACCTGCCTTAGCTTTCTATACCATTCGGTTTGGTAAGTAACTGCTATCTCTTCACTGTTTTAAATTTCATTGTAACTGGGTTGTTAACCATCAACGAAGTCCTAGAAAAGATTTTAGCTGGGGCCCCTTGTATCGTTAATTTCACAATCAGTCTTTATTTACAAAGAAGCTGCATGTATTCAAGATTTCTTGAGAAAGTAGAAATAAACACATCAAATAAAACTGAAGAAACAAGTGAAACAGCGTAAAGTAAAATTTTATTAATCTATGGCATGGAAGGAGGTTTTTGTTACATGTAAAATCAAAACATTGAACATTAAAATAATTTAAATCATATGAAATAAACATACACAGACACAACAATTCGCACAATTATTGTATTACAAAGAGAAATGGAAGACCTCATGATTAAGTGTACATTCCAACAGAGTAAGCTGTCTGCACGTTGATTGTAACAACATCTCAACTAACTTACTTTACATTCTTCTTCTCTTCTAGATTTTCTTGATGTAAAATAGCTCATAATGTCAAAATATAACAGCTGTTTTCGACAAAAAGGTTTCTGCCAGTATTGTGCATGAACGCGTTCAAATGAACTCGTTCAGTGTTCTGTGAACGCTGAACTGAACAGCATTCACAATAAAAAAAAAAGTGAACTTGTTTGGATTATGTGAGGTCCTGTAACAGTTGCTGCCTACATTTTCACCGGGCTATATTGGCTTCACGCTACGTTACCCACCATTCATTGCGCACTCTGGCATAACAAAGCGACAACGCAAAGTCTGTGCAGCCCGCTCTGAAACGGTAAGTGGAGGTGAAAAGAAAGAAGCTGCAGATGCAGCTGTGCATCACATGCTTCGTGTACTGCATGCTGTCTGCAGAAGATCCCATATCTATCTATCTATCTATCTATCTATCTATCTATCTATCTATCTATCTATCTATCTATCTATCTATCTATCTA
>JBAMHW010000022.1:17017035-17040636 GCA_037177495.1 Rhadinocentrus ornatus
TATTTTTTTCTGCACCTTGCTGTAATGTTTTTATGTTTTGTGTAAAGCACTTTGAATTGTCTTGTACATGAAATGTGGTGGTCAAAAAGTAGTTCTTGTCCAACTCTGGAAAGAAGGTAGGTGCAGTTTAAACAAGTTTGAAGAGATTCTTTTATTTTTGTTTTATTTATGTTGTTGTTCAGAAATTGTTGTCACGTTGTTTTTGTCTGCCCTCTTTTTAAAATTAACACTAGAAAAAATGTTTTTTACTGTGCAGAACGTAAGCTGTTTTTTGTGATTCCGTTTTTATTTTTTTTACATGTACACATGAATCTTTGCCTGGTTAAGGTGTGTAAAGTATCTCAACCATGCTTGGGTTATGTTTTTAATTTCTCTCACAAAAGTTGAGTAACTCAAAAACCTAATTAGGGAACACAATAATATTCATGTGAAAAACAGTGACAAAGCTATGTGCAAAAGTCATTTCAAAGTTCCTAAAACCCTGCATGCTCAAAACTGCTCTCGCTCGATAGCCAAGTAGCTTTAGGGATTTCATGGCTTTACTCTACATTCAACTTTCTTCTCCATATGAGCCAGTAAATATACTGTATTATACTCATCAGCATGTGATAGTACCTTATCAGTTGTGACTCCGTTGTGCATCTGCCGTTGTGCTGTGCACCATGGGTGTAATTTGAAGAGGCAGGTTACTGTTAGAGTAAAGTGATACAGCAGTAAACAGCATTGTTATACGGGAAACGGTGGAATGACGGACTAGTCTAGATATCACAGGCGATTTCCAGCTGCTCTTATCATGCAGAGGGTAATGAAACCCTTACTGGTCAGAAACAACGGGGGATATCCTTCCTCTCTCTCTCGCTGACTCTTATTCTTGTCTCTTTTGTCCTCCTCTTGTTCCAACTGTGCATTTGTCCTCTTGTGACCTTTCTTCATTCTCTTGCCTCCTCTTAATATCTCCACCTTCTACATCCAGTTTGTGTCATGTTCTTTCGCCAGAGCCTCTCCCAAAAATTAAATTTCCTTTTCTTCTTCAACTTATTTACCAGTCACCACATCATTTTTTTCCCCTACATTCTCTTCTTCTCTTTGTCTTCTCCTCTTTCCCCTCCTGGGTAATCATTTAAAAATACACTTTGCCATTTGTTACCAGCAAAGATACAAAGGATAAAAAACAAGAGAAGACAAACGATTTTTTTCCCCCTTTGTCGTCAACTTGTGAAATTTCACTCTGACTTTTTATCCTTGCAGCAGCTCAAAGGACTTCTTTTTGTGAATAAGTTAAACCTTTGTGGAAATGTCAAACACATTTTAGTAGAAAAACAGCAAGGCTTCATCTTTGGTAGTGTGACAGAAGCGACAGCACAAGCAAAGACGAGCCTCAGAAGAGAAGCTGTTTGAAGAGAAAATGTTTTTTCTTTTCTATTAAGAAAAAAACCAGACATTTGCATTGGGTTTTTTTTCCAGGGAAACCCAGATTTTTTCAGATAATCAACCAATTTAGCTAATAAATTAATTTTCAGGCTACATTTTGTGATTTTTGATTTCAGCTTCACATGTGCTTTTAAAGGTCTTCAAAGTTTAAGATTTCTTCCCAAAGGAGAAAATTAAAGACAGCTCAGAGGAAGGCCTCATCAGATAATCAAACAATCAACACATGCACACACCATACAACTCCCCCCTCATCATTAGAGGAGATGCAGAGCTCATTTCAGCTTGTGAAGATCAGTCTATCACATTGCCTAAAACCACACAAAACAGGGTTCCTTCTCTCACTTCAAAATAGATTTATTGATAAAGTTTTTCTTTGAAGGAGGGCCAACGTGGACGCATGAAAGGGCTTGTTGTAGACTTGCGTGTTTGCAGATGTTGTTCCTCTGCCGGTCGACTGGCTGGTGTTTACCCCGGGGCAGTGGAGGGAGGCAGGCACAGAGGACTCGGGAACTTTCCCCACCCCTCTCGGTGCTCTTGCCAGAGCAAAACAGCGGTGAGCTTTAACAGCCAAGAAACCACAGAGACGCAAGAGGCTGATAAGACTGAAACAAGCCATTGAGCCTGGTTAAAAGAGAAGTTTTTCATTCCTATATAAGTGTGGGAAAGAGTTATTCCATGGGAAAAAGATATGTGATGGGGAAAAATGCCTTTAGTGCTGAGAAACAAGTGAGCATGTAAAAGGAGATTTTAATTAAAAATTGACTCTTGATGGGATTATTTTCAAATGGATCTGGTTTAATTTACTGGCTAATTTCCCTTTTTTCTTGGCTTGGCTTTGAGTTACTATCACTGCGCCCAGCCTCCTGATCTGATGGCAGATCCCTCTGTCGCTCCTCATCTATCCATCTTTCTTTTTTCTCCTCCATCTATCCCTCCCCACCCCCACCCCTCCTGCCTCCTTTACCTTCTCTTGTTACCTTGCTGCCTATTTCTGTCACCTAATTTTACCTCCTTCCATCTCTCTATCCATGTCCCACTCAGCTTTGAATGAGACTGATGAGGAGGACAAACCATTCTTTATCACCTTACCCCGATTCTCATCTTTAATCTACTGGACTCAGCAATCCCCCCCGTCCAGCTCAGTTCATGGTATTTTCGTGTCTTTCGTCATTGCTCAAAGTCTGATTGCGTGTGTGTGTGTGTTTTTGTGTGCACCAAGCTTATCTCATCTTCTTCATTTTTCCACAATGGGCCATGTAAACTGTAACACTGCTTCTTTTTTCCTCTCTCTGTAAAAGGCATGATTACACAGTCTGTACAACAAAAGTTGCTTTTAATTTTACTCTTTTTCTACAATGGTCAATTCTCTTTCTGACAGGTGAGCTGATCATTTAAACTGTGCAGACTCAAACTGCCGTGCTGGCGCATAGCCTAAGAGTCAGGTCACAGTTTGAGTTTGATTTCTTGCCAAATTGAGAGAGGAATGCACAATAATGCCTTGGTTTTAGTTGTGTTAGACCCCAGAGAGGACAATTCTGGTATACAGTAAAATAAATAACTGAGTGCTCCACAGCTGATGAGCTTTAGAAATTTCTTTGCATCAGAAGCATTGTGTCCATTGTAATGTCCTCTTTGTAGCTGCACAATGTAAATTACCTCAGAATACACAATCAGTAGTTGCAGTTAATGAATACAGCTTCCTTCTCTGACCTTGGCAGAGATGAGTGAGTCCCTATTGCCCATCCTATTGCATGATTGCACACACACACAGACACACATAAGCATCTGCACAAGCACATAAAGTGCCCTCGCTGTCAACACAGCAAAGTAAATGAGTCTCCGCTCAATAGTCCAGGCCTCTAGTGGTACAAATTTTCATTGTATTCATGAGCTGGCAGACCTGCTACAGCTGAATGTCAGCTCACCAAGTGTGTGGCTGGCAACTACAAGAACAAATTGTGTGTGTTTTTTAAGCTAATCAATGTATTGACTATTCTATAATGACAGAGCGCATATATGTAAGCATCAAGCAAACTCAATCACCAGAAACTGTCAGTGCCCAGAGGTCAGCAGGAATTATTTATGTAATGTAGCTGTTGTGTAAGCTTATATTTGTTAAGCATTGTTAAGCTGCTGTAGATCCCGACATTTACACGGAAGCCTATTACCCGCTAACTGCACCCTGTGGCGTACATCTATCCATAAACAGTACAGGTCAAGCCTATTTGTTTGTTTAAAGAATATCCATTTCAGCAAACAAACAGAGCTTGTGTACATTAGCTATTTATAACCCCACAAGAGCATTGCTGTCCCCACCAGACACAGTCTGTACTTATGGAAGGTTGTACATCATACTATGGATTTGTATTAGACACAGAATCAAAACACATGCTGTTATCGGGTGTGTGTTTCTGACTGGTGGGGGGAAAGTTTATAAAATTTTCCAGCACATATTTTCCTTAAAACCCAAACAAATTTTTCAGTTACTGAAAATTGGGTGACGAAGTACAATGATAGAAACTGTTATGGCATACTTCTCCGAGCTGCCGTGTGTAGAGAGCATGCCAGTGGTGTAGAATGCTGTTTTGATGTCTTTTTTAACAAGAAAAAAGTTTCAGAACATCAGGGGAAATCATAAAAACATTCAGCTTTCTGTGTGAACTGCGGTCATTTCGTAAAGTCCTTCATGTCCTACTGTGTTAAGATTGTTGTTAAGGTTGGTTTGTGGGTTGTTGGCATACTGGACTCACATATTAACGTGTATGTGAATAATATTTGAACGACTTAATACAGCTGCATTAAAAGATTGATGAATATTGTAATGTTATGCATCTTTGATCTAAAAAAGATTAGCTTTTAAATTTATGCTGAGAAATTGTGTGTGAGTATCAGAGGGGGTAGTATAAAAGAAACAAGTTTAGGGCTAAAACAACTTGTTTCAGAAACCTGGAAATATGAATGAGTTCCCTTTAAAAATATGTGAATTCATTCTTGACTGACTTTGTTCTTGTCCTCTTGTTTCTCAGCCACCATCTTTCAGTTCTGTTTACATAATTTTACTCATTTACTTAGGTTGCAAGATCTATGCAATATGAAATTAATTATGTTCTAAGTTCCTTTGTCTTCTCCTTATTTTTATATTGTTGCTGAAATATCAAACCATTATTAACTGATTGTCACCTAAATACCACCAGAGTGATTGTTACAATAGTTAAACAGATTTTCTGTGTATTTCACAAAACATACTCAGTTTTAAACATATAAAATGAAGACTGACGTGAATGTTGGACGTGATTTAAATATACCTTTTTTTAATAAACCACTTCCATGAATAGGCAAAGAAAGGCAAATATATTTATATGGCATGTGCTATACGTAGGGTAATTCAATATACCGTACATGATCAGACAAGAGAATATAATGTGCTACATATCTGTGTAAAAAAGGGGTGTCCAGCTTTGGACCTCAAGGGCTGCAATCCTGCAGGTTTTTAGTGTTTCCATGCTCCATAACAAACCTGATTGAAATAAATGTGTCACTGTTGGCAATTTTTTTTAGTATGGTGTGTTAGAGCAGATAAACACATAAAACCTGCTGGACTGAGGTCCTCCAGGACAGACTTTGATCTCTCCTGGTATAAAACATACAGGCAGTAACAGGAAATACCTCATCATTACCCATCAGGGTCATCATCATCATAACCACCATGAAAGTTGCCATTATCACCATAATCATCATCATCATATAATGAAATGGCCATCAACATCATCACCATCATCAAAGTTACCATCATCACCATCATCCATATCATCATCATAACGTCAAAGTCACCATTAATATCATCGTCATCATCAGGGATTTTATCATAACACCATCATTAACATTATCATCACTGGCATCATCATAAAAGTCCCCATCCACATCATCATCATCCCATCATTGGTCACCGTCATCATCACCAGCATGATCATCAACTTTATCAACAGTACGATTACTTACTACATGATTAACTACTTTAGAATGCCTTCATCTGCAATGCCTTTTTATCCTTAGGTTCCAGAAATCAATCAATCAATCAATCAATCAATCAATCAATCAATCAACAAACCATTAACATCACCATTATAATTATAATCATCATCATTCACATCATCAACAGCAGCAGCAGCGGTCGAAACCATCAACACCATCATCATCATTATCATCATCATCATAATCGTTATCATCGTTATTAACATCATCATCGCTGTCATCACCAATATCAAGATCATTATTACCATCATTGCCATCATTGTCATTAACATCATCATCACCAGCATCATCATAAACATCATCATCAGCAACAGTAGCAGGAGTTGTCACTATCACCATCGTCATCATCATTAACCATCATCATTAACCATCATCACCATCATTAAGATCATTACTAGCATCGAAGTCATCACCATCATCACTGTCATCACCATCATCGCCATCTTAGGCGCCAATTCTGTGGGTGCTCAGACCGAGAAAATGATAAACGGGGAACTGTTTTCATTATATCACAAGTTCTAATCAAATTAGCTTCAAGTTCCAAGTTATAATCACTCCATTTTCATTCCAATTAATTTCAAGGGTTTTCTCTCTTTAAAAATGTGGTCAGATTTGTGACATAAAATTATGTAAAAATCGTAGAGTAGATTTCAGTCAACCATTCAGCCTCCTCTGAGAAACAATGTCTAGTTTTTGTTATTACAATCAATGACAATGCCATTGTAAGGTAATTGTTAGGTGAACAACAATTGTAATTTATAGTTTATAATTAAATCTTCCTTGTAAACAGTGATATAGCTAGAAATGCTAACAGCTAGCAAACCTTTAAAGCTCTGTTTGTGCTCAAACGATGATCTTATAATTTAATTTTTGGTCTGATTTACAGAAAATAGGTGACAATATATAGTTACAGATAGATGGTTAATTTATTTGTCACTATATTTCTGCTGTTTTCCTACTTTTTTCCAAGGAATATGACTCAGATGCTTATGTCACACAACATGTGCCAAATTGGGCTGCATCTAAGTAGATTTGTGTAGGCAACCTAAGGGCTTGAATGTATGTCTGCAGTAATGCTTTGACATTTATCTAAATCTCATCAATCCACTTTTCATTTCATTTTCCTTCTCTATTAACTTTTTTTTCTGAATATGACCCTTTTCTGTTTTCCCTCTGCATTTCTTGTTATCTAATGCAGGTGCTGTGCATTACTAGACATAAAACTGGCACAGCTACCCCCCATCTCTGCCTTCCCTATTTCATTTGCAATCTCTGTGTATTTCCCCCACAATTTTTTTATTGTTCTGCCAGACTTTTCTCCTACCCTCCTTAACATCGGCCCATCCCTGCAGTTGTCAGACAACACTCCCGGATCCAAGGGCAAATGCCTGGAGCTCTGTCCCTGGATATTGCTACTTAGGTTGAGATATACAGTTTGGCATACCCTGACTGAGATAAATGGTGCAGAATGATGCCATGTTGGCCAGTAAGGGTCCAAATTATACATTCGGTTAACATAGAGAGCTGTTCGTTAACAGATGGTTGAAGCATGAGTCTGTATTCAAGGCAATGGAAGCTTGAGGCTTTAAGCTTTACATGCTTACACATAATAAACAGAAGACGTGAGTGAAGGTTATGTGTTTGCAGTGGCGTGCTTCTCTTTATGCTGATGTGTATGCCATACTCAACGAGTATGTGTAACTTAATGGTTTTACATGCATGCTTTGGATAATTTAAGAATCCATGTGTGCCTTTGTGGGTGCATGCCGATTGTGAGCTTCCTTGTGCGTTTGCTAGGCACAGAATCAGCAGAATGCCACTGGAATGAGAATATGTGTGGCTTTGCCATGGCAACAGAAGAATGCCAGAGGAGAGGGGGGGACTAGAATTAAAGCCTATAGTGCTCATCACAGCAGGGTGAAAAAAATGAAGGACCTGATTAAACACCAACATCTCTCCTCCTAGTCCCCCTAGCCTCTGCCCTTTTCATCTTTCAGTTCAGCTTGCAGTTTTTAAGATCCTACAAAGTAAAACCAGCTCACATGCTCTGAAATTTATGTAAGGCACAAACCTCATTAAAACCAGTAATGCAGCTTATGCAGATTTTGGTGTTTTTGCATGCTCCTGTAGAGACTGAATGAATCAAACACAAATAGTGAGGTTTTCCAAAAAAAACAGCTCATGGAACAGCTGAACTAAAACAGGTGATGCATTACAAAAGCTGTGTATTGGGGTAGATACTATCTTGGCAAGTGGTGCATAGCTTCTACTTATCTCCAGGTCACATCTTAACAATCATTGATGGATTCATGCAGTCTACAGTGTTGAGTGTTGTGATGAGACACACATTTACACACACACATCTACACACCAACCTCTGAGTGAATGCAGGGATTGATAGCTTTCCATGTTGCAACTGTAGTTTGAGTTTAGCCTCTTGCTTGAGTTTGAGCTTAGTCGCTGATTTCTAGTTCTTTCCCCAATGTACCAAAAACACACAGGGCTGATCACTTTACTTTTGGCTATTTTTCTAGGGTCAACAGGGAGGTCTGCAGTGACTCGTTCCACTGAGGCAGCAGAAAAATATGGAGGACACAGAGTTGAAAGTCACCATACGTTTCTAAAGCAAATGTCTTCACCTTTTTGCTCCACTTTTAACCCTTTGATCAGCAGTGCATGAAAAGAGTTTGCTGTCAAAAATGTATGTTAGAATTTGAATATTCTGTGATTAACTAAACTAGCCTTTCTTTTTTTCTTTTTTTCAGTATGAGTCACCAACCTAATCTCTATTTCCTTTACGATACTTTCCCTTTTATTGTTTTTTTGGGGGGAAACTTAAGACCATGAAAGAAAAGGGCCCCCTGAGGGCAGTCCAGTATTATTAGTTTGTCCAATGATATTAGCTGAAAGAAATGAACAATGCAGTCAAATTAAAAAAGATCACACTGTGACCTTGTGAAGACAATTATAGTTTCTCATTCTGGTCGCACTGATGAGTTTCTTGTAGGTTCATCATCATAAGCTAAATAAAGTGGGGAAGAGATCAAAGCTGGCGGGTCTGAAACTACTTTAATATAATTCACATTGACGTTCATGTGGTAGTGACCGTGGAGAGTCAGCTAGGGGTAACAGCTAAACAATGTCTAACCAACAATTGAATCTCTACATTTCATCACATTATAGTTAGTCCTGTCAGAAAAATTATCCATATCAGTTACTGTTACACTATTTATAGTTAAGCAAAGTTTCAATTTTCTGGTGATCATATACTGCAGGGTTTCATCTCCTTCCATACTCTTTCTAGCAGAAGCCAATACAAAAGTTTGGTACCTGATAATGGATTTTTCATTGGCAGTTGTCCTGAAATAAGTAGCTTATAATGACTGGAAATGTAATTTATCATTGTGGTGTGGTATGTGGTGATTTAAGGAAGTGCACATATATAAAGCAAAGACTATTTCTGGAAATTTAAAGGTATCCTGGTAATGATTTCATGTCCTTAGCTTACCACCTCTTTTAGCTGCACCCTGTAATTTCACTTTATAATGTGAGAATGATCGAGCTGTGATAATGGCACGTTTTCATTTAACATTAGACAGGAAGACTTATCACAGACCCGGACAAGCTCTCAACAGGGGACAGAAAGGCTTTCTGTCATCTCCTCATCCCTGCATCTCAACAGTTGTCAATCTTACATTTCCCTTTCATCATCTATTCCATCTTGATTTTCATTAGTGCCAGAGACACAGCTCAAACGACTCAGTCAAACACCACTAAATATAACACAGACGCATGTCTTGGCTGTGAGACATCGCAGACAAAAGCAGACAAACTCATCTCTTTTCGATCCCTGGGATGCATTATGCAGCAATCAAAGAAGTGGAACAGGAACAAAATTAGGCTTTTTGTTTGTCAAAAGTTGAAGTGAAGCAGTAAAGAAAACTGAAATATTGCAAAAATAATCACTGGATGCATTTACAAATCAGAACTTATGTATATTGGTGTTCATTTTTTAAGATTGAGAAAGATGAAAAGGTGTGATTAAATTAAATCTGACAGGAGCTGAGAGCATCCATTTTGGAAGCTTTTTTTTTTTTTTTTAATTTATTTTTTTATCAAAGCATCAACAGTGCACCTATATCATCAAAGGAAGATTAAACAGAGAGGCAGTGTTGCCAGCAGCATCTGAACCTCCTTATTTCTATTGAATGTCCTCTGAATGAAAGCCAAGTCTTTTCTCTGTGGGGTTTACAATAACATGAATTCTGGCCTTAATAACCCGCACAGGTCAGCACAAGCTCATACACTCCTCTCTCTCTTTCTCGTGACCCATTTCTCAGATTCTCTCCCTCGAGCATTAAAACAGACAACGGACCTTGGTTAGGTCACGGCCAACACGGACCTCATTTGTCACAGAGGGTGAACATCCATGAAGCTGAATTGTTAATTATGAGACTAAAATATAGACATATGAGGTCTGAAAGCAGACACACACAGCTGAGCCTGCACGTTGGAAACAGTTATGCAACTATGCAACACACACACACACACACACACACGCACACTGCAATCAGGAGCTGGATAAAGATGTATGGCACCTGTGTGTTTCATAACTCATGCTGTATTGCTTAATTAAAGGGTCTCAAACTGCGCAGTTTAAGTGGAATTAGTTAACAGATTAATACAAAGAGGACTTCAGGCTGTTACAAGGTGGGACGGTGGTTCAGATTAAAGTTAAATTCTGGGAATTCTCATCAAATGCGCTTCATTCTCAGGAAAACATTGCAGTTCTTAGGCTAAGTACATCCGTACATGGGTATTTCAAACTGTCACATCCACATTTATTGTGAACAATAAAATCTCTCCATATGAAAACACATAGACACAGTGTGCATACAACTTTAAAAGAAATTATGTTCTTATGACGGTTTCTTGTGATGCTGTTCAGTGAAATGCAGTAGCAATATCAGACATGAACAAAAATTATTCAACCAAACCACCTCATTCTCAAAGTTGTCAAATTTAAATTCTACCTCTGATCGAAAACTGCCAACATGGGGTCGTGTCTAATAATGTTTTATGTGATAATGTACTCCACAACACTTTATAGTTCCCACGTTCTTAATATAATCTGGGAGCAATTGTACATTTATGTGCAAACATAAAAACGAGCCCCAAAGTGCACAAGCCAGTGTCATGCTTCTGCCAGTCCCAACCCTGGATGAATGCAGGAGGTTGTGGTGCTGTTAACTTACTGGGTGCAGGTGGAATTTGGGCTACTACAAAGGAGAGAAGCATGTCAGGAGGCAAATAAAGAAAAGAAAACATAAAAGTTTAGGACTGAGAGTAGGGACTTTGAATGTTAGGATTATGAAACGATGAAAAGAAGGAAGGTGGATATTATGTGCCCAGGAGACCAGGTGGAAAGGTAGCAGCTAGAACATAAGGAACAAGATTTAAGCTGTTCTGTCATGGTGTTGATGAAAAGACTAATAGAACAGTAGATATGTTGAAGTAGGAGTTTGTTAGAAATGTTCAAGTGAAAAAGGAGTCACAGCAGCACTGTCTTGACTATAACTGCTATTACCATGCAACAAAGGAAAGATTGTTGTATTTCGGTGACCTTAAACAAAGGATATCTGATGTCCCAAGCAAAAAACTGCTCCACAACTAATGACAGTTAGAGTCAGTAAAATCTTCATCCTGAAAGGGGTTTTTTTAAATTCAATTTCAGTGACCAAAACGGTAAGTGCATGTGGACAAAAGATGCAAAAGCATAGAAAAATCTATAATTACCCTAATTCCGATGGTTATGTGTACAAGGTCTTAGTTTAAGTATCCTTACGTACCTGTGTTTACCTGTGTGTCCAACTTAGGTTAATAGCTGAGATTAACATTCGGTAATTAAAGACATGAGTGACATATTTTTAAATGTCCCTGGATTTTGCTCAAAGACCTATATATAATTATTCCTCTCTTAAATGAAAATGAATCATGAAAAGCCCAGAATGACATATCCACAATAATCAAAATGATTTAGTGACGCATATACCATATGTTAGCTATGGATGTTTAGGCAGTTGTTAATTATAACTGAAGTTATTCAAGTAGTATTTAGTACTTTTCTGCCCAGGGTTTGGAGCACATGCATCATTTGTCATACATCCTAATTACATATACTTTGCCACAATATATGGCATATATAACATAGGCAGAAAATGTACTTCTAAATGGATTGAGATTCATTGTAGGTTATCCAATTAATTATTTACATTGATCGCCCAAAGAATTATAAGTAATTTGTTTCTCAAGTGATCTGGGGTAAAAAATAAGCAATAACAATAACTTAATGAAGCATGTTCTGCTGTCATGACAATGAATTCACAACATGCATTCATTGTGATTACTTGAACATTGTTATCACTGCTACAGGTGTCACGATTTCCATTTATTGTCCATGGGAAGGTCTCGTTGGAAGGAAGCAAGCCCATGGTTTTCATGTATTCAGTTATAATTGTAAGATGCAATGGTGATGCTGGCATGTGATACATATGATGTGGTGCTTTACAGCAATTGAATATCAACATACTGACCATTCTGGTCCTGTACTCTGGCTAACTCAGCAAAGAAACCCAGGAGGACATTATTGGAGGAGGTGATGAAAAAGAAGAGAAAAAGTGACAGAGCAAGAGATAAGACAAGAGTCCATTTTGGACTGGCTTTAACACTCAGAGCTCGGAGAAGAGACAGGATACAAATCAGATGCAGAATTAACCTTTGTTAAAGTGCAAAAATCTGCCAAGGTTAGTAGTTCCTCTTTAGCTGTTGCAATGATGACATATAAACATATAACAAGAATTAGGTCTCAAAGAAACCCAAAGGCTATATAAGTCAAACACAAATGTGAAAGATTAAACAAAGGGGGCCACCCAGGGCCTACAACAAACTCCACGGTATCTAAAAAATAAAAATACAAAGTTCTCAAAGGTCCACAAAACTACCAAATGCAAAGTTTTGCCAAACTGTGTGTGTAAAATTAACACTCACAAGAATGCAGGGTGATGGAATCTTCCCTGTGACAACATGCAAATGAAAGGTAACCAGTTTACTTGAAAACCATTCAGAGATATAGGCTGTCTAAGCAACTGACTGGCAGACTGATTGACAGTCAGTCAAGAAAACAGATAAGTCAAAGCAGGTGATGGACTGACTAGCTGACTGACTGACTAGAACCAATAAAAGAGCTAAAAGCAGACAGGGAGAAGTAAGTGTTTCAGGCATGCACCCTAGAAGAGTAAATAGCTTTCCTGGTGACACCGCAGGGTAGTGGCAGGGTGCAAGCGAAATAGAGAGAGATGGGGCGTAAAGAGAACAGGGTGCAATACTGAGGGGTGCTGAGGCGGTAAAATGATGGGTTTGAACTGCTGATGCAAGCATGGACACACTCTCTTTGTCTTTAGTCGCACACTCAAAGTAGCGTGCACGCAAGGCTGACAAGCTGATTCTACCCTTTTCAAGTCATTCAGGGATCAGAAGTTCAAATTAAAATGAATAACAGTGATGAACATACTGCTCTTCTTCTTTCTTTCTTTTTCTCTTTTCGTTCCTTCATGCCCTTGTTATCGAGCATTTTCTTTCTTTTGCTTCCCTCTCTGCTTTCTCCCTCAATCCCTACTTTGTTTCCAACCCCACCCTCTGCTCTTGATTTCACACAGCTCCCTTTAAATATTAACAGCTGCCGTCTAAGGAGTGGTACTGTAAGCTGCAAAATGCAATTCTGTATCCATTTTAATCAGCATTCAAAGGACAAGAGTTCTCTTTTCATTCTAATAGGTCTTGAGCATTTTATTAAGGACTATTTTCAGGACCTGCACTAAGGTCTGTGCCATCACCCAAAGTATGGAGGACTCCCCAATGACTGAAGTCTGGGTTTGTTGGTGTTTTTTCCAACAGACTGTGTGCATCGTGTAACACCGTGCTTGAGTATTCCATTTTATCATGCGCCATTTGATGCTTTTTAGGGTGGGAGATGTATTAAATCATGAATTTGACACAGGAGAGCGGCTGTTTTTTCTCAGATCAATTAACAATGTGCTACACACAAAGACTGGAAAGTCTATGACTGATATAAGCCCATAAATAACTGCATGTCACAAAGGAAACTCTAAAACACAGATGCTCATTCAAATATTCTTATGGGGGTTGGTTGTGTTTTTTTTTCTGTGTGCTACGTTTTACAGAAAGCCCAAGATCAAAGCTCAAGATTAATAAAATATCAATCACAGGTGTCCTGGGTACATGTTGCTGCTTCTTTAATGAAACTGGCTTTTCTGACCCTGTCAGTTTGATTTGTGCCTCCAGTGAGCAGTCCAGGAAACACAGGAGGTATAAGTCTGCTTTTTGATATTCAGTTCAGTGTACTCTCCAAGCTGTTTACAAGGTAAGGAGAAAAATAAATACATCCACCAGAGATGCGCTGATACCTCATTGAAACGAGTTTGAGACAATTTCCAACAGACTATGAATTTCAGTAAACCAGGACCACTTTACGACCTTTATGGTGGTCTTACTTTGTGTGTGTTAAACCACATGATGTTTTGTGGACATGTACAAGGCAGAAAACCTGCTCCTAGGTACCTTTGCAAAGCCCTTAAAGACCACTAAATAACAATAACAACCACTTTTTCTGCAGTAAAAGTGTTAGGAGGATCGGTATCATTATTAAGTCAGTATAATATTTATAACTACATGGTAATGATTATCTTAAATATTTAGTATAGTATAGGTTGATCACCAGATATATTTTTTATTTTACTCTAATTAAGTAATGTATAAATACATAAATACAAATAATTTTCAGACCACATGAAGTTTTAATCTGAGGTTCACAAACACCTCACACCAATTACTTCCTGACCTATATAGGCATATTTAGCCATATCATTTCCTGCTTGATTTTGTTCTGAAACCCACTCTCCTAACCCCCTTTTGTTCTTTTTCTCTTCTATCCCTGGCTTGTCTTTCCACTACAGGAACCATGGAGGTCAAGGAGCAGAATTCTCCTGAGATATACCCCCTCCCTGAATCACACTCCCTGGTTTCTTTCCAGAACTCGGCCATGCTTACTCATCATTCATCCTCTGACCCTTATACAACGTCCCTCTGGACCCTCATTCCTTCCTCTTGAATCAGTCCTCTATTATGGCATGTTCTTTGTTGGTAAAAGTTCAAATTTAACATGTGATTTTTTTTAATACCAATATACATTACTTGGATTAGAGCTTTCTTTAAAAAAAAAGAAAAAAGGTCATACTAAGAAATTGCTGCCTTTAAACCCATTACTAAGGTAACAGTGGAATAATTGTGCTTCTCTCATTTTTACGCTAAAAGTAGCATCTTTATATGATTTTAAACCCCAAGAACATCTGCTGAAACAAGTCAATTAAAGTGTTTTCACTGTAGTTAGCAGATTTATCTCCAGCACTTTTAAAGCTGAAACTTATTGTAATGTCCTCCCTGAGGACAGGCATGTCAACTATGACAACATGAAGCATGGTATTACACTGTATCCTACAGGTATAATTACAACTCTCTTAGATAATAAAGCTAGTTTATTACTTTGGAACAGCAGAGAGAGAATGAGCTTAAAATGGATTAATTTCCTTTCTTTTTGTCTCTAAATGAACTACTTTAGAGTTCTCATATACATTCAAAACTGATTTTAATAAATTGATATGTTTTGTAGTCCTTATAAACGAAGAAAAAAAGATGTATTTGTGGATTTTCTTCCAACACTGTGATATAACACATGCTTAATTATTCATTTAAACTTGTTTCATATAAGCATAATTTGCTCTTGGGGTGGTTGTAACTCATGGGCTACATGTGCCTGTTGGTGGCTTGAACCCAGGTTTCCCCAATCCAAATGTCCTTAGACAAGACCCTGAATCTAACATTGCTTCCAATGTGATCACTGGTATTTGAATGTGTGTATAAAAGCAGAAAAACAATAATGTTTCTCTTCCCTGGTGGGAAACAAAACTTTTTTCTACTTTCAAATTAAGCTACAGATCTTAAGATACATAATGCTGGGAGCTTTTGGGGGAGCCCTTCTCGGGCATACACGCATTTATATTAGTGCACGTACAAAAATAATGGTCACTACAAAAAAATAAAAAATAAAACCTCTGCTGCTACTGTATTCAGCTTGTTTATCAGAAACAGGGACAGAAGGTTCCTTTAACAACCACAAAAGAAAGCATATAAAGTGTTTATACAACGCTGCTGTACACCGTGCTGAAGGAAACAGAATGGATCACATTTGAAGGATTTAATTTAATTAAATAAAATAAATAAGCAGTCAAATTATTGCTATTCTTTTCAATACACATCAGGAACCTTTCTAAAAATTTTATATAAACTGAAAGTGAACTATTTTTAGGGCTCCACCTCAAAGTATCAGCTGAATGTCTTTAGGGGATCTCCTGTGCCTTTCAGGGGAGCCGAGCCCTTGAGCTCCCCCGTAATTTGAACCCTGCTTAGGATGCTATGTAAAATATAATGAAAAACAGACACAATATTTTTCCAAATCTCATTATCCCACATTTTATTGGGATGATTATTTGATGTTGAAACTGAGTCACTTGAGACAAAAATACATTTATATTTTGAATTTGATGACACCAAACACATCTCAAAAGTTGGAACAAAGGCAACTTAAGGCTGGAAAAGCATTTGGCACAATTCAAAAACAACTGGAGGAGTATTTGACAACTAATTAGGTAAATTGGCAACAGGTCGGTATCATGACAGGGTATAATGGAGAGGCAGATCCTCTTCAATGTAAAGATCAGGTTCATCAAACTGCATGTAGAAACTGTCTAAACACCATCTACACTGTATAATATAAAACATCTGAGAATCAGGAGGAATCTTCATATGCAGGTCAAAACTAGATGTTCATGATCTTCGAGCCCTCGCTTGCATTAAAAACAGATATGATTCTCTACTTGAAGTATCTGCATAGGCTCAGAAATTCACTTCCAGAAATCGTTGTCTGTGGAAACAGTTCACAGTGAAACAAATGCAGGTTAAGGCTCTGTCATGCAAAGAAGAAACCATATAGGAACATGAACCAGAAACACCTCTGTCTTCACTGGGCCAAAGCTCATTTCAGAAAATGAGCTCAGAAAGAATTTTTGGAAACCTGGACACCAAGACCTGTGGACCAAAGAAGAGAGAGACAATCCAGCTTGTTATTAGTTTAAAGGCATGCATCTCTGATGGTATGGCGTGGACAGCTTTCACATCTGTGAAGCTCCGTCAATGCTGGAAAACACATAAAGTTTTTAGAATAACATGTCCTCCTATCCAGACTTCTCTTTCAGGGAAGACCTTGCACATTTTAACAAGACAATTCTAAACCACATACTTAATCCATCATAACAAATGTATACAGACAATATTTGAAAGAAGAGATAAATCTTATTTTGAGACAAGTTGTTGCCATTCAATTCAAAATCAATATTTTCCATGAAATGATAAAATATCTCAGGTTCAACGTCTGATATGGTGTCTATGTTCAAGTAGAAAAAAAAGTATTGTTTTATAGAATTCTGTAAGTGATTAGATTCTAATTTTTCTTTACATTTTATATGGCTTCCAAAATTTTTAAGACCTTTTGTTCTGAGAGTATAGAAACCTCAGTAAAAATGAGTCTTTACAGCAATGGGTTATGATCCAAGTGATGCCAAGCCGAGCTGGAGCTGATTAAAACACGGCAGAGTTATTTGATGCATGACTCAATGATGACACTTTTAGATTGGACTCAAGAACCGGATATTAGCAGATCTTTGCAGGATTTTCAATCAGTGCAAAAAAAAAGGACTAAAGGGAGGAATCCACCACACATTGCATAGATATAACACAGCAGAAGAAACGGAGACAGCTGTGATTTCTAATGCATTTGTGATTAATTGCAATTACCTGCAGAGTCTTGATTTATCTCTATTAGGTTTTAATTGCTTGACAGACTTAATTTGTTTAAACATTTCTTGATATTGTTAGTATTTGCATATTAATGAAAAAGCGTCTGTATGTTGTGTTTGTTTAAAACCTGTAAAGTAGTTAATTCGGTTTGAAATAGTTTAATATTCATGAACACAGATTGTTAGAAAAAGTCTCTTTTCTTTCCACTTTTGTTGTACTTTTAAGCAGCTGGATCTTTTTTTTATTATCATTTTTCATTTTTAACTGAGCAGATGCCACTTCAGTTTTGCCATACTTGATTACTTTATGCAATGAGTTTATTTTGGAGGATGAGACAAACTATCATTAAGTATAGGTGGTCTGTTATTCACACTAGTTTTACCCACACACAAAAACACAGCAGCAGTCTCACCATGATGTACAGAAAACGCCTTAGTTTGTGCACGTTGGTGTCTTACAAGAAAAAAAATATGGACACTAAGTTGTCTAAAAGCCCTGCTGGGAGTCAGTGAAGCACTCAGCCACGTAATGCGCTCAGTACCATTTCCCTTCACAAATAGACTTACACACTATTTGCACACCTAACGTTTATGTATCCTCACTGTATGTCAACACATAAAAAGAAGCTTGCAGATACAATTGACAAATGTTTCACTCCACACAAACAAATCTGCAGCCTTTGTGAGGCTGGGACACCATTACAGCACTTTTACTGTGTATTAATGCGTCCCCATTGCAGTGCAGCAATCAACCGTTGTCTCTCATTTAATCTTATTTGACAATGAGGTCAATTTGCCAGTTAGCTGATGGGTGGCTCATGCAGATTATCTGCCATGTAAAATGTTACATTTTGTACTTAGGAGTAATTTTCATTGTCTTATTTATTTTATGTGTGCTTCTTCTGCCATTACACCACTCTGTGTGATCTCTGTAGTGCATTGGGTTTGTGCTTTCTTTCACTTTTAAATTTTAGGCTTTTTTGTTGTTGTTGTTGTTTTATTATTATCAGGTGCAAAAAGCCTTGGCTGATATTTTTTGGGGGAAAAGTAACAACACGTTGAGATGAAACGCCCTGACTACGTCCTTCCTAGAGACAGATAATGTTTGTTTGTTTTTTTGTTTGGATTTTTTTTTTTTTTTTTGATGACAGGTATTTCTGGGAAAGCACAAATGACTCAGTGCACGGAAGGTGACATTAGGTACATCTTAAAAAGATAAGTTACCTTACAAAGGGAAATAGAGACCGCTGAAAGGCACATGCGTTGCAGATATGAGAGTGTCAGATAAAATACTTTCAGAATTCATCGCCTTTAGCGTGTGCCCTCAGCACTGAAATAATTGTCAACATGTGATAGGTGGCCAACGGATGATCCCACAAAGCTGTAATTGGATGAGTTGGATTGGTTTGGATGTTTTGATGTGTTTGCCAAGGAGGTGAGAACTGGAAGTGTCTCTTTGCTGTGACATCATTATAACATTTAGTGAACAACACTCAGTGGAGCATTGAAACACAAACATCTGTAGACTGATCTCCAACCATTAGCAGCAGTTTCTTAAGAACTATGTGCAGCATTAGCCATGAAAATCCTGCAACAGGTAATGAGGTCAATTAAATCAGTTGAAGCTACTTCAAACTGCTTTGAGGCTATTGCTTGCATTTATAATTTTTCATACTTTTTCTAAACCATTAAAAAATCTTCCTCATGATTTTTTTTGCATCCCCTAACTGATAAAAAATGGATGTGAACTCTATTTAGTGCAAGATAATTCCCTCAACCAGTAAACTGTGGTGTTGGAATGAATAACTTGTGTGTGTTAGTGCTTTGTATGACTGTGAGGATGCGGTTTGGTTGAACACGTGAGACAAGCGGGATGGGGGTCACAGCTGGGTTAAATCAGTCTACTGTCAGGTCAGCCAGAGTTCAGCTTCTTAGTGGATGGAAAGCAACAGACAGTGGTGCGGCTAAGATTTGATGTGAGGATTGCTGTGGTTAACGCAGACAAGACCACTGAGATGAAATTCCCATGCAGATACGGAGGGTGAGGTTTACACGAGGGGATCAAATTTAAATCTGTGGGAAATCTAATTCTTTGGAAATAAACCCAAAGATAAGAGCTTCCTTTAGGAATGAGGAAACAAAGTAAGGCTTGCTTTGACAACATGACTTGATTTACATGGGAGCATAATAGTGGAGCTACAATTTTTTTTTGCTAGTCTGCCTTTTTTGCCTTTAAGAGAAAATATGTTGACATCTGTATTTTTCTGTACCAGCCCTCCTCCCTCTCACAGTTACATTTTTAGAGAATAGGCAAACTGCTTGCAGTCGGATCAGTTGTATGGTAGCACTCAGACCATGCAGCAAAATAGATGTTCTCAGACGTAATCAGAAATTTAAACTCCTGCAGCCAAGAATGATTAATTATAAAAAGCAGGAAATGCTGCCGTCCAATCCCAACCACTGCTGAGTGAAGTGTTATATTATTATTTGTAAAGTTTTCTTCCACTCAGTTCAGTTGTGCCTTTATAAAGCACTAAAGCAAGGTCACACACATGACATAACTTTAATATTTAAAATTTGAACACTATATAGGAAATCAGGCATGTGGTAGCCAGCACACATTCATTGACCACAGCTAGTCAAATGCAGCCTGTCTTCATGAAGGTCATTAAGCCTTCAACTCTGTGCAAAAGCCCATCGATTCCTGATGTAGGCTTATCAACCCCTCCTCATTCTAAGAAGATCAAATTTAGCCCAAATCATCTCAGAGGTACATACCATGGCCTGGTACACACATAAAGAGATTATTGGTCTGTTTTTGTCCCGATTTTGCCTCTCTCCGACCAAGGATGGCAAATGCCCAGTTATCTTGAGTTTTCTAAGATTTTCCTGTACAATTACCATTTGGTATGAGGTGCGTTACGAGTGGCTTTGTCCCGATTGTCGGCTCCGAAACGAGTCATGGCCGACAATCGGTATTAAACACGTTCAATAATTATGACCAAATATCTTCATGTGTGTGAGGAAAGCCGATGACTCCTCAATTATAACTGTGTGGATGGTGACGTGAAACGGAGTGTAGCCAATCAGAGAGCGAGTTGACTGGGGAACAAGGAAAGATATAAAGTCCACATTCACACTGTCTCCAGTCTATTATTATTTTCAGTTCTGGCTTTTCTTGTTAACAATAGTCTCAAAACCACCATCATTCCCTCGTCCTATATATCCCCTTCCATGTTGGGTGTTGTTATGGTTCTTCTTCTACGTTTTGTTAGATCACGTTTGGTGAGATGTCCAGCTTGGAGGACTAGATTGTAAATCAGTTGTGGGACAGCATCGTTATGTGTGTGTCGTTCTGTGATTAGATTATTGGAGTCATCACACACAGTATGATCAAAACTGTTAAATGCCTGAATTTTATCTTAACGTGTGAGGTCTCACCCAGATAAAAACTCTCATAAGAATAAAAAAATCCTGATGTGTGTACCAGGCTTATGATGAATGATGGGATGAAGGACGTAAATGAAAATGGGATGGAGGCTCCAAACTGACCTCCTTCCAGGAGGAATCAGATTCTGTGGGACTTCCAGTTCCAAGTTCCTGCAAGCTTGGAGATTTTTTATTATTATTTATTTTTTTACCATACAAAACTGTTGAGTCAGGTAATAAATCTACTTGGTTAAAATAATGAAAATATCATGGTGTGACTTAAAATGTTCCTATTCACAACTATTTTCCTGCATGTTAAAACTAACACTAAAGGGCCCCAAGGAGCCTTATAACCTTAGTGCATCATGCATTAAGAGTGAGAATGGGCTCGACCTACCCAGTTTGCAAGTCAGCTGAGGTTACACATCACTTTGAAATGGCCTGATAAAAGAATTCTGTGTGCTTATTTTAGCTGAAGCATATCACCAGCGGTCACATCTCAGAGCATTTTGCAGTGAACAATCAGTGATAGAATTCGTCAAGTCTCCATCTTACAAAATACGAGTTAATACGACAAAAATATGGAGATAAAAGTATGTTACCCAGATAAAAAACCTGAATTCTGATTTTTAAAATATTTAATTAGTTTTTGGTCAAAGTCCATTACTTATCAGCTCTGATGCCAAAACGTTTCTGTGCATGCCATGTGGAGGTGTGACCTCCAAACATAGAAACAATGCTCTGCTGTCTTTATTCAGTCGATGGTGACAGTATGACAACTTTGAATATAGCTGCACTTTCTAAAATCCATCAAACAATCCATTTTATTGCACAGTTCAAACCAGTGAGTGCTGTTTATGCAAGTAAAAGTAGTCATCTCCCAACTTGATCCACTAAGCAATGTTTTTACTGTGTTGTACTGTTTTTGATATTAGTGTGTTTTTATCATTAAACAGTGATTCGTATTTTGTGGTGACAAACATAAAAACTGCTGATGAATTTAAAAAATTTGGAGCCAATTAAAACTCATTAAAAAAGGAAGCAAACAGAATTTTCTGAATGGAGAACTTTCTCATTCCTGACATGGTGGATTTGTGGTTCCTCTTTGTCTTTTGGTTTTCTTTTATTGTTCAATTCTCTTGAGTTTGATTTAGCACGTGCTCCTGAAAGATTTTTATTTAAATTGTAATCCTCTATATAAATAAAATCTTGTAATGACTCATCTGTTTGTTCTTTGTGTTTTGTGCCTTTACATTGTTTAATGTGTGCAATTCATTGAAATCACAAAAATCTGTGCCGACATTGACACATCTTTTGGATAGCTAGAGTAAAAACAGAGTAAAAATGTTACACATTTAAAACTAGTTTTAAATGAGGATTTTCCAAGGAGTTAAATTAAATACATTCATTGTAATTTTGCACAAAATTGTGACTGTCGGTCCAACGGTACCGTCATTATAATAACTGGAACACTGACTGTCAGAAATTTTGATTGCAAAGATCACGTCAACATTGGAGCCCTGTATTTCTGATGAAACATTTTAACAGCATATGCTCTGTTTATAGGCTCAATGTGCCTGTGCTGCTGTAGCTTTTTTTCTGTCTGCTGAGCTTAAAAGATGTCTGATTGACTGCACATGCTCTTAGTGTTTTTTAAGCTATCCGCCACCACAAATCTATAAAGACTGAGGAAAAACTGGGGGACTGAACTGCATGCTATTGATTGTAATCTTTTTTTGTGCACTGCAATAACGCTTCATAGAAGACTACTTTGATCTAAGGTGGTCGAATTTTTATTTTCTTCTAAAGCTGTTTGTTTTAATATCATGTTAAAATATTCTTTTTGGTTTCTGTCTTGTAAAGCAAAGATCTGAGACAGACTGGTGATTTCCTTTTTCCATAATAACTCTCTCATTGAGTTTTTTCCCATCTTTTTTTCTTAATTTTGTAAAAAGTAATCTTTGTAGGGTTCATGTTATATATTAATGTGACCATAAGAGTGTCTAGTGGCTCTCTCCATGTCACTTGCGCCCAGATTATGAGTACAGTTAGCTGCTGTTAGGCCAGCACCCCAGAGACAGACAAATATGAAAACCAGATCGCTGTTGGAGACAGAGTCGAGAAGAGACAGGCAGCCAGAAGGATAAAGCATGATAGATAGAGGCCATAGAACAATGAAATATGCATCAGGGCTCTTGTGAAATTTTAATCCAGACTGTTGACTGGAGGTTGACCCCATTGTGACCCAACACTTGGGAGAGTGAAAATATCCACAGAGGGAAGCTCGAGGGTAGCGGCGGGTGCAGGAGCAGGGCAAGGAAATTGTGAGGAAGAAGAGAGTAATGAGGCTGGCTGGAGGTGTAGATGGGTAATTTTATCTGTCTGAGTACCTGAGTGTCTCAGCGCCCCTTAACTACATGAGAGCTGGAACAATCTACAAGGGCTTCTGAGGATTTTTCAGGGAAAAAAACAAAAAACATTTTTGATGTGATATATATAAGCAGAGAATGTGCAACAGCTAGAAAGTCTCTTGTAAAAATACAACATAGAGTGTATTTCCATAAATGTGTGGTAAAGTACGCTCACAATAAAACTTCAAAAGGATCATTTATTTAAAAACAGCTGAACAAGGACTTTAATACTATACTGTACTATACTATACTATACTATACTATACTATACTATACTATACTATACTATACTATACTATACTATACTATAC
>JBAMHW010000022.1:17080394-17103710 GCA_037177495.1 Rhadinocentrus ornatus
CCCCCCCCCCCCCCCCCCCCCCCCCCCCCCCCCCCCCCCCCCCCCCCCCCCCCCCCCCCCCCCCTCGGACATGTCCTTGTCCCTGGGGTACCTAGCCTTGGTGTTGGGTTGCCGTGGCCAGCGGTGGTTTTGCTGGGGCCGTCGGGTTCCGTCGGGTTCCTGGGCAGGGCTCCCCCGGGGGGAATGGGTGGCCCTTGGATCTGTGGGGTACCCACTCTCCACAGCGCCCAGTGCCCACTGGGCCTGCTCACCGTCACCCTGGGCTGCTTGGTGCCCCTGCCCTGTCACGCCGGGGGGCTCCGGTCTGGGGGCCCATCTGCTCTGGGCTGAGTGGGGCCGTTGCTCTCTCTGCTTTGGCTGTTCTGGACTCTGTCTCCCCCTGCTCTTCGGGGTGCGGGGTTGTCACGGCCTCCTTGCAAGCACACATTTCATCCTTGTTGCATGGTCACGCATGCACGTTCACGTTCACACGTGCATGCTCACAAACGTGCTCGTCTCTCCATTCGCTTTCAACTAGATGTTGCTGATGTTTCAGTGTGTACATCTCTCGTCAAGTACGTTTGATGACTGTTGTACTTTTTCATCATTATCCTATTTCTTTATTTATCATGTAGTACTTCAGTAGTTTATATTGTTTTTGTGAGTACTGATGTGATTTAGGCAGCCTAAACAACTTTTTTTCCCACTTTTCAATACTGTCCTTTTCTCTTTTTCTCTCTTCCTCTATCTCCCTGTCGGTTCAGCACTGACATATCAAGACAAAAGAAAATAAGATTATTATAAAAATAATAAAAATATTCCAAACATCAAGGGCAGCCATTTATATAACATGTCTCCCTTGGTAGAGCAAATCTGTCTGGCAAAATATGGCACACAGACCACGGTTCTGTATGTTAGGCTGCTAGACAGGACAGGGTAAAAAAAAGAAAAAAAAAGAAAAGATTTAGAAATGTCCTTGCTCCTCAAAGTGTAGTCGTGCGAGACAAGATTATACGAGAATGACGGCTAATGCGCTAAACACCATTCAATGGAAACACTTGCAAATCACAATTGTACTTTGTTACAACTTTAGAAATATTCATATTATTTCGTGAAAAATTGTGATAGAAACACAGCTAATGTAAAACATCCCGCAAAAAAAAGGAGAGAATAACACAAGAGGTGATGAGGGATGGAGGTGTGTTAATTAACAGGTTGCTCAGGTGCAAGAAGTGGACACATTCACAACCACAGGAACGAGATTCAAAGTGACACTTTGCGATTTGTACGAATACTACACTTAACTAATGCTTTAATTAATAATGAATTAATGCAGAATCTGTTAGGCTTCGGGGTGAAACTAGGAATCCAAGCGCAGGTGGCATACAGAACAGACTTTATTTTCTGAATGAGTGGGAGGAAAAGGTGTCCAGGCGGGTTCGGCAGGCAGGCAGGCGGATCACTGACAGGGCAAACAGAACACAAGTTAGGCAGGCACGGATCAGACGATCAGAGCTAGTACAGACACGGCCGAGAGTGATTACCACTGGTTAAGGTAACAATCTGGCCATGAGTTGAAGGCTGAGCTGGTCTTAAATGCAGACTGCCTGATTGTAGGATGAGACGCAAGTGAAGAGCCCATTGTCAGGGAAACCGGCCCACCAGTGCCACACACCAGAGCAGGAACAGAATCTCTTATGAATTCCTGTTGCTCATCATAAACTACTGTTGATCCTAATGTGGATTCATGTGATTACTTCACACGTAATAGATCATCAATTGATCTACATTAATTCACTGTTATTCATACATTCATCAATATGTCAACAAATATGTGCGTGGTAAAAGACGGAAGTAAAAAATGGCACAGAGAAGCATTGATTGTAGGAGGGAATGTGAAGCGAGTAATTTAGAAACCCAGAGAAGGGAAATGAAATATGTGAGTGAGGTCTTTTGATCCAGCGAGAATGTCAACCTTCTTTAGGGGAAAGCCGGAGGTCAGTGTGACTCTCCGTAGGTACGGTGCAATCTCCAGGCATTTTGTCCATATTGCCAGGGTCTCCAGCTTTCCTGGTGAAAAAAGTGTAGGTGTGATAATAATGTTCTAAAAATAATAGCCACTATCACTGAAGGAAGCCTGCTTCTACAGAAAATATTGTGCTCTGTAGGACCTTTGATCTACATTTACAGTTTTCTGATCAACTATTTGTTTCTCTGGAAGTTAGAGATAATTTAAACATAAAACGCTTCTGCTCAATAAGACCCCTAAAACCAACAGAAAAAAAATCCTGACGCTCTGTAAGGACCTTTCATCTACAGTAGTTTTCTGATCTGCACTTTCTCGCTCAGGAAGTTAGAGATTGTTTAAACGCAAGACATTTGTGACCCAAAACTAACACAAAAATACAACCTACAGGTGGAGTAATGGATGACGTCACCAGTTTTATTACAGCGTCGTAGGAAGAGCTGTATAAAGACCAGTCTTTTTCTGAGTTCTGCAGCCAAAACACCAGACTCAAGTCAGTTCAAGCTGTCAGTTTTGACAGCATCAAAGACTTGGTGGAGGGTTATGTGTAGCGTTCTGAGGAGGAGGTCATTGAGATCCCTCAGCAAAGCATTGTAAGGGTTTGTCTTAAAATCTCTTCAGTTGAGAAAAAGTTTAGGGTTGAGTATGGCAAAAGTCAGTTGCTGCTCAAAGGCCAAACCTTACCTATTGGTTATTGATTTTTTTAAGATTTTCTTTTATTCATTTATTTATTTATTTATTTTTTTGTACAATGTGTATTAGAAAATTTGTGAACATGTTTTAAATCAGTTAATGTGGTGTGGATTTATACTTCTTTTCAGCCCATCTGTGCTGAACTGAGATGCAAGAATAAGAATATTACCGGAGAAACACTGGTTAGGGCAATAAAACCATCAAGTGGAAGGAAGGTGGTTTTTATTACTCTCTCTGTAACGCATTAGTTATATATGATTTGTACCATTATAAGTGTTACCAGATTCAGCTTATTTACTCAGTTTTTCCTTCTGATAAACTAAATAACACGTGTTTTGCTATCGTACACCTTTGAGATCCTGTAGCTCAACATACGGCAGGTATGACACCTGCAATAACCTGCCATCTTTATATTGTACTTGCTCTTTTCTTTTTAATAAAGGAATTCATGTGAAATGTTGAGATGCTTTATGGTGTTCAGTGGAGACACACACTCAAACGGACACACAAAGCAAGAACATCTTTTTCTAGAGCTTCCATTGTGTTGTCCCCCACAGCAGTACAATGATGGCAAGATACACCTGCAAATCATCTCATCCCTCCTCCATCAATTTGTAAAAAGACGCACACACAGGCAGACACTCACTTATTCATGGTTACGCTCAGTACATCTACACCCTCTCTTACACTCTCCAACACCAGTTTGACAGCTGTGGAGTAGCTTGCTTACATTGTCACACACACAGAGTGAGAAAGCTTTTAACGTAGAGAAGTGTGTAAAATTCACAAGGAGTGCTCCACTTACTGTGTAATAGACATTGGTAAGTGTAAGTGTGAGCAACACTGATCTGGTCCTGTGGTCTAATATAATATTTATGGCAGTTGTGTGAGATAGCATCTACTCTGTTGTTCATTCTGCTCTATTTCTCACATGCAATGTGCTCCCACATTACATGAGAAGTGTCCCCTGGTAAGGTGCTGCCATGCTCTATGAGAGCACAGGTCTTTTGGATGTATTTGTTTTGGGGCTTTGTTCCTGCAGGACAACATTCTTGTGCTTGCACACACAACTCTTCACTGTGTAGATGTAAAGCAGCAATAGATTGGCTTAGCACAAAAAATAAAGCTACTCCTGGTTTTGTTAACCAATTTTGCAGTGATTATCTAAGGACAAGGGCAAAGTTAAAGTTTGTTTTCTTTGTTTTAAACCACAGATAAAAAAGCTCACTTCACTGCACATTTTTTTATAATTGGTCCCTTTATGCTCAAACTGCCTATTTGCAAGTGAGCTGAGGCTTATAATCAGTAGTCACAAAAAGTTCAGCTTTATTAAGCGGCTCTGCTAATCTGCCATCCTGCGAGTTGAAAGATTAAGGCAATGCTGTGGAGGCAAAACAAATAGTTCTTGTACCTTAAGCAGAGCATGAAGGACTTTTTGCTATTTTTGGTGCCCATCAGAAAAGAACACTTAAAAACTAGCTGAACACATAAGTAAGTTTCCATACTTGGTTGCTTCCAAGCACAGGTAAATGCCGACAGAAATACTGATGGTACTCATCAGTTAAAGAAATGACTTGAATAAATCTCTGGAGATTTAGCCTTCATTTTAAGTTTGGAAAGTTGCAATCGGATGAATCATTTGCCTTAAAGTAACCTTAAAGTCCAAACTGAGAAAAGTATGGAAGATATTGAAGCCCTTATAGAAGTTACACTAATATGATGTTTGTCCCCTAATATTTAGCTTAATCAAAAGACAAGAAAATGTATTTACTAGAAAAAATTATTTGCTGTATATTTATGCCGGACAGTTTATGCTGTCACTGATTGTAAATTAAGCTAAATGTTGTGAATACAAATATTAGAGTAAAGTACAATATTAATATATAATCGACCACATCTCATAAAAAAAACATAAAACAACTACATGAGTTCTCTGCTGAGTCAAGACATTCAGTTTTCACTCATATCTGCAGTATTTTCAATTTTCTACTTTGCTCGCTTCTGTATGGTTAGGATTAGGATTAAAAAATGGTCAGAATTTGGATATGTAGTCAGACGTAAGTGTTACCAAATGCGTGCTTAAGGGTAAACAATACTTACTTGCTCACAAGGGACTTTAGGTCAACCTGTTCAGTTGCTTGTTAACGCAGATAGATTATCAACCAATCACATAGCAGCAACTCAATGCATGTAGGCATGTACACTTGATTGATATGACTTAATGAAGTTAAAACTAAGCATAAGAATGATAAAGAAAGAGGATTTAAGAGGATTTTGCTTCTTTGTTTGTTTGTTTTTTTAACTGAATACAAGATTATTTTACTTGATGATTTATATCATTTGTTGAGTTGAGGATAGCTGTTGCCATATTTGTTTCACATCTATTTGTCCTGACACAGTGCAAACTGCTGTCATCAGCAGAAATGTACTTTAATCACACAGAACACGAAATTAAACACTTAAATTAATCAGCTTAAGAAACTATAAAGGAAAATATGCCCATAAACAGAAAGAATTACAAACACAGTGAAGAACCATCGTTGCAAAGTATATCCATAAAGCTGTAAAAATCTGTATATGACCACTATGACTAATGCAGCTGCACAGAATTGGTGATATTGGGGGAAATTTTCACTTTTACATAATTATTATTCTTATTTTAATACAATAAAATAAAAAATAAAAACAATCATTTTAAATTATTATAGTCCAATCTTTAGCAGCCATTTGTACCAAACAAAAATGTCTCATTTAGTCTGTACAATATTATGTAAAGCTCAGTTAAACACCTGCCATATTATGACTTTGAATAAAATCTTATTAATTATGAAGAACAAGGTAAAACTGTAAGTACTAAAGCTCACCTCTGTCCTGCTTCTGCATCTCCTCTCTCTACCTGTCACATGACAAAATATAACATTGATGGTGAGCTTTTATAGAAGTACTGAAATGAGAGTTATTTGAGGTAATGCTTCAATGCAAAAATAAATAATAGATAACAGATAAAAGATCAACATCTATGTAGCATTTTGTTGCAGTTATTTTGGTGCTGACTTTATATCAGGTTATACCAGAAACTGAAACCAAACGTGCTTTTTTTCCCCTCACCATCAGACTCTGATTTTCACGTTCATATCCTCATATTTCTCCACATTGCCCTTCCTTTCTTGCTTATTATCCTGCATCACATGATCCGCATCATTCTCACCGTTCTCTGCTGCTTCCTGACCAACAAGCGTTTTCCTTCCTTGCCCTTTCCTTCCCTCGCCCCATCTGTCTGTAATTAATGGTCCTTAAACGCAGCTCCAGCTGTCGTGGCGTCGGGACTAAATCACAACAATCATGAGTTATTATCAGCGGCGTGCTGACTGATTGTGCTAATGTCGGCACTGATCGCATTAATATCAGGCCTGATTGGAGCACATCTATCATAATATTCCTGACAATGAAGAGGTAATAACTGGCATTATCATGCTAATGAAAAAGACGGTTAGGCTGCAGATTAAAACTAAACAGTGATAACAAGAGACTTCATTTGTGGGAATTACTGAGAGCGGAAGGAGAGATCACTGCTCTGCTCCTCCTTTTGCAGTTTCTTTTTGTGGTAGTGTCCTTGCCTCATCTCCTTCACGTTTTCTATTTACTAGTCATCCACTAAACGGCTTATTTTGCTCGTATTCATCCTTTCATTTTCATTTTCGCTATTTTCTTTACATCGTGCCTTTTTAACGAACTTTTTTCGCTTCACTTTCTTTCATTCTTTCTCCTCTTTGTTGCCAGTCTGTTTTTTTGTATCCTGTTTTGTTTTGTTTTTTTCTTCGTTCCTGTTAACCCTCTAAATTTGTCCTCTTAAGACCTTGTGTTTCTGTGTCTTTCTGATTCCCAGCAGCTTATCCTCCCTTTTCCAGCCTGTTTGTCCTTTCCCCTGTCTGCTCATTCTTCATCCTATTTGTAGAAATCCTCCCTCCTCTTTCCTCATTTTGCCGCTTATTCTCTGGCAATCCACCTTTTTTCCCCTCTTCCCTTTCCTCATCTCTCCTTGTTTGACAGCCCACCTGCTTCACCTTCTCAACCTCCATAGATCTCTAATAGTGTGTATATTATTCTTTTTCTCGCTGTCCATCCCCACCTCTGTTCGACTGAAGATCCTTGTCCACTTGTGACAGAGAGGCTGATGGGGTGGTGTGGGAGGTAGCTTTAAGAGGTTTAATGAGCCAGTGCTCATACATATGACAGGAGGGGTAGTTGATGGGAAAAATAATCTGTTGAAGGGAAAGAAAGTGATGAGTGTTATGTGTGTACATATGGCAATTTTTCGGGGGATATGTGTATTTGTGTTCTGTCATCTTATGAGAATTCCTTGGCTCACCAAGCATAGATATTTTAACTTGTGCAATCAATATAAGTAGGTGCATGTATACATAGTGTGTGAGTGTGTGTGCTATACTGATGAATGGCCCAGCTCTTAATGTTCTCAACCACTGTGGACAAACTAGACTATTTAATCACCCTCTCTCTTCCCCTGCCTCCTCCTCTCTTTTATGCCTCTCCACCAATGCTCAGTGTACTGCTGAGGTTAGAGAACACTTACTGTACAATACATTACTCGTTTGACTGTGTGTGTGTGTGTGTGTGTGGGAGGAGTGTGCGAGCATTAGGATTGCATCAGTCTGTGTCCAGCCTGCTGCCTCGTACACCTGTCGGCTCGTTATAGAGTGCAGGAACAGACAGAGGTGGCGCACAGAGCATAAATCTAAAATACACACATCTACTTCACCCACACACACATCCTTGTTAAACTTGGGCTGACTTACATTCACTAACTCCACTAACTTCTCCTATCACCGCTAATTGCCTGACTGCAGCCGTTACTTTAGCTTTCATGCTTAACAGTGACACTTAAAATAACCCTTGTCCTAATGAGCTTTGGAAAGGACTGATCACACATTTTTCTTTCACCTAGACTATGGATGGTGGTGAACACACATCGGATAACTCTCTCAAACATAAAGACACATGCACACACAAACACACCTTGAGCATTACCTGTAATGGGAGATGGGTAATGGCACACAAGATGCTCACTTTGTGGCGTGCGCTTATGTGTAAAAAGGTGTGTGGGAAGGAGGATGTGGGCCTACAGCAATAATGAGCGCTGGGCCATGGGGTGCCCAAAGGCAAGGTTCCATAACAGGGTCAGACTCAAGGACAGCTGGCGCTGATCCACACTCCTACCTACAGTACGCACACATAAAACATATTGGACCAGCACACCACAAGCTGATCCAACGGCATTAAAGGATGCGAGGAAACAACATTCTTTTTGCGCATTACACCCACCTATTGTTGTTTCTCCTGCCATCCTCCTTTCTCTCTGCTCACACACACACACCAACCCACAGTGAAACACCCTCTATTCGTCCCCAAACGGACGAGAGATTCACGCTCCACTAGCGAAGACTCTCAGAGTGTAGGTTATTAATGAGAGCATGTCCTAACAGCATTACAGAGCCGCTGTCCCATAGAGGAGAGGAAAGAAGAGAGGAGAGAAGGTGGAAACAAGGGGAGAAAAAAAGATTAGGAGAAAGAAGAGAAATTTGTTGTACATAGGTGTTAAAAAGAATAGGGAGGAGAGGAGAAACTGGCAAAGAGAAAGAAGTAAAACAAAAAGACAAGATAAGGACACTAAATGTGCAATTACAACAACGAGAAGAAGTGAAAAAGGTGCAAATAAGCGCGTGGAAAAGGGCGTTTCGAAGGTAAAACTGTCACAGTGTGTAATGGATGGATCTCACAGAGGGACCCCATGGTGTTGCATTCACCTGTCAGTCAAAGCACCCACCTTTAATTATACGCCGCTTTAAGTGTTATTAAAATTAAAATAAAGTTTTTTTTCAGTCTAAATCACCTCATGTATTGTTTCTCACATTGAAATATGTGCTTGACTGTTTCCAAATTAATTTTACAACCAGTTCTTGTAAAACATCCACACAGTCTTTTTTTTTTTTTTTTTTTTTCATCAGTGTTGTGGGAACAAAAACTTCCAATTAGGTTGCTTTCTTCAAGAGATTTAACTCCCACCCTCAGAACTTGTGGTTATGTTTGGGCACTAAAAGTACTTGATTATGTTGAGGAATGAAAACTACTGTAATATGAAAAGATCATAGTTTGGACTAAAAAACACAATGTTTCACAACATTAATTAAACATTACATGCCATTTTTATGTTGAAGACATTCAACTGTTGTAGTGATTTAGCATCATGAAACATTAAAAATCTTTAAATAAAAATATTTAATTACATAAAATTAAGAATTATTAATCCTAAATTTGATTATACCTTGGGCACCACCACACAGAATTTCAAAGGGAGCCATAACATGATTCAAAGGGGAACATTCACAAAACCAGACCAGTTTAGGATAAATATAAAATATTTATTACTAGTCTAATCATGCATAAATGTCAGAGGAAAATATTTACAAAGGTTCGAAGGAGAAAATGAATCCAACATTGTGAAACTCAAATATGATGTTCAAACCAGAATCTTATTTCAAAGCCATGTAATGTGTCAGCATGAATGCTGCTAATTAACTGTGATGTTAATTACACTAATGTTTAGGAAAAACTGGAAAGGATTTCTAGCCCTAAAAAAAAGAGGACAAATTAATCTCATCGGTTTAAAGCTGGAAGTTTAATTGAAAGGTAAAACTTCACTAAGATCACTGTGAGACGACCAACCATTCCTTGTTAGACAAGCAGAGGAGGACCTGGCAGGACCAGTCCGGTTCTGTTCGGACCAGAGGCGACTTACGACTGTTGTGGTGATTCTCAGCTCACCAGGGGAGGCCTGAGTAGGTGGTTAGCTCCGACTCGCAGCTTCCAGGGAGAAAGGAGGTTTGTCCCACGTGCTGGTTCGTAAGTTTGGGTCTGAAGGCTTTATCTGCTGGTGCGGTCTCGTTCCGCGGCTGGATTGGTGGTGTCACAGATGGTGGACAGTGAATGGCTTGCTGTGGTGTGGCACAAGATCATGAGTCCAGCTTTGGACAGTCCGAAAAGAAAAACTGTAAACTGCTTCTGAAGTGTGGCAAGCTGGATTCAACCAGTTTCAAAATTAAAACTCCGAAATTTAGAATCAAGATTATAGATCAAAAAGAGAAAAGCATAAACTGGACAAAAGCATAAACTAAAAGAAGTTAATCAGTCCAAAAAACACTAATTAGATCATGCATGCTAAGATGCAGGCCCAACCTTAATCTGGTGATGTTCTTTACATCACGGCAAAATCTCAATTCTGCTCTTTCATCTCCATCTCCCTGGAGAGGGTGTGTACGTGGCTCTGAGTCAGAAAAAGAACATGTTTCAAGAAGGTCCGAAGTGCCTCAGGACAGCACCAAAGAAGCAGCAAAAGTAAACTGAACCCAAAACTAATTTCTTTGTTCTAAGTTTAAGAAGGTCCCATTAGATGTTGAACCTGTGGAAGGGGGTTTTAAGCTTGTCAGCTTGAAGAAAACAGTTTCAAAGCAGACAACGTTCTCGGGTGATGAGTTCCATCTAAAATCTATAAAACATTTAGTTCTTTGTCAGGCATTATGACAGGTCCGTAGCTGCAGAAGATTAATTTCAGGTCTTTAACATAACTTAAAGTCCAAAATGTATCCACTCCTTCCCAAGTCAGGGTGACCTGTGAAGCTGGAACCAAGTCATAAAAATTCCTGCATGGTGTTTTAACAGTCCGAAACCCCGCTTTGTGGAGGGGGAGGACTTCTCCTGGTGCTATACGGAGAAGATTCATTAAGTGTTCAATATATTACGGGGATTTAAAAAAAGTTTAAATCTTTATTTTGCCAGGGGATCCGCTACACTGTACATACTGATAAAACCCACAGATCCCAGTAGCCTTGGGAGTCTCAAACCTGGATGATCCAATGAGTAGGGGTTGGATGAGTGTTTGTAGACCCACATTGTGACCTTGAAGTTTAGAGTGTGGGCCATTTGAGAGCATTTTAATGGCAAGCAAACAATGGAACTGTCATGACTAAATGGGAGTTGTGATTTATTCTCTTATAAATTTTTTTATGTTGTGTTGTGGTCATTGTCTTCTTCTTCCTTTTGTATGTATGTACATATTTTGCCTTGATTTTCATGTTTTTATTGATGTGGAATTGGTTTTAAACCTGTAGACAACACCTATTTTTCTCCACACGTGTTGAATTTTGCTGATACTGGAGGATAAAGAGGCCAAAAAGAAGACTGGTGTGAGGTAGCTAGCAACCCCTGGTGTGTGTCCTGTCCCAACCCTGCTATTTATTAGTTTTTGCTGTAAATATTCTCTTGGTTGTGTCTGGATTCCTTTGTGGAGTTGCACAGAATCTGTTGGTTTAGGGATCCCTGTATTTGATCTCCTGTTGTTGCAGCAAGTGGCCACCTCCATCTAGCTGCCACTGGGATTCTGGCCTTTGCTATCCTCTGCTCTGGGTCTACATAGTCTCCGGCACACCCAGAGGTGGGCGTCCTGTGAAGTAGCTTGAGGTTCCTGGGAGCTAGAGTTGTGTGCTTTAGGTTTGATGGTGACGCCAAAAACCATACTGATACCACATAAGGGAAGATGACAAGATTGGCCTTCTGCACATGAATTATAGGTGATTGAGCTGTTTGTAGTTGATTGTTATTAGCCTACCCTCTAATCTCAGTGTTTGTGTTGCTTGTTTTGTGTTGAGACACTGGAAGCTTCTCTTTTTTGCATGCAGTGAGAGTGTGCTGGGCCATCACTTGTGCAGTACAAACTGTGTATGTGGACTTGGGGACTTTGAGAATGCTTCAGCCGATACAGCCACTGCTGGAGCCAAGGATCCCCTCAACTGACCAAGGAGCTGTCGGGCTAGCCTCCGTGTGGGGTCATGAAAGGTGCGCTGCGGCCGGAGCTCCAACCAAGTGGATGATTTTGTTTTTTTAATTATTTTACTGTTATACTTAAAAAAATTGCTCGTATGGGCTGCTCTGTTGTGATTGCTTCCAACAAACCACAAGATTGCAGTAGGGAGTTTTATTCCCAGTTTTACTGGGTGGCATTGTCGGATATGTTGTTCTACTTATTCAGCATCTTACAGAACTGAAAATGAAAACCACAGAAAATAAGCATGACGGCATATGGGATAGCTTCCTAATCACAATGCAGCCCCATCCTATTCACCATATAAACATCATGCTTTATTACGTCACTCCTGGTGGCCAGCAAAACATTAAAGAATACATTTGGATTCATCTTTGGGACATGAGGCCAAGTCCATAATTATCTATGCAAACTTTCATGTAAACAACTCACTACTTCACAACCCTCAATTTTTAAATAGCTTTGTTTGGGGCTACATGTTCTTCACACAATACCATTGTTAAACTGAAAAGTAAAATTTTATTCATATAGCACCTGTCATAAATGACAAGGTTCTTCATGAAGAAATACAAAAAACAAGAATATGTTAAACATAACAAAAACTAAACAAAGCAATTTTAAAAATATGTTTTTAGCTGCTTTTTATCACGGAGTCCACAGATCTCAGACAGGAAGGGAGTTCCAGAAAGCAGGAGTGCCTGTTGCAAGACTGTCACCTTTAGTCCTTAACCGTGTTTGCTGCAGCAGATCCTGATCACATTATCTCAGGGACCTGCTGGGGATGAATGATTGCAGAATTTCCCTGATATAAACTGGTGCTAGACCAAGTAATGCTCTGTGTTAAAACTCTGAATTGGATGTGGAGCCAGTGTAGTCGAATAAACAACAGGTGACATGATAATACTTGTGTATAATACTGCAGCAGTATTCTGTACAACTTCACAGTCCAAGGATTTTTTCACTCAGACAAGTAAACAATGATTTGCAGAAATCTAGATGTGATGATATTAAAGCTTGCAGGATCATTCCCAACTCTGGTGAGACACGATGTGACTCAGCTGGGCAATTTTTTTACATGATAAAAACGGGAGCAAACCAGAATTAAAAGATGAGCCTCCGGAGACCAGGCCGAGTCTAGAGTTGCATTGAGGTTCCTAGCTACAGGTTTAACATAAGAAACAAGTGGTCCTAGAACAGTCATTGTCAAATGAGTACAGTGATCCATTTTGCCACCTGTGCATGCTAGTTAGCTGAGCAACGGCCACAAAAGCAGAACTTCCTCTCACTGTAACATAACCCTCATTAATAGAGTCAATTTTCAAGTCAAAATTGTGATAGAGAGTCAAGTATAGTGCATGTTGATCTTGTGATAATGGTATTCTTTTAATTTATTGCATAGCTCTAGTTTTATTCCAATGAATATCAAAATGATCTAATAATCCCACATTAATTAATTAACTAGGCACAGAAATAAATAAATAAATACATTTTTCTTCTTTCTTTTCTATTCTCCCACAAATCTTGTTATAAAATAGTTCTGCTGTTTCCATGATTATGTTTTTAATAGTATTTATCTCTTTATGCTTTATTTAATATATCACTGCTGCTACTAATTGTGTGTATTTACATTGCTATACCTTTGCTTTTACTTAAGGAAGCAATCTGTATAGATCTCTCAGCAAAAAGAGTAGAGTCAAAAGATTTAGACAGGAGGAAAAGTGGGTAGAAAAGAAATTAAATAAAGTTCGAGGTGAGGTGGGAAAGATGAATAAATAGAAGAGAGGAAAGAAGAAAGGAGGGGAGGAGATGTAAGGATACAGTGCAGTAACATGATAACAGAGGAGCCCCAGTAAAACGTATTGCCTGAGGCAATATAGCAGTTATAGGTTAGAGAAAAGTCATGATGAATGATGTACTGAGCAGCACAGGGAAGACAGTGCCATCTAGTGTTTTGCATCTTTCACTCTGTGTAAAAAACACTAAGCCTGCAGCCTCATGTTGCACGCCGTCACTTACACCCACTATGCATAAACATCCTCCTCCCTGCTGCTTCACACTCAAACAATCTGCTACTCGTGGTCATTCTTCACTCGGCACATGCATCATTATGAATGCACACAAACCGAGCACAAAAAAATATTTAGAACTGATAGCCGGCCTCATGAGCTTTGTCCCACATATGTGTGTGTATGTGTGTTTGAGCTTGCTCTGCTTGGCGTTTATTGTGCAAGCGATCTGGAGAGCATTGTAGGAGCAGAGCGATAAGCCTGGTGTCACTGGCGTCTAATCATACTCTGTTCCTTATCGGCTCTGGACTCAGGAGATAGAAAAAACTGCGAAGAGAGGAAAGAGAAAGCAGAGGAAGGGGATATGGTGGGAACGGATGGAAAGAGAGGCGGGGAACAAGATGGGGTTAGATGGTTGAAGCCAACTGAAAGAGATTAGGAGTAGAAATAGTTATGAGAGATCTGAGGAGGGAAGAGAGGACTTGAGAAAAGGAGTGGAGATTTAAGGGTCTGCTGCACTAAAAGCGTATAAGGAACTGGAGCCAAGTCCTGTGTCCTGCCCCACCTCACCACCCACACAGCACAAACCCACCTTTTGTAAGAGGATCCACAAACCTCATGCAACTTTTCACAGTGTGCACACGTGTGTGAGTGTGTAGATCGACTGTGTTTATGTGTGTTAGGGTTATCAAGAGTGCTAAGGATGGGTGGTAATTGAATAATGACAGTAAGGCCTTTGATGGATTACCTGTCACTCTCTTCCCTTTTCTCCCTCCATCACTGTCATTCCTCTCTTCTCTGCTGTTCTCGCCTCACAACCTCTGGTCAAATTGTGTCCCATCCATGCCATCACCCATGCCAGCATAGATGAAGACACCCACAAATACAAGCAAGTTTGTCATATTGCATGTCTGCATCTGCATGAATTCACACTCATGCATCTTGATTGGGAAGCATTCAGATCTTATCTTTATGTTAATATTACGTCAAGTCAGTAGCAGAAACTATGTAGATTTAAAGCTGATATCTTCACATTTAATTTGAAATCAGAATTTCTAAGTTCATTAGAAAAATCAACAAGAACACCCCCCTGATGTTGGATTTGCAACAGATAAAGTTGCAGGAAGATCTTAAAAAATAATTTGTTATGTCTTCAACATTTTGTGGACGTGCATAAGCATTACTGTGAGAAAATAGAAAAAATTTCCAGCCTGCAGTACAGACAAGGAAAAGGGGGGCACATGTAAATGAGAACTTTAATAAAAGAAAAAAAAGACTACAGTGGTCTAATGTAACAAGCAAAGACCCAATGAAATTTTTTTCATCAGCAGTTGTTAGGATGATCCTGCATTGTGTTTCTTCAATGACTGCTGTACAAACATAACTGAATTTATAGCAAGAAAAACTTGCTTTAGCAAAATAACAACTTTTATCTATGCTTGTTTTACATTCTTGGCCATTTTACTTTGCACAGTGGTCCCATTCGATGTTTTTATGATTCTTACATCTTCTTTATAAAATGTAAACAGTGTGTGAGGCCAAGTGACCCCTAGTTAAACCTTCATCTTCCCTCTCTGTGTGTGTTATTCATGCAAATTGTATAAGTGCAAACATGAAACTACTAAATTTCTTTTGATCACTTTCCACCACAAGCACTCACACACTTTCCTCTATTTCACATCCACACCTAAACGCTGAGAGGACAGTACTGAGACTGTTATACTTATTTTTATTGGCGCATTACAGCAAAATGGGCAGTGATAGAGCTAAGGATTGAGAGTGATTGCAGCACTCTGCTGCAGTGCAGTTCAATCTACAGTATCTGCACGCTGCTAAATGGTACTACTCCATCATGAACTAGCTTTCTCTAAAGGATTAATGTTGTAAATGAGGTGAAGCTGTGCTACGGGGGGCATGGAGTCTGCCCTCAGTGGTCTGTTTTTTACACGGGGACCCCCTGTAATGATTGCATTTCCCTGATCCCCCAGTTTTGCTGAGAGCTGTATTCGGATTTTTTCTACTTTTCCTTACCCTGATTTTCCTCTTGTTGCTTTCTTTCATTCCCAAAGAGAAGAAATAAGCGAAAGGGGCAAAATGGCTTCTTCTGAGTTTAAGTGCATGTGATAGCTCTGAGTGTGATGGAGCAAGAGTGATATATCAAGCATAATATCATATAGCTGTGTCAGGCTAATTAGAAGTCAACTTAAAAGGATGAGAGGAAAATTTTCTTTATCATTGTTCATTTAATTAGTTGAAAAAAGAAAGTTTGCAGCTCTACACATTCAGGCAGTGAGGACTATTTACATTTAGCTTTGTTTAAGGCAGTCTGATAACAGTACAGAAACTAACAGCACCAATGGTACAAACCAGAGATGAATTTGGACAAAAGAAACACACAGATGGCTAAATTTAAAAGTGAAGGCATTAAGTTTCTGTCAAAGCGGAACCCAAAAACCTGCAACTGGATCTCTTGTACCAGCTGGGGATTTTTCCAGCATATCATTTTACAAAAACACAGCTTGACAAGGAGAACTTCATCCAGCTTATCAATTTATATCTGAGCTTAGCGGTGCAGCATGGAAAGAGGAAAAAATGGTAGACATTATGTGAAAAGCACACAGTTGAAGTCTGCTATGCATTTTACAGTACATGATTCATTAGGTCAAGTAAGGCTCATAAACTGGTTGGTGGTTTTACTGTGATTCTATAACCATAGTGCCTTAAACATGTCAGAAAAATAAATGATCACCATGCCTTCATAAATAACTGAACTGACTAAAACTACCAGTAACCCCAACCTCAAACATCCTCCTGTTAGTAACTCTTTTTGCCCACCATTGTTGCAGTGTTAATGTATAAATCACATTATAGAAAGTAAAACACAAGTGTTTATGTCAATAAGGACAGCAAAGACAGAATTTTTGTGAAAACATGTTGGGAAACCCAAATGATGCAAACAGATGGGAAAATTAAGTTTCACTCGTGGATCACTGAAGGCAACCCAAACTTCAGCTCCCTTTCTCCTAACCGTATAGCGTTACAGTACACAGTGAGCTGACACAGTCTGGCCCACCACATCAGACGTGAGAAACCAGTGATCCAAAGTAGTGAGCAATACAAGCCATGGGAAAGTAGCAATCCTATCAACACTGATGCATTAGCACATAAATGCAGGCACACACACTTTTCCTCCATCACACACAAACAGTATAATATGCCAGACTGCCAGGGAGGGTAATAATGGCTGTGGGAAACTGTGTGTACTTACACACACATACACACGCATACACTTACAGTAACTGAGATTCCTAAGCTCAAAGTTAATAGCACCCAGTTGTTCAGTGCCAGAGACAGACCCTGTTTTGGAAGGAGGGGATGTTCTGAAGCTTACAATATGGAGGATAAAATTTCAGGATAGGAACAGTAGGCAGGACTTTGTGATGGATGGGAGCACCTTTAATGTTTTAAATCCTGATCAATATCCTATGAAAAGAAGAAAACTTTTCAATATCATCAGAGCCACAACAGTCAGTAACTTCGTTTCTGCTCTATTGTCACATATTTCTATCCTATTATTGTATATTCCCTACTCTTTCTTTCCAGTGTCCTTTAATGAAAATACCATGCTCAATTTCATGGACATTTTAATAGATGATTAGCCCTTCTTAGAATTGTCTTACCCTGCCAGCCAGCATATTACAGGACATACTAAGTTGGAGGAGGGCAGGGATATAATAATAGAGATTTGGCTGGTAAAAAGGAAGGAAGAAAACTAACATGAAGAGCAAAAGGAAGGAGAGATAGTGAGTCAGAGGGACACAGATGGCAGGGAGAGGAGGCAGAACTGGAGGATGGAGACAGCAGGATGGGGTGGAAGTTGATGCGCTGGATCTCTTCCCCTTCTTCCATCAGCAGAAGCCTGTTGGAGGAAATGTGCAATTATGAGAGCAGCTGCAGTGGTTATGCTCACATACACACACAAAGCAGACAAAACTCCTCCAGCCACTTAACCACCCACTCTTCATCAGCAAATCCACATAAAAACAAGCAAATAGGTGCACGTCATCACTCTTACCCTCACACTCAAAGGCTCGCAGCACACTGGTGTAAGTGGGGCCCAGCCAAGAGGTGTAGTTACTCAGAACTCTCTGCAGGTGGTGAGTGGCATCACTGAACAGCAGATCGGATTGGCCATAGCCTACTGAGCTGAACAGACTGAAGCCCACAGTGGCGTTGCCAAACACATTCTGCAGCAGAAAGACAGTGTGTGACAGCACTTAATGCATGAGGGCATGCATGAATCCACGTTGGCGTGTTCTATGCACATGTGTTTTTGAGATTGCATGTATGTGCAGCCAGGAGATTGGCACAGGATGTATCAGTCCTCCTGGCATCTCCCACACACCACTAAAGAAGAAGGATTGCAATTCTTTGCAGGCACTCACATAGTGAAATGTGCTCATTAAAAACGCTAATTCCACAGAGATATAACATATCCATAAACACACGTTTCTGGGGCTAAACACAAACAATTCACCCACCTGCAAACGTTCCAGGTATTTCCAGACACGGCACTTATCCTCCATCCGCACCACTACAGCATTGGTAGGGACTGCTGCCAGGTGGCATCGGTCATACTCGTCAAGACCTGCCTCTGTTCCATCTGGACACAGCAGCTTAAGGTCCTCCAGCTCCAGGTCCAGAGCCCAGGACTCCTGATTCTTACCTGGGCAGAGTGAATTTAATTAAGAGAGATGGAAATTATGGGAAATGAACAAACTTAATGCTTAACAGGTAATGACTTATGCCACTTTATAACTAAAACAATTTAAGTGTGTTTGATTGTATACTCATTTTTCATGATGACACATTCATCAAATGGTTTATTTCTCAACTGAATACAATGTATTTACTCGGTGGATAGATTTTATTTAACATTTTAACCCTGACTGATTACCTTAAGAATCATAAAATGAAAACAAAGCAAAAAATTATATGCAAAGCAGTAGACCACCTTGAAGCTATGCTGTCCTGATGTATCAGCACAGGCCTGCGTTTTGTTGACCTTTCCTAATTGGTGTGACTTGGGACATTTTTTAACCATATGACAAAGCATGCTTCATTAAACAGCTGCAGTGTTTGCGGATCTGGCGTCAAACTGCGCCTTCTCAGCTGTACCAGCGGAGTCTGAGTAGCGTGAAGGCGATAATGATTACCATTAATTTTGGATGTTGCCCAAAGCCAAGGAGCAGATGCAGCACACTGAGATTTAGGACACTAGCTGGACAAAACTGCCTCCATGTTTACTGGTCCAATCTCTGTGATATCTGTTTAGTTTTTTATGTTGTTTTTTTCTTGTGATTTCTTTATTTCCTATCATTAATCTATCTCACTTTTAGATGTAGACATTATGCACTATATCATCTCAGTGTCTTTTATTCATTATAGTCAGGATTACACAAAAATAGACTAACACACACTGACATCTTGTGTCTTGAAAGGGAATTTCTCTCTGCTGCTTCCAAGGAATTATAAAAGAACTTATCATCAACTGTGTGTTCTTAAAAAGTTTAAAAATTATACACACTAACCATCCACGTTATCGAAGACTGTTGTGTGTTTGACAAAAGCAACGTCACCAAGGTTTTCAGCTACACACCTAAAAAAAAGATGAAACAGTTCACATCACTGAGAGAAATGGTAATCAGCACATTTCCATCATTTTCTTCTTCATTTTTTTACATTTTTACATACTGTTCTTCTGTAGTTCTTTTATTCCCATCTTAAACATAATAACTACAATTACAAGTGTCTTTTTACACAGCAGCTTTGCACAGCAACACACTGACATTCCATTATCAATAATTATAACATGCAAGCAATGACTGGAAATGACATTAAAAAGCAATTACACTGCACAGGAATGGATCATTCTAGTAATTAAATTGAACTTTTTTTGTGTGGTTATAGTATTAATGAGTGGAGAGCTTTTGTTAATGTTACATTCCATGACTTAAAAAAAAAGGCACAGCAATATAATTACCAATTCATCATTGTATCATTGTTATCAAGGCTGATTTATTTTACATCAGGAACATTATCTTTGACTGAAATAGATATAAAATAGACATTTCAAATACTCCACCTCTGAGGTCTCTTAGAGTATTATTTCCCATGTTGTTGGTGTCAGTGTTGTACCTCAGTGCTCCTGCCTCTCCATAATGCCTCTCTCTGTGGTTGTTTGCACAGATGTGTCTGTCGTTTTCATCTCCTATACAGGCCTCACAAAGGTTCTTTGGATTGATGCCTTTGGGATCGTGCTGAGGGTCCTTAACACCGGGCACGCAGCTGTAACCAAAGAAGTTCCCCACCACTGGCAATAAAAACAGAGAATTAGTCAGAGTAAAAGGAGAGAGGCTAAAGAGCATTTCCTGTCCCACTGGATTGGAAGTCGGTGATTTAGCCCTGTTTATTGCAGAAGAAAAACAGTTTTATATTTTCTAATTTTGGAACCTTCCTGCCTGAAATGCATCGCCATGGCTTGTGGGCCTTTAAGTTCAAGCAATTTTAACTTAAGTTTAAATAAAACCTAATCAAAAATGCTTTTTTCTTCTTCTGAATATTACCTAAAATTGTAGATGAGTCAAACAACCTTCTTAATTTCAATGTGTGGTGTTAAACTGCTGGCCATAGAACTGCAATAACAAATAATACAAAGTGTGAAATTGTGTTCATCATCACATCCCCATACTTATAACATCCCAGCTCCATCGCTTCTCTTTTTTGTTCCACCGTGCAGATTCCCCTTCTCCCCTCTAGACTTCATACAGCTTCCACGCTTCAGCATTCTCTTACACACCTCATCTCACACCTGTCATACTCAGCCTTACCTCTGGGGAAGTTGCACTGCTCTCCTATGCTGATTTGGGACGTGTTAACCAAGTAGCCGATGGGAACAGTCCACCCCACTGTGGTTCTCATGCCAGGGTGACAGGAGCTGCGCTCGTGCATCTCCAGCAAAGACAGGTCTGATGAGGAGCGACGGGCCATTGCCACCACGTAATAGCTGATACTATCTGATGGCGAAGAAAAAAATTAAAGGAGAAAAATAAATGAGCAATTCTGTATAATATATGAAACTAGGCCTAATAATTAGGCCTTAGTAATGTTAGGTATTAGCCCTTTCTGGACCAGCTCACATTAGAGTCTGAAATGCTTTTCTGTATTAAATGCAAAAGAGTGCTAATGTGCAACTTACCTACTCCATTGTGGGACTCTCCCGCTGCAAGCTCCAGGCCATGGCAGAGACCTGCGGCATAGATGTCATCTGCAAACATGGAGGCTGCATCTGCTGTCCCATTCTGTAGAAAACAGATATGTTTTTATATCAGAGCGACATCCAGCTGTTTTAAACAGATACCTGCATTAAGGTACAGTAGCTTCCTTTGGCATCCATTCTCCATGACTTTTGTGTTTTGTTTTATAAAATGTTGAAATTTAGGTTTTTTTTAGGTTTTTATTTAATTGATGAGCTATTTATTTCTTTTGTATTTATTTTTTTATGTATATATTGTGTTGTTGCATTTTGCAAAACTTATTGCACTTTTAGTTTTGTTCCTGATTTTGTGTATTGTTGTTGTGAGTTGTGCCTTCCTAACACAGAAGGAATATCATAAATATATAACTGATTATCTTAGAAAATAAAAAAATGAAATAAAATCCACCCTCTACAATAAATTATTGCATGTGTGCAGCGGTGGCAGTTAATAGAAAATAAAAGAAGATAACCATGTTTTAAAATGCAGACTACATCTTCTATTATTATTTATTATTGCGTACCTTGATTTTCTCCATACAATCCCTGGTATTCAGGCCACGGACACACTGCAGTGTTCCTCTTACATTCTGGGCTGTAGCATTGCCGGCCAGGTCCAAACACTTCTGCTCTTCAGCATCCGACAATACACACCAGGAGACTAAACCAGGAGAACACAGCAGAGAAGATTTGTGGATTAAAAATTATTTCTTTTAAATATTTTTAAATAATAAAGTAAAAGTGTCAATACCTGTAAACTACAAAAGGAAGATAAATATATCACTTCATAAACCACCTTGAAATCTCTGTAAAACATTTAAAGTAAAGATTTGTTGAGCATTATCCTATCGATCTAATATACTAAAATTACCTGTAGATTTTTGATTGGAAACACAGCTGACACTCAGAAGAGGCAGAAAAAGCAGGAAAGCTACATTCAGTCTTCTCTCTGGACACTCCATGTCAGCTCTGGTTGGAAACCTGCTGCAAACTAATTCTGTAATTCAGCAGAGATGAGGGGCAGGTGGGTTTCTTCGGGGGGAAAAAAAGTAATTTAGCTACCCCCTCCCTCTCTCATAACCTTAAACAGGGAGAGGCGGTTTAAAATAAGAGATTGAGACTGGTAGGTTAAAGTAAAAAGAAGAAAACACTGCATTATTCCTCTATGCCTGACTCTTGAACCAGTCCTCATTAGATAATCCTTTCTCCATCTCATGATACAGTATAGCATTTCTCCCTCCAATTATCCACTGAGACTTACACCCTGTGGAGGGGATTGTGGTAGACACATGTAGGCTCAGAGTAGCTCAGGTCAGCTGGCACAGAGTGTCAACCAGGGGTCTTTAATTAAAAAAATCTGTGGACAATGTGTCTCTGTGCTAGAGCGGTGTTCATGGTGAAAAGATACTGGCTGGGTCTTGCTCCGACTCACTGGAGACTGAAGCCCCAGGTAACCAAGAACAAACAGCACTGGCTATTGTTCATGACCAGAGGACCCAGTGGAGGGAATACATATCGGCTGCTGGATACAATTCTTTCATTTTTTTCTCTCCCCCCTCTCTCTCTCTCTCTCTCTCTCTTTACACAGAAACACACAAACTTTCTGACATTTCTCTGGACATTTACCAAGCAAACCAAAGCATATGTAGTTCATAGGAAATGAGAGGTTAAATTAATTTATATCACCATCCACTTTTCAGTTGCAACATTATGCAATTTCATATCTGCATCACTACCCAGGAGATGAAAGCTCACATTTGTTTTCATGCAGTTTCTTTAGAGAAGGGAAGGGTAGGATGTGATATCTGATATGTTGTACACTCGAGTGTACAGAGAAACAGAGGGACTTTTCAAATCAAGCACTCACATATGCAATGTGAGCTTTTGATAGATTTCCAGTGAGAGTAAACAAACTTTTCCCGACAGAAACCATCCAAATCTTAACAGAAAAGTAGATGGTACCGCAGAAATTTACAAAGATTAAATTTTGTAACTGATGTCACATGCAAATTATCTAAACCCTGTTTATAAGGGGAAAATACAACACAGTGTTAACACACAATGCTGAAACTGGTAAACTTCCCCAAAAAAGACTTATAAATATATATATATTACCTTAGTATACTTCGTGGATTTTGCCTATTATATTTGCCCTGTTATTTTTGGAACATAACTCCCGCGAATAACAATATATACACATATATATATATATATATATACACACACACATAGTGAGGAAAATATGTCTTTTTTAACTATTTATTTGTATGAAACAGCTGCAAATAAGTATTTGAACACCTGAGATCAGTCAGGTTTCTGGGCTGTCACTGAGAAACACGGAGTTTGAGCTCCCTCCAAAGATTTTCTATTGGGTTTAGGTCTGGAGACTGGCAAGGCCACTCCA
>JBAMHW010000022.1:17106767-17122622 GCA_037177495.1 Rhadinocentrus ornatus
ATGTCCCGGGTGAGGTGGGGGACATTGAGTCCGAGTGGGCTGTGTTCCGTGCCTCTATTGTCGAGGCGGCCAGCCACGGCTGTGGCCGTAAGGTTGGTGGTGCCTGTCATGGCGGTAATCACCGAACTCGTTGGTGGACACCAGCAGTAAGGCATGCCGTCAAGCTGAAGAAGGTGTCCTATCGGGCCTTTTTGGCCTGTGGGACTCCAGAGGCAGCTGATGGGTATCTTATGGGTATTTTATGTTAAAGACTACAAAACAGTTTTCATTTTAACCTCCAACATTGAAAAGATACAAATGAACACTGTACCAAAGAAGGTAGTGTGGTTTGTTGATCTTTTTGTTTGTGAGCAAGATAAAGTTTTCATTTGCATTTATAAATGCAGAAATACACTGTGTCTTACATTAATTATTTACTTGATATTAGATAATGAGTAAATGTTTTATTGTATGCTGAGGATGCAGTCTTTTATATTCAGGCTAAAAACATCCAAAAAGCATATTCAATTATTATAGGTGCCGAACAGGTTCAGGGTTTTTCTTTTAAACTCATGGTTTGCACTAAATATAAATTAAATAAGTAAATAAATAAATAAACACAGTATATGATGTTTACAAAGTAACCAGAAAATATGCCGCATTCAAATATTTTTTCTGAAAATTGAGCTGGACTTTGTCAATTAAATTATTATTAAATTTTTAAAGATTTTATTGGACTCTGCATTATTTTTTAAAGGTCGTGTTAAGGTCTGCACTGGTAAATTTCATTTACAGAACTTTTAACAAATTAAGCCATTTTTGACAGTCCTGCTAAGATATATTTACATCTATGTATTTTTTATGTTTATCAATCTGGGAATAATATAAGGGCCTTTTCCTAACTGTTCGGAGTCTATAAAATTACAGTGAAATATTTTATTCACTAATGGAAAACATACAACATCCGTTTATCTTCAAAGGAATGGACATCCAATCAAGTTCACTCCAAGCAGCACGTTTTAGGTTTGCAAAGTCAAATCTGAAGACTTCGGGAATAATAGGCCTCATTAACCAACCATTCTTACAAACAAATATGTTCTTAAGTCTTACGAAAATTATTGCATTTAGCAAAATCTTCATACCTTGGATTTGCTTTTTAGCCAAGAACAAATCCAAAATAGTCAGGAGTATATGAACACCTGAAAGCTGACATTTTTAAACAAAATCAGCATTTTGTGTTGTTTTCTACTGTTCTGTTTATTAAAACACAATATTAAAACTACAGTAATGTTTCTGTCAGATTTTTAAATAACATTTGGTTAAGTGTTAAGCATTTTACTATTTAAGATAAATACTGTAATGACTGTAGAATAGAAATTAATTACCAATTTTACAGATCCAAATATTTGAATTTCCCTCAAAAATAAATGTAACCATTTTTCATCCATTTCATTCATTCAAGAACAAGTTGCAGTCAACTGCAACTGCAACTTTATTTATAAAGCACTTTTAAAACAACAAAGTGCTTCAATGTGCACATAAAATTAAAACTTTTAAAATCAAAAAGCATCAAATTCTGTTGCTGGTTTCCCTAACACCATTGCTAGATTGCATACCAACAGATCTGTTCCCTCAACCACAAGAATATCACTCCAAAAAAGTAAAAAATTACTTTATTAAGAAATCAAGGTTTCTTCCTGGTTAATAACACCTATTAGACTCACCTGGAGGATTCACCAAATGCACCCTGATTGAACCACATCTTAAAATGATGCCACAGCAGGTGGAAACTGAATAAGGTTCAATGTAATGAATTTTTATTCTACAGTGTACCGCTTTCCTCTTTAGCCATGGCACCACAAAGATGTGCACATGAGACCAGACTGCAGGCTGCTATCCAAATTCAGGAATTAATATTTTCAAAATAATGCAGACTGGAGTTATACTCTGAATTGTTACATTAGTACATCTGATGTAATGGTATTTTTACAACCTGTTGGAGGACTCTGCTGCCCCATAATGCATGTCGAAGATAACGTTTTGATGACGTCATGGGTAGCTGTAAAGGAAAACAGCCAGTTAGTGGGCTGGGCTGTACCCCTGCAGTTGGCAGTCGTACATTTCAAACCAGGTTGACATGATTATTTGAACCATATGTGCAAATATACGAACTTTTCAGAATGAGTTAGAAGTTTTGCTTCGTGTGTGCCAGGTAGGTGGGCGTTTTTATTACATGCATTTAGAATTCCTTGCCAGGCTGCGCTTTGTACTGTACAGCTAGCTTAGCTTGCAGGGCTAACGGCATCGGGCAGCCGCCTGCCTGACTGGCGCCTCCGAGGCGCCTGTGAATGGCCAATAAAACCGCATGTTAATGGCCTGTTAGCCGCAACAAACAGCGAGGCCTCCTTTGTGAGGTTGGCGATAAATAAATAACCACCAGCTTTTCTCGTATATAGACTTTGTATCAAAACTGGAGGTTATGACATTGAAATTAAAGGTGTTAGCTTGCTAGCCGAACCTGTATTTTTGTCCATGCTAAACTGACGGTCAGCTTAAAAATGAACAGAAAAATCGAAATTCTTCTTCAGCCTCTGTATCAACTTCTTAATCAAGTGGTTATATTACCATAAGATTAAGAAAATTCTAGAAACAAGACGAACGTTTATTCTTGCATTTCTTGTCGAAATCTCTGTCATTATAATAGTAGTTATAATTTGAATAATCTTTACAAACTTTTTGAAAGACCAGCAAAAACTCATTGAACCAATGCAGTTGGTTACTTCATTACTCTGAAGCCATGACAAGATCATTTGAAAACATAGAGGGAGTAAATGTGATTATCCACTTTGCAGCAGTGTACTCATTTGAACTGTCTCTGGCTTCTCTCCCCTTCTGTTTGCCAGTGCACTAAAACATGGGTATTTTCAGTGCCCACGTCCTTCTGCTTCTTCTTCTGCAGGCTCTGCAGACATCAGCTGAGGACTCAGGTACTGCGCTTATAATAATTTCTTCATTTTTGTTGTGCTGCTTCTACTCGTACATGTTGTCTGTTGTTGCTTTGTACTCAAGCTTTAATATTTTGTACAACATGTTGCATATTTCTTTTTATTTTTAAAGGTAAACTATTCTCCATTGTTGGCTTAAACTCTAAATTTGGGATTTAGAATGGATTTGTTCCCAAGTTCTGTTTTTGCATTATTTGGCCCATAGCACCAGTAATGCATATATAATAAGAAATGTACAATTTTATCCTGAGCTCTCAATGTCTTAAACATGTACAGTGATTTAATTTCTCATGCTAATTGGACTTGTATCCTGTCTTTTTCAGAAGGACATCTTGTGTGTCTTTGTGAAGGCCCAAAATGTCCCCATGCCACAGAGTGCCACGGTACCCAGTGCTTCTCTTCTGTTAAAGTTAGTAGCAGTGAGATTGTTTTTGATCGTGGCTGTTTTAAGGGGCCAGAGAATATCCGTCTGCAGTGCTCCACAGCTCCGTCCTCCTACCAGGTCATTCTCTGCTGCTCTCAAGACAGGTGCAATGGCAACACCACCAGGACCTCGCTTATGTCTCTTCTTAAATCAGGTCATAAAGCAGATCATAAAGCGCTTTATATCAGTATGGAAACTGGCAAATGGGACCATTGTCTTCTGAATATAATCAATCTCCTAAAGGTGCTATCCTTCTCTGTGCTTTTTTTTACTTACCTTTGCCCACAGCTCCAGAAGGTGAACCAGTTCGATATCGTGTGGAGACACTTGCCCTCTTTGTACTTGGCCCCGTGGTAGTTTTGGTTCTTCTGTCCGTGGTGTCTGTGCTGGCCTGCAGAAGGCTCCACCATGGCCGCCTTCAGAGGCTGCAAGAGTTTGACACAGAGCAGGGAGCCATAGATGGTCTCATCACCTCCAATGTTGGAGACAGCACTTTAGCAGTAAGAATGATATAATTTACTGTTGAAACCATGAACACTGAGTCACAAGGAAAAGCAGCTGCAGTTAAAGATATGATTCACGTTGCATGGTTTGATTTACTCATCATTTTGGAGCTTGTCATACATTTTTCTGTGTGCATCTGTTTTACATTCATTTGATAAAATCCTGATTCTGTTGCACATTCTTATTCAACTAGAAACAAGCTTTTCATCTCTGTGGAGCTCAGCTCATTTTTCCTCTAAAGCAGATAAGCCACTTTTTTTTAGTACAGAATTTTCTTTGGGAAGAGTTGTGGTAAACTTGGTGTAAACTAAACCATCATCTCGATGGATTTTGATCAACTCTCAAAGCAGCAGACATGATGAATCTGGCTTTTCAATTCAAAAGGACACATCTTTAAATAGGCTGAGTGGGTTATCTATCATATATGGAGCAGGTTTGCAGGAATATTCATTTTGGGTATTACTATGACAGAATAGTGATTAGTTGAGATTGACCTCAAACTTTTATGTACTTAAACATTTTTTTTAGTTCCCTGTTAAAAAAATTCTTGCATGCCTTTTGGGGTCTAGCATGGCCTTGATCCAAGTTGAATTTTTTTAATGTTTAATTCAGATGGCCTACAATCTTTTCTATCACATTTACTGTTCATAACAATACTTCTTTTAAATATTATGGAACACACAGCTAACATGTGATTTGCCTCTGTCTACAGGACCTCTTGGATCACTCGTGTACATCAGGCAGCGGTTCAGGTCTTCCTTTCCTTGTCCAGAGAACTGTGGCCAGGCAGATAAGTTTAGTGGAGTGTGTAGGTAGGTTGAACACGCAAGCCATATGCTAAAGGAATTCACATCTCTTTGATTGACTTGATTTGAGCTGTATTGAAGAAATTCATGTCAGAACCAGAAAATAAGTATTCAACTTAAAATAATAATAGATGTTGTGAACAACTTTTCAAGAAAAAAATCTGTTTGGTTAAACTGTCAAATCCTCAGTAGTAAATATCTCAGTGTTGAGTCATTATTACCACATGCTGCAGCATTTTTAACTGGGTTGTTGGATGACTGTACATATATGTTCTCTTCTACAACCTGTTTTAAGATACAAATCTGTCAGCAGTCAAATGTGTCATGCGCACCGGTCTCAATTTCAAACCAACACACACGGTATACAACTGTGGATCAGAGCCAATCAGAGGAGAATACCTCTGCATAAATGCATTGAATTGGCTTTTTATGACAGTGTGATTATTCCCTGAGCTTGTCTAAAAAGGGAACGGACACTGAATATACAGACAGACTATTGGGGAAATAAAAGTCCAACATATGCCAGGCATACCAGTGCAACCAAGAAATTTGGTTACAAATGCAACTTTGGAGCTCTGCCGTATTAAACAGATAACATGTGGATAACTGCTGGTATCAATGTATATGAACTGAAAACATTAGTTTCCTTATTATATGTGGTGACCACAGTTTAAAGTTGTATAGTTTGTGTTAGCTTGCAGCTGTGAAGTTGTTATGGCAGCTCTGACTAATTTAACTTTTGCATTAAAATAAAAACCATGTATGTCAAGTGCTACAGGGTGTAGCAGTACTACACAATATGTTTTGTACAAGTTTGCGGTTCTCCTGACAGTTGTATGATTATAAAGACACAGAGTAGTTGGACAACAAAAAGAAAGTACAGATGTCCTATCTCTTTTCTGTTAGCCAAACCTTAATTTTTCCTCTTTAGGTAAAGGACGGTATGGAGAGGTGTGGCGAGGCCAGTGGCAGGGGGAAAATGTGGCTGTGAAAATATTCTCCTCCAGAGATGAAAAGTCTTGGTTTAGAGAAACGGAAATCTACAATACAGTGCTGCTGAGGCACGAAAACATACTGGGTGAGTTTATCATATTTTTGAAGCATCACACTGCTTGAATTTCTTAAGATTTATACAGCTTGTATTTCTTTTACTTGGTGTATTAATCTGTTCTGCTCTCCTCTCAGGGTTCATGGCGTCAGACATGACATCTCGAAACTCCAGCACTCAGCTGTGGCTCATTACTCATTATCATGAAAATGGTTCACTTTATGACTACTTGCAACGAGTTGCAGTGGAGACGTCAGAGGGTCTGGCGATGGCAGCATCAGTAGCATGTGGCCTTGTGCACCTGCACACAGAAATCTTCGGCACAGAAGGAAAACCAGCCATCGCACACCGGGACTTAAAGAGCAAAAATATCCTGGTGACCAAGGAGTTGCGCTGCTGCATTGCAGACCTCGGTCAGAAATGATTCTACTACTTTTTTCCTATAACTATTTATTTGTTCTTGGGTTTAGCTTCAGCTGGACTTTGAACACTTGAAAACAAAAAAGCTGCCTGATCAAAGAACTAACAAATATATAATTTTATATTGATGGTGTTTAGCATTAGAATTTTTAATTGGTAACATTTTTTTCATGTTAACTTTTAATTTTCCAGAAAATTGAAGGCTTAAATTTTTAAAAATGCTGAATACTTGTATAGTATCACAGTTTTTCCCCCTCTCCTTTTTGCTTATCAGAATGTTTATAGTAGTTAACATGGTTTCTATTTCAGGATAGATCTTTTTCTAGACTTGTTTTAATACTTAATGTAACGGCATGTTACAGGGCTGGCTGTGACCCACACACAGGCAGACAACCTGCTGGATGTGGGCAACAATCCGAAGGTTGGCACCAAACGCTACATGGCACCTGAAGTGTTGGATGAAACCATTCAGACAGACTGCTTTGATGCCTACAAGCGAGTGGACATATGGGCGTTTGGACTGGTGCTGTGGGAGATAGCAAGGCGCACATACAGCAACGGTGAGTGTTATACGTGTAGCTTACCGCTACAGACTGAATAGAAGAGTAGTGTTATAATGTATTGTGTAATAATATCTCAAATGCAGATATTTTTCCTTTAAAAGGTTTATCTTTAATATAAAAGAGCCTGTGGTTATATAAAAAAAAAAAAAAACATTGTTGACATTGCTTCTGTTTGTTTTAATCCACATTGTACTTTCCAGGTATTGTTGAAGAATACAAACCTCCGTTTTACGATCAGGTGCCAAATGACCCCAGCTTTGAGGACATGAGGAAAGTGGTGTGTGTGGAGCAGCAGAGGCCTTTCATTCCTAATCGTTGGTTCTCAGATCCTGTAAGTACTAATATTTGGCCAACCTTCATTTTCATTCTTATTGCAAATATTATTCACTTTACTGTGTTATTTGCAACAAAAATGAGCCATGGTACATTTTATTTTTTTTTTTTCTCTTAACATGTTTAAGATATTGGATATGACATATGTTAGGAAAATCTTGTCAAACATTGAACATTGCTATAATTTCATTATTTTTAAACAAATGGTAATATATTACATATTTAAAGGGTCATCCATTTTTTATCTTTTGATTGTATAAAATAACCCAAGTTATTGCATTATTTTCTTTTGCAGTAATCTGATCTTTAAACTAAAAATGATCAACACCAACTGTTGACTTGTAACCCACTTAAAATATTTATATGATCATTCTATGCAAAATGGGGCTTTTTGTGTAAAGGTTTTTGCAACTCACTTGATTGTGGAGCTTCCTCTCAGTGTATATGGCTCATCTTTTATATGTTTTTCTTCTCCAGACACTCTCTGCGCTGGTAAAACTGATGAAAGAGTGTTGGTACCAGAACCCCTCTGCGAGACTTACAGCATTGCGCATCAAGAAGACCATCGACAAGATTCACAGCTCCCTGGAGAAGGGCAAGGAGTCATGAGAAGGAAAGGAGTCCCAGAGGCAACTGCAGGGATTTGTTTAAACAGGAGTCCAGCAATTGTGAAAACAAGACCATTAGTTGATCATAGGGAGCAGAGGACTAGAGGAAAGTTGCTTCAGAGTCATACAACCTCATCCTTCTCGCTCTCACTTAGTCTGTGGTTGCCTTCCACTGACATCCCTCTGTTTTGACTTGAAGTCCATACAGACACTTGAAGCTGTTGTGTCTAAATAAGCCACCTTTTGCTGTGGGACAAAAACCAGTTACCACTGTGTTCCCACTGACCTGAACTGTGGACTGTTACTGAGTGTGAATGGATGGCATAATGTAGTACCCGTCACAATTCTTTAAATACCTACCTTTGATTGCTCTGGGTTTGGCCTTCCTTCACACACCAAACACTACATACTGAGCATCTCTTGCAATTCAGTTGCTGATCTCCAGCCAGCGTTTTTGGCATGTGGATGTGGCGTTCTATTCAGACAATCAAAAATACTCCTCATTTAGCTTTATTATAACATGCCAACTATCGCCACAAAAACACAAAACATTCACTTACAAAAGGAAAAGGGCCAATAGAATCAAACTTGGTTTTAATCTTTTTTTTTTATAGTATATTTATTATGTATTGAATCTACACTGCTGAGGTAGAGGCTGTTGTATAAAGATGTGTGAAACTGACTGTAAACATATATAGGCATTAACTCATGACCTTCTATACACTTATTGTCACTATCAAGTCTCGGAAAAAGTAGCAAAATATTTCCAGCTGAGCTTAAAAACAACTGACTTAAACACTAATGCATATTGTGAATGCAATGGTTCATGAAAAGAGACACTACTTTCTCTCAATAGGACTTTTTCTGTATCTCAAAATAAGAATGTGGGATAATCTGATTTGCTCTGCTTGGCATACTTTCTAAATTGTCAAAGTTCTGGCCAAGCAGAGAGGAATCAACTTGTTTGTGGTATAGCTATTGTGCCCCCTTTTTTTCCTTTTTTTTTTTTTTTATTAATGAGGATGGAGGCAAGTTCTTTATGTAGCAAGCTGCTTTTATCTCCAGTAATGCCACACTGTACAAGTTGCCTGAATGATGAAAACTGAAACACTTCATCTGGAAACTATTTTATTGAAAACTGGTTTGAACACTAAAGAAATTGCCTAAATGTACAAATGAATTAGTTCACAAGTGCTGGCTTTGTTTTGGGAAACAAAATGTTGCTTCATTTTTTTTATATGTAATAAAAACATTTACTGCACTCCTGCCTAATGATTATCCAGCATGCGCAATGATTTTAGTGTGTTTAGAGGTATACAATTTTAAATGTTTTTCATTAGACTCAAATGTTTACATTGTTGACTTCCTCGTGGTCTTAAATTTAAATGCAGAGCATCTGGGCTGATGGAAACAGAGCAGGCCACCAGTCAACCAGCGGCCCTTAAATATTTACATTATTCTAATACAAGCTGATAAACAATTTTACAGTAAAGCCAAACATAAATCTGCGTACACTGATGTGCCATGGCTGACCTCTAGTGGAAACCAGCAGGCACATTAAAGACTTATCAAAATCCTTTGCCTACTACTTTTCAACACTTCTGAATGTCTGCTGTGTCTTCCAGTTTATCCTTTCCTGCAACAAGCAGATTGAAATCTGTATTAAAACCATAACTGTCTTTTAGCAGCTTGCTAAAATAGACATTTTGAGGATGATGCCCTAAGTTTTAAACTTAACACGTCGCTTTATGACGGTAAAATGGAAGCAGCTTGCCACAAAAACCATGTGACAAAGTTAATCGCTTAAGAAGTTCCTCAGGACTCCTACACATTACCTCACATCTTGTACAGATTGTCTGGTAAAGTCTTGTATGGGTTGAGGATGCCTTTGGGGTCTAGCATGGCCTTGATGTTACCCATCAGAGCTACAGCCTGGCTCGGTTTACTGTAGTATATGTAGTTCCTCTTCTTAAGACCCAGACCATGTTCTGCACTAATGCTGCCCTGAAATTTGGCTGTCCATTCGAAAACAAATGGCTCAATGGCAGCCAGGAGAGCAGGGTCCTTAACAGGAGAGGTGATGTTCAGGTGGAGGTTCCCATCACCTGCAGAATTAAGTAGGTGGGGATGAGATGAAAAGTGAGAATGGGATGTATTGTAAAAATGTTAATAGACTACACAATAAAATCCAATGTCCAGACAGACCTTCTATCATATAGTCTTACCTACGTGTCCGTATCCCACTACACTCTTGGCTCGGTTCCCCAGGTGCTGCCTCATATCCGTCACCAGCTGGTAGATCCGCTTTACAGGAAGCGAGATGTCATACTTGTATGTGAAGCCGTCGTGAGTCAACGCCTCTGTCACACGTTCACGCATTGACCACAGAGCCTAGAAAGGAATGCATGGAAAGTCTGCATCATCATCATTTGCACCAGTCTTTAGTATTTCATGTTTTTATATTGGCACAATCTGCTGATGTTCAGTTGGACTGTGATCTAGGAAGTTTAAACGTCGGGTCGACACTTCGGGCTCTGCTGTGTTCTTCAAGATGCAGTTGCCCCAGTGTCATGGGACACACTGTCCTGCTGAGAGAAGCTCCTAATGTCAAACAGTGCTGTTAGGCAGTTACTTGGTCTGAAAAATGGTTTAAGGGGCAGTATGTCAAAAGAACGTCCAAGTGAACGCCAGGACTTGAAGTTTCCCTGGAGATGATTAGTGTTATTCACTCCATGTCAGAAGTTTTACATTTGTGGCTGACAGGTATTTTTGTAGTATGTTTAGGACCATTTTATGTTGTCTGGGTTTAGTTCTCTTCTAAATATTGCAGCAGTTTTTAATAATGAAGACATACATTAAGTCACCTACACTCTAAATTAATGGCATGTTTTCAGTAGTTCTGAGGTACCAGTGTACCATTGTTGCATAGATTTGTTGTGTAAAAGACTCGTGCCATAGAGACAATTAGAACATGAATTTCTGTTGGTTTCTTTTATTACGTGCAAGTTTTTTTTTAATAAATGTCCCAATCTAGAGAGTTACACCATTTGCACTTAAGAGGTTAAAAAACATTGACATCAGGATACCTTTATTTTTGCATCCTCAGTTGCTACTGTGCCATCAGTAACTAACAATGATGTCATCGCTTCCTCTAGAAAGTTGTGGAGTTTCTGTGCATCATGGTCTGGGTCAGATCCTGAAGTTTCTATTACAATGTAGAATGGGCAATCTGCAGAGCAGAGGGTAAGTATTTGTCTGTGTGTGTTTAATTATCTTATATACTAATAATTTGTGTGCACAGGAATAGGTGGACACCTACCAGAGATGGGATTGGGCAGTTTTAAGTGTGTGTTCAGCAACCTCATACATTCACTGTCCAGGAACTCGAAAGCTGACAGAATTTCCCCCAGCATGCCTCTGCAGAGCTGGAAGGTCTTCAGCAACTGCTCGAAGGTCTCACAGCCTGTAAGCAGATACATTTCTGCAAAGCTAATCTACAAGAACAAACTTAAGATTTTAGCAGGAACATCTTTCTCTAACTGTCGTTTTAAACTCAAAGATATCAGAAAGAAAAAAAAAACATCCTACCCAGGAAAACCACATTGACAGATCTGGGTTTTCGTGGACAAAGGATGGACACTGCAGTAATGACCCCCAACGTGCCCTCTGACCCAATGAAGAGTTGTTTGAGGTCATATCCTGTGTTATCTTTCCGCAGAGTTGCCAAGCAATCCAGCACCCGTCCATCTGCCAAGACCTATACAAGTTACACACAAAAAGATGACCCCTCAGTCAAAGATTTTTCAGTCTTACTATCAGATCGTGATTTTAAAACAATATCTATTAAAAGGTAATTAAGGCTCCTCGTTCATTGTCACTCACCACTTCAAGACCCAGCACGGTCCCATGTAAGGAGCCATATCGCAGCAGCCGCAATCCACCTGCATTAGTTGCCACGTTGCCCCCAATCTGACAACTGCCTTTTGCCCCAAGATCCAGAGGCATGATATAGTCTCTGTCTGCCAGGTAGAGTGACAAGTTCTCCAATACACAACCTGCCTGACAGGTCAGAATACCTGGGAGGGAAAACATTCAAATCTAATGGTAATTTTTCATAACACTTCCTTTAAACAAGACTTTTTTTCTTGTGAAACTCTGAGACTTACCAGAGATATCATCAAAACTAAGTATGTTGTTCATCAGGGAGGTGGAAAGGATGATCTCATCATAAACTGGCACACTGCCACCAACTAGTCCAGTATTACCTCCTTGAGGGTTCACTGCCAACTTGCGACTGTTACAAAACCTACAGAAAAAAAGGCCTAATGAATACATAAATACCTAAATACCTAACTATTTATTTACTCTTTGTAAATTACCTGAGAATTTGAGATACTTCGTCAGTTGTCTGAGGCCTCAGCAACACTTCACCAGCACCTGCAGGAGGTATATAAACACAGATATGGCATCTAAACTAGTTACTGCAGTGTAAGATAATGATGCACTAAATCAAGCTAAATTAATTTAATTCAGTCCTAGGTTTCACCTCGTACTGATTTGAGCCAGTCCACATTACTGGCCTCCACCAGGTCAGGGTCAGTGATTGTTCTGCCTGGTAGGATCTTCTTGAAAAAGGACAAATCTTCTTCAGTTACCTTGGAAAAAGACAACCTCTGCGGAGCTGCATCTGGAGAAGACTTAATTCCATCTGCACCAATGTGCAACTTGCGACAGGGGTTCAAAAAATGTGCAGAGCCACAGACAAGAAATGGACGAAATGGAATCTGGAAAACTACATGTGAAAAATTGGCTGTAGATGAGACAGTGCTGTAGAAGCACAGGTGTCTCAGAGGTGTCCTCAGTCTTAATATTGTTTTGATAATTCCTACCATGACTGGACGAATAGTGTGCAGTGGCTAAACAGGCTGTCGAGTGGGATAGAGCAAAAGTTGTATATATCTATCCCTCCCTGCAAAGAGTGTGGGGACCTAGTATTAGTAACTTAGTTTTAACATGGTACTAGTTAAACTATCGCTGTATCCATCACAACAAGCAGTACATTTGTAAGGACTGGTTCCTGTTATTTTATTTAGCTTTATTGGTTCGTTACTTACTTAGACTTACAAGACAAGTCTCCGCTTGCTCGCCATTAAGGTTTATTTACTACTCGCATCTCTTTGTCTCTTTTCCCGTGTCATATGGTGGGACGTCTGAGACAAAGTTCAAGGACATCTTTGCAACTTAAAGATGGCATTGCATTTGTTTATACCTACCGTGTTAGCAAGTAACAGGAAGTGAAGAGGTTTAAAAGTCACGAAGAAGAGGGTTGACCAATCAGAAGGCTTTTTGCACATTGAGCCAATAGGTGCATGCCTTTTATTATCATTAAGCAGATACAACAAAACGTGCAGCGATTGTATTCTGTGTCTATAAAATTGAACATTTGATATGTTTACAATATACATATATCTTGTGTTTTATATCTTTTAACAGAATTTTTTTGCAATTTTGAGGTAAACAGTAACATTTTGATTTGAAGTTGCTAATTACGCTAATAGGTCTGTGTTATTATTTAGTTGTAACAGAAGTTACTACACCCCTGTCCAATGCCGTTTGAAAGTGAATTGTTCAAAATTAAATTCCTTTCTCATAAATTTATTGTATCCAAGTTTTCAAGTATGGCACTTTTTCTCTAACAACAAAAAAAGAAAGAGAAGTATACTGAAAATACCCGCAATTGAGTATGCCTGCGAATACTGAACACGTGATAAGACACATAAAATAGAATACATAAAGCAAATAAGCAATATCGAGAACATGTGATTTCTAGTTAAATGAAGTGCATGAACATGGGCATAAAATGACCTGTGAACAGAGTTGTGTAAGTTTAATATCTTTTCCTGTGTCTGTGCATGTCTGAATAAGAAAGCAATTGTCTCAACTTTTCTGAGAAGTATGAAAAATGTTGCAGGTGGAAAACACAGCTTCAGCACTTATCCGTTGCAGACCAAGTCCAGAAATATGTCATGGAGAGTGAACCATTTGAGTATACTGTAGCTTTTAAAAAAAACACCTGTCTTGGGAAGTTTTCTATATGGATGTCAGGAAAAACCTTTGCTTGCACAAAACTGCACATTTAACTTTTCACGATGAGTAATAGGAGTCCGTTACAATCAGATCATGGTAAATTTGCTCAGCTTAGGATGTTTGGTATGAACCTTGCCATAACTACCAGAGTGCATGCACAATTTCAACATGGAAGTGCAGGGGTTTGCCAAAACTACAGACCTTAATGGGTGCACAGGGCTGGGGGAATTGCTTTTAAAGAATGCACAACTTAATTAAAAGTTTGCCCAAATGTGAGCTGAGAAGTTGATTCAAAGTTTCCAGAAACTTTGAAGCACTTAGTTCAGTCCATCATTACTGACTGTAAAAGGAGAAATGCTATAAAAAAGGAAAATAACACAAAATCAATACAAATGAATTTATTTGAAACTCGACCACAATCTTGATTTATTTATCATGCATTCCATAACACATGCATGTTTAGTAATTTTTCTTTTGGATTCTTTTTTAACAGATCCAGCCTACTGTGACAATGAATAGAAATTTGCTCCTCTGGAATTTAAAACGTGTTTCAATTTACACTTTTACTGAGGTTCATTATTTACATTCCCTGAATACACTTAAAGGTAACATGTTTATCATAACAGTCAACTGTGATCCAGGAAACCCACTAGAAGGATAATACTAGTGAAAAACTATGAACCCAGTCCAGATTAAAGGAACCATTTAAAGCTCTCTGGAAACACTCAGGTTAACAGATGAACAAAACTAATAATTTTACAAAACTCAAACAATGTCTTCTCAGTACACATTTTCATCTAAGCTGCCACCAGAAGAAACCTTCGCTTACAATTCATACGGTCTTTGTGAATATGTACAGCGTGCATCTTTTCTCATGCTTTCAGCTCAAAACATGAACACTGACATGGCAAATAGAAGACATAAGCAAATACTCTAAAATACTAAAAAACTACAATGTGTGATGATAATCTACAAATGCTTTCAGGCATAGCACCTCATCTCCACATCTGTTTCAAGTTGTAAGAGCTTTTGCAGAACTCTAGTTACTCCTGGTGCAAGCAGCAGTATGTTTCTGTAGTAGCAGCCCTTTAGTAAAAACCGTCATCCGTCACCGTCATAAAAAAGTCATCTCTTTCTCATCTTCTCAGATTAGGTCTCATATTGAAGGGCAGTTTCCCTTCCTCTCAACACACGGTCACTCAATTTCAGAAATGACTCCAAACCTTCACTGACATTCCAACAGTTATGTTGAGACTACATTTAGCCTTGAAGTTGATGGCTCTGAGCTCAGCAGCACGAAGCTCCCTTGCTTCTGGACGTTCCTTGTACTCCCAAAATTCAAATCAAACCAGGTCCCTTAATTTGGGACCGCAGTGGTCCCCAGTGAGCTGCTGCTGGTCGAAGTCCGATATGAGCTTCTTGATGTGGGCCAGTTTGTTGTGTAGATATTCACACCGAACTTTGTCCTGATTGTAGTTAGGGTTGGACTAATGGGACAAAAAAGTAATATTTTAAGCAAAATAGAGGAGTTGTGTTGTCAAATTCAACAGTTTTGGAAGAGAAAGCTTTAAGAAAGTCACCTTTTTAATCTTGCAGTACTCTTGAAGAATTTTATTGTGAACCGTCTGTCAAAGAAAACATCATTTAATTATGTTTTATCACTCTTTAAAAAGTACAAATAAAGCAACTAAACAATACAAAAAAAACGTAAACGTTACTCTTGTGTTACAATAAAAAATAGTCTTGAGTAGTTTCTATAAAACAGATGAAGCAAATATGCAGCACTAACAATTAAGCCTAATAAGAGCCAACTCATTTTAAGCTTCTGCTGACTAGATTTGTTTATGTACATAGAATATTATAAGGATCTCACTAATACCAAGGCTGTTTTCTGCATTCAGAGATCCTGCATCTTAATATTGACAAGAGGGATAGATCATACTAGAAAAACATGACAATATTGCTTGTGTTGCATGAACAAATATTTCAGTATATGCTGATTGTCCCCCCCACTAACCTGCTGCATCACCCATTCACCTGGACGCTCCCCATCACCTTGTGTGTGCCCCCTTCTAACC
>JBAMHW010000022.1:17144267-17173435 GCA_037177495.1 Rhadinocentrus ornatus
GAAGTCTGGGTTTCCCTGCTTAGGCAGCTGCCCCCGCGACCCGACTCCGGATAAGCGGCAGAAAATGGATGGATGGACTGGCATGGTTACTGCTTATAGTTAGGATGATATCTCGAGTTGTATCTGTAATAGAAATATGTGCATTAAAATGCTTATTTATCTCCCTCTGAAATGTGGAAAGAAACATTAAATCTTTCTCAAACCTCATCATGAGAAGAGTCAAAGTGTGTAGCTACTGAACATTTCTCTGACTATATCACTTTGAGGCTTCTTCACAGCCTCTGCCAGACTGGTTGAATCTGATTAATAACTCACCAGCCCTCATCCATCTCAGGTTATAATGGATGCCTGCAAAGCCAGGGGTCGTGACATCATCATTATTGCCACAGATCAGATGGCAATAATGATATCAGATGGGGACATGCAGGACACCTCGCCAGTGTCCTGCATGTCCCCATCTGATATTGTCCTTAAGACGGGCTCACCAAACTCACCTGATGGAGAAAACATCTTCAATTTTAGAGGAGTAAGTGAGTAATAATTTCTTCAATTATAGGTCTGAGGAAATGACCATTGTTTTCATTTTTTTTTAGTTCACTGACATGTTTTCCTCAAAAAGTACTTGATAAAGTCATTTATAACAGATATCATCCCAGAATTTACTAGAATACTTTACATAATACCAGTCTATCAAATGTGATTTTAAGCAAGTGCATCGCTGTCGCCATCAGTGTGTTTGTAAGCAGACACAGCAGAACTCCCGCATATAGCAGATCAGTCTTTGAAAATAGCAAGTCTAGACAGATGACAGCAAATGCTTTGTGGTTGAAATCATTAATTTTTTAGTTCCCTCCTGAGGAGAGACCATTTAAATATGTTGCCGTGGTTAGGTAAGGCCACAGTGAAAGAAGCTATACCTTTTGCACGGACCTGACGCCTAACTAAACCACATGAAATCAGTCAGATTGTTGTTAGAGAAAACAAGGTGTGCAAGATGATTTACTTATTTACATATTACTATTTACTTACTTATTGTGTGAAAAACTATATATATCCCATGAGTCAATACCCTGTAGAGTCACTTTTAGCTGCAATAACTTAAAGTATTTTCTATATGATGTTATAAGTCTCTGCGATGGACTGGTGAATGCCTTCTCCAAGGGTACATCCTGTCCAGGATGTACCCTGCCTCTCACCTGATACAATGCTGGGATTGGCTCCAGCTTACCCCACGACCCGTCATGGAATAAGCGGTACAGATAGTGACTGACTGACTGTTAAAAGTCTATCACATCTTTGTGGAGAACTGTTGGCCCACTCTTCTTTTCAGTGTTTCTTTAGCTGGTAACATGTGATTATACACAAATTTCTTGAGACCATATTGCCACATTTGATTTGAGCAGAGGTTTGAATTTTGACTGGTTCATTTTATTAACTAAGTTTTTTTCTTTTTCAGCCATTCTGTCATTTGCTGCTGTGTTTCGGGTCACTGCCCTGTTGCATGACCCATTTACCGCCAAGCTTTAGCTGTCAGTCAGATGGCCTCAAATTTGACTTGAGAATAATTTGGTAGACAGAGAAGTTAATACCTCTAAGTTCTCCAGATTTTGTGTTAGCAAAATTAATCCAAATCACCTTCCTTCCACCACCTTGCTTGTCAACTGGTTTAAGTTGTTTGTGCTGATATACAACCCCAATTCCCAAAAAGTTAGAATGTAAATAAAAACAGAATGAAATGATTTATAAATCTCATCAACCTATGTATTCTGTTACTAATAAAACATTAACAACATATCAGATGTTGAAACTAAGACATTTTATCATTTCATAGAAATATTAGCTAATTTTGAATTTGATGGCAGCAACGCATCTAAAAAAAAAGCTGGAACAGGGGCAACAAAAAGCTAGATAAGTAACTGGCACAAAAAAACAACAACAAGAAGAGCATTTGAAAACTAATTAGGTTAACTGGCAACAGGTCAGTAACATGACTGGGTAAAAAGGAGCAGATAGGGAGAGCCTCTAAGGTGTAAATATGGATAGAGGTTCACTAACCCATGACAAATTGTGTCTAAAAATTGTGCAACTTTAGAAAAATGCTCCCTAACTTGTGAAGATCCCACAATCTACAGTGTATACAACATTTTTCCTTGGAATTGGGGTTATACTGTGTTTAGTTTTCACCAAACATGCTCTACATTAATGTTTCTCAGTCCTGGTCGTTGGGCTCTGCTGCCCTGCATGTTTTAGAGGACGAGGTCAATTAATCTGAATCAGGTGTCCTGGAGTAGGAAAATGTCTAAAATATGCAGGGCTGTGTGTCCTGAGAACCAGGAATAAGAAACAGTGTTACACAATAAATGAACACTCTAATATGGCCTCATCTGTCCAAATGACAGAATTTCAGACGTCTTGTTTAAATGCAACAAACCTAGCCACGTCTATTCTTTTTTCCAAAAATGCCAGCCTTGTTCAGTTGTTTTCTAATTATATTGTAATGAAATAGAAAACATTTAACATACTAGCTGAGTCATGTAGAGTTTAAGATGTAGTTCTTGTGCAATTTCCAGTTTTTCTGAACACTGACCTTTGGGTAAACTTGTTAAAATGTTCATTCCTGGGTAGATGGGCAGATATCTTGCCAACTGTTTTGAATAATTTCCACATGTGAATAATTTTTCTTATAGTAGAATGGTGGACACATTGTTTGGAAAGGAACATGATAACCACTCCCAGATTGATGGACAGCAAAATCCATTTCTTTAAGATCATTACTGATGTCTTTCCTTCTTTGCATAGTGTTAACTCAAACTTAAAGGTTGCAGAGCAACAGAATGCAAAATCCCCATGGAAGGGAAAAACTATATTGAAATGCTTACTTTTTAAAATATATTACATGTGAACTGAAAAAGAGTGTACTTCCTTCATCCCATAATTATATATGAATGTGTTTCCTTGGAGAGATGGCATTGTTTACTTGATCCTGACTCTGGTCCACGTGGGATTTTGACCCAACTGTCTCATTACTTCTGTTAGGCAAACATGGAAGTAGCATCAACAGGAGCAGCAGCGACAGCAGACATCCCTCCTGTGAGCTGAGTCCACTGAGCCAGTGTAGCACTTCAGCTCCTAGAAAGAGGGTATCATCTGAACCATGGCTAGTCATTCACAACCTGGCCTGCCTGAACAGAGCTTATGAAGAAAGCATGAGGGAGAGGAGCCTGAAGGAAGAGGGAGACTGGCAGGATTTGAGCAAGGAGGCAGGAGGAAAAGAGGATGAAGGTGAGGAGCTACATTTTCAGCAGTCCAAAGATGAGAAGAGCAAGGAAGGCATGGCTCAAAGGAGGGATAATATGTATGGAGGAGAGAATTACAACAGCTGAGGGTTTCTCAGTCAGTTCTCTCGTTTACTGAGATGAGCTCCTCTCATGCAAAGCAGAGCTGTGCTGTCCATAAGATGACTCTGACAACAGGAGGGTCAGCAACAGAGAAAAAGCTTCTAGTCTGTCCATCTTCTTATATGCAGCTCCGCAGGAATACCCTCCCCTCTGTCACAGTGGTCCCACCTCTCCCTCACCTCCCTCCGTTAGTGAACCAATCAGACTCTCACCTTCAAGCATCAACTAATATTTCACCTTCCAAATGCAATGCCACTGTGTTTCTGCCTCATCCACCCAGCTCTTCTCCCCCGAAAGCATCAGTGAAACTCGCATTACTCCCTCCACTAGCCCTCACATCCTCTACCTCTTCCCTGGTTGCTCCTGCTGCTTACAGCGAGAGAAGCGGGTCTTTGCGTCGTCACTCTGCACAGCTTGAAGAAATCAGAGTGCACAAGAACCACGTAGACTTGAGACTTTAGTCTGTCTGAAGCTAAATCATTACACTGTCTTTTTATTAAAATTTTAGGCAGGAGTCTGACTTTTAGACTACATTGAGGTTTGTTTGGTTTAATCTTTACTTAACTTGGGAAAGATGCTCAATTTAAAGCTCAACTCTGCTTACCTATTAAATTCTTTATTTCAACTCAGGAGAAAGAAAGTGACTGTTCATGGCAAAAGGAGTGAAGTCATTTCATTTGTTTTTAATATGTATCTACAACAAGGGGGACACAGGCAAAAAACGACTGACAAGTTGATGAAAATAAAAACAAAAAATAAAATACATTAATTATCAATGCAGATTTCCCACCTTTTTTTCCAATAAGCAACTTTTTTTTTGTCTAAAGAAACTTTACAAGATAAAGGAACATACGAAGGAACCTCTTATTTTTACTACACAAGACATTTAGGATCTGGAACTACCCTAACATGAGATACAAAGCAACTCCCCAAGGACAGACTGCCTCATATTCAATACTGCTTTGTCATCAAGAGGGAAAATGAGGAACCGAACAGAAAAATCTTTACTTTCAACCCCCCAAAAGTCCTCTTAACCCTCCCTACCTCTGAATGTTACAGTATTATACATCAGCACAATAGAAATACAGAAATGATCAACGTTGTGACGGCTTTACTTACAGGACAGAAAGAGAGAAGTTGGACTGCATTTTATACAACAGTATTACAGAGTAAAGAGGAGGAAACATGTTCCTGCGCTCTCTCCACCTCTTCTCAGCAACAAATTATTTTCATTCCTTTTATTTAACATCTCCTGCCCAATTTTAAATAAGTTTTGAAAAAATCCTTCATAGTAAAGCATGTACTCTGGTCCCCAGTGAACCAGTGTCCTGTGTGCTCTGCTTTCTGTTTCAGTTGTGTCAAAAGAAGCTGAAATGTAAATTCTGTCAGAAACGGCAAAAAAATATCTTCAATTTGTAACTTTTTTTTTTTCCCCTTCAAAAGTTTCCAAAAACAGAGGCAAAGAAGGGAGAATTGTGTTTAATATTAAGATGAGTTTTCAGGGAAATGTGTGTGCATCAACTTTATCCCACATTCATCTACAAAGGATTTCCTCCCTTGTCACAACTCGGATGAAGTGTAAAGCCTCACTTCTGTCTGTGATGAGGTGAAATAGCATATTTGTCTATAGCAGCTCCAGTTTCTCGCCGTCCATATTATTTCCGAGTAGAAGACACGCCATCTCTGAACAATTACACACAGTTGCCCATATCGGCATGTTTTCTCATCAACAGTTAAGTTGTGATTTGAAATATCAAAACATGTCAATGATATCAAAATGCATTTTACAGTATTTACAAAAAAAAAAAAAAGGAAGAAAGAAAATTTTAAACCCAAAATGGAGAGTTGTACAAAAAATTAAATCAGAGGAGGGGTTGGTGTGGGATTGAGTGTCTGTGTGTGAATGCTGTCCTAATGGAGAGTGGACTAAATTTAGGAGGATAGAGGGAAAACCGCCAACTATTACAGACCACAGAGCAATGCCTCGCTTCTTCCTCACCTGCTATTCTCTAACATGTAAACACTGAGGATCCAGTCAGGAAATGGCTGGAAGTTCTTTCACCACTTAAAAAAGCAAAGAAAAATTAAAAGGATCACTGAGTATGAGAGGCAAAAGTCTGCAAGCTAAACTGACAGATGTGGAAAAGTAAACTTCAATAAAGTACACACTTACATCACAGTGTGCTGGGAACTTATCTGCAAATAGAAAAACAACTGTTCACTACATGTCAGCAGACAGCAACACATGGAGTAAAGAGTAACCTAAGTGGGAATAAGTATTAGTGGGAGCAGCAAGAGTGGTGGGGAGGACTTCAGCAAACTTTGGGACTCGGATGGAGTGAACTGATGATGCCTGACGGAGATGAAAATACGCTGGGGTGTGGATCTGTATATTTACACAGTTGCTACTAGTTCTGCAATTGATATAAACCAGGGATAACACATTAAAAAAAGTAACAATGATTCATAAACAAATGAAAATAATATAAATAAATAGAACTGTGCATTTCACTGCAAAGAAGCTACTAAAGCAGGAGATGCTTCTGCTGGTGAAGAGGAGGTTTTAAAATTTAGATCTTTGAAAATGTTTACCTTAGTGAAAGGTTTATTTTTTAAAGTTATCAGTACCATGATGGACAAAATCTTACCTGCAGGGGGCAGTGTGCCAACACAAAGCCACATGTTATGCGGCAAATGATGTCTGACTTGGGTGCACATATGCTGTCTTCATTATAATAATGTGCCCGTAAAAACAGAAATTACAACCTAAACTGAAACTGGTCATACCAATATCATTAACAACAATAATACAATAATAAAAATAGCAATGATACAATACATACACAAAAAAAGAAACAAAAAATAAGGAAAAACATGTTCACTGGTCATCACAACACCTCTGTTACAAATGTACACACATGGAAAACAACGTGGGGAGACAAGGGGCCATTTCATCCGACCCGCCAATGAATCCGTCAGGAACAGCAAAAGAAAAAAAAAGAAAAAAGAAAAAGAAAATTTTAAAAAAGGAAAATCCAAAGTTGTGTTTGAGAAGCTTCCAGGCATCTGCGTCCGTGAGGGAGGGCTGTGTTATCCAGTCTCCTCTCTCCCTCTTTCTCTCTGTATGTCCTCCATCGCCCGCTCATTGTCTAGACCCTGACAGGAAGCCGGAGAGGCTGGGGCCGGAGTCAGAGAGGAGGCTCTTCCTGTTGCTCTGTGACTGCTTCCTATTCACACCTGCAGCCATTTTGCATGCTCCAGGAGGGCCCGTCTTAATCAGAGTCCCAGCATGCTCGAGGGGGGACCCAGAAGGCTGCGTAGCCGTTGAGGTTCCAATTTAGAGGAGGAAAGGAGGGTGGCAGATTGGGTGAAAGTGGGTCCCGTTAGGGAATGGGGGCAAGGGATGTGTATATGTGTGTGTGTAAAGAAGGGAGGTGGACCAATCCGAGGTAAGGTAAGGATTGAAATGAAGAATAAAAAAATTTAAATCAGGTGCTGCGAAACAAACAAACAAACAAAAAAAAATAGGAGGAATAAACAAAAAAAATACAAAAAAGGGGAAAAAATAAATAAAATCACACACTCATCGTCATGTTGGGTGAATACTGAAAAGAGAGAAAGGGAAGGGGGAGGGGGGCACAGATGAGTGGATTTGTCACTGACAACATTGAAACACCAGATGGCGCTCAAACCCAGCCCTGCAGAGCTAGAGGAGGAGCAGACTTCAGGTTCCAGTAGGACTTTAAAAAAACAGACTCAAGCAATCAGCACGGAGATGATTCTCATGATGGCCGAGTATGAAAACAGTTTTACATTAGGACAAGAAATTAGTCTAAAAGCACCCAGAGTTGGCTCTTCATCCTTAAATTTACATGACTAATACTGAGATTAAGCTGTTCAGATTTTCACTGATTTAAATGTGTTTTATTCATACGATCAGAGTCCCGCTGCCGATTACTTGAATCCAGTTATTAGTGCAAACCTGTAAGTCCAGCCTGCACATCCCATGCTTTCCAGGAGGAAGGTAAGAGAGCGCCACAGATTTATAAAATGCAAGGAACAGCACTACCTCCCTCCACCTGCCGTGCTCTTAACACACGGCTTGGCACATACATATATAAATATATTTCCTTTCTTTAAATTAGGTGAATTAGTTCCCAATTATGTCACTAATTAGAGCTAATAAATCTCCGTCGGTATAACAGTCGGCTGTGATCACATCAATGATACAGAGGGCACAGAATGAATATCGGTGATTAGTAAGCGGCTACAATGCAAGCAGAACACAAGCCATAAAAACACTGTCTGAGGGTTTTGTGTGATAAACGAATGGTAGAGCATGTTTTTCTTTTCAAATTTAAAGTGCCGTGTCCCATCTTTAATATTACAATGTTGTACTTTTAAACTCTGGAGAATAGAAGATTTTGTTTAAACTAGCGTTCTTTAAACATCTGCGTGATTCCTTCTTCCAAAAGGCGTGACCATCACATCTCACTAAGTCTACTATTGGATTACTTGGGTCTTCATGTGTTGCCATGGGCCATGTTCATATTAGTAGCTCAGCTCATGTGCTTCATTATAATTGATGCAGTATTAACATGTATTGCATGTGCATGAACAACTGAATGCTTGCTAAGTGTTGGCATCATGCCTCTTGATGTGGTTTTTTGCTACAGTATGTCCACACCTCTTTATGGAGAATTCTCATCCACGAGAGTTAATTCAGACTGTATCTGACTGCAGATTGGGCTTCCATATTTTATTTACTTTGTTGAGTTTAATTAGGATTGCCTTATAATAGTGGTAAATCAGGTATGTTTAAGCCCATCAAGACCTCTACTGAAAAACTACCTTTTAACTGTATCTCTTAAACAAAAGAAAACAAGCGAAGTCAGTTAAAAATCTTCTCCTTTCCACTAATACTGTCTTAGACTGACCAACATGGCAAAAACAGAAGAATAACTAACACATAAAAAAGGGACAGAACACACATTTTTCCAGAACAGCAATATAGTCTCAGATCAATAAAGAAATAGACAAACCCTCTGCTTGCATTTTTCCACTGGTTAATGTCAGGACAACAAGGATAACTGTTAAGGGTTGTGAGATGTCATCAACACACTCTACTCACACTTTCGCTTTGGAATGGGTTCAAGAAGTTGCCGCCCATTTCGCCGTCATCTCTCGGCGTTCCAGGAGGGTTGTTCATGCCCCCCATGTTGTTAGGAGAGCTCTGTAGGAAACGAGGGTGAAACAAAAAATAATCAGCCACTTATTGATTGACTCTCAATGTTGTCATTTTAAGCATTAAATAAACTGTTTCTTTCTAGGAAATTTTTTGTTTACTCACCTTTGGCAACCCATCCATATCCCCTGACCCTGGAGAAAAAAAAATGAAGTTGATGCATAAATCAGATGCATATTGATGCATAAATCAGGCTGCAGTGATGTGTTTAAACCCACCTAGTGATCCATTCATGTGGTGCGGCTCCATGGCGCCCATAGCTCCCATAGGCCCATCAGGCCCTGGTCCCATAGGGAACTGGTGAGAAAACGTGGAACAGCAAGTATGAATTCTCCATTTTTTCCCTCACAGATATAACTGATTTTTTCAGCTCGGGGCAAAGCTGAGACCTGGTTTGTGTTGGGTTATATTTATTTGAATAGCTTTTATCATGAAAACAATACTTAATCACGAATTTGGGAAATTAAAAAAAGCCTAAAAGCTCAACTTTCAGACTAACAACGTTCAACTTTTGGTTAAAATCATACATGACAGAAGACTCACATTGGGTCTGTTCCCTCCTGGTCCTATAGGATTCATCATTGTGTAGATGTTTTCACTGGAGTTAGTTGAATCTAAAAGAAAAGACAAAACAAGAAAAATCAGTAACAAATCAGTGATGGCGTCAAAAATTTCGAAAGTTGGAAAAGATGAGAACAGGAATGGTGCTTGGGCATTTTCATGCTTGTTTAGTGAGGGAGGTGGGGTGGAAAGGACATTTGTTTCTGAAACAAGTGTTAGTGCTGGGGACATAGTTAGGTGACGCACCACCTGGGCTGGGCATGATGGGAGTTCCAGGTGGACCTCCTCCGCCCGGAGGACCCTGAAAAACCAATCGACAAAGGTTTGAATGATCTGCAAATATTTTATAACAGATCCCAAAAAGATTTAGTTTTATAGATTTGAAACTCACCACATAATTTCCAGGAGATGAGGAGGAGTACGCTATCTGCCAGAGGAAACATGACACACACATTTGAGTCATAAACATACACATCAGTAAACCATAGTGATTACTAGAATGACCCATTAAAACTGAAGGGGCATGATTGGGTTTGAGCATTAACCAATCTTTCTGAAATAATCTATAACAAAATTAGACAAACCTCCACATGAATCAAGTTTTTCCTAATGTGCAAGGTTTGGCGTTAGCTAAACTTCTACTATTTTACCCACCACCTGTAACATTTGTGTTCAGTGTGTACATGCAAAGGTTTCTGACTCACAGAGTTAGCATTAGGCCCTGGCCAAGGCCCCCTTCCTCCAGGACCCCTGTGGAAATGACAGCAAGTATGAGAGCAAGTATACAAGACACATAGAAAATGCTGGAAGTTAAGGTAGCCACAGCAACAGATGCTGGACTGAAACACTACTTTTAGAATGTAGACTAAATGCACACTAATGCGCAACTTTCTCTAGTCTTTCTAAACAAATACAAGCAAAGCAGAAGAGAAGAGAAAACAGGACACAAAGTTAAAAGAAAAGGAGCGACTACTGGCTACTAAAGCTACTTATAAACCACTGACAAGGAGTTAATGCAAGAGGTAAAGCAATACACTGGACTTACATATTCATTCCTGGCATAGGACCACCCATGGAGTTGGGAGGAGGCCTCATGCCACCATAATTCTGAGAGAGAGACCAAACATTAACAGTCAATCAATGAGTGAGAAAATCAAAGCACTAAATAACGTAAAGTAATAAAAACCAAATTGGCAGATCCAAGCTGAAAACAGCAGTTTCTTTTGTGCTTACTAGTTTACAGAGATGTCTTACCTGTGGGCCCATGGGCATTCCTCTGGGAGGATTAATTCTCATTGGTCCACCCATGTTAGGATGTCCTGCAAAAACATACCCACAGAGTCACACTACACCCACAACCATGTAAATCTACTTATGTTTCAATTCCTTAAAAGTCAGGAATTAAGACGTGCCACAGACGATGCTTCATCCTAATCCCATTAGTTGTAACCCTCTAGGCTCCTGAAGCTGTAATCTTCAGCTAAAATCACCACATACCCCTTCCTGAGCCACACCCACCCACCCACAACTATTCAGTCAAATAAATCGCAAATTCATTTTTTTTACAAAATGTCAAACAGATAAAAAAAAAATTTATAAGTACGATTTTTTAATTGACATCTAGATGTTTAGATTAAGCAGTTGCAAAAATAATATCTTCTTATATTATTGTAAGAAAGCACCCTCACTCAAGAATGTGACTGACAGTCTTACCTGGCGGCCTTGTTGGGTCCAAGCTGTTTGGCAGGAGAGGCTGAGATCCTGGGATTCCTCCAGGGGGCTGAGAAGACAGTAAACAAAGCAGCTCATCAAAATATCATCACACATTATGGCAACATGGGCCTCTAGAGTTGCCTAGTTAACATAAAAATAGACTGAGCATTTAGTACCTGATTTGGCATTCGGAGTGAGGGGCGTGGTCCACCTGGATACCGTGGAGACATGAAAGGCTGCAGATAAACATGGAAAAAGGATGGGAGGGAGGGAGCAAGGAGGGGTAAGGAAAAAAACATTTCTATTATTGATAAATTCAAAACTCTCAAAACAGGCAGCACTGAGGACGCACAGATGGACACAGTGTGGCTGGAGAATGGAGGATGACACCACCGAACTGCAAATTCAGCATTACTAAGCATCAGCTTAGTAACCAAAAATAAATAAAATGGTAAAGGTTGGAGTTGTATCAATTTTAACAACCTGCTTAAACCAACAAGATGCACTCAAAGCTTGTATCCATGAGTGCACAGGCAGCGCTCACACGGCTCCCTGCACCGCCTGACTGCTCTCACTGTGGTGTAAGCTGATTCGGCCTGTGGTCTGCCTGGCGTAGTCGGAGACACCTCAGGCCAACAACACCGTTCAAAGCCTTAGCGGAAGCATGTCCACACTCTCTCGCACACAAGAAGGAAACCAGAAACCACAAGAATGAAGAGCTGAGCTGCTGCAGTTAATGGGCAAAGGCTAGTTTTACCTCCACCTTGGCATCTGTAGCTACCGTTCTGGATAAGTGCTGAAACACACGATGAATTAGGATGAAAGTTCTTGAGGCTGAATACAGATAAATATGCATTTTTCTGTTTGGAAGCTTTAGCAACTCAAACTTTTGCCTTTAATGTGAAGAAAGTGGGCATTCGCTGATGTGCCCACATGTGTTTTGTACGTAGATGTGACGTGTTTATTTTGCTTGTCCTGTGTTTTATTCATAAGGTGCAAGAACAAGTAAGCAAAGGGGAGGAGGGGAGAAGTGTGTGTGAATTTGTGCACGCGTGTGTTAAGAGTGGAGAAGGAGATAACTGTGCAACCCCCCACAAGCTGCTCCGGGGGAGGGGCAGGGAGTGAATTATTCATCCCGCACAGGGACAGCCGATTCTGGGTTTTGAAGAGGACCAGGCCATGCTGCCTCTGGATGTTCAGCTCTCATAATAGGAGCTCACAACTGGAAGGGCTGGCATCTACTGGGAGTTAGCCAGAACCAAAGTACAGCTCACAGGGCTCAAGGGTAGGAGGAGGAGAAGAAGACAGTGTGCAAGTAGTGAATGGGAATAAAAAGCTTGTGTGTCGGCGAGGGAATGAGGGGTGTTTGAGAGAAAGTGTTTGCATCTTACCTGGCCATGGGGTCCCATCATGGGGTTGCTGGGGTTGTGTGGGGGGGGCTGTGCGTGGGGGGACTGCTGAGAGCCGGGTGGTCCCTTTAAGAAAGAAGAGCGATATCAGAGAGGGGAGGGGGCAAAATGTGGGTTCACACCTGGAGGAATTACCCGATCAAAATGATAAGAAAGAGGAAGACGATGTGGGGAGAGGGGGTAGTCTGTTGGGAATATTCCGTTTGAGGAAAAAGAAAGGCAGTTAAGGGGGAAAGCTGGACATTTTGGGAAAATCCTCTCAAATCTGAAGGAAAAAAATATCATTAGAAGTCCTACAGGAATAGTTATGTGTGCCTTTGAGTTCAACGGAGAGGGTAGAAACCAGTATTGAACATAAACTACTTCCTGGATGGCCTTAAAACTTTTCAGTTACATCATAAGAGGGGATGTCTGAGACCCTTCGGTCACAGGATTCTGATTTTTTTTACAAACCACATGAGGGCAGTATTACCAAAGGTTCACAACATCATGACAGGCACTAGTGGCAACTTCAAACCAAAGAGACTACACTGACAAAAAGAAGTAAAAGTTAGAAGTCGCCTTCGTATTGAAAGCCAAATTCATAACAGAAATCAAGCTCTTGTGGCCAAATTCACTGATATTCCAACACACTGCCACATTACGCTGAATTCTCACTCCAGGACAAGAGGTCAACGACCTCAGATAAATAAGTCATTGCACAACAGCCTATTCTTGGGCTCCATCAATGTTGGTGCCTTCAATGTTTTACTTTTTCCTTTTTCACTTGTGTGAATAAAACAATAGGCGGGCGATTTACAAGTGGAATTTTCCACCAATCTTTTCAAGGCATCCGGACACACACAAAGACAACACATTGATTACCACACTGAGTCTAGGAGTATATGATCTTACAGTTAACCATTGAATGTTTGCTTTCAGTTCTGACTGAATAAGCCTTACATTACATTTGCTTTCAAACAACTGTGCTTTGCTAAATTAAATCAAATTCATCATGAAAAAATATAAAATCAAAAGATATTTGTATCTTCCTATTCCCCTGAGTAGGGGGTATCGAATATCACTACTTCTTCAGTAATGTGGTAATGTGTGAGTACAAGAGGTTAGTCAATTAACCAATTAGCTGACCAACAGAAAATGAAGCAACTACTTTAGATAATTGATTAAAAGGCTAATCTCAATTAATGAGGACTGCTTTGGATATGTCAACAGCTCTTTATAAAAAAATAAAAAACACCTTTCAAGAGCTGATATTAAATAATTAGTTTATAAAGGAGACATTTTTGCTGATACATCAACTAAGTACAATCTTCAGTAAAGTCATGGTTAGAGGACTCATGGAGAGTGTTCAGTGGTATCAAACACTGGAATATTGGCTCATTTGGTTGGGATGATGTCAACAGAAGTTTAACTGGATTGGGACATAGGGAGTCTGGAGGCTTGGTTCAGCTGATTATGTTTGGCTTGCAACAAAGTTTAGGTGGCTTTTGCATGTCACAATCACATCTATATGCACGTAGGAGAGGGCAAGGTTACAACAGAGCATCACATTGTGTCATATGGTCAATATTATTCAGTTTACTTACTGATCTATGAATTTTAGTTCATAGACTAACCTTACAGCAGTGTTTGTTTTATTTCCCCAACTATCTTTGCTGCTTCAAGCCCCGTTTCCATTAACGGGTGCGAGTGGGCTCGTGGTAGGATGCATTTTTGTCATTTCCACACATAAAAACTAGAAAGGTTACCTGAATATCTGACCTGACCCGATCTGACCTAACTTCCATTGGGGTACCAATCTAACCGACCTGACCCAAAAGGGTGGAGCTTGACACTAAAATCTGTTGATTGGTTGAGAAAAAAAGTCACTTCCAGTGCGACCTGGCATAAAAACAAAGCAGAAATGGCTCCTTGTTTAGAGCAACACATTGTCTTTTTCTTGATTAAATCCCAATTTATAATGATGCTACGAAGCACCACCAAAACAACAGACAAAACAAAATATTTGTCCTCATGCTACAGAAGGGAAGAGTTTTCATTGTTACTAGATAGGGGTGGCAGTGGCTCATGTGATCGAGCTAATCGTCCAATAACTGGAAGGTTGGCAGTCCGATTTCCACAGCCCCAGTCATCTGTTGTTGTGTCCTTGGGCAAGACACTTCACCCTCCATGCCTCCAGTGTTGATATCGCTGGTGTTTGAATGCAGATATAAATGTTCGATGGTGGTTGGAGAGGCCGTAGGCGCGGATTGGCTGCCACGTTTCCATCAGTCTGCTCCAGGGCAGCTCTGGCTACACATGTAGCTAACCATCACCAGGTATGAGTGAGGAGTGAATGAATAATGGATACAATCTACAAGCACTTGGGGTGCCTAAAAAAAGGCGCTATATAAATCTAATCTATCATTATTATTATTTTAGGACAAAGAATAAAACAACTCAGTTGGGTTTGCATTATGTCACATGGTACAAGCTGAAATAAGCCAGCCAATCCAGAAACTTTGTGTAACACGTGATGAAATACAGGAAATTATGTTCTCTTTTTTTCTGAAAGAAACTTTAGAAAGACAGTGGAAGGTCTAGTTCTTTTAGCTTTGTGATAAATCAAATTCATGAGCCCATAAAAACCACCAAACAAACAAAATTAAAGTAATAAAATTAGTCTTTGCAGTTACATCCCTGATCAAGTTTCATTCGATAAAATAGATATCTGCTTTGCTGCTTGTGTTTCAAACATTTTTTTTTTACATTTGAGCAAAGTATTGTATAGGCTTCTGACATTAATACCAGCACTAGTATCAAAAAGGTGAGCTGTACTTGTGGTGAACAACCAAAGCTCTGTTAAACTGAGGTCCCATGAAAACAACAGCCATATAAACACACATAACCCTTGCCCAATCTCACTCCCCCACCAATGGTAAAAATAGCACTTCCATGCGTCTCTCGTCACCCTTCTCCCCCACCCTTCCCCTTGCTTATTCATAGTCCTACTCTCACCAGTCTCCCCCACCACCACCATGACGACCACCAAGCCAGCAAACAATGGGGCTGTAGGCAAATACAGAAACACACTCGGCCTCAATCCTGGTGGCAATGATCTTTTCACATTTCCCTCTATTCTTCCTCCACCACTCACCCCTCTTCTTCTCTATCCTTCCCTCTCTGTTATTGTGTCACTCACTTTTTCTCTCCCACTCTTCACTGCCACCTTATCATACCTCCTGCCAAATGCCAGTGCTGTCCATCACACCACTGCCTCACAGAGGACGTGCGAGTAAGAGTTGTTTTTTGTTGTTTGTGAATATGTGCATGCATGCTTGTTTGTGTGTCTCAATCTCTTCACTCTTCAGACAGTCATCTCCCACACTAAAACCCTTTCCTTCACAGAGCCGGGACAGGTCAGAGACAGACTGAGATGGAGGGATGGAGGAGAGGATGAATGCAGGATGGTTGAATCACAAAGATGTTGAACGGCAGCCCAATGAGAGCTGAACTACAGATGATTGGATGGAGTGAGCTTCACAGGCTCTGCTGGGTGTGAATATACAGAATAGATTGAACATTGTTTGGGGGAAAAATTGGGAAATAGAAATTAGACCCAAACTACATCTGTTATGTGATCTTATCACAATCCATAATTGTTTTTGTTTTTTCTAAAAAAGAACACAAAGTGCAAGTACACCAATAAGAGCTTGAAGCTTAATTAAGTTTGGAAGTTTTAAAACCAAGTTTTATAAAATAATGGCTCATATTTCAATAATGATAGTAACAAATAAGGTAAACATGAGGAAATGAACTGCATGTAAGGAAATTTAATTCCCAAAATAACAAATCCAACCAGCTTAGGTTTAGCTTTTGATTGATAAGAAGAAAAAGCAAAGTTACTACTTAGCAAAGTGCCAAAAATACATAAGTCTGACGTCTCTCAAATGCCAAGTGTTCTGTTTTTAGATCAACCACATAGACTGTCACCGTTTCCTCAAAACGCTCTATCAATAAGTATCTGCAAACAAAAGCTGAGCTGGAGTACACATGCATGGCACACAGTAACATTAACATGAATACTAAAATCCTATGCAAACTATTATAATACTCTAACTTTTGCCATTGTTGTCTTATTTAACCAGGTTAATAGTAGAATGGCTCGTTTAGAAATAGTAATTTAAAGAATATGAAAATGATGTCCAAGATTTTGATGGTTTGTTTAGTTTATTTTGAGGATATAGAAATGGATCAATGAGAAACAGCGGTCAGATAAGTCAAGAAGATAAGTGGATGTGGACAGACAGATGGGGTGGGTCATACCTGGAAGAAGCCTGGGGGCATGGGACCACCTGGCATGGCGTCGTTGGGAGGCATGTTGCCCATCACTGGGCTGGGTGCTGCTGCTGCACTCTGAAACACACAAATACAGCAGGTAAACACGGTGGGTAACGGGCAAATGCTCCTCAATGCTCTGCAATGTTAATTTTACAGATGATGCATTAGCTAGCAATTAATTATAGGGAGCAGTGTGTGCGTAGGCAATTAGAGCATCCCTAACCCTCACACACATTACACTTTTACAATTTATATAAAGCTTTAAAGTATCTCTTATTAACCGTTAACTCAACTCAGTAAAGCAAAGATTACAGGAGAAAGACGTTAACCACTTCCTCTGCAGCACACAAGGATAGATGAGGAGGTTATCCAGAAAAATACCACCAAAATGTTATTTACAAGCCTTGGAGGAGAAACATACGTAAAGCACTGATACAAGGCTGTAAAGAGAGTGGACTGCACCAGTTTACGATCAATGCCATCACACACATTTCTGTATACTAAATACCTATACTTCTATTAGGTAATATTATTACCTAATAGAAGCGTGACAGCATAGCATAAACTTTCATTGCTACGCAGATGATACTCATGTGTGTATATATATATATATATTCATGAAGCCCGATGAAACCAATTAGCTGATCAGATTACAAAGATGTCTTAAAGATTACCAAATTTTCTCCTTCTAAATTCAGAAAAGCTGAGGTTGTCAACTTGGGACCCGAGCGCCAAAAGGAAGATACTGTCTAGCAATGTAACTACTCTGGATGGTATTACTAGGACCACCTCCCTTCACTTACAAGATATAGCCAAAATTAAGAGCATCCTGTGTCAGAATAAACAGAAAAACTGGTCCATGCTTTTGTTACTACAAGATTGGACTATGGCAGAACCTTATAATTGGGCTAGTCAACTTTTCTGTGACTGCTTCTGCTTGAGGTTTTTTCTTCTTATTGAAAGGGGAGATTTACCTCTCCTAATCACCCTGTGCATGCTCAGGATGGGAACTGGATCCAAAAGATTAGCTCATTTTTCTTAATTAAGGACAAATGTATATAAATGGAACAAATGTACATAATATAATGGATTTGTTTTAATTGAATTATAATAAATAGGACTGAATTGGACTGTATCTTTAATAGTGTCTTGAGATCAATTTGTTATGAGTTGGCACTATACAAAAAAGTAAGTTAAAATTAACGTATTAATCGTGTTAAAATTTCTAACACATTCTGATGGCGAGGCATAGATGAAACAAGATGAGTTGGCTGGCTCACTCTATGGATGGATTTGAGCGTGTCACACCCTTGATGGATGACGATGTTTCAACACCCAAACTTTTCTTGGTGAGAGGGTTCAACACCAACACTTTTTTCGCAAAAAAACAACAACTTTTTCTGTAGTTTTACACAAACTTGCCCCGCCCTTATGGTGTCTATAAAAGGTCAGGTGAACGCCTATAATAAATGTTTATCGATAGAAATTCCATGAAAACAGGGTTTTTCCAGAATGCATGACTGGGATCCTGATGGAACATGTTGGAAAATGTAAAAAAGTTTTATTTGGTGGGCACGGCATGAGCATTACCAGTTTCAGAAAGGCAGAGAAGCAGCAGCAGATCGCAGATGCTGTCAACGGCGTGTCAGAGGGCAAGGCCAGAGGCACCGGGTGATGCCAGTAATTAAACCCTTTGTTTTAATTTATAAAATAAATATGTACAGATACAACTGAGATTGGTCCCAGTTTATTTAGTGTTAAATTATATTTCTTTATAGTTCCTGGGTGTTCCAGCTGGTTTGGCGGTGCTGCAGTTGTGGTTGGAGAGGGTGAGGCCAAAGAGACACCATATAGCACCGCAGTAGCCGTGTCCTTAGAGGAATTTCTGCAAGTTCAGAGGGCCACAATCAATGCTATTAAGAGTTGTCCAAGGAGTTGCGGGAAATAAAGACCATTTTGACAGAAATTGTGACAACACTAAAAGAGCATAGCAAAAAAAAAACAAAAAAACACCTCTTGCATTTTCATAAGCACTGAATCACTTCGAGACGTTCCAGCCTCCAGTCTGCGTCCCACTCTGTAGTCTTAGAATTAATGACTTAACATGGTCGCATATGCACGTTCACACGTGCATGCTCACAAACGTGCTCATCTCTCCATCCGCTTCCAACTAGATCTTGCTAATGTTTGTGTGTTGGTACGTCTCTCTACAGGTGTACTGTTGTACTTTTTCATATTACCATTATCCTGTTTTCCTTATTTATGATGTAGTACTGTGGTAGTTTATTTTGTTTTTGTGAATACTGATGTGATTTAGATAGCCTAAACAACTTTTATTTTCACATTTCAATTCCGTCCTTTTTTTCTGCTTTTCTCTCCTCTATCTCCCTGTAAGGTACGGCACTGACATATCAAGACTGAAGAAAATAAGATTATAATAAAAACAATAAAAATATTTCAAACATCAACGGCAGCCATTTATATAACATGTCTCCCTTGGAAGAGCAAATCTGTCCGGCAAAATATGGCACACGGACCACCGTTCTGTATGTTAGGATGCTGGGTAAAAAAAAAAAAAAAAAAAAAAAGAATTAATGACTTAAGCTTACTTTTTACATTTTCTCTAACTGACTGGTACATGTTCGGGATGACTTCTTCAGAAAGGCGTTTGCGAGACACCATAACGTTGTTTTCCCTTGTTTTCAACAACAGAACACAGGTGAATATCCTTGCAAATGAGAATGAAAATGCTTTGGTTAATGACAGCAGATTTCCATTTTGCAAATTTCCCACTGGGATTAAACTTTTTTTCCCTCCCCCCATTCTCACTTGGTGCTCTTATTGCAACTTTAGTGCAGTCAATAGTGCTTTTAGCACTTGCAGGGGGACTGACACGGCGTGGTTCCTCCTGATTAGTCTCTGTAATGCCGGGCCCAAAGGATCACAGAGGTCCGAGAGCACAGCACACAGCAGTCGGAACTGGTTCATGAGCCATGTAGTAAGCCTTGCTGGTCTCCGAATATCTGCTCACTGCGCCTCTGTCATGTGCTATATTGTCCAGTAGTGCCAAATAAGATCTTATTGATCTTATTACTAAGTATGAATGTATTTTATAACATCTTAGTTTTGTTTCACAATGACAGAACATATTTTAGCGGTTGAGGTCCTTATTAATAACATACATCTTCGTTTCTCTTATAAATCCTGATTTTTTTCTTTTTTTGTGTTTGAGCATACACTCTTAGGAGTATTAATTTTAAATGTGCCTCCTTATTCATTTTTATGAATAGCTTTAATAGATAACATGGGATGTGAAAGATAATATTTGATTTTGCACAAATGTCTCACATTTCACATCATTTCCTTGATTATATTCTGTGTCGCTGGTGTCACAGTTTCGCATTTCTATAATTGGCATATGCTGTTTTTTTATACGTACGCCAGTTTTATAAATGAGGCCCCTGAACTTTAGGTATATTTAGAGCGACTCCACTGAATGAAATGGTCTTCATCGTGACCTATAAAAAGTTAAACTTTTTCCCGTGCCGAGTGTTTTGCCCCCCCATCTAAAAAAAAATTAAAAATTGGCGGCCTTTCGGTCTTTAATGAAAAATTGGTCCCAATGACGTTTGGGAATTCATTGTTACTTCACAGCTGTTTAAATAAGACTATTTTGGTATTATTACGTGTAATATTCCCACTACAGAGTTAATGAATACATAGGCTGGATTTATACTTGCACAACGTCCATGTATGGTTGGTTACTGTGTTACTGGAGTATGCTTCGCGTACGTCCACGGAGGTCTGAGGCACACCTCTTCCAGACCTGACAAGCATCCCTGCTTGCAGTGCAGTTACGCTAAAGTACTCCTTTGTGATTGGTCAGTTTGTGGTTACGTGTTTCTGGATTTCTAGAGCTTCTTACTTAATTTGTGAACCGCAGAACACAAACTGCAACATGACGCTGTCACTAGGCTGAAGTGCGAGGGACCATTTTAAAGTCAAAACAGACTAATTAGACTTAATATGTATTTATGCTACTTAAATAAAGTAACCGTTCATATGCAAATAAATTAAGTTTCTCTCGATTAAATGCTGATTTACAAAAACAGCTAAAGAAAATATGTTGAAGCTTAATATTCTTTAATAGGGCTGCAACGATTAGTAGACAATAAAAATAGACAACAAATTTACCTGTCGACTATTGTCAGAAAAAAAAAACAAAAAACAAAAAAAACTACCGAGTGAGACATCGTCTTTTCCCCCTATCTCTGCTGAGAGTTGCACATGCGCAATAAAGTCCGCCAGAGGAAAATATGGCGGCCGACCATGGAACAAAACGGAGGACAGTCAAAAGTCTGGGATAACTTCATGTTAATACTACAATAAATACATGTGAGATTTGTAAAGCGGACTTTGCGTACCACGAAAGTACGTCCGCAATGCTCGAACCTTTAAAGAGGCACGTTGGACTTACATAACACCCTCATGCAAGATTTCAAAGCCATTTAATAATTATGAGATACATAATCCGATAGGTCGACTATTCGTTTTAATAGTTGGTGAGTAATCGACTATCAGAATAGTCGTTAGTTGCAGCCATATTCTTTAACATTTTGATCAAAAGACGGTGCCCAAAATTTCAAGTTAGCTGAACATCAAATAATTAGTTTAATTCTTTAACTCAGTGCATTACCATATACAGTTAATTTTTCTCACAGGACATGAAAAGCTAAATACATTTTAACAAAACACATGCAACTTCTAAACCTACTAAGGATTTAGAGGAATTTAAAGTCTGGAGAATACAGGTTGAATGTTCAGAAGCAACAAACATCTGTAGCACTGGAACCTGATAAAAACAGCTGCTTAACTTGTGCTTATCATATAAACACATGTAACACCACCAGTCCCTTTTCTACAAGTCAAACAATGTGCACAAAAAAAACTATAAACTAGAACAGAAAGGAAGAGAATGAATCAGCCCGCGAGTTAGATATGATATAACTGTATTCTTGACAACACGCACAGAAGGAGACGCATGTTCAGAGTGCTTACATAAGCAGGCCGGAACAAACACACACCAGGACTCAATCACATAAACGTAAAAATCCCACAGACACACAAAGAGTTGCATCACAGCCTTTAAAGTGCAGTCCTTCAGTACAGAGAAGCAGACAGGGAAGGACCGCAGGCTACAGGCCAGAACAGGGAGGGGCTTTAAGACCCAGGGGAGGGTGTCACCCTCACAAATATACACTCTTTGACATCCACCAGTTTACCAGCATGCACACCTAACAAACACACTGCATTCATGTGACACATACTGTATGCTTGGACAGTGAGGCATAAGACCAATTACATGCATGTACACAAAAACACTCTCTGCCCTTCTCATATTTGTTACCAACAAACAGAAACTGAAAAATCACGCACTAACATGCACATACACACACTTCCCCCCATCTTTATGCTAATTCTGCTTGTGAACATGAGCAGGCCACTGAATCCCTGGGGAAGAAGCAGGGTCGGCTGCTTCTTTCTCTCCCTCTCCATCCTCCCTCCCTTTCACTGTACAGTCTTCTCTCCATCCTTCATCCCATCAATGACCCCCTCTCTCCCCCATTCGCTGCCACCCCCACAAACTCATTTAGTGGGCAGAGAAACAGACATATGCATACCTTCCTTGTGCCCTAACCCTTGTACTATACCTCCCTATCACAACCTCTCCTCCTCTCAGTCCGTCCCCCCCCTCAGTAGGGTGTCAGCAGCTTGCAGAAGCTGTTGCTATGGCGACAGGTCCTATCTGCACTCTGTCCCCCTGGCATCCCCCGCTCCAGGAGCGCAGAGAGAGAATAAGAAGATGCAGGAGAGAGTGAGATCGAGAGTGAGTTAGGAGATACAAGAGTGAAACAAAAGAGGGAGAAATGATGATGAATGGAGAGAAAAAACAAAGACGACAATTAAACAAAGAGAAAGATTTCTGTTTGAAACAAATTCCCTGGTCTAATTTTTATAATCACAGACTATTACTGATCTTTTATATGCATATACATTCAAGTTTACTAATCTAAAAATGAATGTGAACTAAAAAGTGTGCAAATTGAGGACAGTAGCCACCAGCAAAAATGAAGGTAGATTTAGTATGCAGTTGGACTTTATTAAAACCAACTGGCCTGGGGAAATACAAAAGGATCCAACAGTGCTTTTTTAGTTTTTGTGGTGCCACACAGTATCATCTACATCTACCTTTCCATTTCAACTCCTCACCATGAAGTGGAGAACTGTCAAAAAAAAAAAAAAATGCAGCCAGAGAGAGAGAAAAATCTGAATGAATGATAAATAAACAAACAATGCCAAATGTCCATAAAAGCAACTTTGTCTCAAAATTTCTGCAGAAAATAAAGTTGCAGGTATTGGAATAACAACCACACACCTCTATGTAAAGAAACAAGTGTAAGAAAACAACAATCCACAGCAGACATGCTGCACTAATTAGTTGATTTCCATAGTCGTGTTCAATTATTCTTATTCTGGCATTAAGTATGGAAAAGGGAGTAGATGAAGGAGTATTCAAAAAGGAACAATGACAAAGCTTTTAACACCAGACATGAAGACGGAATAAAAATATGTTTCCTTCACTGAATGGAGCTGAAAGTTCATTAAAACACACAGGACACACTTTCAAATGCCTGTGAATATTTACACTGTTTAGACCATAAACTATATTTTAATGGCCTTCCCCTGTAGCGTTACACAAACAGTGTCACAGCATCCAGACGGCACATCTGCACAAGACTGGTTTTAAATGTTACCTGAATATAAGTAATATAGTTTGTGTCAAAGCTGTGGCCACAGACAGAATACCCACTGACAGGTAAGGAGAATAAAATTGGCAGATAACAGTTTCTAGTTACAACGAAACCAGAGGATCCACTGCCAACTTCCTGATGATAGACTTTGGTGGGGGACTTGCATAATATTAGGAATTTTGCTTCAATCTTGGGACTGTTCTACTTTAAAGGAAGAGTTAATCCAATTTTCCAATCCAACCTGTACAGTTAATGATAGTTTCACAAGCAAAAAAAACATCTAAAAATGTATCATTATGAACTAAAAAATATACTTTACTTTTGCTAAAAATGCTGCAAATTCCCCCAGTGCAGCAGTTCATCCATGTTTCGCAAGATTTTTCTTTAGTAATTTCACCCATAACCAAAGTATGGTATGTCTTTATTATTTTATAAGACAATAATGGACATCATAGTAGACTAGTATTTGTTCTCCTTTTCTCTCTGTTACTATATGTTCTGCCACCTACATGTCCACAATCCAGTACAGCCAGAAAAATGAAGAAATAAATCTACTCAGCCCCATGAAGCTATTATGTATGAAGTCCTACCTGTGGATGCCATCTTAGACTCTGTAAAAATTTAATGTGCATTTTTTAGTTTAATATTTTATAGATCAAATAATTGAGCAAGACAGACAGAAAGCAGATAAACTAATTGCAATCCTTATGCTACAGAGAGGCAGGCATCCTTTGCCCCCTCTTCTGATATTTAAGTTATCTGGTTTAGATTAAACTGCAGGTGAACATAATAACTCTACTCTTTGATTTACATCACAAACATTCCCTCAGCTTTAATTTAGACTTATCAAAAGATTGTGTAAACATGTTACCATCACTTTGAGGCTAAATACGTTCAAATCTGATGTGTAAAACAAGAATTTGGCCCCTTGTGAACGTGTTGTGCATGTTTTTGTCCTCGGTATAAACCCCACAATGTTGATGAATAATCTATCAGAGAACAAAAGACGGAGGATCTGATTGGGTGGTACAGCACAGTATGCAGATGGATTATACAGAATAGCATTGATCCCTACCTCTCCATTTCCCTCTTCCCTCTCTTACCCGTAGGACCTACCGAACAGATCAATAGTGCTCAACACATTATTGACCTCCGCCTGATACCTTTCATAGGGATAAAGACAGAGACATAAACACTGGATGGAGAGAGGGGAGAGGCAGGAAGAGACAGCAAATGTATCAGAGTGTGTGTCTGTATTTTTGCATGTCCCTGCCTGGAGAGGTACTAATCTACATTCTGGTTCACACTGATATGTACCTCATCACTGTCTCCTTGACCTGCTGTCCTTAAAGCACACAGGGAGGGGAAAAAGAAATAGGAAGGGGGATGTAACAGGAGTGAAGATGGGAGATGGCAGGAAAAAAAGCTGACTGGGGCGATCTTGCTAATCATCAGCTCAGTCAAAACAGTACAAGAGCAACAGTATGGGGTTCTACTCTTGCCATCACGTCCCGACAATCGAATGCGCACAATCTCTAAAAAGCCAGCTGCTCCACCAAACTGGCACAACCAGCACAGAAAACACACACTTCCACAAAAGCTGCTGCTGCCAAGGTAGCAGTACTGAAGTAGACAGACGGACTTGTGTGCACATATGCACAAGCGCCGGATGACAGTGCAAAGACATGCTGCAGACACAACATCCACTCAGCCAACACAGCGCTTAAACAAGGTTAACCATGATCCTGTGCTCTCCTTCCAGTACAGTCTGCCTTGCTTTTTGTTAATTCTGGATGTAGGAAATTAACCAGGGTTGAGAGCTGCAGGTATTCAGATCTATTGCTGTGTGTTCCACAAAGTTGAAAACAAAGACAGGCTGGTCACGATAACAAATTTTGCTATGCAATACATTTTCTCAGAAATTATTGCGAAAAGCGATAATATTGCGCAAAGTGATAATGTCATTTTGAGACCATTTTCAACTAATATAATGATAATGTCATAATAATGCAAGTACAACCTTTCAAAGATCTATAAACTTTCGTTTCTAAAAAACATTTTACACTGGAACTGGAAGAAATTTAAAATAACAAAACAAAAACAATAAATAGAATAGACTCTCAGGCTCATTAACAATGAATGAAAACCAAACAACCAAAAACAATAAGTATGATGGATAATAAAGTCTTTGTTCTGTAAACAAAATTACCCTTCAAAAAATATATAAAAAAATATTAAACATGGGGCTCAGACAGGATAAACTGGTAACTGCGCATTACGAGGGTTATTACGGTAGACCAGGAAGTGGGGGCTTTGTACTGACGTAGGCTACATGTGTGTTCTGCCTACATGTGGGGAGCAGCGATAAAATAAATGAGAAAGTGCTCGCAGCTTTTTTTCTCTATTCGACTTATTTACATGATTCAGCGTGAGAATTGCAGGTTTAGCGCGAGAGCATGAGAAGCTCCTCAAATTTTTTCTTACCGTTATTAATTGACTTATTGCTTATTCCGACAAGCCTACACACAGAGTGACTTAAACGGTGTTTATAAGTATAAAACCTAAATGCATCACATGCCTGCTATACATAGCTGCCTGGTTTAAAAAGTGTCTTATAATGCAGCAGCCTCGTTACCATCTCCTTCTGTGTGTCCAACATTCAGATTGTGCTCTTTCATGAGCCGTTTGTGTTCCTGGACTGAGCTGGAAACACCGCCTCAGGCCAGCCCCATCCTCAAGCTAAACAACTTTTCAACCGGAAACCCGAAAAACAATCAAAGCAGGGTTTTAAAAAGCAATTATATCCATTCTACATATGTTATGTCTTGTGTTGAGGTCATTGCTCTCTTTGCAGTGCTACTAGGCATTGCATTGTGGGTAAGAAGCTAGATTAGTTGATCAATCTTCACTTGGAAACAGAGGTAGTAGTTGTGGTGGTGGTGATGAGGAGGAGGGGGTCAGGAAAGAGATAGGGAAAGAGTGAGACTAAAAGAGGAGACAGAGCGAACGAGTGAGCGATAAGCCGAGTGAGACGAGGGGGCGGATCGGTGTGTTAGGTGAAGGAGAGGGTAAGAGATATGGTAAAGATGGATGGGGAAAGAAAAGAAGCGCAGAAAGAAAAGGCGAGATGCAGATGAGGTGGTGTGCCAGACAAACCACGAGCTGCAGGAAAACATGAAACAGAGGCAGATGTTGCACAAAATGCAGGATAGGAGTGAAGGGGCTTGAGAAAAGTGACAGATGCAGGGTGTTGTGTTAAGAAATTGTGAACAGAACAGAGTAAAACTTCACAAAAGGAATGTAGAGACCAAAAATTTGTACAAATATATTTGCTCTATGATTGACATGTTTGTTTATATTTAATCCACCTACAATAAATTACTGGCTGCAGAAATGTTGCCAAGCGCTTCTTTGTGACTGAGATGAATAATTCTGACATTTGGGTTCATTGTGTTTCTTTGGTGAACTGATCAGAGTGGTGATCTCACTCTTAAGACCAGACTCTTTGCAGGTGATGAGGGTCAAATACAGCCTTGTTTTAAAGAAGGCGATTTATTAAGCTCACAATTTAAAAAATCCACCTCTTTTAGTAAAAAGAAGCGTTCCACATCAAGCAGGGAACGGGTCCCTTTACCAACCATTTCATCTCTATAGGACTGTCCATGCACAAGTAAAAATAAATCACTTTAATATGAACAACTGTGTGGCCTATATGTTTAATCCTGGATTGTCTCCTAGGATTATAGAAACAGGCCCATGCAGGTACAGATAAATATCCCAGACTGGTGGGCTCCAACTATGAGCTCTTCAAATACAGACCGACACCAAATACAAAAACTGCACCAGTACAGGACTTTGGTATTTGTTTTTGGCAAAAAATAAACAAACACAAAGGTTTTTTGTGCTTTGGTACTTTGCAAAAAATATCATTTATATGGCACTAAGAGCCAGAAAGTGCCTTAATTTTCATTCCATGTCCATTAATATTGTGGACTGTCTCTTTGCTCACTCTGATACACATTGAATAGACTCTACAGCAGCCACATTTTGATCAAATTAGCCACCACTAGGTTTGAATCAGCAACAGTTATTCACCGATACAAGGTCTCTCCTTTGGTGTTTGAAGCACAGAGAAAGAAAAGGAAGAATTAAAAAAAGTAAGTGTGCTGCTGAATTTTTTTTTGATGTTCTTCTTTTAAATAAAAAAATGTTAAAAAGCCAATTCTGAAAGTCAGCAAGTCACTAAATCTAGTTGGGTACATCATGACCAAACAAGCCGTCCCGCCGTGCATGATTGTGTATTGATGTGGTTTAGCAGAGACACATCCTATTACCAGTGGGAACTTAAACACAGAGCTCTCCACTTGTGATCGGATCACATGGACGTGCGTTAATGCAAGGTGTGATCAGAGCTTATGAGCTCAGAGTTTAAACCAAAGAGATTCAGCAAGCAGGGAGAAAGACGCTCATTTCAATCTCTGAACAAACACACCAGAAAAAAAAAATTCTGTTTGGAATTGTCCAAATGCAAAGCAGCACAGGCAAAATATTTAAGTAGCAAGTCAATTGTTAATATGATCACTTAATTTAACTAATATCGCATCAGGCTGGTGGACCGATTTCTTTAAGCCACTCAAATGCGTGTTTCTCACGACCGATGCGTGAGAGTTGGCAACCCTGTAAAATAAATGCGGCATATCAGCTCGCACAGATGCTTCACCACAGTCTCGTGCTGCAACATGCTGCTGTCAAGTATGAGTCTAGACTAGAGAGAACTTCGCAAGAAACCAGAGCGTTCAGTCGAGATACTCCATAGTGAAACCTGTTGTCATACACAGTCTATGGTAAAGTAAAGTAGAAAAAAACTAAACAAAAAATTTAGTTTTTTTCTAACCATGTAATTAATTGACTTATTGCCTATCTGGACAGGCCTAACTACAGGCTGATTCAAATTTAATGTAATGTCCTTAAAATAAGTCAAAATGAGGCTCAGAAGTGTGTGTGGCCTGCACGTGTAAGACCTCCTTAAAACGCCTGGGCATGCTCCGGATGAGGTCAGATGGTCTCCTGAGGGATCTCCTCCCAGACCTGGACTAAAGCATTCGCTAACTCCTGGACAATCTGTGGTGCAACGCAGCGTTGGTGGATGGAGCGAGACATGATGTCCCAGATGCGCTCAATTGGATTCAGGTCTGGGGAACGGGCAGGCCAGTCCATAGAATCAATGCCTTTGTCTTGCAGGAACTGCTGACACATTTCAGCCACATGAGGTCTAGCATTGTCTTGCATTAGGAGGAACCCAGGGCAAACCGCACCAGCATATGGTCTCACAAGGGGTCTGAGGATCTCATCTTCGTACCTAATGGCAGTCAGGCTACCTCTGGCGAGCACAAGGCCAAAGAAATGTCACCCCACACCATTACTGACACACTGCCAAACCGGTCATGGTGGAGGATGTTGCAGGCAGCAGAACGTTCTCCACGGCGTCTTCAGACTCTGTCAAGTCTGTCATATGTGCTCAGTGTGAACGTGCTTTCATCTGTGAAGAACACAGGGCGCCATGGGCCAATTTGCCAATCTTGGTGTTCTCAAGCAAATGCCAAACGTCCTGCACGGTGTTGGGTTATTAGCAGAACCCCCACCTGTGGATGTCAGGCCCTCATACCACCCTCAGGGAGTCTGTTTCTGAGCAGACACATGCACATTTGTG
>JBAMHW010000022.1:17178715-17188990 GCA_037177495.1 Rhadinocentrus ornatus
AATAATAATAATAATAATAATAATAATAATAATAATAATAATAATAATAATAATAATAATAATAATAATAACAGTAACATTAGCAAAAGTAATAACAATAATAATAGTAATAGTAATGATTATAATACTACTACTACTAATAATAATAAAAAATATATATACACATTACCACGAAACAAGTAGGAAGTCCTGTTAGCTGTGTGCTAGCCATAGTGTTTCTTTTACTAACTTTGTTTTGGTGTTTAAGAGTACTGTAAAATAAATATTTTGAGTCTTGATTATAGAGAATCTAAGCTTTCTAATAAGGTATAGCATGCCTATATTGACAAGTGTTATTGGAGAGGTTTTAGAGTTTGTCGAACAAAATGTTGACCGGGTCGCTGGCAACAAGGTGGGAATGATGAGGTTAAAACATGTAAAGTTTTTGTAACCTGACTCTTAAAAGAAACGGAATCGTGAATCGCTAGGAACCGGAATCGTTCTAATTCAAACGATGCCCAACCCTACTCTGACCTGACAAAAGTTTAGGAAGGAAATGCTTTAATAAGAAAGTTAAGCTTTTTTGTCACACACAGCTTTTCAATAGGATGTTAGAACTATCCAAATATGGTGAGAAAGTAGCTGTATTTCGTATCTGCAGAGGGTGGATAAATAATCTCTATAACACCAAGTAATTGTATTCCGAGATATTAGACACTAACCTCTGTTTTAACCACTTTAGCATTCATCAGCAAACAGCTATGACATGTGCCTCAACAGGCATTAAAAAAAAAGAAAAAAAGAAAACAACATATGTTTGCTTCAAGAGCATGTCAAAAGGGAAAACAACTGTTTGCAGAACCTGTCTGTCACTTACATAGTCGTGGAAGGCCTTTGCCTCACTGGAGTGTTCACATGTCTCCCTTCGGTCTGGAGCTGCACAATACAAATCCCAGAAAACACTAGAATGAAGAGGGAAGAAGAGGTCAGAGGTTACCAAACAGAGCATTACAAGCACATGTGTAACAGCTATTCATAACCCATTCACACACTCTCACTATCTCCCCAGTACTCTCAAACCACCTCTTATACACTTGAGCATCTTTTTAAGAGGGACATAACGCCAGTGTCACCTCCTCAATCAACCTCTCACTCACTCAAAATGCACACACATACTTACATTATCATACTTGAATTTTTTTTCTTGAACCCACACTTGTACAGTTACACCAACTTCACCATGAATCAAAAGTATTGTAAACACAACGCTGTGATTAAGTTTGGTCCTCATTCACTTCTGACCGGGACATGCAGCTAAAGTTGAATGCATTTAGGCATACTAAGGAAACCTGCATAAGCAAGCAGCTGCTAAGAGGGCTTGTTAGGCACCTTATACATGTTGAGTGCCTAAGATCTTTATTCACTCTTCTGTTTGTTTGGAGTTATTCTAATATTTCTTTAAAAGAAGGAGAATGTTATGTCTTATCATATGAGGATAGAGTTATTATGATCAATATTATTACATGAACAAGGAAAAAATGTAAGCAAAAATAAAGAGAAAGCATTTTCTTTTAGAAATCTTGACTTAATTGCTTATAGGAAAAGGACGTGTGCACTAATGAAAGTTAAGAATATTTACATCAAATGCTATTAACAACTTAACTAAGTCTGTCACTCATTTGATTTAAGCTCTTCAGCTGAACAAGCGGTCATAATTTTTCTCAAATTATTATTCTGGTTCTTAAAGTTCTAATATGACTAATGCCACCTCATGTTCACACTTCTGACTCACAAGAGCAGCCATACCCTCTGGGGGAAAAGTTACAACAGATATTATACCTTTTAAAAGCATTTAGGAATAACTTACAAGTCTGTGAGTTTTAAATTAATAATAATATTTTAAAAAAAGATTATTAAGGCTTAAGTTTATTCACAGTTTTAGTGCAGTGCATTCTTCAGCAACACAATGCAGGTTTTTAATTATCAATTCTCAGAAAGTCAAAATGCTTTAGGTGTGAAGTCTGATGAAGTAACTACTTTTAACATAATTCAAATCATAAATCTGAATATATTCTACTTTTCTGATTGCAAACAATCATGAAGGAAAAAAATCTGAAAACAGCATAAAATGCAGCAATTTAACAAGTAAATTATCAAAACAAGAAAATGAGACGCATCGAATTTTTGTATCCTTTTCTCATAGTAATAGAGACAGGTAGTGTATTACATTTTAACCAAGGCTCTCATACACCATCCTGTTGCTTTAGGGCACAATCACACCAGCCCTTCTTTGCTGTTTGTCTTCTCTTCTTCAGACTCATGCAAGGACGGAATATATTAAACAGAAAGTTTGGGTTATCTGTCTAAGAGCGGTGTAAAAGCAAAATCAGACCAACTACATGTTGCAACCAAGTCCCCAATCTGCTAGATCAGGGTTCTTCAATTCGATCCTACAAGGGCTGCAATGCAGCAAGTTTTCCATGTGTCCCTGCTTCAACACACCTGCATCAAATTAAATGGATCTAACAGCCAATCAAGTTCTGCACAATTACTCATAATTTGAGTCAGGTGTGTTGAAGCAGGGATACATGAAAAACCTGCTGGATTGCAGCCCTTGTAGGACCGAATTGGAGAACCCTGTGCTAGAGTCTAGCAGACTAGTCTGTGGAACTCAGTTCGATTGGGTGGGGAATATTAATAAGTGTCACACCTTCCTCTTTGGTTTTCTTTTATACTGAAATTCAGTCAAGTTGACCAAACTGCCTGGACAACATCATGAAGTTACAGCAACTGCTCACTGGGGGTGGTATTCCCCAAAATGACCACAGGCCAAGAAAGAAGAAGAAGAAGAAAAAAAAGTAAGAAGAAAACCTGACTTATAAATTGGTCAGGGCTGAAAATGGAAGTCTGGCTCATTCACTGCAAGTAAACTATGGAGCAACAATAAATTTATTCACTCTGAGTTTTTTGTTTTTACTTAATGTTCAAACCTAATGCAGTTTTCACAAAAATCTCTCCAGTACAAGCAGCAGAAGAGGCAGCAAGCACGCTGCTCTACATGATTTCCTCTCTTTGGTTCACTGGATGATCTTCGTTTTCACTCGGCATACACCCTCAACTGTAAACCTTTATAGACAGGTGTGAGCCTTTTATAATTCTGCCTAATAAAGCAAATTAGGCACTTAGAAGCATCAAGGACCCCTGATAGGAGCACAATGAGCTAAACTGCCATTAAAAAAAAAAGTTTGAATACTTGTGTTAATGGAGCATTTAATTATCTTTCTTTTAATACATTACAAAACACTCCAAGAGCCTATTTTTGTGTCGTTGTGGAGAATTGTTTGATGAGAAGAATTTAATGTGAGAGGATTTGAGAACTGTCTAAATACACTGTTTAGTTTCGTGCCTGTAAAAAGGAACAGTCCAAAAACAAGTGAAACCGTTGATCAGTGATTAAGGTGAGTTGACCCTTGAGGTCAAATCTTAGCCAGGGGCTGAAATGACAGTAAAAGGGGGTTAATGAGGATGACGAGAGCAGAGGGAGAGGTGACACAAAGGAAGCTGGAATGCAACGGGTTAATCTGAAGAGAAGCCCTCTACCATGTGAACAAAGGGGAAAAGTGGGAGGTGTTGGAGGGGATGGTGGGGGCACACAAAGGGTGATGGGGGGAGAAGGGGGAAGGGAGATGGGGCTCCAATGCCAAACCATCTGGATCTATTGTTTCAGAAACAGGGGGTGAAGGTTGGGGAGTTGGAGGAGGGGTGAAGACGGAGAGGAGGGGAGGGGGTCACGCCCTCTGTGAGTCTGGTCAACCCCAAGGCTGAGACTCTGCCAGACCTTCCACTCACGGAAGTCACTTCTAATCAGCACTAAAACCATGGATCTAAACTCATATCTGGTTCCCTACAAGTAATTCATTACATGAATATGTATATACATTACGAGAAGAGATGCACAAATGAGGCTACAGGAATGAAAAGTGACCAGTCAAGTCCAACACCTCAGACTTATCAAGTCTGTTTGTGATAGGGGGGGGATCAAGTGAACCTGTGAAATCTGCTTACAGATACAGTCAAGCAATAAAACAAACATGCTTTAAAAAAGGGAAAAAAAGAAACACATAAAAAGAGAAAGGTAGCTGCTAATTTAGCAGAAACTGACATTGATACCTACCACCACCATGAATGGAGGAATCCAGGCGGCTCCCCTAATGTAATATTCTTCTCCCATCGAATCTGCGAAGAGAAGAGAAGTCACATGTGGCCAGTATAGAGAGGATTATGTGTGCAGGTTCAGGGGTTAAGAACATATAATCAGTGAATCTCGAACCGTCAGTGTCCTCTGATGTGAAGACTGGCATCTTTCTAGCTCTGGTGATGTCCATCTTACTGTCTTTTTTTCTCCTCTTCATTTTACATCTCACACACATTCATGAATCCAATGTATAATTTACATATTTACTGCTGGTTCACTTGAAACCAAAAAAGGGCTTCTGGGATATATTTCTTTTAATGAACACCTAAGTGCCAACAAAAGTCTAATATGCCCTTAAACAATGAAGTGTGTGATGGTTTTACTTCATCATGGTGGGCAGTGAGCATGATCTGATGTAACTTTATAGGATTTCCTTTTGAAAAATTCATGCAACACCTTGCAGCCTGTAATCGTGTTTAGCATGTTTGCAGTGACAATGCACGCTGCTGTTAAACATGCACATTAACAGGGATACGTCATATAAAGCTTAGGAATGAAGAAAATTGTTTTGCATTCAGAATTTATCACGGCCCGTCTTTCAGGCAACGTGTTTCAACAAGAGGCTGAAGTCAAGCAGACAGGTGATTCCCACAGACAGACAAAGAATGAAGACGAGGTTTCTAACATGTCCGTTTGAGCTAAGTGCTTTCTAAACTAGTTGGAGTCAAAATTGAGCCAACTTACCTCAGACAGGAAGGTCTGTGCTGACTTCTGTGCTCCCACATGTAGAAGGTACTCGTACACATATAACGCTAACCTGAAACCCAAAAAAACAAAACAAATTTGCATCAAATTTCTCAAGAACTTATCCTTTTTTCTCTTGCATAAAAACAACATGAAGTTTAGGTGCTAATGGAGCAGTAATAGATTAAGAAGTGGGTTGATAGTAGTGACTGAAACATCAATCAAAGGTAACACACAAACACAATGTGCCTGCAACTTTTTTGACAGAACTGACAGGTGATCTGATAACAGCTTCCTGTCTGGCAATGAGACTGAAACAGCTTAGCCATATGTAACAAGATGCCTTGGACATACAAAAATTATATTGCTGTTCTTCAGCAAAAATCTTGTTTCTATGTTATTGGAGGTTTTTTATAACTGTAAATTTTTGTGCAAACAAAAAAACTCCTGTTAGGAGGATTAGCATCAGCAGTGTCCTGGCCATGTTTGTGGTTGCCATGTGAACAAAGAGGATACTGGCCTATATCAGTTAAGATAAACTAAGAGATAGCAGCATACAGTCTGATGTTGCCAACCCAAAATATATTCAGCTTCAGTTTCAAAACAGTGTTTATCTAAATACCTGTGTTGGTGTGAATAAGGTTTTAGACAGACCCCTTACAGTCTCTGTTGAGTAACTACTCTCATTACTGAGGAGAAGGCAGGAGAGGCTGTTTTAGGTGATTCATTGGTCTCTGAAGGGTTGAAGTCTTGAAGTTTTATACTAACATTGAGCAACAACAAAGTTTTAAACTGTGTGTCAACCTTTGTTGACATGTTTGGGGTTGCCTTTGTCATACCCAAGTACTGTGTGGTTGGTCACAGGAGTTGGAGATGAGTCTCTCGCTGACCCCCCCCCCCCCCCCGAGCTGCCATGCTCAGTTGTGTCCGAAACATCTTGTTGCCTCCCACCCCAACTTTATTTAGATTCAGTTTTTATCTTTTTGATCCATCAGTTAATATCAGATGAACTATATGACAGTTGATTTAAATACATAGTAGATATGAAAAGATACTGTCAGTGTGCAAGCACAGCGCATACAAGGAAAGGAGGAAACGCAGACAGAGAAAAACATGTGTTGCATGTTATTCTCTGAACAATTACCTGCCTTTCTGACACTTTCCTCCAGACATTTACCTGCTGAATTAAACCTTTTACATTCAAGCTATTTTTAAAATGATTAAGTCTGTCTGGATCAGGTAAATTTTTGTATGTTTTAGGAGTGGTGTCCGTGTCGATATCTTCTCCGAGGTGACAAAAGCTTTGATGAATTTTATGTTTACCAGAGCGTAAAAACTGTGTGCGATGGAATAGCTTAGAACAAGGAAACACTGCACTCAGAGGAGGAGCTTTTTCTCATTAGGTTTAATTTTTGCTCAGTGAAAAGAGGCTGAGGGAACATTTAGGTTCTTAGAAAGTTTCTGAACTAGGTGGACAGTGTATTTTTCCTCCTGCTTCTGTTCATTATATCAGTCTTAATCCTCCAAAGCCCTCTAATGACAACATAACCCAAATTAATTTAGAGTGAAAAAACATGTATCCATCTGAAAGTGCCACATATTAACAGAAATACCTCAATATGGCACGTATTCCCCACCAACCCCAGCAATATTTTAAAAGCTCTCATCAGACTTTTTAAAATCAATGCTATTATAAAAGGCCAACAACACTTGAAAATGGCAATCCACCAGAGTCTATTAACAGACACAAGAATCACGCTGTGGAGTGGGAAACCCCCATCGGCCCAACATTGTACTCCTAACTCCTTCACTTAGTCATGTTTAATCGGCTGTTAATGGACCATCAATCGACCCGCAGCGTGGATATGACAGTGCCCCGAGTGCACAGAGCAGACAGTCCTCTGACAGGCCAATAAGGCCCTAATGAGAAGGACAGTAGCTCAGTGTCATCGTCCCCAACATTAGTCAATGAACTGATCAATGAAACATGGTTTTGAGATAATCAGGCTGTTGTGCACTTTGGTTTGAACCACTGATAGCTCGTTGGCTTCTCCAGTGGTGTCTTCCTTTGTACCGTTACTGAATAGTGAGATGAAATTCACATCTATTTAAACACATCTTCTGCATTTATGCCTCTTAAGATGAAACACTGGCAGACAGTTAAAAATTGGATGGAAAGTAGATAAGCTCTATCAGCATCTTCTGGAAAATTAAATGGGATACAGTTTAATCAGTCTGAACTACTGGCACTCACGGATTTTATTGAACAAATTACTGCTACTACTGAAAAAAGGGAACATACTGTTGCCGTTCTATTGGAGTTACAGAAAGCATTCGATTCTGTGGACTACAAATTGCTCCTAATCAAATTATATAAGTATGGTATCAGGTGACTTGCCCACAATTGGCTGAGAAGCAACTTTGATAACAGGTATCAATTTTTACATAATAATAATACAGAGTCTAAGTTGCTGAAGGATACATGTGGGGTGCCACAGGGTTTTGTACTGGGGCCATTGTTGTTTTTATTGCATTTAAATGGTTTCTGTTCAGTTTTTAATTAACTAAAATGTATCCTATATGCAGTTGACACCAATTTCTTTTTTTTTTTGAGTGAGGACAATCTAAAGCAACTTCTGAATACAGTGGAACTTGAATTTCAGATAAGTTAAAAAGTGGTTTGATTCCAACAAATTATCTCTCTACATTGGAAAAACTAAGTGCATTATATTTAGAAATCGTATAACAAATAATAGAAAAAATCTAAATGAATGACATTGCCATAGAAACTGTTCTTGAAGCCAAATTCTTAGTAGTTAGTTAATAATAAACTAAACTGGAAAAGTGACATAAACTATGTCAAAAATAAAATGTCAAACTATTGCATTGCAGAATAAAAACAGGCATGTCAAAAATCATTGTTTATATTATATCGTTTATTAAAACTACCATTTATGACGTACTGTTTTGAAGTTTGGGGAAAAAGTATAAAAATAGTACAAATTCAATATTTTTATTACAAGAGTCATTAGAATATACTGAAATTGAATGAATTAGTTGATTATAAATTAATCCACATTTTGTACAAAGCTAAGAACAAATAATTTTGTCCAATATCCAGAAACTATTCAAAATAAGAGAACCCAAATACGATCTGAGAGGTCATTTAAATTTTGAAAAACCCAGGGTAAGAACCAACATTTCTACTGTGTTTCTGTTACAGGAGTAAAACTGGAATAACTGTCCTGAAAATATCAAAAATTGTAATTCCTTGAAAGCATTTCAAAAAGATGCATAATAATTATAAAACTGTTTCTTACACTGATGCATGAGACACGTATAGAGGTCATAAAACTGACTGGTTTGAACTGTTTACTTATTTTTCTTGCTAAATATTTATCTAATTTAAAGTTAGCTTTATGTGTTCATTTTATTCTGTGGTTAAAAGTGGTAAGCATAGCTTTTGGTTTATCTAGTTAATTTATTTTTTCCTTTCTTTTTGTCTCTTCTGTTTTGCATCTGCCTCCATTGGAGGAACCAATAAATAGTCAGTCTGCAACTGCAGAAATTATCCTCAAAATATTAGCTTCACCAGGCCCCTTAAGTGCTCACATATACTACATGAAGCCTTGAACTTTGAGCACGTCTATATATCGCCACATTTTATTCCACCGTGCTTTCTTAATATTTTGTCCTCTAATAACAAAAAACATTGAACAGCTTCCCTGTTACAAAGTTAGCAAAGATTATTTAAATGTAGTCTGCCTGAATACTTTACCCATTTTTAGAAGATGAATTTACAAAAATCACCCCAGTATGAGCATGCAGTACAATATTTAGGTGTTACATTGTGCACCATCCACTCGCCTTCGTATTTCACTTTTGGCTTTTTCATTCTACCAGCAGAAAGTCATTAACAAAAAACGATTTCCGACATTTGTGAGTCAATTCAGAATCTTGAAGCTGATAAGAACTGCACTGTCAATCAGTTCTCTTCTCCTTTTCCTACTAATCACACGTACAACCATTCAATCCAACTTTCCAAGGCATAATCTCTACTGATGTGTGTGATCCTTAGAAAGTAATCATAGATAAGCAAATGTGATTTAAATAAATGTCCACATAGCGTATGGTTAATCAATGCTCATTTTTTATGAGCGTTCAGGTTCAACTGCATTGATGTTTGCTCACTATTGCTTCTATGAATAAAAAGGAGAAATGACAGCTGCTCTAGTCTGTTACAGCAGATATGACCTGCACCTGACCCGATTTTACTACCAATGGTACGCAAATATATTGTTAGGATGCAAACGTGGTCTGCAAAAGATATGAACAGTGATTCTAATGTAAGGCAGATGATATAATGATAATGCCATAATAATGAAAGTACACCCTTTCAAAGATCAATTAACTTTCATTTCTAAAGAACATTTTACACTGGAAATGGAAGAAATTTTAAACAAAAACAATAAAAAGAATGGACTCTCAGTCTCATTAACAATGAATGAAAACCAAACACAACCAAAAACAATAAGTATGATTGATAATAAAGTCTTTGTTCTGTAAACAAAATTGCCCTTCAAAAAATATATATAGAAAAATATTAAACATGGGGCTCAGACAGGGAAAAACCGGCAAAACCGCGACGCTGCGCTTTTTAACATATGCCAGGACACCAAACCAAAAGTAATGCGGCCCAAAACTGATAATCCTCACGAACGTTTCAATTAGCCAGGTAATGCTAATCTTGATGTGCTCTTGATGTGTATTTTGTCATATACGATAGTATGCAGGCTGACTATTTGTGTTATGTGCCTGCGCATTACAGGGGGTATTACGGTAGACCAGGAAGTGGGGTTCCTGACTTTGAAGGCTACATGTGTGTGTTCTGCCTACATGTGGGGAGCAGCGATAAAATAAATGAGAAAGTGCTCGCAGCTTTTTTTCCTCCATTCGACTTATTTAAATGATTCAGTGTGAGAATCGGAGGTTTAGCGAGAGCGTGAGAAGCCACTCAAATGCGCGAGTCCCACGGCCGATGCGTGAGAGTTGGCAGCCCTGTAAAATAAATGCGGCATACCGGCTCGCGCAGGTGCTTCACCACGGTCTTGCGCTGCAACATGCTGCTGTCAAGGAAGACACTAGTAGCGTTGTCATGATACAAAAATTTTAAACTTGATATACAGGACTGTCTCAGAAAATTAGAATATTGTTATAAAGTTCTTAATTTCCTGTAATGCAATTAAAAAACATGAAATGTCATACATTCTGGATTCATTACAAGCCTTTTATTGTTTCAATATCTCTGATTATGGCCTACAGCTTAAGAAAACCCAAATATCCTATCTCAAAATATT
>JBAMHW010000022.1:17197535-17250297 GCA_037177495.1 Rhadinocentrus ornatus
CCCCCCCCCCCCCCCCCCCCCCCCCCCCCCCCCCCCCCCCCCCCCCCCCCCCCCCCCCCTCCCCCCCCCCCCCCCAACCCCATGGCCAACTCATCAACTACATTCTGGGAATATTTCTATGTGTCACAAGTTCATATTCTTTACATTCCTGCACAAACTACAGCTTTATTATTCTAAAATCAGAGATATTTAAGGTCGTCTTTACCTACTTGTAAATATTTGCTTGTGTTATTTTATGTTCTTATTGAAGAATTCACCCAGCTTTAATGTGGACATTTGGTGAGAGAAAGAGAGAGTGATGCTGCAGGTATCTTTCAAACTAAAGACCACTAACTCTATCACTGCCTTATCATAGCACCACTATTGATCCAGGAAACCAATGATATCCAGGAACACTGGCTCTTCCTCTTTAGCACAGAGCAAATGCAACCAGCAACATTGTGTACTTTCTCTTTATTTCTGTTTCTTTAAGATTTTTTTAATTAAATACAGAACAAAGTATATTTTTTTTGGATGCTGCCATTCTAATTGTTCACCCTAACCATTACAATGGCATCCAGCAATATATTTGTTTTATAAAGAAATTGAAAGCCATCCTATCTAGATACACTACCTGGCCAAAATAAAGTTGGCAACTGGATTTAATTAAGCAAATATGTTACGAGCCTCCTGTTAAATCTTTCAGCTGATAACTAGTTATTTAACCTCAACTGATGCAATGAGTAGCTTCTAATTTCTTAAACAACCATGTAGAAAAACACATCAAGTGGCCATGGAAAAGATGTTAGTCGGCTTTAGAAGGGTCAAATCATCGGAATGCATCAAGCAGGGAAAACATCTAGGGCTGTGGTTCTCAAACATTTGTTGCCGTACCCCCCAGTTTGAGAACCACTGAGGGAGATGCAGAAACTACTACTGTCCAACACATTATTAAAAACTGGAAGGATGGTGGGGAACCATCGTCTTCGAGGAAGAAATGTTGTCAGAAAGAAATCCTGAATGATCGGGATTGCAGATTACCTAAACAGAAAAACAACAGGAGAACTTAGGGCTATGTTTAATAGTAAAAGTAAGAGAATTTCCACGAGAACAATGAAAAGGGAACTCAAAGGGATTACAGAGCTGTGTAACCATAAGAAAACCACTAGTCAGTGAGGGTAACTGGAGAAAAAGGCTTCAGTTTGGTAGGGAGCATAAAGATTGGTCTCTGGAGCTGAAAGAAGGTCATGTGGTCTGATGAGTCCAAATTTACCCTGTTCCGAGTGATGGGAGCATGAGGGTAAGAAGAGAGGAGGATGAAGTGATGCAGCTTCAGCTATTTCTGTTCCATCTTCCTCTCACCTTCTTCTGCATCTTCACTCTTCCTCTACTCCCCCCCTCCAGTGCATCTCCATATTCTTTTGCCATTTTACTGAATTTTTGCAATTTCTCAACTTCTTTTTTAAGCCCTCCATCTTTGTCTTCTGCACTCTTGTTCATCTCACCCTTCAACCTTTCTCCTTAACTTTCCACCTTTTCTCCTTCCATCATGAGTCATTTTGTGCTGTCTCTTTACTTCTCTCACTACGCCACGGAGCCATTCAGGACCGACATTCATCAGCAGCCTGAGATGATAGATGCTGCTCACCACAGCTCCAGCAGCCAGTTAGCCCAGGGTGATGCCTTATGCATACAGATATCACCTGGCTGGCTATAGTCTCTTGTCTCAACGAGGATTGGATACACACAAATGTTTTCAAGTTCACACACACTCACACAAACACACTGCACAGCATGTTGTCTGAAATTGGCCTTTGTGTGGAGTGGAAAAGTTTGGTGCATGTAAGAATCCACTAACAAGTGTGTTTGTAGCTTAATAAAGTGCATACACGTGCAACCAGTAATATTTGAATGGATTTTGTCAGTGTGTTCACGTGTGTGAGTGTTGGAGATTGTTTGGTATGTAAATTCCAGGGGAGTTGGGTTAATTGGGTCTGAAAAAGAAGTGGGTGTGTCTCTCTCGATTATGACAGGCTTATTTACATAGCAAAGCTGTAATTACCCTAACGAAGCCCCTTTCCTATCAGGGAGAGTGTACACACACATACACACCCACACACATGTGCAATCCCCAAACAGGTTTGAGCTCAATCATGCCAAACCTGTATTTTTCATCACTCCAGATCCCTCTCAGAAGTATTTCATTCAATGTTCATTTTGAGATGAATGGCATCTTTTGCGCTGCCAATCAGTTGGTTTGTTGAAATTTCTCTATCAGAGCTCACTGGTATCATAGAGAGATGTGGGACTCATTCCAGCACGCTGGAATCGCTTCCTTCCTTCTCCCCTATTCTTTTGTGAAAACAGGCGTCCCCTTTGTGAGTTAGAGTTAATACAGCAAAGAAGAATTTCTTTATCCTGAACAGGGCTGAGGAGCCAATACCAGCTGACACTGGGTGAGAGGCGGGTTAAACCTGGAACATGTTGCTAGTCAGTTTACATGGATAACACAGAAATACACAACCACACACTCTTTATCCGATGAGCTGAAAATGAATAAAAGCTTTGTTTTTAGTGATATTTATATGAACTATTATGGAAAATTTAAACCACAAACCTTTAACAGTCATCTGTTACTAGGGTGTTATTTCTCAAATGATTGTTTGTAGATGTATTTAATAGTTGCCAGAGGGTTGCAAGACGATATAGATAGCTTCAGAAGCCACATCTATGCAAAACAAATTAGTTTAGTCTAATCTTATTCGTAATATGTGCTGTTTTCCTGAAAGTTTATTGTTTCAAAATTTCCTCAACAAGCCTCGTACTAATAACCTGTAGACATGAGCAACCTGCATGTGGCAAGCTAAAAAGTGTGTGGAACTGCTTTGTCAGCCTTTAGTTATGTGCACAAACCTGCTGACATCAGTGCATCTGCAAAAGCATAAAGGAGATAAGCTGTTGCTTTTTGTTTTGAGAAGTAAATTAAAGAAGAAAAATCTGGGGCTTCTAATGAGGAAATTGTAATAGTTTCAAGACTGATTTTTGCCTTTAAACCTATTCAGGTTTCATGATAAACTGTTAACAGGAGAAAGAAGGGTTTGTTAGAGGCTTAGGAGTTATTTCAGCTGTGGAGGGGAAAAGCAGTGGGAGAAATATTCTCTTGAATGTAAATGAGTGAATAAAGCACCACAGATTTCATCATGCTAAGACAATGTTTGTTGTCTATTTCATCATAGATGTGGTTTCACTCCAACCCAAAGCAATAACTTAGTTAAGCCAGTAATAAATGTGATTATAGCAATAAAGCCCATATGAAAGTGGTCAAAAACTGGCTAACTTCCACTAACAGAGCAATGGAAAAACATTCCCATATGTCCTCTGTCAATTCACACTGCAATGGTGGGGGTAATTATCAGCATGGCTCTGATCAGCATTGATGAATACATGATACATGATCATTTTAACAGAGGCTGCTGCATGCCAGACAGTAACAGTGGACACAGCTAATTTACCAAGTCAAACATCTCGCATTGATGCTAAGACTGCAACAACTTGCAGAAAAGAAAATAAGAACTGATCTAGCTGCAAGACACTCAGCTCCTCACTCTGAATGCCAGCATAAACGAATATAGGTGAGAACACCAACGTGCCACGTGGCTCTTTTTTTCAACAGGCTCAACCCCAAGTCTGAAAAAAAGGAACCTAAAACAAACTCTTGGAAAAACACAGACATTCTCAGAATGTTTGTGAATAAGACTCCTGATGCTGCCCATTAGATAATTACATATATTTAAAGGAGTGGTTCATCCAATTAAGAAAGAAAAAAAGATTATGTTCCCACTTTCAGCTACTGGTATCTCACCATGCAGACAGCTTGCATAACTGAAGTGATCTTTTCTGCAATGAGATAAAAAGCTGTCATCCTGAAAATACATGAATAGACATAAACAAATGCAAATTTACGCTGTATGCAGCACACATTGGCTTTTCGTGCGATGTAGGCTGCTATGTGTCTCTTAACAGGCTGATTTTAGTCTATTTCTATTGTGTGTTTCATTCATCCTTTGTGAGTGTGGCTATTGCGATGGCACTTGGGTCCAATGAAATATCAAAATGCATCATATCTGTACCATATCATATTGCATCGTGTCACATTCTGATGTTGCATTGTATGGTACTGCACCCTAAAAGAAAAAAATGTGGGCTGCATCAAGGTGTTTTGCTCCATGATTTGCATGTATGTGAAGTACAGTATAGTTACATAAAAGAAGTCTACAGACTGGATAAACAAATTCCCAATCAGTCTGAGCTACAGATAGCACTGGCCAATGAGTGAAAACACTGTCCTAATGAATATCAGACAATGAACCACTTTAGTGGTTTTCTTCTAGAAGAAATAAATCTTCTGGATGTGTAAGGCACTTTTGGCAGATTATTTTGGCGCCCCTAACAAGGGCCAATCGGTTTCTGTCTTGCATCCTGTCTCTACTCTATCTAGCTTCTGATGTTGACTCTTCACATTATCTCATTATTTTCTTCACTTTTTTCAATTATGAACTCTTAGCTTTTTTTCCTGAATCAGCCATGGTGTGGGTCCAAAATGGCCAATGTGTTAATGTCCATTTGCTAGCGTGTAACGTGGTGCCATGAAGCAAAACACAGCTGTCATGTGATACTCCAGGCTGGAGCACAAAGTTGTAAAGTGCTGTTTCTCAGCCCAGGGATGCTGCAGGGCAATGATGGCCCCAGGGATGTGAATTATGAATGTCATTGTGCTATCAAAACAAGTCAGAAGCATAGAGGTTTAAGGTCAGAAACATATGAAGCATTGCTTTAATGTGACTTCAAATAAAAATCAAGTCAAGGTCCTGATGTGGAAGGGAAGAAAGTTCCTCTATTTAGAGTTAAAAACAGAAGCTCTGTTACCCCAGTGTTTTAACATAGACCTCGGGACAATCGGGAAGAATCTGATCAGACGATCTCAAACCAGCTTTGTTCACTGGGGGCACTGGTGCAACAAATTAAGATGAGATATCTGAAAATTCTGACTGATACCTGCATGATAACCAAAGACTGCAACTTCCCGGACATTTCTTTCTTTATCTCTTTAGGAATTAATGATCTCTTCACTGTAGTTTTACTGATAAATGATGTAAATAAAGTTTTACCAAGTAGTTAAGTGATATCTTTTAAACATGCTTGGTTGTAAAAAATGAGAATTACAGTAAATCTATCCAAAATACTAAAAACAAACCCAGTTCCTTTACCCAACTGTCCTCGTAGTATCTGCCTTTCCCTCTCTCTGCACTTCCTACTTCAACAGGAATTTAATCTTTCAAGCCATCGTTGTTGTTCCTCTCCCCTATTTTTACTGCTGCTGCTTCTGCTTGGAAGACCACAGACTGTCTCTGTATGCTGATGCCCCCCTCCTAAACCCCCCACCCCCACCTCCTGCTCTGAGCCTGTCTCTGTTTCTTTCTGTATCTCTATTTGTCCAATGCTCACGTTCACGTCTTTCTCTCCCCCTCTGCTTTCTGTCCTCAGCTCTTACCCCTTTCCTCCTCCTCCTTCTTCCCCTTACTTGTTCACTTCTCTACTTCTTCACTCCTTCTCACCCCTCCTGTTCTTCCCCACAACATGCATACACACACATTCACTTTTTTTTTCTTTTTTCCCCCCTCACTCCTGCTTCCCTCCTGTCTGTCTATCTGCTGTTTCGTAGCTCTGTACGTGCCACAGATTCAGATGGCAGTCAAATGGTAGACTGAGACAAACACGGAGACACATGCATGCAATTACATGCTCACACACACGGAAATGCATGCAGACTGGCAGCTGCACACATGAGAAGAGACTTGCAAAAAAGACACACACACCTGCACACACTAATGCGTGCACTTTTGCATCAACATTTCATAGCATCATATAATTAAAGTATTTCAGTCATTTCCCCTCAGTCACTTTAGTGGGAAGGATATCAGTCTTCAAGCACAAAGCTATTAGAAAACACAATGTAGGAAATATTAATGAGAACTGAGACTATTGTCAAAGATTAAAAATCTAGAGTTGGAATATGCTGCAGTGAAATAAAATCAGTGTGAGAAATAGACATTCTAGTCTGCATATAATATCATAAACGTATAGGATGCTATTTTCGCATTGATTGTAACAATGTTTAGGTGAGCGAGAGAAAGAGAAAGAGAGCGAGAGACAGCAACACCAAGAGAATGAGAGAGACAGGAAGGGGGAAGGGGTGAGGGGAGGAAGAGGGGGAGAAGCTGAGAGGAAGGAGGTCAGTCTAAGCTTATGAAACATTTTCTAACCTAACCCGGCCTATTTCTGACAGGGCAGGACTGTGGACTTACAGTCAGACACACAAGTTCCCATGGTTGACAGCAACATGCCTTTAGGGACTGACACAGAAATACACACAATAAAAAAAGGTTCACAATGTAACCAGTCGCACAAGTTAGCAACCTTACATTTTATACAGCTGTAGGGGACCTTATTGAGTAGTGTAAGTAGCTTGTTCAATTGGTTTTATCGGTGATCTACTTCTATATACATATATAGTTATTTATTTACTTATTTATATAAATAGGAGTTGATCTCATGTGAGTAATTCTACAAAATGCCCAATGTGTTCTGGCTACAGGCTTACAATACTTCCCAAAAACAATTCTGGACATTATTTTGAGGTCTACTTTAATATTTGGTGGGAAAATGAGGTCATTTTGCAAATTCTATGGTTCAGTGTTTATGAGAACAGAGCTGCTTTGTAAATGTCCAGTCAGAAGCATGACTGACAACAGAATCATCTCAAGGCAAAGTAGGATTACTAGCATCGATCAACAATGGTAACTGTTTCCAATCCAGATGAATGCAAAATAAAGCACAGGAGATATTTAGTGTGGATTCATTTTTATAGAGTCTCAGGACACACTCCTATTTAAGACTGATTTAAAAAGACGGGTTAGGGGGGTTAGTGTCCTCGAAGAGAAAAAAAAGCAGTCTCAAGCAATTGGTGTTCTCCTCACTTATAGTATGTTGTGTGTGATGTCATTGACCTCAGAGAATCAATAGACCTTGAAGCAAATCCATGCACTTTTGTCATTTACAAAAGTTCACATGCTTGAAAATCATTCAGGCTGAGACAACCATGACTCATGAAACAAGGTCAAACTAAATAAATTTATGTGAATCAAACAATGTTGTGAAGGAAACCCCAAAAAGAACCAGCAAGCGGCCAAAAGAAAAGTCAATGATTAATATAAAGTCAAAAGGCAGATAATACATCAGGACATGGAAAGTCAAAGAGCAAAGGCAGATGAGAACAAAACTAATCTGACATAGTTGGAAAAATTAACTGCAATCAAGAAAGATAGCTCTCAGAAATATGTGTAATTAGCTCATTTTCTTTAAAATATAGAGATTGTATATTATCGCATATTCTATGGTGGTAGCACATGCTAGTGCCATTGAAATGCTACCATTTTATTAATTTTATCAGGTTGTGGTAGACACATGGATTAATTTGTGACAGAAATACAAAATTCCAATCACAAACTAAAGTTTGTAAAGTTGTAAAGTTTATTTAAAACTATAAAAACTATAAAAATAAAATACTTGGTTAGGTTTAGGCGCTAACAAAGTTTGGTTGAACTATGCATGCTTTGGGTAGCATGGCATTGCCATCATAGAGAATAACAAAAAAAATAAAAATAAAAATAAAATAATAACTTGATCTATACCTTCCTCTAAATGAATGAATCTCCATCCCTTCATGAAGGCAGTGGCATCATTATAAGCTTCTTCCCATGATGCAGACTATGAAAAAGTTATTTTCCATGGTAGTTTATTGAAATTCTGATTCGTGTATTTCTGTGGAGTGTTATTATTGCAATATAATTGGTTGTTTAGCAACATTTCTTCCTATAAATAAGGCTATTTAAACCAACAGTTTATTATTGTATTACGTATTTTAGGATGTTTTTTTTTTTTAATGCAGGTACACCAACTTAAACAAACTGATCAAATCCTTTCCCTTGGCCAGTAGCCATATGTGTAGCCTCTGTGCTCTGAGGGCTACTGCTTAATCAATTAGCTGGAGTTATGTCCAGTAATTAACACTACCTCCCCAGTGGACAATCTCATAAGTTACAACAGCATGAAGCGATGTATCCTGCAGGCTGTGTTGGATAACAATCTTCAATGAGCATGAAATTCTGAGCTATTTTTGATTGAAAGTCAACTTCAGACATCTGGACTGAGAATAAGCTGCGGACTGGCTGTTAATAAAAAATTTTATCAACTTTTCTTTTGGATTGCAAGTTGTTGCTGTCAGTTTTAGCTCTTCCATGGGCAAAGTTGCTGTTGACAAACATATTTCTGCAAAGAAAATTTGGGGTGTGCCCACCCATGCAGCTCTGAGTGCAGCAACCCTTGTTAAAAACTTCTGCAAAACTTTCTCATGGCACTTAAAAGAAAGATGTTAATGGGTGTTATCAGTTCTTTATTTTGTTTAATTAATTTTTATGTTGAGTCATAAGCATTATGCAAGTGTAATACATGGGGATTTCCATAAATATAAGAAAAAAGAAAAAAAGCCTGGACTGTTTTATGTTGTTCATAACCAGAGTCCTTAGTGGGACATAGTAACTGCCTGTGGTGTAGACTTTGAGCTTAGCAACTTTGCAGACTTTTTAACTTTGGCAAAAAAAAAAAAAATAATAATCATAATATAGACAGTACAATAAAGTGAAACAAAAGAAAGAAACAGTTTAAGCAATTTTCATATACATTTTATTCATTTCAGGGTCCTGGGTGTTGGAGCATCATACAGTCTAAACAGGTTGCCATTTCATCAATGGGCAAAAATATAAAAACAAAAAGCATAAGCAACTTCTTTACTTATATCACAAAGACTTGCTTGTTTGTTGGTAACTCTAAAGTTATAAATCTATCCATGATACCAGAGGTTTACCAGAGAGTTTAAGGAGACATAGAATGCCCAATCTCATAATTTAAGGAGATATTGCACGCTGTGACTTTTTCTTCACAGACAAAGCTTTTATTTATCTTCTCAGTGCTTCAGTAAAGAGCATCTTCAAAACTAGTTTGAGTGAAACCTTTCCTTGTCTTTGACAAAATGTAAAAACAGCTACTCTGAAAGGGAAACGAATAGAGGCAGCCCTTATCTTTCATCTGTAAGTCACACACATATTCTTTCTTTTATCTGGTCCAATTTATTATGCCAGTGTGAAAAATTGTTCAAGTGCTGTCAGCAGTGAGTTCTTGTGCACAGTCAATTCAAGAATGGAAAAACAAGAAGAAAAAAGTAGGAATGTTTACTTGCTGATGAGATAATAATGAGATCATGTGATAATTCTAACAGGTTGGTGTGGAAAATGATGGTTTGTGTCAACAGCAAAGGGCTTCTTTAGCAACTTTTCAGGAAAACCTGTCCAAAACTGAAAGTAATTTTTTCAGTTTCTTAGTTTAAAGCAACTAAATCAGTAAAGAAAGAAGACAGAAAACATAAAAATGTATTATTTGGTTTCAGGCTAATACTCAACTTTTTACTTACACAATAGGGTAACACTTCATTCAGTACTCCACATAAGCACATGTCAAACATTTGGTATGGATTCAGCAATGTGCCAATTTTCTTTTTTCTTCTGCTTTTGTGTAAGGAATTCACAACATGAAGGGCTCACAGTCTTTTATTTACATTTGACCTGAAACCTTGTGACAGAAACACATGTTGCCCTGGATGTCAAATTGGATCCAGATTGTGTGTCTTCTCAGAAACGTTTGAACAGTTACAAGACCCTTTTTTTGCTCTCTCTCTCTTTTTTTATCAGACACTAACTGAGTGTGTGGTGGTATAATTGGCTGTCTACAGATGTTTCTGACTTTTTATTTCAACTAGTAGAGTAATTTCAGATGCTGTTTTCCTGTCATCTTTTGATATTGAGAAGGAGAGTTAAGCAGATATTTGTAAGTGACCTTAGTGGTATTTCTCTTCACATCTGCCACTGGAGAAGTGTGCTGATGATATTAAGAACTTTTGAGAATGCCTTGTTTTGTCATAGCTTAAGACTAATCAATTACATGATAAACACAAAGGTTATAAACGAAGAATTTTCCTTATCATCTTCAAAACAAACATGGCAGCCCACTGCTCTCCAGTACATTTAGAGGTCAAATGCAGAGCCGAATTTCCCAATGATAAAGTAAATTGATGAATTAAAAATTATTATTATTTTATGTCCAAATACAAAACTATCCCAGATCATTTAGAGGAAGTGTTTAGGCTATTAGAAAATATGTTTATTTACCCCTGTTTCACTTACTCTAGATATCACCAAAAACCACAATTCTCATGAATCTCAAATGCTGCATATCATGCTTCATTAGTGAACAATATGCTTCATTTTTGAAGGCTGATAAAGCATCTTGATGATGAGTTAATTCGAAATTAACCCAAAATTAAAAAGTGCTTAATGTAGATAGGTTTCTTGCTTACTACATAACTAGATTTGTGTTCATTCCAGGGCAAAACCCCCATTAGGTGTAACAAATAAACTTAGGTACACAAACATTTTCATCTGGAGTAAATTCTTCTTGATTTAATAATGAAATAATTTAAGAAGCAGCATTTCTGAATTACCAGATTTAACAGAAGTTACACCTCCTGTAATCACTGTGTAAGACACAATGGACAGCTTTTTCTTGGAAAGTAGCTGGAACTGCATACAGTGTTAGCTTGGACTGAAAGGATTATATCAATACATTCATCATTAATGATAAAAAGAAAAGACCAGAGTAGCTGCCTGGTGCACCTTTTACATTGAGAAGCTGTGTTTTCGTGCAAAGGACAATTTTTGTGCACATGAATATGCATATAATTATGTTCTCTGTGCTGTTACAAAAGATAAAATCCCAGCACATGGGATTAAAGTTTTGCTTTTCTAGACATAAAGTTGGTGTGTCAAGAAACTGTGCTACCTTTGGAACAAACAGAACCCTGGTCTGCCCTTTCACTGGCCTGGATCTATAATCTTCTGTTTTTTTAGCAAAGGGCTGCCCCTTGGATTATTAAATAATTTTTATCTATCTTTGGCAGTTGGAGTTAACTGCCCTATCATCTCTGCCTATTGTGTTAGGAGCTTGGCTCAGCCAAACAAACCCGGATAAGCAAACATTTCTGCCTGCTAGCTGTGCATGCACCCCTGTGATGAAGTTGCTCAGGAATACGTCTATTTAACAATGGTTATTTACCATTTTTTAGCTTTTACCTGATGTTACTGGTGCCCAAGGCACACTTAAAGGCTGGTGATTCTTACTAGTTAGAGTATCTGCAAATAGAGAAAACATCTACACTTCCTGCTCACCACCAAATATGAAAAACTAGCTATTAGCTTGTCAACATAAAAGAACATTTAGTGCCTATTTAAATGCCTTTTTTAAACTTTAACTAACAATAAACCATTATTATATGAAAGAATTATTTATTTAACCAATCATATATTTTTTAACTCATTTTCACCAAGTAGCTTCAACATCTATAGCCTAAGAACCAGAAAAATCTGAGAGATCATGTTTCATTTGCTCTGGCAGAAAACTTAACCCCTCCCCCCTTAAAAAACGATTTCTATCCAGTTTTTCCCAAGCTGGACCAATCCCAGAGTTATCTAATATGGTTTAGCTTGACGGGACAAGGCTGCAGGGCACATTGCACAGCACAGCACCACATCACATGCTTTGTTGTTCAAACTGGGTGGAGGTCTAAACATTTAATAGATAACATCTTTTTCTAGAGCTAACTAGAGCTGACACCCACTACACTTGTTACCATAGGCTTACGAGCAAGGTAAAATCTTACCTTTGAGTCAATTGTGTCTTTTATCTTGTCACTGGTTTAACTACCCACAGAAATGTGATATTTTCAGCCACACACTTCTAGCGCTGGTATAAGTTATCAAGTTACACAGCAGCCTATAGGGTAATATGAATTTTTATTTTGCTTTTTACATGTTATGGTAAGAAATCTCTTGCACTTGGTGTCCTGTCCACTTCCACACAGATGATAAATATCCCAGTGCCATGACTGCCTCAGTCACTGTCACAAGTATATCTGAACATAGTCATGAGGAACATTAACATGAGTTGTGACTGGATGATGTTGCTTTACAGATTCATAAAGACTGTAATCTTACATATACCATGTCTAGAAGGGGATCACGAGTACTAGCTATGCTAGCAGTCCAGTCTTAGGCTTCCTTTATCATTACTTAGAAGCACTTCCTCTATTTACACTTGTTCGAACATTAATTTTAGGTGAGCTATTTTTGCTCTGGGATGTGTGCAAGTCAACAAACAAATCCCTGATCATTCAGGGTGTATTCAGATTTCTATCACGCATGCTGTCCTTGATGAAGAGGTTTGTCTGAAGGTTTTGATACATGTGTTGTTGACTGTCTTGCCCCTCGGCCAAATCTACAGGGCCTCCTCTCCCCCCTGCGCAGGGCCCCTCAACCTCCCTTCCTCTCTCTCCTTCTCATTCTCAGCCACTCACTCTATCCTCACTGTCGATCTTCTGATTTCTCTCCCTCTCTTCTCGCTTTCCTTCTCTTTTCCTGCTAGTACACACACACACACACACACACTCACACAGACACACACCCAATCCATCCTTTTGCCTTTGCTCACTGCCCATATCTTTCTCCTTTCTCTCTTTGCCCCCCTTCTTCTCACTCCCTCCCCTCCCCCTTAGCCATCCACCCCCCCCCCCCCCACCACACACACACACACCATCCCCCATCTTTCTGAGACAAAGTGTGTGTTCTGCCACACACACACATGCACATAGAGAGAAACTGGTGCTTTACCTCCCCTAGGAGTTGTTCTTAACTCGCTGACTGAGGCATGCTCTGCGTGCGTATTCACATGCATGTGTCTGTGTGTTCACTTGCAAGCACACATACATGTTAATGCGGACCGTGCATGGGAGGGTGGGAGTTAGCATGTTTTTGTGTGTCGGCGCTGCTGACTCCACACATGATCCCCATTAGAGGCTGGCGGGAGTAGACACAAACACACACTGCACACGCGCTTTTATCTTCACCCACACTTAAAAAATATTCATGCTCACACACATAGACAGACACTTTTCATGCACACATACATGCATGTACAGGTATATGTACATCCACCAAACACACACTCGCACGCTGAGGTTCTATGGGGCCTAATACTATTTCACCCCTGAGGCTGTGATGGAATCTGTTTTTAATTTTTTTTTTAGCATTTTCATTACAAGTAAATCTTAAAAGCAATAAATAGGTCCTAAAACATAAAAAGTGACCTTCTTCTGGCCACTTTAACCTGTTTAAGAAAAAGCGCAGCAACACTGTTGACTGGAGATGCAAGGAGGTGGGGGTGATGTCATTACCAAGTAAAACATTATTCCTAGGCAACCAAATGTGTCCTAGGAAACCAGATGTGTCATGAGGATGAAGAAGAATACGAAGGCTGGCTTTAGTAAATCTAACAGGATGAATTCAAGCATCATTCATCAGCCAAGTGAAAAGTATTTGTAAAAAATAGCAATTACTTTCAAGTTTGCAAAGAGAAGCTTAGCTCTAGAACAATGAAAATACAAATAAATACATACAATAATATACATTTACACTAAATGGAAAAAGCCCAGAGGAAAATTGCAATGTTGTAATAGGTTAAAAAAAATTTTTTTAAATTAGCTAGAAGTATAAAGTGCTTTGCTCCAGAGGGCGATGGCTGTTGGCAGGAATAATCTCCGGTTGCATTGGAATTGACAAAACCTCACACTGAACACATCATGTTGTTCATTCACTGTGTTGTGTAGAGGATGTGTAGAATTGTCCACTATCTAGTCTGTTGTCCAGCTGAACTCCAAGGTACTTGTATTCCTCCACCACCTCCACCTCTTCTCCCAGGATGTGGATGGTGTTTTGTTTAATCCTGTTCTTCCTGAAGCCAGCAATCATCTCTTTTATATGTATTTTTAAAAATAAACTCTTCCACAAATTTTATTGAACCATGTAAAAATGTCCACAATGCGGTTTGGCAAAGCCAAATCTGGTACAAGTTATATTAGCCCAGCACATTATTTTGTAGCCCCACAAATAGATGTTGTTTCCATGTTAGGCCTACAGCATTCACAGTTATCTTGTATTTACCACTGTAGGCTAATAATGAAATGCTGACCATCATTAATACCCAATTAGAATTTTTCTGCAGAATACAGCTAATGCTAAGGCATTAAAGTCAGACTTTGGCAGTTGCAGACTGGTGTTAGTCTTAGTGGTATAATGCATTGACTCTTGTCACTAAGCAGTCTTACTCAAAGATGCATCCCTCTTTTCTCTTTACTTTCCCACAGTAGACCATTTTCCAGCATGGAAAGTATCAGGTTCATATACAGTAATATATTTTAATAAATGGGCAAGTACATAAAAGCCTGTAATGTTTGTATTTGTTTTCCCACTATTATTAAGCATAGATGGCGGTTCCTCTCGCCTGCAAAGTGCCCTTTTTCTAAAAACTGAGCACCTTCCCCTCAAAATGTCTGTGCATGCCACTGCTCAGCTTCTTGTCCATCACCGATACACCCCACAACTGCACAGCAATTTGAATATTTCTGCAGATGACAGAACACTGAGCGATGCATTGGAAGTCTGAGCCGTACAATGTGAAAAGACATGTTTAGAGTACAGTCCCTTGTGATGCTCCAGTACTGCTGACCACCATCTCAGACATACAACCTTTCAGTCTTACAAACTGTGGTGTGTTTGTTAGGTAGTCATAAACCCAGCTGGTTGTGGAGGTATCTGGAATTTATGGAGCTTTTCACATAACAAAGCAGGCTGAATTGTATATAAAAAAAAAACCAACACTTGAGATTTCTAAAAACATGATCCTCAAATTGCTGCTTGATTAGTCCAGATGAAAGTGGACTCCCTGAAGCAGGTAGATGATGGCATGTTCAACCAAAGCCCATTACAATAAGAAAACTGTAATGGGTCGTGAAAGATGATCACCTTCTTATTGAGGTGAGCCAATAACAGTCTATCAAGGACTTTGGTGATGAGAGATGTTAGGGCAACTGGTCTTTAGTCATTTGGTTAAGATGGTTGGGATTTTTTGGGTTCTGAAACAAGGCAGGATGTTTTCACAGCACAGGAATTCTTTTCTGACTCAGGCTGGTGTTGAAAAGGTGCTGAAGATTTCAACATAGGAACATTGATGACATCACAGTTGTGTCTGCGGTGGTACCGGGTATGATATAAACCGAAACCAGAATAACACAGGTAAACTCTGAGTAAATAATATGGACATAAACTCACGGCTAACAGTTTCATTTGCCTTGTACAGATCTTTTCCTTTACATTGACATGCCCAGGATGGCACCAGCGGTGGTTAAAGAGCATTGTAATTCAACCTCCCTTAAGCTTCTGCTGGTTTTCTTATCTTGGTCTGCATCAAGCAGTGTACAGACTCATGCAGTGTTCATGCAGCCGTGTCTCAGTGAAGCACATATTACTGCATTCTCTGTATTCTTTTTGAGATTGTGTTAGCACTTCAAACTCATCCGTTTTGTTAGCTAGTGATCTCACATTACCCATCAAAAAAGTTGGAAGAAACATTTTGAATCTCCTGCGTTTTTCTCTCTGACTCGCTCCTGCCCTGCATTGGCTTCACTTTCTCTTCAACTCTGTTTGAATTTGGGGTTATTCCACTGATTGTCTTGATTTTGGAGAGCTTAATCTGTTGATCCCGCTGTTAAACAACTCTTTTGTTGCCATGAAAACTCAGTCTTGAAAGAGTTCCAAGTACACAAAATAATCACTTAAACAGCCCAGTCTCTGAACCAGCGTGAAAATAATCTTGAAAAGTAAACACGACAGTGATTGTCTTGGGAAAAAAAGTAAATTGTATCAAAAACATGAAAAAAATTATGGTCGGATCTACTATGGTTTTTAGAGTATTTTAGAGTGGAACAATCTGTTGAGACCACACTTTCCGGGGTTCATGGATCTGAGCGCTCCAATCAACACTGGTCCCTGATTTTGGGAATGCTTAGGACTGCAACAAGTATCATTATTGCTTTCTGCTGCAGTTTGTCAGTCTGAGGTACGTATCTCCCATTTGACATCAAATTAATTCTCAATATTTTTACATTATTCCAACTGATTTCATGTATGATCCACATGCCTACATCTTAAATCTTGATACCATTTGATAGATACTCTCAGGAGCATCATTGAACAACCTGTACCTGGATTCCTGTCTGGTGTGGCAGACCCTGGCCTCTATTGCTGTTGTGCTTAGGACCTGTTCTTGTGCTGCTATGAGTTGTGCATCTACGTTGTCTTTCAGATGTTACTCTTGCAACAACTAGTAATTTTTTATTATCAGCCACCTCTTTGGCCTGTCTAGAGCACATGTCCTGCAGGGTCTTTTCTTTCCATGTTCATCCTCCTATTTTTCCTCTTTTTCATGTTTCTGCTGACCTCATCCATTTAGCAGCTCATCAATGGGAACCATGTTCCTGATGTACTTCTGAATCTTTCTTCAAACCAACAAGTTATCTCATGATTGGGAGGACATACATGTTGGTGCCTCAGATTTTGTTCTTCCTGTTTAGGTAACATTTTAGGACCACCAAAACGCTTTGTAGATACTGTGTGGCTGACCACCTTGTTGCTTTTTTATGTTTGGTTATGCACACCAGCAACAGGGAAAGAGCATCTTCTTTGTTATATACCGCACTTGATGGTAATTTGTACATCTGACTTTGAACTGGCTTCTAGGGCTGCATTCCACAGTCCCACTGAGTTTTTGATATCCAGTTGATGTTATTGAGTTTCAATCATTTCACTATCCACATGTGCAGTATTAAGTCATATGCTTTCTTTTAGTTAGTTCAGAAGATGAATAGTTACGTTGGCCTGATCTTACAATCTTTAGTGACTGCTCTGAGAAACAATAGTTGGCACTTGATTTTTATAGTGTTACTTCTAATTCCCTTCTGGTCCCTGCTAATGTTTGAAGCCATACCACACACTTACTCGTACTGGGTGCCACAATGCACATCAGCTACTTTTAAGTTGTATAGAGGCAGGCTATTGGACAGAAGTTGGTTGGCATCAGTCAGTGTAGGGATCCTTCAATTTAGGTGTCTAGAATTGGGTCCCATTCATTAACAGCTGGTTAGTTTGTGCTGCTAGGCATAAATGGAGTGCAGTTAAGTTTTTTTTTTAGCCAGGTGCGTGTATCATGCAAGGGACTGGGCATACCAGCTCAAAAACTCAAAACTCTTTCTTCAAAGTCTGGCATTGTGATGGTCGCTGGTTGTTTTTCTAGGAGCTCACTGTGGTCAGCTCTCAGATTCACCAACCATGGAGCACTAAGTCATGTTTCTTTTTTCTCAAATGCCTTTCCAGTAGCTATTGTACATTCACAGCCCTGGCTTTGCCTATTCTTGTTTTATTACACTTTCACTGAAAGTACATTATGTATGGTTTGGTTCAGAACATCCTGTTAATTGGCCTGGCTTCTATTCCTCTGTTGTAGCTTTTTAGATGCATGGCCAGGGTTATGAGTCTTTGTTCGGCAGTTTCCAGTACCTCAGATATGGAAAGTTTTACTGTTTTTCTTAGGAATCTCTTTTTGCATTACACCTTGTTCTGATAGCTGGTTAATTTGTTTATGAGTTAACTTCATCATGGCCTCTAGTCTTCCTTCTTGGCTACTTCTTCGTCCTGTAGTCAAGCTAGGATCACTGTTGCTTTATTGTACATCAACATATTCCTGTCTGCGATGGCTCTAATAGGTATCGAATGCAGAACTGCATTTACATCTTCTAGCAGACTTTCAGAGAATACTTTGTCATTTAGCCTTGGTAAATAGCCACGGAGGCTCCAAGTATCCAGGTTAATCATGATCATTAATCTCAGGTCATGTACTGAGCTGCCTTGCTCTTAAGTGCCTAATGTCTGCATGTAAGCCTACAGACCTATGGGTTGAGATGGCTTTCACCATGACATCACATCATACAAGAGTTAGCCTGACTGGCCCAAGGATATGAGCATCTTTTAAATGCACTGGTAGCAATATATTTAAAAGGGGGGCTTTGAGGTATTCTTCGGGGGTGTTGGGAATTAGTTGTTCAGTTTTTAAGATTGACACCTCTATCAACTAATTAGAATCAGAGGCAATCCAGCATTGCACCCAAATTTACCATAGAAACACCAATATAGATCCAGCAGGAAGTGAACCCAAAGGTAGTGTTCTATTGGTGTGAGGTGACCTTCTTTCTGGTTCGTGATACCATTTTGATGTGAATTACTTGAGGCAGGTGTTGTGACAAAGAGCTCCAGATAAATATTAAAAAAGTTTTTTTTACAAATAGTGATATCTTTAACAGATCTGCACAACCTGTTAGGTCTCTCGGCCAATTGTAGAATATCTTAGTGATCGGGCATACATATGCAAAGGAACATTCCTAAACTGATATCTGGAACCACTCCTAAGACTTGTATATGGAAACGTATGATGCTATATATGGACTCATACAAGAAACCTATAACTCATAGACTTCACTGAATCCTAACAGATAGGTCTGCAGGTCTGCAGTTGTGTAATGTCTGGTCGGTGGAGGTGAGGACCCAAGTGCAGGCAGTCGATACCAGAGGCAGAACTGCACAGGTGACTGGTTTCCCAAACTCAGGACAGGGAACCATACACGACAGGGATAAACCAAACACGACAAGAAATTAACCACACACAACAGGGAGTTAAACAAACAAGGATCTGACAGCGAGCAACTAAAAACCCAGGACCTAAATACACAGACTGACGAATTAAACACAGGTGACTTGAAAAGTAATCAAACATGTGCACTAACGAACAGAAACCAAAGAAACACAAAACTAAGCCCTGAACACCAAAAACCAAGAACAAAAACTGGAAACATGACCAAACACAAAAACCATTAAAGCTAAACCAAGATCATAACCAAACTAAACATGACAAACCAAAATTTAACCATAACACAGTTGGTTGGAACAGGCAAATATAGTCAAAACCTGAACATCAACAAGCTTGTTGTTCGGAAAAAACTTCTTAAAAGATCATTTTGGTCATTCCCAGCAAAAGATTCCTCAGAATTCCTTTGACAACTGGAACACACAATATATTATAGAGCAGGATTATTCAATTCGGTCCTACGAAGTCCGCAATCCAGCAGGTTTTCCATGTATCCCTGCTTCAACACGCCTGAATCAAATTAATTACTCATTGTGCAGAACTTGATTGGCTGTTAGATCCATTTTGAGTCAGTTGTGTTGGAGCAGGGATACATGGAAAACCTGCTGGAGAGAGACTTCAAAATTTTCAGTATCATAGAATTATCAACTGACTTATCTGGAGTCAAAACAATGAAAATCTTGCATTGTCTGTGACAGTATTGATAGCATTTAAATGAAGACTGGATTTTGTATATTTTGTAAGAAATATACGAAGTGATTGCTTTCTGGATTTGTCGTGCCATAAAGTTTCATGTCATATTTTGCTAAAGAGAAAAAATAAGTGATTGAAGGGATGGGGTTCATATAGCTTCTTATGAAAAAGTACAATAGTAAACTAGATGAAATAGACATCAAGGAAAATGATCATGTCTTAGCTTATAGCCCCCTTTTAAATTCAGAAAAATCCTCATCACGTTGAATCCATATGGTGAAAATATAAGTACACTGCCATAAATGTATGCACACAGCATAACTCATATTCAGCTGGGTTGTGTCATTTGAAAACCGCTGTCAAAAGAGCATGAATGGTGGTAGAAATCCAACTGTGGCTGCTTACTTAACATCAGTATTTTACTGAATGTGCTGCAAGGAAAGGCCATCCTAGTACAATAACATTCACACATAGAAGATTGTCTCGAGAAAAGACTCATGTCTTGCAGTGCTTAAAGATAATAGCTTAATATATTAAGTTTTTTAGAAACTTGTGCATGGTTAGAACTTTTCTTACTGATTAAAATCATTGCTATAACATTTCCATCCTTTAAATTCTTTTTTTTTTAAAAACACACACCAAAGAAAATGTTTCAATGATATCTTGAAAGTTTGTGAATGGGAAAACAATTCAAAACAAAGACAAAACACAATTTAGACACCTGCAATGCTTTGGTATTTTGTTTATCTATAATGTGAAAACTGCTTGACAACATCTGGAAATGGACTCAGCGGGTTTGTGGGAAAGTTTTTTGCCGTGTTCCTTGTTGGTATCCTAGGCACTTTATCAGACTAGGTTAGGCCTCTGTAGAAGGACTGATTTTCTTCATGGCAACACATTCTTTCAGTAAGTGGCTTGTTTGCATTTGATTATTCTCTAAAAGATCCACCTCTGTCCCATGAATAATTTTGTGACTGACTTTCATGTTGTATCTGAAAGCCCTCTGTACACAGAATGCAGCTACACTTTTATGAGGGAAACAGCCAGAGAGATTGATGGTCTTCAATGCATACTTTGTACATTTTGAATGGAGTTCTTCCCACTCTGAACAGAAATCTACTGTCAAATTAATTATAGTCTAATTTGGACTTATTTGAAACTAACAAACATCTCTGAACCCTGATGTATTCTGTGCATGTTCTTTGTCAATGCCGTTTTATTCTTCCCAGCATATCCCTTTCTCTCAGTATACAGCTGAGTCTTTGAATGGTCTCTAGGTTGAATTGTAATTTTCACTAATCTCTGAAGATGTCCTTGCAGGTTGTTTTTTTTCCTCTTCTTTTTTCTCAATACTTTTCACAATTATGCATCCCAGTCTGCCTTTCTTGGTCTTTTTAGCATGCCTTCTGATCTCAGTAATGCACATTTATCAACGTTTTTTGAAAAAAAAGAGACTTTTTTTCTATCTACATGTGAAAAATTCAACAGAGTGGCTTTATTTGTGCAAACATTCCTTTTCCTGTGCACACTTTACTTGGCTTGGCCTTTTTGCAATTGCCTTTAGCTAACCATTTAGAAGTCAGTTTGCAACGGAAGTATAACGTTTATTACACATGCGTTCACACAGGTGTTACTAACCATCCACATGTGTCGTTTGCCACATTAGTAGTAAGACTGTTTCTTTTTCATCAAATCTGTCAAAAAAAAAAAATTTTTGCTGCTATTTAGATGAGCATGTAAAAGCGTTCTGATAACCAGATATTTAAAATCATTTTAGTGGGAAATGTGTGTCATATGCAACATGGATCTTATATTTGCTTGAATACCAGTCCATTCAACTTTTTAAAAATATAATAAAATCTCATTAACCCCGTGGAAGTTTTTCTGTTAAATTTCAATGCAACGGTGTGTAAAATATTAATGATTTCATCCACCATTGCTGTGCAAGACTGAAATTCTTTTTACACACACAAGGGACTCACATGAAGCAATGCTGCATGTAAAACAGTGTGTAATTTTATCTCATTGCTATCAGCCTTACTGTTTACTGTTCATTCTCCAAATACTTTATCAGAACTGCAGGAAGTTTCAATACTGGAACAAACATAATTTCTAATTTCTGCTGTTTTACCAAAGATCTCGACTTGTGAAACATTATGACAGGAAATGCAGAGTTTTGTCGCTGAGGTCTGCACCAATTTCTATTTACTTTAATTCTCAACTTACTGGCTTCATTGCGCTTGTGAGAAAAAAGCTCTTTAAGAACTTTTTGCTGAAGTATTAAAGCACACTGGCTTTTACTGCCAACCAGAACTAAAGTTTGATTGGCATAGCTTCAAGGATAGTAAAGATTACTTTTGCTGTGACAACTTAAAAAGAGCAATGGGTAAGTCATGCTGCATATCACACCAAGAAATTGCTTGTATGTCTTGATATGAAAGCAAAAATTTAAACATTGTATTTATATTATTATATGTATCTGGTGAAAAATAGATAAGAAGCTTATTCCAGCAAAACAGGGAAAAAAAAGCTGATGGGTAACAGGAACTTTATCAAAAACATTTATTCCGATTAGCTACCAATATTTTAAATTTTTGAAGGTTTCCAGTTATTTTTTTCTACCTAAGTGAGTGAAGGTGGTGGTATGTGATCGTTATGATTTGTTTGGCATGTCATATTTTAACCAGGTCACTCATGAAAAAAAGATTTTTAATCTCAACAAGGTTTTTTTTCTGGTTAAATAAAAGAGAAATGAATTTGTCTGGTGGTTCACAAGATATACTCTAAAGCCTTATTAGTGAAAGCCATAAAGTTTAATATAGCATTAGAGCATGGGCAAAGGGCCTTTTAAATCTTGAGGCAGATCTAGATCACTTTTAACATTTCTAAACCCATTTTCAGCCTTGGTGGTAAAAACACTCTCTGAGCTGCTTTTAGTTTTTTTGTACACATTTAATTAGTTGACATCAGCTAGAGCATGCAACGGGTTGAAACTTCGTCCTGTGTGTTGCTAACTTCACTTACTATATGGACCACATGTACTGTATACAGCCCTTTAGCCCTACTTAGATTTTGCAAAGTGTCTTGCTTAGATTCACACAAACTTATTACATATTTACAATCTATATGCAATACTTTACTATAGTTGCACCCAAATCATATCTGGGGCAATGTGAGGCAAGTGTTGCGCCACCAAAACATCTGTAATCTATTGGACAAAGTAAATATTGTGATGTCAGGCAACAAGACCTCGACAGCGGATCCATTGGGTCCTGTGAACTTCATTGTACAACCACCATGGATTAAGCTTGATCTGAAGTATCCCACTCATGTTCCACTGGAAAGTGACAAGTTTAGAGATTGGGTCTCACTTTTTTTTTTTTTTTTTTTTGAGTTCCCCAAGTTGCTCCCAAAAAGTCTTTTCAGCGTGGTGGGGGGAGGCCTAATTTCAAGATTAAAATCTAACAGTTTGCGTACACCGATAAGTGGAGATATGATTATAACTTTTCTAGACCAACTATTTGGTCTGATCAGTAATGGAACAATATATGACTCAAATCAATGGGCCATTAAGCCGCTTGGCTGTTGGTGAACCATTTATTTGAATAAAGTTTGTTGCAGCAGGGAAATGTAGAAATCTTGCAGTACACTGGCTCAAGTGGTCCAGAGTCGGTGATTTCTGCTCCAGTGGTTTGCAGTTGTGCAAAATGTAGTATTTCGGACACATGCTCAGAAAGAAAAATGTCTGCAGTGGACTCAGATATATATGAAGACTTATTTTCAAGCAGTTTTATTTGTACATTATGAATGTCGTGCAACATTGATTGGTCCAGATGGATAGAGTTCTGGAAGGTTGGTGGAGGGTAACCATATCCTAACAAGGCTGTGATGTCAGCAAGGTGGTGGAGTGATGTTTTGGGCTGGAATGATGAGGAGTAAGATGCAGTGGTGGAGGAAGTAGTCAAACACCGTACTTAAGTCAAAGTATAAATAAACAAACAAAAATGTACTCATGTAAAAGTAAGTATCACCTTAACCTTTTTACTTGAATTATTAAAAGTACTTGCTGAATGTAGTAGTTAATGCAGTGGTCTACAATATGATTAAGCACGCTGACTGTATTATATTCTAACACATCGAAAGTATAGGGTGTGGCATTTTAATTAACAGTGATACAGATGATGCTACTGGTAAGACCGCCAATATCCCATATCAGTAATTTGAAAGATTATTGTTCTTTTTGTTTTTACTCTCCATGGCACAGTTCACACTGGGACTTAATCTGTGAATCAGAAATACGTTTTTTTTGGAGGGTGACCTGCAGAGTTAATTGCTATTAGGAAAATAACAAAGAAGACTGACTCCAGAATCAATTTTGGGTGTTTTACCACTGGTTAGTGCTGCTGCTGCTGATACTTGCACTACAGGTGCACCCTGCTGTCATTGAAAGAGGGTCTAACATTACCTGCCTGCTTTAAATTGAATTAAATTTTAAATTTAAATTGATTTGTTTTTTGATAATGATCGTCGGACTATACATTATTCCACTTATTTTACGTTTACTACCAAAAACAATAAAAGAAACTTCACACAATATTTCATTTTAATGACTTTATTGTCCTGTCATGGCTTCTACTGAGAAAAATAGTCCTCTTACCAAAAAGAACTTTAAAGTTGCAGGTGTTGCATAGCAACATGTTAGATACAAAAGACCATGAATTTCTGTTACAATAAGTGGACGGACTTTATGGAGAATAATATGAAGGGAATCAGTGTGAATCAGAAGCAAAAAAAACAACCTTGCATATAGCAGCGTTCATTATAAAAAAATATTGGCAAGCCTATTTAATTCAATGGAATTTTCTCCAGTGTTCTGAGGAAACAAATGATTTAAAATAAAACAGACAAACAATAAAATCTGCAATGTGACAGGAACATGTAACGCAGTGCATTGTAGAAATGTAGTGGAGTACTACTTGTTGGAATGAGTTAGAAAGATTTGTCCAGCTCTTTGGCTCAATTCAGTACTGAATAAGCGGAATAAGCTGCGTGCACTTATGCCCAAGATGATATTGTGTGATGAAATTGTGATCTTCATGATCTTGACAAAGGAATTACAAGGAAAAAGAAAAAAAAAAGCACTGTCTCTAGCACTACGTGAGAGCACCTGGGTCCAACTGGACTCACAGCAGTCTGACTACTACTTGATTATGATGTCCCATCCTTTTTGAATTCTTGCTTGTGTTGTTTTTACTCTCAGATGTAAGTCGCTTTGGATAAAAGCATCTACCAAAAGACTGTAGAATAGAATAGAATAAATGGTCTGTATTTATATAGCGCTTTACATCATTCATCGCATTAACCCATTCACACACTGATGGCGGTAGCTGCCATGCAAGGGCACTCACCGCGACCCATCAGGAGCAATTAGGGGTTCGGTGTCTTGCCCAAGGACACCTTGACATGAACTCGACTTGGCCGAGGATCAAACCGGCAATCCTAGGATTACAAGATGACCTTGCCGAGCCTCGCCGCCGAAACAGAATAGAATAGAAAAGAATAGAAAGTATAGATATTTGCTGTAAAATGTGGTGAATTGAGTAAGTAAAGTAGAGATACATGAAAAACATACTTCATTTAGTAACAAAGTTCTTGTACTTACATTTAATCAGTTTTGAGAAAGTTTGAGAACTTGTGAAGCATCCTTAAAAGGAATATCTATAGGGGTGGGTGACAGTATAGCTCTAAACAGCAACTTTAGTGATGCAGGCAAAAAGTATTCATGGGGTTATAAGTTCAATGAATGACAGAGTCGTTAATATGATTTTAAAAAAAAGCTCCTATGTTAACATGAGACCTGTGCTTCTTGACAACAAATTATGTTTTGAGCCTCACACTAACGTCACCTCTAAAAAGGTTCAAAAGAGGTTATTATCTGTAAGAAAGATGAGATCCTTTAATGTTTGCACTAAAATGTCTCTCTTTTAGAAAAGTGTAATTGAATCAGTTTTATTTTTTTGTATTATTGCTTGGTTCGGGACAAGAACCGTTTGGGTAGTTTAGTGAAAGCTGCTGGCAAAGTCTCTGGATCCCAGCAGGAGGGCCTTTGGCCATCTTTAACAATAATGTTGTGAGGAAGGTTAATTTTATATTAAACTGCCTGATTACATCAAAGTAACATCCACATGAATGCCCAAGGCTGGAAAAGATACCAGCAGAACACTGCATTGTAACAAGATAATACATCAAGAGAGCATTCACACTGGCACTGTCTGCTTTAAACAAACCCTGGTGCACTTAGCATAGCTTAGCAGATAGCATGGTTAGTTTTGAGCAGTTTAAAGGTGAATTTGAACTCTGGAGTGGACTAAATAAGCAAACACTGCTCTGCATGAAATCTCAGGGTTTTGGTTCACTTGCAGTGTGAATGCAAATGGAGCTTTAACGGAACCAAAGACAGGAAGGGAGGTTGTTGTCGTGCAACATGTCGGATAGCTCACTGCCTCTCCTGCTGTTCACACTTGACAGATTGTGGTGAAAACTGCATTAGGTTGAAACACCAAAGTGAAAACAGAACCACCAAGACTGCATAACTTGGTGTGGGTCCATTGTTTATCTGCAGTGAATGACCTGTTGTCTGCCCTGGCCAATCAATGAGGACAATTTTCTTTTTCTTTCTTGTTGGTCAGTAGTCGTTTCAAGGAATATTAACCCCTTATGAGCAGTTGTTGTAAGTATGTGACATTGTCCACATTGTTCGGTCTGCTTGAACAAAGTGCAACATAAAAGCAAACCAAGCGAAGGTATGACATTTTTGGGAATTCCTCAATCAAACCCCAAACTATCCTGGGGTGAATGTGCCCTTGATTCTTACAGTGGTTTTAATATTGTAGCTGTTTGGCTATATACTATGAAGGTCAAATTTGGATTACTTCTGCAATAGGTATACAGAGCTGGCAGGTAAACAGAGCACATAACCAACTGTATGCCAAAGATATTGTTATATTGCTGGCTGGGAGCACCACTGTTTAACAGTCCTCACTTCCTAAACATTCATTTTATAGTATCTCTGCATCACTAAGTTGTTTATTGTAGACAGCAAAAGGGAGAAGGGAGGACAGATATTATTTTAGAAGGCAGATCCACAGCCCAAAGCTCTTATTTCCTTCAGTTTTCTCACCTTTAACAAGCTATTCCTCTTCCTTTGTTCCAACATGGACGAAAGTGAAAAACAAAATGGATCATTCAGTATTTTTCATTGGTTCCAAGATTAATAAATCCTAAGAAGATTATAACAGTAATGAAGAGTGCGTGAGGTCATAAAAAGAAAAAAACACCCTCTGAATACAAGATAATTTATTGCTTAGCACAAACTTCAGAGGACATGTTATTCAATACATTCAGAAAACATCAGACCTGCAACAACTGGAGCAGATAAATATTGACTTGGTAATTGTTGCTGACACATTACAAGAAGCATAGGAGTGACACACTGGATTCAGGGGATACCATAACAGAAGCTCATTTAATATAGCACAGATAAGAGAGGCTGCATGACGGCAGACTAAACACAGACAATCTGCAGGTATACATTCAGAGCCGAGAAATCTTTCCACTGTAACAGCACGCGGCAAAGTTGGCAACAACTGATGTTTAAAGTGGAGCTGGACTGGATATTCAGCAGGAGATTCAACCCAGATGGGAAAATGACAATTTTACAGACTGAATAGCTAACACCTGCCACGCCTCTAATATGTACGGCATTCAGATTTTCATATACTGTACTGTATTACCCATATATGCAACAGTAGCAGCAAAAACAAAGGCAGCGCGAGAGATAATCAGTCTTAAGTCCTCATCTAAACTACACCCAGTCTGTCCAATGCCTGCTGGCCTTGGGGATTGTGCTGGAGTTTTAATCCACTTAAAAGCAGAGGACCTCTGCTGCTGTTTCCAAGGGGTTTGACCCATGTTGAATGTGCACACACGCACATGCACAAAAACAATACAAGGCTCTGTGAACAAATTCAGCCTTTCTTCACAAACACAATGTCTTTTCATACATAGTATGAAGGTGAATGTGTGAATTTACAAATGCAGGCCACTTATTTATCTAGGTGTAAATTTAAAAGGTGCTCTTCTGAGATGTAATCATGTAACTGGCAATAAATGTATGGAGTAGCAAAGTCTGCTCCGATCCTGTCTGTCTACAACGGGGCCGGATTGAAAACTCATTTAAAACTATATAGTATGCTGATGGATTGCAGAGGCACAACCTCACATTTGACTGGATTTATTGGAGAGGGGTCAACAGTCATTCAAGCGTTGTTCAACTCCACTTTATACTGTTACAGTACATGTTAGTTTGAATTTTCAATGTTTAATACCAAAATTTAAAAATGAATTTGTTATGCATGCTCCCTTTCATAAATACAACTACATTTAACAGAAAACACACAACATTGCTTATACTGTTGAGAAAATTCTGTGATATAAGATATATATATTTAAATTTATAAAAAAAAAATGTTGTTCTTCATTTTAAATGCTTTATTGTGTATGGCGGGCACATTGTCATACTTTTTCTCTTCTCGCTCCACTGTTTGTCGTTATCTAATTTGAAATGTACTAATTCCTTATTCTTGCGGAGGGAGGACGAACCACTGACTTGAACAGCTGCTTCATGACCCAAAAAACTGTCAGTCTTTCCCTGGAATAAATTGTGGAATATACCATCATTGGGTACAGGGGGGAGCTGGAGACATGCATTTCCAGGAAAGCGCCTGTCGGTCAAAAAGCATGCGCGTTTCGGCGTCATCACAAATGGTCTATTAATAATAAAACCTCGAGTTATCGCAACATGTGCTGTTTAAGGCGTCAAAAACGATAAAAAACAAAGAAAAGCTTTCAGTCAGCCTCCCCTGTGTTTCAGAGCCGTATTTCTAGAGGACCCATAGTAGAATCAATTCAGCGAGAGGGGAGCTTGAAACCGTCCACTCATGCTTTCCTCCGAGTCTGAGAGAAACACAGTTGAAGAGAACGCACAGACCAGTCGGCTGCACTACATGCTCACAACAGGCACGCTCCAATCTCCAACGAAAAACAACAACAAATTCTCGGCATATAATTATAATTTTTCCCCCACTAAACACAATACATCTCATACAAGCTTATTTCAGGGATGATTTAGGAATTTCATTGTGGTGTTAGATGACATTTCATTGTGTAAGTTTATTGTGGAGGCACTGTAGGCTACTGGCTGTAAACCCTAAAGAAATATAAGTACAACCAAAATGCAGTTTTAAATAGATAAGTGTTTTTCTGTGAAACAGATTTCACCTGAAAAGTCATTGATCTTAATTTGAGGATTTATGTAATGTATAATTTTTTACTTCCAGCAGATGTTTTGGATAAAGAACGCATCATATAAGGCGATGCTTCCTATGATGCTTGAGATCTGAGCATGCATCTTGGTCCATAAATGTCTCATATTATTCATTCCTTTATTTTCCATACCTGCTTTATCAACTTCAGGGTTCAAGGGTGAACCAGAGCTAGCTACCTGGCTAGCATATCTCATATTAAAGTAACAAAATAATATTAAACTCAATATATAGGCTTAACATGCAAAATAAAGATACTAATAAATAATTATAGAGTGGGCTGATGGATAAATTTATAATAAACAATCAGTGCCAAAGCTGAGTAGTTTAAAAGCACTAGAGAAATAAATAATAATTCCATGCTGATTTGTTCAATACATACTCACCCTCTACTTCCTTTTGCTCACATGTGATCAGTTCCACTGCATCAGCTTGAGCTGCCTTGCTCAAGGGCATCTTTTCACAGAGAAGAGTACATGGATATTCATGTGCACAGTGTAAGATGACACTTTCAGAAATTCTAGTATCATTGTCAAAGTTCCTCAAGGGCAGCAACAGCCCTGAGGTTATAAAAAACTCTTTAGCTGCTGGTAATCCACACCTGCTGGGTGCTTTTTGACTGGGTGCTTTCCCAGCAAAACGATTGGGAAAAATAGTAAAGTATTTCCTGAGTCTAAAACAGTCTCTGAGAATATAACCGTAAAAGATGTGCTGAAATGAAAAGGGCTGTCCTCAGAATAGAAAATCAGCCAAGGCAGCAGTCCGATGTTCTCACCCACACCGAGGGGGTTTGCATCACAACTTTCATGCTGTTGCAGTGATTTCACTATGAGAGCCTACACAAATCTTTACAGTACTCACAAGCATACAACATTCACAATTTGTGCTCTTGTAGTCTCTGTTTGAATGTGTTTGTGTGTGCCTCATTGATGGGTGTGTTTTCATGCCACCAGCCCACTCACCAATGTCACCTTCATGAGTGGCTCCATTGCAGGAGCATCCTTCAGAATGAAACAGATTAGCTTTGCAGGCAGGGATGTTGATGAGGTCATCACTTCCCAAGGTCACACCTACACACGTGTATCTATATGCCCACTGGCGTTCAAGGCCCCCACCTCTTCAAGTCCTGTAAAGCTTTGATTCGACCTCCTGCTTGCACACAGATCTAAATAAGGCCGAATAAGCCATATCTAACAGGATAAGCCTTATTGTAATACTTAGTGACGGAACAGGCCTGTCTGGGTTTCTTTTTCACAATGTGGAGGCTTGGAAAAGGTTGAGCAGCTCCATGTTACAACATACTGTACTATATTTTACTTATAGCTTTTTTAAGATACTAAAGCTTTTTTAATTTTATGCACATCTAAGTGTGCTGCATACTTGCTAGCTCTATTAAGGGTCTATGATTTTCCTTGTTCACACATTTTGAATAGAATAACTGGACATGATATATGTCATCTTTACACATGCTGTCTTCTTGAAACTTTTAGATGTTGGACCCAGTTTTTCTGTGTGTCACCAAAGTAAACCCTATCCTCATAAAGGCAACATTTAAAAACAAATGTAGTAAAAGTTTATATGATACCTATGAACAGCAGGCTGTCTCTGTCATCTCTTTTCTCTGAGTGGTAGATTCCTCCAGCGGTTCCTCCTGGGTTGTGCAACTGCTCGGTGTTAGTGCAGCAAGCATGCAAAAGATGTACAACAGCTTCATCTGTATGTGTGCTAATTTTCCTCCACTGACTCTCTGCAGCAGGCAAATCTCCCTGCCATCAAGTGCTACATCTCTTTCTTTATTCTCCTCCCCTCGTGAGACAATGAACACATTGAGGCAAATCTGTTTCCACAGCCTGTCAATAAGAGACAGCCAGCTTTGTTTTGCACGAGTGTGCACACACACACATATGCAAGCGCGTTTGTGTGTGACAGATAAAGAACAAATGCATTTGTGCAAGAGCACACATGTATTTGTGTAACCATGTGCAAACGTGTTCGAGATGCCTGCGTCATGCATTCGCCATGTGAGTCACTTGCTCCATGTAAGTAGTGAGTAAGAGCTCTCCACTTTCTCATCTGTCTCGGCTCGTGCTCTCTGGGGCCCAAACAAAAGCACAGCTCTGCTGCTTCCTCATTGCCCAACAGGTTGCTTGGTCAATAATGAATGTTAAGGTGTCCTCAATGAATAACCAGGAATTTGAAACTGGAGACACATTCAAAGGAAGACAAACAAGACAGCCTACTTGCCTCACCTGCCTCCCAATTATTACAGAGAAGAAATAAAACATTACCCCCCTCCCCAAACCCATTTGTTCATCTCTGACATCTCATCAACAAATGTGATGAGATGACTGAGGCCATATTTGAATAATAGCTGTCCAGGACTGTCTTTTTCAGCAGCCTGCTGGGATAATTGCAGGTGAAGCATGGAGGAGATGGAGAACAGCAGTGCAGAGAGAAAATGGGTAAACACAGAAGTGACGTCCGTGGTTGATGACTAACTCTGTCCAGAGTCCAGAAGATTGGACATTTTCTTGAGCTAGTTACTGGTAAATTAGCTCCGATTATCCTGGGTCAAGAAATATCAACAAAAATTCTGAACACAAACAGGACATGTGCACAGGAGCACATTTCATATTCATATTTTTGGACGATCTGTGTCATGATGTGAGCTGCTGTTTTTAGACTTATTCCACCATCTAGTGGCGATGCACAGGTTGTTGCATACAGTGCTGCACTCTGGATGCATACTGATAACTGAACAGATTAGGTCAACAAATTAGATCTGCAAAGCAAACTAAATTGTGAAGATAAAATGTTTATAATTTACATATCCGATCACTTTCTTTTCAGGAGCAGAAAACAACTAATTGATTGCACACACCCATGTATCTAGAGGTGCAAATCAGGACACTAAAGGCCCTTTAAAATCCACTTTGTACATTCTTTTAACAATAGAAGAAAATTGAAGGCAGTTTAGGAATTATTCATCAGAGGATGGGGACGTCAAATCCAAATCTTTTTCAGAGGGTGATCTAAATCCACATAAAAATTAAGTCAGGCAGTTTTGGCATTATTGTGTTGACAAAAAAAATAGGTAAAGGCAGACAAAATACACGTAAACATAATACCAGCTTGTTCCTCTCCTAGTGGAGGGATTAAATTGTGCTTTTTCTGAGGTTCAAGAACAATTAAAGAGTTCTTAATTTTAGCCATTTAAGTCAATTTTAAAAAGCAGCACTGCTTGTATTCAACACTTGAGGCTTCAACATATTTCTTCATCCTTTGCCTCCATCTTCATCCTCTTCCTCTTGTTCTGGCAGGCTGCCAGGGCATGGCTCCATGGTTACGGCTACGCCCATGCCACTGCGTCCAACAGGCATGTTGGTGACACACGTCCATTCGTTCCTTTCCGGACAGTGGCACTCAATGCTGGACAGAAAGCCATGCTGGTTAAAACCTCCTGAATGGACGCAAACACACACACACACACAGAGTATGGTTAATGAAGCTGATAATACACAAATTAGGGAGCTGCTAAACACTTGTACAAGTCACTAATTAAATAAAATTATTCTATCTTTAAGCAATTCACTTTTGCAAATCATGATTATCAAGTTGACTTTTAACAAAAGCTAATTTTACTTTTTGATTCGCACTTGATTTAATTTACAGATATTTAATTTAGCAGCACATTTGTTTATTCTTAACATCTGAACCACAATTTATTTACATAAACACGTAGCCAAGCAGGACGCAGCCGCATTGTAATAACACAGGAACACCTACTGACTCGTTTGCTTGTCAGCAGGAATCACTAAATTACTTAATGAGAATGCATTATTGTATTCATACATGCTAGCAACACAATTGTAAGTGTGGCGATATTACATATATAGAAAGAGACATTTAATAGGCTTTTCTGTCATGTGAAAAAACTGGGACACCCCATGATAATATTTCATTTAGTATCAAAGAATTCTTTCTACATTGTGATGTTTGAGGGGTTTCTTGCATACAAAGCCAAAAATAAGGTCAGCTCACATTGTGTCAAAAGGATGGAGATGCTGGGTCAGGCTTTGGTGGGCTTTCTTTTGAGCTATTCCTTAGTGGATTTGCTTGAATTTAGAGTCATAGTTATGTAACACAGTCCATTTCTGCTGTTAGCTTCATTTTTTTAATCAATTGTGACATATTTTCTTAAAGCAACTTCTGATACAATGAAGATTTGAAAGTAGATTATTTGATGGTGAATTGGCCAGGACCTGCTCCTACTAAACCATGACACCTTGCTTCATAGCACTTTTTAAAGAGGCTATTCATTTTATGTCTTTGGTTTAGGCCAGAAATTTCCTGTTCTTTTGTCCAAATAGCTAAATATGGATTTTATCTGTCCAAAGCACATTGCTCTACAAGCTGTTTGTGGCATCTTGCTGTCCTTTCTTGGGTTGAGCTTGTTGGGACATGGCCTAAATGGCAACTGTATTAAGTATCATAACTTATAAAATATTCTCTCGAATGTAAAAAGGCTGTTTTTTATTATTATTATGCCTTCCCAGAATGATATGTATCTCCAATCTTCTTCTAAATGCCTAAAAGAGCTTTTTGGATCTCACAATGTTAATCTAAATCTAATCCAGACTATATTTTGAGCTTAAATAAAAAAGTATTCTCCAAGTTTTCCCCAAAAATTCTAAAATCTTATGTTTTACTGTCTGACAACGTGAACATTTCGTGTTGGCATGTCATGATATTATTGACATCAGTGATGAGACTCACCGAGGACATAGATGCGTCCATGGTGGACCGTGACTCCGTGTGCGCTGCGGCAGTGCTGCATGGATGCCCTGGGCTCCCAAATGTTCCTGACTGTATTGTAAATTTCCATCGTGCATAGCTGGTTCTGTCCATCATAACCTCCTATAGCGTACAGACAAGAGTTCACACACACCAGCCCTGCAAAAAAACCCAAAAAAGGAATGGTGAGTATTTAAGTTCTTTAAGAGTCAAATGAGACAATTTTAAACATCAAGTTCAGCAGGTTATCTCATTTGCTTTTGTATTATGTGGACAAAGAATGATTGAATAAGAGGTTGAAGAAGAGGTGTTGATAAGTCAGATTTTATTATGTTGGAAAAGAACAAGGCTAAATGTTTCCCAATGTTTCCAGCTAATTTGCTGCTGGTGATAGCCTTTACACTGGGCAAAGGTCAGACAGAAGACAAGATAATAAGAGAGACTAGTGAGCACAAGCACGAACAAACACACACATCGGTCTAAATGTTCCACTGGCGCTCATAAAGACAACTCACCCAGTCCGCTGCGTACAGTGTTCATGGGAGCCAGATGGTGCCAGGTGTTTGTGTCGGGTTGGTATTTCTCAGCCGTGTTCCAGCGATTCTCTCCATCATAACCCCCCACCACATACAGTGCCCCACCACATGCTGCTACCCCGGCTCCCAGGCGAGCCACCGTCATCGGGCAAACAAAGGACCAGCGATTAGACTCTGGATCCCACCTACAAACCAAACAGTGGTCAGTCGGGTAATAATCTGTTCCCAATATAATAATCCACTGAAACAAATATACGTGTCAGTGCTGCTGACTTAAAACTGATGGTGTGAAGAAACCTTCACAGTCTACATGAGCCAGTCACTCCTGAGTGGATTAGGTTAAGCCAGCAGCCATGCTTGGTAACTATTAACAGGCTTTACTGGAAGCCAAGCAGTAGGAGCAGACGGAGACAAGAAATGTTTATGTTGTCCTGCAGACATCTCAAAGAGATCAAGCTCAGCTCACCTGTGTATCTACATGCCCCCTTAGTAAATGACACGTGTACTTTTTTTTAATACCTTTGTGAAGTTATAATTTTACGAAGTTTTAAGGGGCCAGATGATTCTTTTGTAGATTAAACAGTTAAAATATAACTTTTTAATTCATATGCTTAAAAACTGCCAGTGGATAGAGTTAGACTAGCTTTGCTTTACTGTGTATCCTCAGCCGAGTTAGCTGATCCTTGTTTTAATAATGAACAAACATCATTAAACTCACATACAGAACTAAAATAAGGATACCTTCAAAAACATCCAACAATTCATTTAGCACTGAAAAGTCATAAAAGGCTAACTATTCCAGGATGTGATGAGAATAAAAATGTGAGTCCAGATGGGGCAGAATGAACTGCTTGTGCTCAGGTTAATGATTCAAAGGATGTCGGCTCAGCTGTTTACTTTGGGTTTAATCAGCTGGGAACTGCTGATAGGAGGGTAGCTGATGTTACATCATACCTTTCAGTACATGTTACATTTAAGTCTCGACTCCTCATGTTGACGGTGAACCTGGCTGAGAAACATTTAAGCAATAAATGATAAAACTGAATCTTAGTTTAGAAGAGAAGGTGCAACTTCCCCGAGCCGGCGTGTGCTTGGATTTGTTTGGGAAGCTTGACAAAAGCCTTTTTTTGTCATTTATTATTCCAATAAAATGAAAACTGTAATCTCCTTTTATGTGTTTCCCATTTCTTTTTCCATTTCAATACTTTTATAATATATCATTATATTTATAAGCTACTCATGCAAAGACTTCCAGTAGTCCCTGAAGACTTATAATAATTCTCTTTTAACTCACGTCCGTTAGCAATCCCCACCTTTTAAACTAAGAAAAAACATAGAAGATTAAGGGCATATTTGAAGCAGAGTTCTTTAGATATGAAACAAAAATATTTTATACTTGGGAGTTTTGGAGGATTGAAACTTCTGGCAGCAAGAAATGTAAAGCATTCCCATCCAGATTGACATTTCTGGGAAATCTGTCTCAACATGTTGTGAGAGAGTGTGTGCTGTTGTCTGATTTGGCTAATAGCAAACTTCTTGAGTGCTCTTAAGCAGGCAGAGCTATTATTCATGTTCATTTATCTGCTTCATGCCATTTACAGACGTACCATGAGGTGGTTGAGCTTAGCTAAAGTGTGCTCATTACATTCATTTTTGGATATAAAATGTCTTAAATTACTTTCGGAGTGCCTGGTTGGATAAATAACTCCTCACATACACATAATAAAATCTCAGAAACACCACACCTTTCCACTGTGCAGTGATGTATGGAGCCCTGGGAGCCCCCCACAGCGTAGATGCAGCCATCCACCACGGCCACCCCGACCCTGTTCCTTGGTATGTTGAGGGAAGCTCGCTGGCTCCATTGGTTGGTCATTGGGTTGTAGCAGCACAACGCGCTGGATTCTGTGTTATTTTGAAGGGACAGGTTCCTTCCTCCTACCTGGAATAATTACAAAAGATAAAAATACAAATTCTAACGTTCCTTTAAAATAAATAAAAACAATCATTGGCTAATTTTGTGTTAACCCTTCAAGCCAAATGACCTTCAAAGATTCAGACTGAAGTCTTTACTAGCATGTCATAACTGATGCAACCTACAGTGTAGATGAGTCCAAACAGCGCACAGGCTCCCAGACCGCTGCACGGAGTCCCCATATCAGCCAGTTTTAGCCAGATATTCCTTCTGGGATCATAAGCCTCCATGGAGGCCAGTGAATGTTGTTGGTATCTGAATAAAGAAGAGTCACAGTCAGAAGATAATCAAGAGAAAGCCTCGAGTTAGTGAAAAGTTTATCCAGTGATATGTGACATTATCTGGAATTTTAATAATCTTTGTTAAGCTTGGATAAAGCAGTTTGTAAGGGGTGAATTTTTTTTTCTTTCTGTGGTGCAGCATTCACTGTGATGTGGGTCCTACAATGGTCTGTTGTGGTGAAGACGTAGCTGAGCTGAAAGGCAAAGGTCTTGATTCACTAGTCGATTTTATGATCCTACCCTCAACTTTAGTCACGAGCTGCGAATAGTGACTGAAAGCACAAAATCAGGGATGCCAGCAGCCGAAATGAGTTTCCTGTCTTCCTTAGAGACAGTGGTGGGAAGCTTAGTAATCCAAGAGAAGCTCAGAGTACAGCTGTTGCTCCACCCTGGTGGAGTGGTCTGGGCACATCCCATTAGGAGAAGGCCTTGGGGAAGACCTAGGACACACTGGAAGGACTGGGAAGGCATTGGGATCCCACCAGAAGAAATAGAAGAAGTGGCTGGAGGAGGGGTAGCCTGGGCTTCCATGTTTAACCTGCTGCACCCCTGAATCAACCTCAGATAAGCAGCAGTAGATGAATGGATGGATGTTCATGTTAAATTGTTTTTCTAATAATTTACTCACCGAATTGTTCATTAAATCAAAGCAGGAAAAACTCCTGTGAACAACTGTAACCCTGGCATGCCTGCTTTTCCGTTGCATTCTCAGGAATTCATGACCACCAATATTAGCCACAGAAGGTTTTAGTTTCTCAAGCATTCTCAGTTTAGAGGCTTTAGTATTCAATTTCTTTCATTTGGTGAAATTTAGGAGTCTTTTTAGATGTCTGTTTATATTCTACAACATCAGCATCCCTTTTAACATGATAATAAAACAGAAAATACAAATAAAAAACTATCCCACTTTACTCCTTTTTTTAGAAACGGTTTCAAGACTCAGTTTTCCCAAATAAAAAAAGGGTTAAAAAATCAGGATAACTCGTATATTACCCTGAAAAGTAGGTTCCTCTGAAAAGAAGACCTGCTACAAACCACTAGAAAGCAGAATTAATTGTTTTCTTTAGGTGAATCTGACTTATATAACACAGTCTGTTACATAAGTTGGAGAAATTGGTTTGCTATAGTCTGCACAGTACATCAGACTAAGTGTGTGTTGTTGGGGATTTGTGAGAGGCATACCCGCCGGCCACGTAAATGAGCTGGGTACCACGGATTGGTGCAGGAGGAAGCTTCCTCAGTGTCATGTCCTGGAAGATTTTAGACAGGAAGTCCTTACAGGAATTGGCCTGGAGTTAAACAGAAGTGAATGGTTTGTAACATAATACCCAACCACTACAGAAAAAAAAGCCTCAATAAATCACTTGTTAAAAGAAACTCTAACTAAGAAAGTAGTTTCTAAATCCTAAATTAGAAGACAGTAAAGTTTCTACACTGCTGTAACTTCATAGGAAAGTTTTGATGTTTAAAAAACTTATTTGTGTTTCCATTAATAAGAAAACAAACACACTGACTGTGTAATGCGTGCATTGATTATTTGAATTGAGCATACAGTTTTATACAAAATACACAACTTTTTTTATCATCGTATTGAAATTTACAGGTGGATAACTTTACAGTCTTCACTTGCAGGGTTATATCAACTGTTGATGACAAGAAATTCTACAACCACACATGCAGCTGGTTTGAAGGCGTTACCTTGCTGAGGATGGGGCAAGACAGGAGCTGGTTCTTCAGGAACTTTGGAGGTAGAGCATAAATATGGACTGCATTCAACAGTGCATGTAGATACTGGGCTCTGCCCTCTGTGTCCCAGCGCACCCACTCTGTACAGGCCTTATACACCTGATGAGGATTTTTTCATTTAATCAGCTTACATGTTTTTATTTAGGCCATTTTTTTTTTAATCTTTTGAAATCAGATGATTTATAAAGATTATAACTCACTTCAGACTCACAGAGCACCTTGAGACTGTCCTGACTGATGAGCTCCAGCAGCTGGCAGTGAGACAAGCTGAAGAACTCTTCCACCTTGGTCACCTAGATCCAAGGCAGAACAGCAGCAGACATTTCAGATTTTGGACATAGCAGATAACTCAATGCGGCTGTAAGGTTTGTAAAAAAGTATAGTCAAGAATCAGATTCAGAAGGCGTTGACCAAATTTAGGCTTCACTTGCAGTGCTCAAATTTTCCCTTGACACTAATCACTGGTTTCAGGTATTAGATGTGAAACATTGCACCTGTGCTTGTACTGAGATCATGCAAAAACAGCATGCAGTACAATGTAGTAACTGGTGTTAAAAAACAAAACAAAAAGCAGAATGCTAGCCAATGAAATCAGCAGCTAGGTGTATGCATGCATGAGAAAAACATATAAAAATGGCTCCTTTGTGGACTTTCTGCTATGCTCCATCTTTGAAGGTAGTGCAACATTTGTATGATGTCCAGGCAGAATGAGAAGTGCTATGCTGTGGCTGCAGACCATTAGCCTGTCAGGGGCTTTGGTTCAGACATATACAGCCACATAGTCTGACCTTAATGCTCAGTTACAAACACTGAGCTGGTGGAGGAGCTAAGGTTAATGGAGAACAGGCCGGCAGCAAGTAAACAAAAAAAAAAAAACAAGACCAGGAGGCGTTAATTAAGGACCTGAAAGCTGAGCTGAATGACGGCAAAGCAGAGTAATTTCATTACACGAAGCAGGCAAATAAGTTTAAAAAAGGGCAAAGAGGTAAAAATGAGAGAGCAATTGTGTGAATCATGGGACCACAACTTTATTTTCAATGGGCATTGATAAACTTTTATGCTATGTTTCCTCAAACCAGTAGCTTTCTCCATGGCTTTGAGGGGTGATGCAGGGCCCCATAACATGGAAACAACACTGGTTTATTAGGAGCCATTACTAACATCAGCAATGCATACAACACCTGAACAGGTGTGGATTGATCTAAATATACCTTTTTTAGACCCTTAAGGTGTTGATTTCTTACAATACAGGATACTCCACAGCCCCCATCACAGAGAACAACCAGAGGGTTCTTCCTAACTATGCCTGGAATCACTGGGAAGACTATGAGCATGTTGCTGATGGTGTAGTCCTTGAGCTCTCACAGGGTGATATTGTGTACATGCATCTTCCTTCATGGTATAATGTCACCACATTTGGGGGAAACATTTTCAACATTTCAGTGGTTTCATTATTTCTGCTATGTGAGAACTGAAATGCTAAATGATGACTAAAGCTTTCAAGAAATAATCTGACCAAACTTGAAATTCTTGTTGAAATGTGGCCAAGAGCTGCATGTAATTGTGTGTACCTCACCTCACTGAAGTGCGTATTGATGTACTCTCGGCACCGCTGGTGCAGTTCTGTGCAACCGAGCTCTTCTGCGAAGCGGGCGATGCCGATTACATTAGCCGGTTCCAGGTACTTAGTGAGGAAATCACAGCATGCCTTAGCTACGTCCTCCATGTGATACCTTGCGTAGAGAAAGAAAACAATTTTTAAAAAGCGAGTTTAACTTCTATTTTCTCCATCCAGACACCCTGGTTAGTTTCTAAGCTTACCTCATAGCAGCCAAAAGAACATGCAACACACACTTCTCTCCCACTGTGATGCGGGAGGTGTAGGCGAAGTCGATCAATCGGCCCACCACCTCAGGGCAAACATCGCGCAGGGTCACCTCTGAGGCGCTGCACTCTTTGAAGCCTCTGGTAAACATGGCCCTGAAGTATGGGCTGCAGGAGGCCAGGACCACCTTGTGCACCTAAACAAAGTGTTAAATGGGAATTAATTTGTTATTGTGTCCATGTGATGTTTTTAAATGGGTCCCCTGACTGAAACAGGCAGGTGTACAGCTTTAAAAAGCTGAAAAACCTCAACTCTCCTATCTCAAAAGCAGGTATGTGCTATTAACGGCTCCTCTGAAGGGTCCACATGAGGCAGTCACTGTACATAAATGCATTACTCACTATAAGACTTTTAGGCAGCTATAAAACAACTTTACAGTTATATTAACACATCTTAACAAATCTCACATGTGTTCTTACTATGACTCCAAAAATATTCAATCGCAAAAATATGGGTATTTCCTTCTCAAGCAAAGGCCTAAAAAATAGGCATGTGGCTTGAAGGGTTAAGAAAAAAAAGGCTAACAAATCTACTACCTAGTTAATGAGCAGCAGGGTATCACAGCTATAATTCCATCATTATTTGTCATATCTGTCTTCATGTCTAACAAATGGATCATCTTCAAGATGTGTTTGTTTTACCAAATTACCCCCAATGTTTATACTATGATAGCCTAAACGAGGGAGGGGGATCTAAATAGTCAATAAGAGTTTTGATCGTGACAGCCCTTTAATTATTACAGTTTACGATTGTGTAGGGAGTGTTTCCAGTGTTGTGTGATTACATACATATCTTCTTATGGGACACTGTCTGGACCTCCCTTTAAGTAGATATCTTATATCTAAATGGTACCTTTCTCTCTAGATAAAGTGATTAAGTGCACAAAAAGTGAATGTGGGGGTGTGTCTGGTTGTTGTTCTCCTTTCTCTCTGTGTTGGCCTTGTGACCCATCCAGGGAGTGAGTCCGCTCCTTTACACTGAGCCGGGCAATGACCTGGGAAGAAGTCGTGACGAGTGGCAGAGGAGGAGTTTACCATTTACATGGAGAGGAAAGCGTTTGCCGGTGGACAGAGGCTTTGCCAAAACAAAAGAGGGTGAAATTTATTGTAAAAAGAACATGAAGTTAATAATAAAGCCATCATTTTGTACGTATTTTTTTCTGGTTGTAGTCTACAAAATGCAACAGTGTCCATTGGAAGTATCTCATCATATGTGAGTGATTAGGTGGACTGGAACAGAACTTGGCTAAAGAAACTGAAAATAATCATATCAGCAGAAACTGTTTGAGGAATCATAATAATGTAAAGTTACCTACTAAACAAATTAAGGCCAAACAGTAACATTATTTATCAAGTTGGAAAATTTTCTAAGTTTATCTGCAGACAGACTCTTATTTGTTTGTTCCACCCATGTGGTTAAAATGGACATTCTCCCCAAACAAGCTGTCAGATCTGAGTGGGTCATTCAGCTGATGACCCGGCTGATCGCCTGGTTTAAATGGAGTTAATACTTCGCCCACCCGGCTCGCTGTCGGGTCACCTTGGTGGTTAATGGTGCGGACCCAGTATTCCACCTCTCGCCCGGACTCCAGCCATTCACAGACAGGCTTTTAAATGAACTTTTCTGATTACCAACTAATATGCCTGGTGGATTCCTGAAGTTACAAGCCAATCAGAATTTCTATTAACCAAATTTATGGAGGGACAATAAACCAGATTATAAATGCAACTGGATTGATTTAATCATACATGATTCTTTAAATTATTTTTAATTGATGTTTTCATGAAAAAGCCTATAAAAGGAATTTGTTTAAGTATGTCAAAGAATATGTATTGGTTGTGGGTCTTAATCTAGAGCCATCCTGCAACCCTGAAATGGACAACTAACCTTTATTTAACAAGATGAGTTTTAGATTATTATTAGTATTTAAAATCCCTAACAATTCTTCAATATTGATCTAAATGAGCTCATTTATTCATTTTAAAGATAAAGTAGGTGTATAAAATAAATGAATAAGTTCATTAAGATGAATAGAGAAGAATAGTAAGGGGCTTATCAGCACCTGGAGAGTACCTTAATGCCTGAATTTATTTACAATTATATAAAAGCAAAATAAATTAATGTATGAAATAAGGAAAATTGAAGACTGGAATAAAATAATTAGCTATTAAATTTTAAATCATTTAATAACAGTACAACATTAATAATAAATATACATTATAAAATAAATACAGAAATAAAAGTATATAAATAAATAAATTGATTAAGTCAACAGAAAAAATAAATAATTAAAAAAGACCGGAGGTGGTTTGTTGCAAACTTGCAGCACCAGGCTTTAAGGGGTTAAAAGTGTACTCTGAAGGATGGGGGACAGGGAAGAAGCTGCTTTTGACGGTTTGGTGTAATCATGCCGGTGTAGCTGCCGGTGGACTCTGGAGCAAACAATAGCTACCTGAACAACCTGGTGGTAAGTCAATGAGGCCCAGACTTTTTTATTCATTTCATTTTTGTGGCTATTTTCGGGAGGTTGCAAAGATTATAATAAATGTATGATATAACAATTTTCAGCAAGATTGGAATAAAACATTACCTTGAAGTCCATCATCCTTTCCTTGTACGTGACATGTAATACCAAGTCACATAACATCTCCTGTCGTCTCAACTCCTCCATGACCATCAGCGATCTGGAGGCATGATTCTCGACGGTGTAGTCAAGATAGCCAGACCCGTGCATCGAGGGAACCACAATGGCAGAGAAATCTGAGTCACGAGTGGGACGTTTCTTCCTGACTGGGCAATGCATACTGGAGAGTGAAGAGGTCACTCCAGGTTATGTTTTTCAGTGGAGACAGACTCATATAGTCATCTACAGTCTAATCTGTTCTTAAACTCTTGTCTCACTTTCAACAGAAGGAATTCATTTGGTCTTTAACTCGTAGATGTGAAAGCTAAAGTCAGCAGATGTCCTTTGAGGCTCCATTTTGAAAAAAATAAAAATATTAACAGAAATATTGATTCAATTAGTAGACATTTCCCACTAACTTAAAGATTTGAACAGCATAACAGTGCTCTCCACTGGTTATCACAGTCATAGCCAACAGGCAGAGTTAAACGCCCAGAGAAAAAGCTAGTTGCAGCAAAAAATAACTTCAAGTCATGTTTCTCTGCACAGATACAGAGGGGAAACAAACTTGAACCACATAATGCTCCCAGATCCACATATCCAGGCACCAGCATGACCGACAGCATCTGTGTTAGGACCAGGCGGCTCCCAAGTCAAACCATGATCATTAAATTCTTCTTGGTTCAGATTTCACAGGGTAACGTAACGGTCCAGTAATCCAGAGTAACGTTTCAGAGGTTCTTTGTCATTTGCTGTTCCACACAAGAAAAGGAAGCGCCTACTGCAGCCACTGGTATCACAGCAGAGATTTCGTCAGCCCGGGGCTGTGTGATGCTTATCCTGTAAAAGTGGAGAAAAAAAAAGTAAGGAAAGCTGCAAACACTTTTTGTAATATAATATATATATATATATAAAAGAAAATCATGTGAGTGTTTTTCGTTACCCCTTTGTGTATGAATATATGGTTGTTTAATTTTTTACACACTTCAAGTTTCACTTCCTTGAAGCTAAAACGGAAAGCGGTCCTTCTGAATAACGGCTTTATTCCACAGCTTTCACGCCAGCAAAGGGTCAACTGGTTAATTTGAGACTTTTATAATTGACAAAGTAGAAAAATATTCCTGTTTCAAAGCTAGTGTGGGTTAATGAATATTCAGGAAATTTCTGTTAACAATAAAGTAAAATGATATTATTTTCTCAGTTTGTCATATGATCATTTTTTTTGCTGATAAACTGAAACAGATGCCGTTAGGATATTTCCTTTTACTATTAAATAATTGGTTTGAACAATCAAGAGAATTATCCTGCAGAAAGTCAAGGTTATAATGCAAAATGATCAAAGTGGATCGTACAAAAACAAATTCACAGTTTGATTTGTGCAGGCCTCAATGTGAATAAGTGTTAGCAGTGCTATGCTGATGCTATTTGCTTGAAAACTGAATAAAAACAATATATTGATGTTGTTTACCTGATGAATGTGCATTTGTTTCAGTCCAGAGTTTCTGTTGTGTGTTTTACTGTTAATATATGATAATGTTTACATATTGTGCTATGTCTTTACAGAGATTTAGAGCTACAGCTGCATAATTCCAGAGGGATAATCATATTCGTCCTGTTTTAGGTAAGGCTGAAACTTTTTTCTTTTGTACCATCTTAATTTATTCTTCACCAGTAGCACACACTCATTTTTACACATCTTAAAGGTCCCATATTAGGCAAAATTCATATGTGTCCTCCTAGCCTGTGTATGAGTCTCAAAAATTAGATATTTCTGTGAATCATCTCCTTGTTTTTTTTTTTGTTTTTGTTTTTTTCCTTTTGCTAAGATAGTTTCTCCAGTTCAAACTATTTTCCTCTCTGCTAGCTTTATAGGGTTTAGGCAGAGTTGACTGCAAACACTGAGAGTGTGAGTCACACATGAATCCTTGACGTTCTCCTGACAGCAGCTAGCTGATAAACATACATTCACATTCATGCCATTTAAACAAATATTAGAAATTAACTCCAATCAGACACCAGAGGCTGTTAAACCACAGATTTTTTTAACCAAATTCCCCTCCTTGTTCTTAGTTATTATCTAGATATGAAGAAAAATCAGTTCTCAGAGCCAGGACATGCCGGTGTCATGATTCAGTTCATCTCTGTGCTGACTGGAACCTGTCTGAAATCTATAATAAATACGTAAATGTCGCCACAGGCACATGTTAATAACATTAATCTGACTCTGACATTTTAGAGCAGTAAACTAAATCAACATAATCAGATAAATGTATTCAAACACGCTTCATAATAAAGGAGTGTTTGCTTTTATTGTTGTCAATAAAGCTAAAATTAAAGTACTCTGATAAAAAAAAAAGAAGTTTTAATCAATCTACTAAAGTGCCTGCAGTGGATATCAATTGCATGTTTTAATGGTGCCACTTTCATTAATTAAAACCTAATTATTAACCTCATTACACGCCTGACAGGTACAAGCTGAAGCTGGGACCCTTAAAATAAGAGAAATAAAAACATAAAATCATGAGTATCTGACATAATTCACCTACTTTCGCATCAACACAGCAGGTCATTCTGCTCCAGATTTAATTTTCCATTAGCCATTAGCTTCTATCACAATTCCAAATCCCTTATATTTATTTAGGGATTGTAGATAGTTTTTATTATGACTAATACGCAGCATTACACCTGTCCATGTTTGTGATGGATTTCCTGGAGCCAGCATTGCCTTCTTTTTACATGAATGCATTCCTAACTAAGGTTGAGTGACTGCTTGGCATGGCATTATGTTGATAATGCGCAGAGATTTGCAGGTAAACATGTAATTGTTTAGTTCTTTATGTAGCAAGCTGCAACTTAGGAGACTAAAAGAATTAGGTCAGTGCAGGGAAATACTTCATTAAATGGATATTTTTGGAAAAAGCATGTCTGCTGGCTTATTTCCCAATGTGTTACATTTGTTGTGGTAGGGATTTTCTTATAAATAACTTGTTTAAAATTGATTAAAGCTTAAAGTTATGCATCATAAAGCAGACCCCATGGGGATGAAAATAATTCCAGGGTTGTCAGTCAGATTCTTTGCACAGTGTCTGGCCCCTGAAAGCCAAGATGGTGGCAACTAAATGGGAGCCTTAAATAATAACAGTCTAGAAACAAATAGGAGAGATATTGAGGGCTACCTCTATAAGTCTATGCTTTAGGCGAGTAAAACAAATGTTAAAGTAAAGGATGGAGCAAGCATCATGTTGGCTTGCTTGAGGACCTAAGAGCATCCTTATAACTTCTGGGTTGGATTAATCTGATGAGACAGAGTCAACAAATGAGGATCATCAAATCTGCCTTCAGTGAATCTAAAAAACAAAAAGCAAGTACTGTGAATGCTCAATTTGATTCGTAGTAGATCTCAGATCAATGTTCACCAGGCTCCTTTAGCTATGTTATTAAACAAACAAGCAACTATGTAGAATTTAGTAATGAGGGATATATGTCAGCCGGCACTCTAAGGTGAGATTTGTATGTAAAATCTGTAAACGTCCCTCAGTGGAAGTCAGTGAGATTGCTGTCAGTGAAGATTGAGCAGGAGGGTTGCAGGGAGAGTACACAGTAATCAGAAATACATGTAAAAGTTGTCACATCTGAAAATAAATCAGTCTGGCTCTTGTATTAGTTTAGTGTTTTGTTGTTGAAAGTCCCTGAGAGTGATAGAGATCATCAACATTGTTTTGTTAACTTGTAAGCTTGTGCATCTAATACTGACCTATTTTAAAGAATCAATACACCCTGAAAAAGCTGTAGAATCGGAGGATGGACTGAGCAGTGACTACTCAGAAATACACAGATATCACCTTGTAGAGAACCTATAAAAACACAACTTGCAAACAAGAAATCTCTGCATTCCAGTATCGCTGCAGCTTGAAGCACAACAAATCCACTCTTTAACTATGCAGGGAGGGAGGACTTTGGTAGTTCTGTCTATTAGTTACAGAAAATGCATCATAAAAAGTCTTAGATTTAATAAACCGTCAGCAGCAGATCAGTTTCTGTCATGAAAAGGATGAACTCCCACCTGTTGATCCTGCTGGTGACAAAACTATGCATTTCAACAGCTTTCATTCACATTGCATCAGTCTCACAATGAGTAAAGCAAAGGGTGCTTTGGAAAGAAAGAGTTCAGCTTTGCAGAGTTGCACAATTAAATCCGCAAAGCCCAAAGCTTTCTCACATCTCACCCTGAAGTCAGTTGGTCTGCTTGCTGATCATATGACCGAAAAAATCTGACTTGGACAGACGCAGAGCATTGTGGAGGGAGAAAGATTGCGAAGGGAACAAACAGCTACAAAGAAGGAGGGAAAAACAGCATAGTAAAGGAGAAAAGACAAAGACTAAAATCACTGTACTCAGTTGAGCAGAGTTATAAGAGGGAGAAATCACGGGGGGGTGAGAGTATGAGAGGGGAAGCAAGAGCATAGTTTTCCATAAAGGGCCATTGTGCTTGGATATGTCAACCCCCTTAAAGGCTGACTAGGAAAAGAAAAGCTAATAGTGACACAATGTGCAGAACATAAAGCATTTTTCCCTTGTCTGTGAGGACAAAATGCAAAATGTAAATATATATTTACGTTGAAAACAAAGACTTATAACTTTGATTTTGTCTTTGTTGGTTTGTCTGCTGCAACTGATAAAGAGCAGACTTTAAAACAAATGAAGCTATCTGAGTGCAGGAGAATTAACCATAGATTGGTTCTGCTGGCAGGGTGCATTTAGGACAGAACAGCAATCTGCTGACTTTGGCCAGTGCACTCAGCTTTCAGATGCACATACACTGCAGAAAACCACAGGATTTTATATAAGGAACGAAGATTCTCTTTCACAACCTTTGAAAATATGTTGGCTAAAACTGCTGAGTTGTCATGACTCTATGTCATGATCTGAAATATTTTCAGCAAGTCATCTCCCATAGCAACTTAACATTTGGCTGTCAAAAGAGAGTGACATTTAAAACTACTTTTAAATAATTTAAATCAACATGAAATCCAGCCATGTGCTAAATATGACAGCTTGAAAATAATATTTAAGAATGTAGGAGAGTTTCTCAAAACGGCCTCCTGATCACACACTTGCCATATTAGCAAATGCAAACACAGTCTGAACAAAGAAAACACCTTAATATGTGAAGTAGCACGTGCACAAAGTGAACTGAGGATCGATTGATAAACGCAACAACAGTCCACAACATCAGCAAAGCAATAGTCGGTAGTAAACAGTAGTTTCTTTTTGCACTTTCACTTTGAGTAATGTGACACAGATTTTTACATTTTGTCATGTCATTGTCATTACTCATGCTACATTCTGAAATGTTTAATTAAACATAATTTATTTAAAAATGAAAATAATAAATGTTTGCTAAGGAATTTTCTAAAGCTGATATCCAGTCATAGTTATTAATAAATATAGTTTTCTTCCATTTTAGAGCTTTATCATGCAAAAAGAGATTTTTATTTTTCCATGTTCACTTTTTATTTTATGTTTTTCTAAACTGAATTAATAAAATAATCACATAGAAACAAGCAATTGGAGCAAATGAATTGCAGATCTCTGAAACTTTTACCTCTTTGGGATTCTGAAATCATGGGAAACTTTCTAGGTGACAAAAACTAAACTCCCAGCTGTGATATAAACTTTCACTCCCTCCACAAACGATGAGCAAAATGTTTCAATTCCCTTTTTGGAGGCTGCGCGAACACTGAGGAAATAAACTAAGAAGACAAAGTTAAAAGCTGCCGCGTATTTTTAAGGGCTTGGTCAATGAATAGTGGAATTGTTGGTAAAATAAGTTTTATCACGAGTGCTTATGTTAGATAAGAAGCTCTGGAGACCAATAAGAACTGACTTTTTTTCCTTTTGTTCTCCGTACATGGCGCGTCAACACAGCGCGTAAAAGTGTTATTGAGAAAAGCTGCAGATTCACTCACCAAAACAGCACTTGAAGTCGGCTGTGAGACTCCGGATCACATAAACACAACACGGCGCCCTAAAGTGATACCAGCTTGTTACACCACAGGATGTGCTCTCAGGAAAACGTCTGTCCTCCTCTACGTCAATGGGAGAAATGTGCAGAGTCGTAGCTGCTGTTCGTCGCTGCAGGCGGATGTCCAAAGGCTGATAGGTGGTGGGGAGGAGGAATGTGCGCACCAACATGACTTTGCAACTCTATGCATTGCAAACACTGCAGGTAACGCGCATGTACAGAGAGCTACATGGCAACAAGTCAAAGGGCGGTATTCCTCAAAACTGAAACTGAACATGGAGCAGAGATAGGACGACGTCGGGAATTATGTAACAGTTACACAGCTGAAAAACTCCTGCGGAAGGGTTGGGAAGAAGTGTATAAAAATTGTCCACCCCTAGAACACACAAATAGACAGACAGGCACGCTCTTGTCTTTTGTCCCCTCACCCACGAGATCAGCCAACAGGGACAAAACAAAAACAGTTTCTGCAAAGTTGTATTGATGAGTCATGGATTTGAAAAATAATGTCTGTCCCCCTGAGTCATTGTAGCAGGCTTTTTTCTCCTCCAAACATTGAGTGGAACAACACAAACACTGATATTCATGTAAAAACACAATTTCTAATTATATATTTAAAATGAATGTTGGCAGGTTAGAGATCTTGCAAACAAGACAATTCACTTAAAGAAAAAAAGAAATCCATGTTGCATAGGCTAATATTAGCTTCATTTTTTAAGCTAATGTGTGATAATCACGATTATTGGGAATCATTATTTAATATTTCTAATCCTTTTTGTGGCAATTAGTGCACAATTGTGGGGGTTGTTACATGTTGATTGAATCTTGATTAGCTAAAAGTTAGTTTCTTCCTTGGAGGGGCAGATAAAAGCCAATTTATGCTGTTCTTTCCTTTTCACCTTATCAACCACTGACTTTTCCATACAACACTGAGTCCTGCCACCTTCAGAAGAGTTGTGATGACTCGGCTGTTATAAGGTGTACAAGAGAGGGAGGGGAGGAGTACAGAACGGTGGTAAACAGGTTTGTAGAGTGGACCAGCAGGAATCACCTGCATCTAAATGTGACCAAGACCAGAGAGATGTAGCAGAATCTTCTACCTCTGCTGAAGATCATAAGGCAGGAGGTGGAGATTGTTGAGACCTATATGTACTAGGGAGTGACCATCGATCACAAACTAGACTGGAAATCCAACACAGATGCTGTTTAAAAGAAGAGCAGCAGGCTCTATGTCTTCAGACGGTTTAGGTCCTTCAATGTCTGCAGCAAAATGTTGGAGATCTTTTACCAGTTTTATTTTTATTATTTTATTATTTTGAGTCTGCCTCAACACTTGTTGCTCCAACTCCTAATTTCCCAGTTTTGGGATCAAGAAAAAATAAAACACTGGTAGATTAATTCTGTTGTTTTCTGCCGCAGCGTAAGGCTACATCACCAACAGCAACACAACCAACAACAACCCACAACTGTGATTGTTCAGCATATTTCCCTTCCTGCTCACATAGCATTAAAATGTTATAAAATAGTCATTCAGGTCCACATTATGGAACAGGTCACTCTAAACAACAGTCCTGTGATCTCTCAGCTGAATCCATGATCCAGCTTTATGATCATGACCACACTTGATAAGGGGCCCTGCTTGGCATGTGTAGTTCACAGTAGAGAAATGGTGGCAGGTTAAAGAGTGTGTGTTGTTGCCAGTAGGGCACAACCAATATGTGAAACGAGGTAGTCCTCTCGCATAAGACCACTCCCATTAAGATTCATCACAGGATAAAAGTTGTCACTCATATCAGCTTACAGTGACCTACATGACTCCATGCCAGCAAAGTTCCCCTCACAGAATATCAAAACAACTAAGTCAACACAATAGTTTGCTTGAAATATTACCGTAACCCTTTTAGCACCTATTCATTTTTCAAGGCTATTTTAGTAGATCTTTCTATGACTAAGAATTGAACACGTTGCCCAGCCTCTTTGTTTTAGCCCACAGCAAACCAAAGGTCGCAAATATATGTGAAGAAACAGCTTTTCATTTCAAAACTTTTCATAAAGAATGGAGCATTGTTTTACAGAGGTATGAGGAACCAACACTCCTGGCAAATTCATTCATTGGAAAAAGAGCAAACATCGAACTGCCAGCAAAATATAGTGAAGCTGGTTACGTGCTGGTCGCTGTTTATGCAACAAGTTTCCAATTTGTTTGAACATTTGATTCTAAACAGGAGAACAGAAAACAACTTTTTAATTTAATGTCATTCAATTTTGTTTGATCTTTATCATGTTTTAGGTATAGGTTCTCCACTTAAATGAGTAGCTATCAGTAAAGTTTGGCGCAAAGACATTAAAAAAGTTTAGTTAAAAAAATCCTCACTTGTGATTATTATTATTTTGCTTGCTTCTACTGGCACTCGTGACAGCATTTTACAGTGCAGTTAATCAATTTCAGCCTTGGACAATAATGTAATCTGTTTATTTTCACAAGCACAAAGTGATCCAGATGATTTATGATGAATAATTTTCAATTCAAAGATGAAATTTGTATTTTTTTCAATTCTCAAACACATAACCGATGCAATTAGGAGAGTGGGATTTCTTTAGCAGGCTGTTAAACAAAACAATGATTTAATGAGCAGAAAAATAACTTGCAGGTTTATCTTGTCATTTATGAATTTTTTCTTGTGCATGTGTACCATACATGCTCATCCTTATGAAATACAACCAAACCTAGATGTCCATGTATTTTTCAAACATGTAAGCTGATTGTTGTCTCTCTAAACACCTAAACGTCATTCCGGTTGACAATGACAGAAATGAACGCGAACAACTTAGTAATTAGAGTTATGTTTGGTTTTTTAGATCCTCTCTGAGAGTAAACCACGAATAACAATGACTTCTGAAGGTGTTTTTGTTTAGCACACTGTCACATCTATGATACCTCAGGACACACGGTAGCTTTCAAACTTGACTGGCAGATTTAGATGAATGTGTTTTGGCACAGCAGCGTGTTTTAACTTAATTAGGTGACACTCAGGAAGTCTAGAAATTCTTATGGTGACATTCATACACACTACACATAGCAACACAACACACAAAAGCAGAAATTACTCACAGATAAGATGTCAGGACGGGTAAATCATATCTCTCACTCAAGTTAGATAAGTTGTTCATCTTCTTATCACTGCATATTTTATGTGGGTTGCAAGAAATTAGTTTAATTGTGAATTTATTTTCCTTTTCACTTTTTTAAAAGCTCGCTTAAGCTGCAAATTCTTTTAATTACATAAAATTGGGCATATTTGTGTAATAAAGGTATAAAAGTATCATATTTAATGAGATTATGGAGAAGAGACAGCACTCTTCATTACAGTAAAACCATATGTCACCTATAAACATTTTATGGAAGGTGAATAACCTTAGATGGGTCCACTAGAATATGCACGTAAAGGCATGGCAAGTCCATTTACAGGAATGTCTTTATATCGAGCTGTAAATAAATTGCATATATGGTAGGACAGGAAACATGTCATCACTGTGTCCACTCAGAGGAAAGCTAAACACCATGCCACATTTTTCTCCAATCAGTCAAAAAACCTGTATGAGATCATTTTCCCTTTTAAATCCCCCACTTGCTGTTCTAATCCCCTGCAAACATAGTTTTTTAAGAATGTTTCAAGATGTTTGGCCTCAGATATTTTACAGATTGTTAACATGTCTGTGTCTTCAGGTGTATTCCCTCAGACCCTAAAAACAGCCGTCATCAAGCCACTCCTGAAAAAGAAAAACTCATCACTCATGAGCAGCTACAGGCCGAAATCAAACCTCCCCTTTCTTATTAAAATTATAGAAAAAACTTTTAACAATTATACAACTTTCTGCTATAAATAACTGTTTTGATAAATAAAATTTTAAAAATGAAATGAACAGATCAATGTAAGTTGCAATGTCTTTCATTTTGCATGTCTCTTGTTGTAGCTCTCTGAATCAAAACAAAGAAAGAAAGAAAAAAGTTAAACAGGATAGAACATT
>JBAMHW010000022.1:17252673-17287709 GCA_037177495.1 Rhadinocentrus ornatus
ATCCTCAGCTGTGCATTCTCCTCTCATGAAGTGTAAATGTGCTGCCCTCTGCTGTTTCAACACAGAAACACAAGCCATCACCAGTCAACTGAACGTGACCATGTTGTAGTGGCTTTAAGCTGACTGGTGGTGGCTGCAGTGCTGTGCAACGATGTAGTGCCACCCCTCGTTTCTTTATATTTTGCTTCTAATCAGCCAGCATTTCTTTTTATCTTTCTCAGGCCTTTTTTTTTTAAGTCTTTGGCTACTTTTTTACTCATCAACCCAACACTTCAATCTGGCCATTTCCAAAGGTTTGTTAAGCCCCTTAACACTGACCTATGGACAAATTTAAGCTAATAAAGATTCCCTAACTCAAAGGAAAAACCACTACACACAGTAAACCTAAAGAACTCATGTACAATTATATATTTTGGCACTTTGTTACTAGCAGCCTGTTGGAAAAGTATGCCGTTAGAAACAAAGTGATTCACAAAGAACTATTAGAAGAAAAAAAATGGCATAACTCAGCAGTGTGTCCTTAAAGAATAGAAATAAATCCAGCACAGATAAAGATGCATCAGTCCCTTTAATAGATCCAACTGCTGTTTGCTCAAACCTCATTGGAAAAGGTCTTTATGAAAGGATGGTTGTCAAGAAGCAATTTTTAAGGTTTTGTAAGGAAAGGAAACAGAGAGAAAAGGTTGAGGTATGCCAAATGATTAGACTAGAATTGGACTGAACATCAGTGGCAACAACAGGTCTTGTGGATTGAATCCACCTCAGAGTCCAGATCTCAATGTTTGTGAAGCAGTGTGGGATCATCTGGACATAAACTGGAGCAAAAAGCAGCACATCATCCAAAGAAGGGTTTTGGAAATTCCTTCAATAAGTCTGGAAAACAGCTCCCGAAGACAACTATGGAATTGATAAGCAAACTTGTTTAAGAGGGTTCAGGAAGTGTTGAAGAACAAAGTGCTCATGACAACAAATGATCATCAGACACGGTAGAATAGTATAAAGTTTTTTTTTTAATTTCATACTGTACTTCCATTTATGTTTCAGTAAATCTTTGCACCTATTATCTTTTTTTGTGCCAACACAAGAATCTGAGGAGTGACTTAAAACGTTTGAGAAATGTAGAATAAATAAGGTAAAGGTGTTTTTTTTGCTATTAACTTTTTATAGTGTGCAGTGTTAATATAAAATGCAAGTCCTCACATGCACAAAAAATAATTAATATTAGCTTTGCTTCTGCCAGAAAGAACATTAAAATTCTGTTCAAAGCAAGGTGACAACAACTTGTTGGGAACTCTTATTTAACTTTTTATTGGAGGACTTTAGTTTATTAGTTTTTCTCCTTGTATTAAAAATGAAAACATATTTCCTCTGGAAAATATTTTTCTTGTTTAATTTTAAAGCTACTGCAAATAGGCTTAATTCTAATCATTTATCTAGAATGCATTTGGAACTGAAACCTAGATAAGTACAAGAAGTTTTTCTCAACATGATTTCTTTTAGGAGTCTAAAATACTGAAATATCTTTGTTAAGAAACTAACTTGTAAAAGAATTAGTTGTAGGATTTCCATTGTTTTCTAATGAGCATTTTTTGCCAAGTTATCAACAATAAGCAGGGTGGGTGTGACGTAAACTTTTAAGAAAACTTAAAAACAAATCTAATTTTCAAGTAAATCCTGTGTACGTGGTAGTCTGCAAATGTTTATAAATGTAAAAGAACATACATTAAAACACAGTTCATAGACGCTCCATCCATCCATAAACATTTTTGAGCACATCTTCAAATGAATCATTAAGCTCATTTTTCTTCTGAAAGTAAGGGTGGATTTGCTCATCGTGATCCAGAGGGGGGAAAAACGCTGCCAGACCTGATAAAGATTAACTGTCTATAGAATTAGCATTCACTCTTTAGAACTGGAGGACACTACAGAGAAGATCATAATCCCCTGTTCTACTCAGTTTAATAATGGTTTATGCTTTTAATGCCCATCACCAGCAACACATTGGGTCCAGATGGGAGGAGGCAGAAAAAGAGGGAAAGAGAGGGAGAAGCACGGGCCAAGAGATAGAGCGAGAGCACGGTTGATGTACATCTGTCATGCATTATTGCAGTGAATGCCAGTGCTGCTATCCTGGCTTTACAAACTATGTAAGAAGGGGGCCGATGGGTCCTCCTTAAACCCGGTCCGGTTCCTCCTCCTTTCTGCTGCTCCTTTTTAGTGACTGTAAGTACACACAGACAAACTGTTCCTCAAACATCAGGGCTTTCCCTCTGTTTTTCACACACAGTCACACACACAACTCACTATCCCTCTATGAATTCCACAGCAAGGAGTCGGCCCTCTTCATTCCTTTGGACACGACTTTTTCTTAACAAGGTACTGATGGTCTTGACCTCCTCTTCAAACAAACCCTTCCCTCCAATCAGTGAGGATTGCGGAGCTGGGGCTCAGCCGAGGCCTGTGGGTATTACAGAGGGAACGTCCTGATTCTCCTTGATTACTCCCTTTTTCTCCCTCTTTCTGTCCGTCCATCTGTCTGTCTTTAGTCCTCCTCTTTCTGCCCCTACAATCTCTGCTCTGTCATCTTTGTATCTTTACTCCAATCTCAAACTTTTATATCCTGTCTCTGTCTGTCCACTCGCTGTATTATTATTTTTATTTTTAACTTTTTTGCTTTCCACAGTATTATTCCAGTCCCCTGATTATTCCCCAAGTAGATATCTAGGTATGATTGAAAAATACTGCAGTTCTGTAATAATATTTGTATTTGCTTCAACTTTTTGTGACCTATTCTCTTTGTTTTAAGAGGAATATTGAAAGTCATGATGTTGTTTTATGTTTATCATTATTTTTAAAATATTCAAAGGGGCATTTTGCTAAATTTTAAAATATTTAAAGCATGAAATAAAACTCTTTTTAAATACACAACTAAAATAAATATCCCGTTTTGCTTGCAGTACAAACCTCGACTATTCATAAAATGTGTTATCCAATATTTTTTTCTGGAAAAAGCTGCAAAGCAAAAAGATTTAACAATTATAAAACAGGAAAGGTATGAAAAAAGCAACTTCTCCTGCAAGTTGTTGCAATACGTTATTTGGATTAATGGTTTTTCTTCACAATGTTTTGTATTTTCTTCAGTAAAACACTGCAAGATTGTTTGGGCTTATGATGATTCCTAACACTTCCCTCTCCATTTGTTTTTTTCCTGCTTGAAATCTACTCATGTAAAGGAAGAAAGAAAAAGCCAGAATGCGCAGGTAAAACCTCATGTTAATACAGCTTTTTGTGAATAATTTAGACATTTGTATAAAGATATTTGCTGACTCATGGACCTAAAAAGAACTTTTTTTTTAAACAAAACTCTTTATTTGTATTTTTACTCTCTATGTGATGTATATTTGAAATTTGACATTTTAATTTTTACTGTGGTTCACATTTATGTTGCTATTTGTCTGATTGAATTACATTTTTATGTAGCAATTGAATAAAAATATGTCTTATTAAAATTGTAACTTCCAAACAACAATTTCACATTGAATAAAATTCTTTAAATAATTTTAAAGAAAGAGTTTAATCAGTCTTGTCAGTGGATGACAATGATGTCGACCTGTCATTTTAATTTACGTTTATGCTAAGCCATTTATTTTTACAGTTTTTACAGTAAGTTTCTGTGAACAATAAGTGAAGGGTAAAGCCAGACCAAAGCAATGCAGCAAATATTAAAGCCATACTAAGTTTTACCATGATAGGCCAGAGCAACTTAAAATAAAAGAATATTTTGGGCATTTTATGGTTTAAAAAGCTGTTTCCCTAAGAATCCGGTGAGAAGTAGAGGAGAAACTGGGCACATTTGGCTTCCCACAGGTACAAACATGATGCGCTGTTTGAAGCCAGTCATAGATTGCGAGTTAAAAAAAAAAAAGTTTAGAAAAGTTGCTAAATTTCTAAGTTGGCATAACTGATGTCACAAAAACCTACATATGTACTTATGGAACATCCATGCTTCAAAAAGGTGATGGCAACGGAACACTTCATCAATAAATCTGAAACCAGTTCTCTTGTGACAGAGTGCAAAAAACATCCAAGTAAAGTAAATGACATTTTCACTGCAGTGGAAACCTTTGAAAACATGTCATGCAGAGCTACATAAGCTCTCCACAGAGAACCAGCCTCTTAGACATGAGCCACTGGTTTACACTGAAGCTGAGCTCTCATGCTGGGGATCCAGCCAAAGAACTGCAAAGCTCACCATCCCCATTTGACTGGCATTGTTATAGAGGAGGTTCCACCATCTAACTTCAGCTACTCTCTGTTTCTCAACGTTCTTTGATTTGTGTGTGTGCTTCATTGCATGGCATGCATTGTGTTCAAGTCTTTGCAGGTACAACAATAACTTTTCCATTTGAGTCCATTTGTGTTTAGCCAAACAAGTGTAAGACAGAATCAAGAGACCTTTTTTGGTGAGTAAATGTGAGAAGCGTGTGTGCATGAAAAACCATGGCAGCATAAAAACACAATCTGAGACAGTTGTACAGCATTCTCACTGACAATTGCTCGTCGTAAATGTGCCATCCGTACTGTGACACTGTGAATGAAATGACCGGAAAGGGACAACAGTCATGACATAGTCATGAAATTCTTTTTGCATTTCCTGGACAGTACCCACAGGGCACGAGCGGGAACTGCACCCTCAAACAAGAGTCCACTCTGAGGGAAAAGAAAGGGGGGCATTGTAGTCTGGGACCCAAATGTCATCATGGCTGCGGGGCAGACACTCTTCCTGCCAGGACTCCTGCTGACTCAACCCGAGGAGGACGACCAGGAGTAATTTGTATAAGTCTACATCTATACAGTAGTCAAATATTAGTCACACTGCTTGTTTAGAGGATGAACATGCAGAGAGTTTCACCAGACACATTCTGAGGTCAAAATGTGGATTTCTCAATCACAATGTGACCTGATGTGATTGTGTTTCCTCTATCTGTTGCATCTCTTTGCTTCCTGGACGTCCGTCTGTGAGCACCACCGTCAGTGGAGTCCCACTGATGTTCTGAATGGTTTCCACTGATCTAATACCAAAACTCTGACTGAGAGGGAAATAAAAGCTGCCCTTATTGTCTTTTTTTCTGGTGAATTTTATCACTAATTCTCACTGGCCAATACTGTCCGATAGCAGTTTTTTTTCTTTCTTTGAGAAATGGTGATGGTTTCCCATTTAGTCATTTCTTTCACAGGAAATGCAGATTTTTTTAAAATCAGTTTCAGTTCATCACTTGAAGTTGGATTGCTCTTTATGAATTAAATTTATACAGCAAAAATCAATCAAATAATAAATGATTGTAAATTATACGACTGAATCCTTTTAAAAGTTTGTGGCTAGGCTGGTATGTACACATTTTAAATCTGATATCTAAGTTCAGTGATAATATTGGCTGGCAGCTCAATAAATGCATTCATTTTATGATAATAATCTGCTTTTTTCGTACTTTTTTTTATTCTGTTTTGAATTGTTTTAATGGTTTAATTTGTTTAACTGGAATATTTTATTTTGATATTGCTGCTTCCTTAATTACTCTCACTTATGTCACCAGTTGTTTTAAATGTGTTTGATAAATTATCTTTACTTGACTTGAATTTTACATTTGATTGTTATTAAACCATTAAACTAAACGTGTAAAAATAAGGAAGATGATTTTATAAATGTCTTGATAACATTTTATTATTTGCTTTTTCAGAAATGTTGTGATGACTATGTTGTTGTCATTTAATAAAATGTTTTGATGTTTTTTTTCTTTCTTTCTCTTTTTTTAACTTTGATATATTTTCAGAAATGTTGCGGTTGTTCCTATTTGTTGTGATGTTTCTTTAAACGTTGTTTTCTATTTTGTTGTGTTTTATTTGATGTTTTGTTTTCCAATTTAATGTTGTTTACTGATTAACTAATTTTACAGCTTGTTTTTATTCCGATGCTTTGGTTTGTAAAACATTGATATAATTGTATTTATACTGTAGCGTTTTGAACCTCAGGGGCCACTGTATGAAATTGAAGTTCAGCTCAATATGATCTGAGATGAATAAACCTGAAGTTTCATGATTGCTGCATAAAAAAAAACTAAATTTGCATTTATGACAACTGCATTTTCCCCCTTCAATATAATACATGAACAAACATTTAAGAGTTATCTAATTATATCTCCATGTCCAACTTTATGCCAACGGTTTGCAGGAAATGTCTCATAACAACTTAAAATGAAAAATGGCTGAATTACATTTAGCTGCTAGAAGAGGCCTGACACAAAACACATGCTTTTTACATTTAGGTGAGCCAGTTCCACCAGACATGCCCTTCCTAATGTAAATAAAGCAAAACAAGAAAATAGTTTCCTTTTCTCCACTTAGATAAGTTAAAAATATATATTACTCTAACTTTAATGCATCTGGGCTGTCGCTTCTGTGCGTTCATGACACTGTTGACTTTGGTGTTTACCTGTTTATGGAAGGTGATCTAAGTTGATAGACAATGTTAAATAAAATTAAACAAATCAGCTTAAGTGAGACTATATGTGGGCGGTTTAAGGGGTTGACTTTTTGACTCGTGCTTAGTCACTCTTTAGCAATACTGATCAAAAGTATCTGCAGGCAAACCAAACAAAGTGTGTTTATACCAGGGCACCCACGCAAAGATAAAGTAACTGAATGTAGACGTTTCTCTACAAGGATGATCAGCCGGATCCATCAGATTAGTCACACTGCCATGACAAGCGTTATTGGCACTCTAAAGAAGGAATGTGTAAATTTCCATTTAAGACAGACTGGCTCATATTATTTAGAAGAAAGCTTCCTTGTCTTCATCATTATTCATGGAATCATTCTAAAATGACATTTTACACATCTGAGCAGCCGAATATTAAAAAAACAAAACAAAACCAAAAAACAGAAGAAGAAGAAGAAGAAGAAATTAAAAACACTTGAGATTTAGTGACTTTCCTATCCACAATGATAGTGAAAACTAAAAAAGATCTGAGTTTCGGAAAGTAGAGACTGGATTATTCAGTGAAAGTGACTGGCCCAGAGTCCTCCCCATCAATTAAGCGGAGGCGGGGGGGAAGAAAAAAAAAAAAAAAGGGCAGAGAAAGAGACAGAGCAGGGAAAGGACGGGAAGAGGGGGAAACGACTAGCGACTGTGTGGGAAGACAGAGGGAGAGGAGGGGCTTAAAAAGTATGAACTTGTGTATGATTTAGCTGCAGGAAACATTAAGAAGGGAAACGACTGTAAACAGGACGTGGTGCTTTCAGTACTTTTTTTTCAGGCGTCGGTAAGGACGAGCTGCTCTTTTTTCTTCTCCCAGGGTGACTTTTTGCCCACCGGGTAACACTTTTTTCTACTGAGCTCCCTAAATTCGGAGACTTGTTAAAAAAAAAAAAACACCTTCAACTTGTGCTGTTTTTCTCTCGCTCTGCTGTGCGTAATTTGTGTCTTGGATCGAAAAGACGGCGACAGCACAACAACACGAGGACTCGGAATCCGCTCAGAAGATAACAGTAACCATTGGAAAAATGAAAACCCTCTTGGATTTCTGCTTGATTTTCCTCACGCTGCACACTCCCGGCGTGCTGTCCTTGTCCACACGTAAGTTACGCATAGATGTCAATCGATGCGCAAAGTCACGGTCTTGCTGGGGAGTAGAGTTGGGTTGGGGTACATGGGTTTTCTTTCTGCTCCTAAGAACTGTTCCGTCCAAATGTCAGCAGGGGATCTAAAAGTAAACAGCCCCGTGTGTCACTGTCTTGCTCTGGTATGTTTGAGTTTAGAGGTGGACCTGTTGCAGAATCCGGATATTGGCTAGATTAAATATATTTTGGATTCTATAGGGTAGTAGTCAGTGTTTATATTGTAGAAACAGTACAAGCCCTGGTAAGTGTTTTATATCTTTTAGGAAGTTTTATAGTAAGAAAGTACAAGTAAAACCCTAAAGGACCAAAGACATGGGGTTTAAATTGGAAGATGTCCATAAAAAGAAAATGTGTTTCTACTGCAAGATAACAGATTCTGCTATAGGGTTCTTTATATTAAAAGAGCTCCTATTGGATCCTGGTAGATTAAAGAAAAAAGACAAATGCCACTTTGTCTATTTGTCAGCTTCTGTTATTGATGTGCTCCTGCTACAGTTGTATTGGTTGTATCCCTGCAGAGAGAGCTCATCTCCCAGGAGGCTTGATTTCAACAAGTCAGGCCATAATTCGTTTAACACATGGAGAGGATGGGGGCTTTACGAACCGCATCAAAACAGTGACATCATTTGCTCGGATTTTGCAGAATGTTAACCATCAGCTTAATGCACAATAACATAAATAACTGAGTTATGTTCGTTTCACCCACTAAGTGGCTGGATTAGGTTTTATGGTTATCTCAGCTGCAAACAGCAGCTTCTCAGAGAGGATCTCCAGTTGTTCATCCTGTTTTAGAGGCACTAATAAAAGAAAGTATCGTTTGAGGGGCTTAAAGGGAAAAAAAGGTCTTTATCATTATCTTCTCTTTGGTTTACTGTAGTCTAAACTTGTCATTACTATTTTATTCACTGGAATAATGGGCATTGCTTCCCTTTTACACAGTGTTGTAATATAAAAATGCCACTGAAGAAAACAGCTGAAATGTGGAATTTTTTTTTACCTCCTAACATATAATTAGTTTTTATTGCGGCCTATAACCTCTTGGAGTTTACGCATTCTGGTAAAGAATAATGAGATGATTATGTTGGATCTGATCATTTAGTGCCAAAATAAAAACCTGCTAAAGCTTCCTTTACACCTGAAATTAAGTTTACGTAAACCATATTTGCTGTTTCTCCTGCTTGTGCTTGTCCTTATCTGACTTGACAATTACCTCTACTCTTTTCAGGTAAAGTTAAGTTAAACATATAAGAATCTGTGCAGATAAAAAACAAACAAACATATAACATCTGCTGCTGTTTCCTCAACCTCTTTGCAGATGACGCTGCATGGTTCTTTGTCGTTAAAGGTTTCATGACTTTTTCCACCCAGCTCATCCACACCGGCCCCTCAAAAAGCTCCACATGTATGTCTTTTGTAAAGCAGACAGAAGAAAGTATAGGCTTTCTTTCAGTTCTTGCATGGATGACTGATGAATAAACATTTTTTCAGAGGAAAAGGGGGAGTGTAATGTACCTTTGAAGACTGACAGCATAAAGTCCACTTGAGTCCACCACAGAATAGAAAATCGGCCACTCGAGACCTCTGAAGTAGTCTGTACTCATGAAACAAAAATTGAAACATATTCCACTTTTCAGCTTGAACTCCATCTTCCACCACCGTTGGTTGAACTCGTCCCCTGCTCTGATGAGAGTTGTGCTTAAAGCAGCCACAGCCTCTCCAAACAAATAATATTTTACAAGCCATTTCCTTTAGTGAGCGTGTCGAGCAGAGACAATAAACAGCAGTAATTGTGTCTCACTGCAGTGTTTGAACTGTGAAAGAAGGGGTGTTATAAGGCTTCACACCCCGCTCCAGGGCAAGGTCCCGTTCTCAGCGCCTGGAATACATAAACACTGATTGTTATTCAGCTGTAGCAGCATATTGTTGGCTAATCACAGCAGCCTTTAGCCCACTGTATCCAATGACAAAGACAAACAGCCTATGTGCATTAGTTTGTGTGCATGTGTGTGCATAAATGTGTAGAAGTGTTGTGTCAAGACTCAGGAGGAGGTTATGATATTAACGCTGGGACGGAGTTACAGCTAAATTAATGTCTTCAAAGGCGGCAGCTCCATTAAGACACACAGAGTCTGTCAGCGTAAGGTGGCTGGCAGCTGAATAGACGTGGCCCCGGGCACAGATTTGTAGTGGTCTGACAAAGTGTTGACGTTGTCACTCGCTGTTTAATCACTTCCACATAGAAATTGTTTTAAATGCTTTCATATTTCTGTCTACTTAGATGAAATCTTTTTTTTTTCTTAGAAATCCCTCTTGCAAAAGAAACTGACCTCCTTTCTTTACATATATTCAGTTCTTTTAGTGTTTAAGTTCACCTTTGAGATAAAAAGCTCCTGGGTGTCAAATATGATAATTTGATAAATAACATCACCATTTATGCACTCACATACTTTCTGTAGCTGTCAACAGGAATAAAACCTAAAAAGACAGACAAAAAAATAAAATTAATTGTAAAACAAATTAAATATACAGTCTTACAAAGTAATACAAAACAATACACCTTTAAACAATGGCTATATATATATTTTTTACTACTTTAAACATAAGTAATGAACCTGTCAATGCTTTGTCAGAACATTTAGCATGTTGATGAGATACACTGGGTGTCCATTTGCAATCTTAGATATCACCTGGACTTTTTGCATCATTTGCTTATAAACAAATAAAAATGTCCTCATTTGAATGTTGGAGTACAGTGGAAAGAAAAGTCGCAGCTCTATGAATCATGAGATTTTTTTTTTAGGAACAGCTAAAAACAGACACATTTTTCTTCTTTTCTGTTTCCTTTTTAAGTTTTATTAATTGTTCCACATCAAAACCCCTCTGTTTTTATGTGTGACAGGAAGAGGTCAGAGTGATTTAAATGTTGCATTCAGGGTCGACATGTTTACTTCATTCTTATGTCTCCTGAGTAGTCAGAGCATGCTTTGGCTCCATCTTAAATGGTGCTGTGAAAGCGGTAGTGTTGTAGCTAATTCAGTAAGTTCATTTGCTTTTTACCAAAGCTTTAGAATGGGAGCTTTCCAGTTATCAAGTCAGTCACATCAAAGGACACCGAATAAAGCTTCTTCTTCCTTTTCCATGTTTCTTTTGTCATACAGAAGCTTCAACTACGGTCTGTAGTTCAGTTCCAGTTCAGTTCTTCAGACAAGAAGCTTCTTATTTAGTACTCAGCCACTCATTGTTACAACGAAGACATGGACAAACTTGAGTGGTGTGGGTAAGATAGCTGTGGAGTTAATGTCGACTGAATAGACTAGATGTAAGAAAGAGAGATACATGAATGTACGTAATGTGATCAGATGCTACCTAAAATTAATAAAAGATATCTAAGTTATCTTCCCTGTTTGGTCAAAGCCTGTATAGTCAGGGGTTCCAATGTTGTAAGCTATGACCTGCAGCAATTGTTGTGGCCAAATTTGAATGCTGAAATGAAATTGAGAATAAGACAGTGACAAACCAGCAGAGGCCTGACCTGACCATGGATGAGTCTGATTTAGACTTGTGTAAATGTCTGTTTGGGAGGATGTTTTTTTTTTTGTTGTTGTTGTTTCTGATATGTACAGTCCATAAATTTATCCACAGTAACACTAAATACCATCTTGGCCAAACATAAATTAGTGTGTGAGCATGGATACCAGCTAAGTTGAGTTCCTTACTAACAATTAATGCTAAGAAGAAAAAAAAGTATAAACAATACAACAGGTGTGTTAACTGATACAAGAAGCTATCAAAAGCCTTGAAAATTCTTTCACATCTTTGAAGATGTGAAGAAGGCCTTTAAACTTTCAAAAAGAAACCACATGTATTGGTGTGATACATGTTTATTGTATACACTTGCCCCTATCAAATAAATGAAAAAATAAATAAAATTAAAAGAATTAGACGTTAGGAAATTCACTTTTTGACCAAAAACAACAGGCATTAAACACAAAAGATGAAACACTTAACTAAGATTTTAGTCTAGGAAACAGGTTTGAAATTGAAGCAGTAATCACACAATAGCCACCTCATCATCTGGAGTTACTGACTAGGGTTAGATGAAATATAGTTCCAGCAGAAAATGGCATGTTTGTTATTTCATCCTCAGCCACACATTATTACATCTGGAGTGCTTCTTAATAGTAGAATGCATCTTTTTTTAGGTAATTAGCTGAAACGTTAGACCAGTTACCATCAGAAAATATACTCATGACATCAACTGTCTTCCATTCTCCAGATGTAGCAATTATCTACCCCCAGGACCCAGTGCTTCGCATGGGGTCCAACTTGACTGCCAGCTGCTGGGTTCACTCTGACCTCGGTGTCCATGCCAGCTCGCTGTTCTGGACGCTAAATGGTCAACAGCTGCCAAGCTCCCTCTACAGAGTTCTGAGCCCGACCAACCTTAGTGTGACGCTGGCTGAACTCAATGCCTCCAGGCAAACGTCTGGTGATAACCTCGTCTGTCACAACCACAAGGGACACATATTGGCTGGCTCCTGTCTTTATGTTGGGAGTAAGTTAAAGTCTAATGTCTATAATCTTAGAACTTTATACATCTCTGTGTAATGTGTCTGTATTTGCATCAGCTTCACTGTGAGATGCTAAGGTTTTGCAAATGCTTGATAGATTAGGAACTGGAAGGAGTTCCACACTAAAGGGATACTGTAAGTGGAAAGGAAATGGGAATAAAAGGGATCAACAAGGAAGCAGTGGGCAGATTGTCCCTGTACAGTTGTAGCTATATTTTATGTTTAGTATTGCTGCCTTCAGACCCAGTGAGAGGCCTCAGTGAGTGTGTCACTGTGAAATGCTTTGACCACCTGTGTGGTCCATTACTTGCACTATCACTCATAGGATATAGGCTTGACATTTAACTTACAAACACACTAATACATTTATGAGGACAAGCACTAATGTCTACACTTGCTAATTTAATGTCTTATCTAGATTAAATATGGTCTTATATTCACCATGTGAAGTTTTGTCTTGTACTTATTGGAAATGTTTTTAAGCCAAGAGATTATAAATAGCATTTTTGCTTCTCTGAAGGATCCAAGTTAGCCTTAGTTTAACATGAAGAAACGATTTTTCCAAGATTTAAGGTCGTCATTACTCTAAATTTGTCAGGCAAAGTGGAGGTAGTCCATGCTAAGATGAAATTCAGCATGAAGACACAAACTGATGTTTGTACTGACTGAAAAAATAACTGTTGTTCACTTGATTGGTAAAAGCTTAGCATGAAGTTTAGCTAAATGCACAGCTGTTATGGTTAGCTAAATTAATCTGGCTGCTGGCACCAGCAACAATACTTCTGGTCAGGATATAATACCACTCTGAACACTAAACCCACACTTTTATGGATATATTAGTAGTTTTGATAGCATGTATGGTAAATTTGTTTTAACAATCTAACTGTACGTTTAGGAACTCACCAGCATGTCTGACAGGGTAATGTTTGCTATTGGATGTTTACAGTCATAATTAAGAAATTATGAGTAGTCAAAAGAACAGGCAAAAAAAAAGGCAGATCATACAAACGACTATAGTATTTTGTCTTCAGAATATCTTCAATGTACCTTTAGATTTACTGAAACCTCACTATCATCCCATTGTTTACATTTTCTTTTAACATGTGATTAGTTCTTTAAAGATGTTTCTGAATTGTCAGATATTGCTGAGTCATATTTATACTAACTTAGCAATAATATTTGTGCTTTACTAAAATAACCCTTAACTTTCAGATAATTAATAGGTATGAAATTTATATTTGTCTTCAGATAAATAGAAGTACATAACCACAATTTTTACTTTGTTTTCTTTGCACATTTGCATCATTTTTTTGCACATTCCACACATGGACAAATACATGACCATGTGAGATGATGAGATAAAAAATGATGTTTGTTGAGACACAAAAATGCAACCACGAAGCACCATGTGAATGAATTTTTACAGACACACTTAGGCTCAGAGAAGCAGTGGGGATCTTAATCTCTGTGTGACATTGGTGTTGAGGACCCTGTGTTCTGGGAGATGAGGAATGTTGGCGGGGATCCCAAGTCTGACCAAATCAGACAGTGCACACACAGAAATACACATACACACACAGATACACACAAGCCAATTAAGAAAAGAACAAAAAAGGAAAGAAAAAAGGCAATTTCTGAGGAACAGAACGATTGATGAATTACACCCGGAGGATGAGGCTGAAGTAAAGACTAGAAGCAACTTTGTACTCTTACTGACCTCAATTTCTTTTTTCTTTTTATTATTATTATTATTATTATTATTATTTGTAATCTCTACTGCTTCCTCTACTCCCTCTCTTCATCTCCTGCTCCTCTTCATCTTTGTCTGTTCTGCCACCAATTTCCGTCATCGTCTGTCTCTCCTCCAAATTGTGTCCTAGTGCCTCCAGAAAAGCCGGTCAATCTGACCTGTTGGTCCAGGAACACCAAAGACCTGACTTGCAGCTGGGCTCCTGGAGGAAGAGGAGAGACTAATATCAGTACACAGTACAAACTCAAGTACAAACTCAGGTATTTATACATAATGCATGGAAACACACATTGCAGACCTTCACTCCAGTTTTAGCTTTTTCATGATATATTTGAAATAATCTGAATGTACTGTATTTAGTTTGTGCATGTTCATCTTGGCCTTAGAAGTGAGGCTGGGTAGCTTATGAAGCCTCACCTGCTCATGAAGTTACTGTTCTTATGCTTTGACATGAAAGAAATAGAGGAAAAAGTCAATTAAGAGAACATCTAAGTAGTCTATGCAGTGACTTACATTTATAAAGTGAGCAAAAAACAGATGTAAACTGACTTTAAGTTGATGAATCATCAAGTGTAGTGACTCCTCTATAATGTCTTCCGTCAAAATCAACATTTCATCAAAACATTTCCGTCAAAACAATTCTCAAAGGCTCTAGAAAACAAACTTACATTGAGATGGAAACCCAAGAAATGGTCCAATTTTTCTGGCACCAGATAATCTTTACATAATAACATTGCTTGTAGCCATAGAACGGAAGCGATTCGGCATTTAAAAAGCCAAAATGGAAACGACTCAAAATGCTGTATCAACTTGCCAACTCAAAAAGATTTTATATGGAAATTGGATGTGGATTTAATTTTTTTTAAAAAGCAAAACTTAAAAAAAACGTAACCAGTAACATATGAAACCATTTCTAGAGTTGTTTCTGCAAATTTCCTTCTCCTGACAGATGGTACGGTACAGAGAAAGAGTGTGTGGATTACACGCATTCTCAGCCGTACTCCTGCAGCATCACCCAGGACCTGCATCTCTTCACACCTTACGAGATCTGGGTGGAGGCCTCCAACCAGCTGGGACGTGCTGCCTCTGATGTGATCACCCTTGACATCTTAGACGTTGGTGAGCATAAGACGAAACTTTGACTCTTTTACTGTTCTGAGAGCTTAGATCTTTATGTCAGTGTGACCTTAAAAGGCCTTTATCTTAAATAGTTGACAGGCACCTTTTAGGCTTGTGAGAACCAGTTTTGACTACTTGTGGGGTGGGGCTGTACAACTTTTTTGCATGGTTGGGAACTGATAAAAGAAGCTAACACATGTTACGGGTTGAAGTCAGGCAGGTGGTTAGAAGCTGCTCTATGAGGCTGAGACTGAACATGTGGATGATAGCCAATATTACCTGGACTTGGTCAGGTATTAGCCATTAACTGCTACTGGTGGGCAGATGAAATGGCTGGGCCAGTTTCGCATATATTTCCCATTACACATTTAATGGGAAATATTAAGGTGTAAATCCTAACAATGCATGTTTTTTTTCTTAGCAACAACAAGGATGAGTTTTTTTTTTAGGAGATTAATAAGAGCTCAGTTGATATATAGCATTTATTATCAGCCCACAGTTCATTATCTCAGTTGAGCTAGCTTACTTTAGCTTAGCATTAACAATGTAAGGCGAGCTAATAGCTTGACCGAATTTAATGTACGCCCCCCAGCAACCTAATAAATATCAATGTACAAGTTGTATCATGTTTTTAAAGCCATACAAAGAGATGGTGTAACAACAGGTTGTGGTTTGACATCTAGGCTTACTTGGCAATTTTTTTCTTAGCCAGCAGCAGTTTGCGCAGAGCCATTTGTCTGTCTCTAGTGTTTATCCTCAACTAGGGAGACAATTTCAAGACCAGCTTTTTAATTTGACAAATATAAGAGGTAGTAATGTTTAAATAAAATAAATGCTGAAGTGAAGGATCCTGACATTGTAGTTTGCCCATTTTTTTTTTTTTTTTTTTTTTTTAAAGAAGTTTATGGAAAAGTGGCTTCTTTGACTATAATGTACCACAAGATTATCGGGAAACTCACCAAATTACTGCTCAAAACGTGACATTTTTAAAGATTTATCCATTATATGTTCCTAAAATTTCACCACGGCACAAAGTTACTGATTGTTTAACATCTGGTGACTGCAGAGGCTATTTATGTACAGAGAACTCATTTCCGAGAAAGCAATAATTTTTGTGACATGGTGCATTTATTCCGCTGAAGTCATCTGTAGAACATAAACTCCAGTCACAAGGGGAAACTATCAGCAACAATACTTGTGTGGGTTTTGGCATTTAACAAAAGTCCAAAGTGTGCCAAAACAAAATCCCCCCCATTACAGCACCAGCAGTTACACAAATTGCTGATACAAGGAGTCGGATAAATGCTCGCAAGTTGTTTACATCACCTAAGATGCCATTCTTTGTGAACTTGTTCCCAGAAGACCCCCCTGCTCTTAGCTGAAAGGACTTCTAATTCTTTCCTGCTGTAACTTTTCTGGCTTAAGGAGCTACTTATGTATGTTCAAAGATGTTCCTCTGCACCGGTTGAACAAGTGGTTATTTTAGTTACAATTATCATTTTATCAGCAGTAACTGGCCTGGTTGTTCCTTGCTAAACTGTGGCATCAAAACATTACGTATTTATTTATTTTTTCATTTTTTAAATCCTGGCCTGTTTTGTGTTTTTGTGGGAAAATCCCAACAGTTCAGCTTCTTAAACATTTAGTCCAGTTTCCCTGACACAAACAAACACACCATGTTCATAGTCATGCAAACAAATTATTATTATTTTTTTCTCAATTTCAGCTTTTGGTTCGAACTTCATAAGAGCTCCTTGACCACGACATCATGTTCAGACATAGGTTTTGCTTTCAACAGGCAGCTGAGCAGGTGCACATAACAATGTAGCTTGTAAATACAGGACACTGTATTTGTAATGCTGTCAGTCTGGAATAAGATAATTTAATAATCTTTAAAGTACAGAAAACTGTAAGAGAAGTGGTTGATTCTTTGCCATCAAGTTGTGACACCCTTTATTTAGCTTGTTATTGACCATATTCTAAATGGCTTCGGCTTTGATATGTTGAGCACCACATCACATTGATAGGAACTGACTGGTATTACCTTTTAAAGCTTTGTTTTGTGGTCTGTTCCCTAGCTTAGTGTAGTTTAACTAAACAGAGTATGCAACAAGATCAGATTCACTTGCTATGCCAGACATAAATGCACACACTCGTATACGCACGTATGTCCACACCTGAGCATGCATAGGTTTGATATGATGGGGTTCTACTCCTTTATATAGTGTCCTAAGATGACTTTTGTTATGAGTTGATGCCATTGAAATAACTGAAAAAGTTTGTCTCTTTTGACAAGCTCATTTTCTCTTTACTCATGCTCACTGGACACAAATACACACACACTGAGAGAAACACGTACACACACAGATTGTTGGAATGTTCCAGGCTGATCCTTGAACCTAATCCTGTCTCCGAGGCGGCTTTAGACCCTGAGGCCTGTGGAGTTTGGGCTTTGAGGCTGTAAGACTTGGACCTGAAATAATACAACCTGATTAGCTTGAAATCTTTCACCTGGTTCACCGTTAGCGCTTTCCAAATGAGGATGGGAAAATATCCTGAAAGAATATTAAGTTTCAGAGGTGGACATGCCACTGGCGAGGAAACAAGCGTCCATCAAACTGTAATCCTTTTCTTCTTGCTAATGTATGCAAGCACACACCTGTTTACACACCCCGAGGGCAGGGCAAGGCCTTGTATAGACAAAGACGGGCAGGGAGAGTGTGAGAATTTTCTGGATTTACGTGTATGAGTGTGGGTGTTTTTGTCTGAGTCTAGGAGACCCAGCCTTCCCCTTCATTTAAGCAATCTCTTCAACACAAGCAGGCCATAAAGAAACCACACCTGCGTCGAGCTGCCGTGAGTCACTCACATCTACAGTCATGTCCCATCAGCTATTGAAGGCAAGGTGGGAACACCTACAGATTTTTTGCATTCCTCAGCCTCAGGGAGATGTAAGAACTTGGGGGACTAGAGGAAACTTGTATTGCTTTTTGGCTTTGACATGATGACGTTTTGAGAGTGGAGAGTGACACGACACATATTAACAATGATTCATCGGTAATTTGTCACGTCTCATTGATTTTTATTTTTGAAATGCAAGAACTTGGGTGGGGGTGAGGTGTGTGTGTGTGTGTGTGTGTGTGTGTGTGTGTGGGGGGGGGGGGGGGTTCCCTTAAATCCTTCGATGCAACACATTCCAGTGGGGGTTGTGTAAGGGTTTGTGAAGATGTTTTAACTTGTGCTCTAGGCTAAATTAAAAAGAAAACAAAACAAAAAAAAACATGGCGCACTTCTATCCATAATTGTTTGCAGGTTGTCTTTGGAACGTACCTGTTATATTAGGCTCCATTTACAGTTTGCAAGATTTGGAATTATTCCTACTTCAGGTTATAAAGACTGATCTTTTCTAAGAGAAAATATGGCAAGAATTTATCTTTTGATATTCCCTTTTTCAATAGATTCAACTGAGTTAAGTAAATTCTCATATTTCCTAACTGTTCATGCTTGTGTTGCTGTTATTGTAACAGTTTGGCCTTTTTCTGGTCTTCAAATCTAACAAACAGCATAGAAAGGTGACACATTTATGACATGTTAATTAATATATAAAATAATATATAATATTTAATTAATGTCTACTTTAATGTAGACTTCATTTCCCTTACTTATCCAAAAGAATCCATGAAATTGTTTGAACTGTCCAGCAGTCAATACCACTGACACAAAACTGCTAATACTTATTATATTGTAGTGAAAGAAACTCAAGGGTACTGATTTTCTATTGCGCTGTTTAAAATTTGCACACTAGCATTACAGAAGTAGGAGCACTTTGTAGTGTTTATTTGCTGTACTGTGCAAAATTTTGTATATCGCCGGGACATGGAGGAAAATGTATTTATTTAGGAGCCAATTTTTGATCAATTTATGTACAATTTAAATACATATTTTGAAGGAAAAAATTAGTTTGTACAGTTTTAACCAGCTCAAAAGTCTATAAAGTCATACTACCTTTATTCTTCAACACTGCCTGAAACCAAATGTTCATGGTTTTCTTCTTGAAAAACTTTAAAGATGTTCTCTGCGAATATGTTCTAACACTGCTTTAAAAATCCAGAGGTCCAGGTTCTGGGGCAGATTCATCACTGTGTAAAACCTGTTGTCACTGATTTCCATCCCAGTTCTTGTGTAATTTGGCATCCCTCAGCCTTTTCTGTCCATTTCTATTCCTTAAGAACAGCTTTTCGACAACCCACCCCTCCATGAAAACCATTTCTGATGGTGCTTTAGCAAATTTTGATGGATCAACTTAAGAGCCAAAGGCATTTTTTGAGGGATGTGCCACTGCTTCTTTTGTACTCCACTTGTCCAGTTTCCTCACAATTTTAAGGACCCACTGAATACCATGTCAAGATATGTCAAGTTTCAAATAGTAGGTCTTTTGAAATCATATTGGTAATTCAAACTATTAAACTATCATAGCTTTGGCATTTTTGTAGGTGCAACTAAAGTCATGGGAACAAACTATCTTTGTGATGGGCTTTTAGTAACAAACTGCCTAAATAAACTATTTCAAAATGTTATTATTGGCTAAGTTATGTGCAAACACAACATTGATTTTATTCAAACCTTTTCGAAGTAATCCTTTATTAAAAAAAGTCAGTTTCCTATCCTATGCTTGAATGATTCATAGGTCAGTATTATGTACGTAACAAACAATAAAAATGAAAAGTTACGTTGACTGGAGTGAAAATGAATGAAAAAGCAGCCTATTTCCAAAGAAAACCTTTGAAAGACCTTCAGAAAGTCTGGAGAACCATTGCTCAAGATGATATTGCAATAAAAATGCAACTCTTTTTTCCTTTTTAAAATCAAGAAGTAAAGGTTATTTAGTTATTCAAATGGCCCCCAACAGCCCAGTGGAAGGTCTAAATGACTGCTACTTTGGACACCCTTTCCCTGTAAAACAGGCTCTTTTGTTCTTTAAACAGCACAATTTGCCACTGTTAGGTTTACTTCCTAAATCCTGGCAATCATAAATAAAAAAAAAAAATTCTTAAATTCTTGTGTGAGCGTTTACTTTTTCTCTCTACTAAATGTTTCCCATCTTTACCCCCCAGGGTTGTCTGAGTTTGTTTACTTGTAAAGGACGACATTTTAAAAGGGAACTGAAGTTGATATTGAAATTATCCCAATGAGCCTAAAGCAAAACATGAGTAAGGTTAAAGTAATGGTCTGTCATTGTATGTTTGTTTGTCAAAGAGATAATTGTTGTCAGATGAAAAAGCCTCCACCAGCTCACACAAGTCAACCCTTCAGAAACTAGGAGGCACCCAGAGACCACAAACCTCCCCGATGCTAAACAATCCTTCAATAGTACTTTTCACCTTATTACTTTGATTTTGTTGCCCATTACTTTACTCTTTCACTGCTTTCAGGTTGCACCAGACAGTATAATCTTGGTATAAAATTACAAGATCGAAAGACAACAGCAGGAAGTCTGTTTATATGCTCATCTATTAGTGATAATGCAGTAACAAAATCAAACATTTCTAATTATTATAATTGTTTGTACCTTCATATTCACATTAAAGTATAAAAACCTAAAAAAAAATACATAATATATTATCAGAGTTTTGATTTCAACCTGTTTGTATACTTCCAACATAAAAATTATATTTCTGAAAGCATTAGACACAAACTGTTGCTACAACTCAACCAAGGATAACAATGATACTGAACTTTGGATGATTCTTGCACTTTGGTATCTGTTTTGCATCCTGTCTCTTGTCTGAATTCTTTCTAGTTGACTCTTATCTTACTTATCTCTTGGTGTGTCACTTTCTCTTGCTTCCTCCATTAATGTCCTCTTGCATTTCTTTGCTAAATCGGCCATGGTGCGCATTCAAAACTGCCATGTTGTTGATATCCAGTTGTTGCTGTGTGATTTGGTGCCATAAAAAAATGCAGCTACAACGTGATCCCCTGGGCAAGGAAAAGAAAAAGTCAAGTGCAGTTTCTCAGCCTTGGGATGCTTTAGGGAAACAGCACTCCAGGAATGTGCAGTAATGTTGCTGTAACATAAAAAAGCACAAAGTTTTAAGGTCAGAAACTTCTGCAATTCTCTTTAATGCAGCAACTCATGAGGTGCACAAATGTTGAAGCTGATTATTTTTTCTCAGTGATTTTACTTTTAAATGTGAAGGATAACATTTGTTTTTCAATTCAAAGTATAAAATCTAAATGTATTTAATTTATGATTTTATAAACACTCATTTTGCTAGTCTGTTACTGAATTATTTATTCGTCTGCTTTCCTACAGTGACCACAGACCCTCCCTCAGGTGTGACTGTCAGTCGTGTTGGCCAGTTGGAGGACCAGCTTAGTGTTCGCTGGGAAGCACCGCCCGCCCTCAAAGACTTCCTGTTTCAGGCCAAGTATCAGATCCGCTATAGGCTGGAGGACAGCCAAGACTGGAAGGTAAAGAATACACAATTTTAATGATATGAATCTGGTCTCTCTGTTACATGAAAACAGACACATAACTGCATCACTGACCCAGCTGTTTTAGACCCTTAACTAGTCTGAGGTCAACTGTAAAAAACTTTCATAAATGAAGAATCTAGTCAGGTTTTAATCTGCTGTAAAACAGACCAAATTCACTCCATACAAATCTTTTATGAATGAAAAATACAGTGTGACGCCATCAGAAAAGCAGATGCTTTGGAGAAAATGTTTTCTCTGGATAGGAGGGAAGAATTTCCTGTAATTAAGAGAGAATTGTACTGTCGTAATATAAGCAAGTCTTACTCGCAAAGTGGAAAAATAAAAGAATGGGAGTGGAGAGGTGCGGCAGAGGGAAGATACTGTTCGAAGGAGGAGAGAAGAGGCTGAAATCCAAGTGGCCTAAAGAGTTGATGGTAGTAACAAAGTGCCTCTGAACCAGCCCTAATCATGAGGTCATGCTAAAGAATGGAGGGATACATCTCAGCTGTTAATGTCTTCAGTATGGTTGTAAAGACGCTCTGCTGTAACCTCTGCCTGTTTGGCTTCCCTTACATCACATCATTAGCCCCTGATGCCTGTAATTTCCATGTTCTGTTTTCTGTTGGAGTCCATTCTCACAAGTGTTTACAGACTGGATGCCAGAAAGAAAGTAGGGATTATTAGACAAGATTATTAACTGCAGCAGGCACATTTCTTTCTCTCTATTTTGTAGTATTTGCCTGTTTCCAGTTTTGCTCTGTTTGCACGAGTACCTGTACATACTGCTGTGTGTGTGTGCGTGTGTCCTAGCATATGCAGCTCTGTAATAAATAACGGAGAACAGATTTTACCCAGCAGGCACAGTTACATTAAAATAGTTTTCATAAACATGCTGATAAGGAGCCACCAAACAATGTGGTCTTGATGCATGTTTCGGTCTGCATGTGGTTTGTGGTTGTGTTTTCTGCATCTTGAGTCTGCCCTGTGTTTTAGTTTGTGCCCATTGGTATTTAATACTGTGGTCAGACCTCCAGCATTCAGCTCTTCAGTGTTTGTGTCCTCTCTTTGTTGTGTAGGTGATGGATGACGTTGGGAATCAGACATCTTGTAGACTTGCTGGACTCAGGCCTGGAACAGTGTATTTTGTTCAGGTATGCAGACTGTATGTGTATACTTGCATCCAGATGTACTATTGTTTTTTCAAAGAGTTAGTCCTTGTTAATTAGGATATTTTCTGCAGGTTCGATGTAACCCCGTGGGCATCTACGGCTCTCGCAAAGCTGGGATCTGGAGCGAGTGGAGCCATCCCACAGCTGCTTCCACACCCCACAGCGGTGAGTACACTCGCTGTCAGAGATTCACTTATTAGGCCTTTTTCTGTTCTTGATCTCAGTTTCCAGGAGCATTTTGGTCCCTTAAGAGGCAATTTGTTGCTCAGAAATTAGGTTAGTATCATGGTGTACCTCGTATCCAGCAGTTCTCTGTGGCTGCCCCACAGAAGCAGAAGATGAAGATGTCAATCATCCAGACTATGCTCTGTTTTATTCATAGCAGATGCATTGATCTAACCAAATAAGAAATAGTTGGACAACAATATCTAACAATTCACATACCGAGCCAGACCTTATTTTAGTTGCAGTAAGTTGCAATAGAAATAATTTCTTGACAAAGAAATCAGAAAAAGAGCTTTTGTGCAGCTTGCCTCTCTGGATCTGGTTGTTGCCTACGCAGACATACAGTAACTGCTGTTATTATAAACTGACCACAAAATAAACCACAGTTATGAAAACAAAAGCCTGTTCATAAAAACACACATTTTTCTGTGAAGGTTTCTACAAGGGAAAGCTCAGGGAATAAAGATCAGGGAAAAGAGGAAAACAAATTGGTTCTCAGTTACTCTGAGAATTTAATTCTTTCTTATTTCTCTTTTTGCTGGAACTCTGGCGTAATTAGTTACATTTATGAAGGTGGTTTATCTGAGCAGATTGCTTAGGTGGTAGGTGGCTATATTTGTCGCTAATAATGATGGCTTAATTATTTCATTTTCACCATAAATGACAAAATGGAAGGAAAGAAAGTGGCTACTACACCCATGACTGACAGATGATTGCTATCTCTGGTGTACAGACTTTACTCAGCACCCCACTTACAATAAAAAAATTTTTTTACTTTATAAAATGTGAACATAACAGCAAAATGTGCAATATGTATAGACGCAAGAAAAACTTCTCTGTGTGTCTTTAGTGCACTTTAAATTGTATATTTCATTTATAGTATACTGTAGGTTCCTACTGCTTGTATAGTTTTTAATCCAACAAGATCATGAGTATTACTTGTTTTTCTTCTAACCACTGACTCCTAGAGCATTGCAAAATATTTCTATGCACTTGTACCATCTGTAAGAGTACAAATGGAAAATAGATCAAACCGCCTGAATCTTGAATATCAAGTGTCAGCCAGCAGTTAATGTTGAGGCTTGGCAATAATTTTTTTTTTGTAATCTTTACATTACTTGAAGAGTTTTCAACTGAAAAATAAAATGGATTTCAAACCAGCTGAAAAATGCTGATGACTTGTCTTGCACTTGGAAGCATAGACTAATTTCACATCACGGCGACTTCTTATTCTGTGCAAACACAGAAAAACTGTAGTTTTGTTATTTTTCTGTCCACTATAGAGGTGTGCTTGCATGATACATGAGATAGTTTTTCTAAGTTTGATTCGTGTTTACAATGTGTTCTGCCTGTCTATAGCACATGACTTGTCATTTAGTTAAAGGATTACTAATTTAATTTCCAAATCACATATACATTTTTTATGTTAAAGATGCACTATGTAACTTTCTGACCTTAAAACTGCATTCCGGACTCGTTTGATGGCACATTGACATTTATGATGCACATTTCTGGAGCCATCATTGCCCAGCAGTATCTGGAGGCTGCAAAACCACACTTCACAACTTTTTCTTTCTGGACACTGCGTGATGTTGCAGCTAAGTTTTGCTTTAAGCAACACATCGTGTGCTAGCAAGCAGATGTTAACACACTGGCTGTTTGGACCACACACAGTGGTTGATTCAGGAAAGAATTCTAATAGGACACTGCCAGAGGAAGAAAGGGAAAGAAAGATAGACAGGGAAAGACAGGAGATAAGACAAAAAGAAGTCTTTTAATGTCTGGAGAGAGCTCACAGTACAGGTAGGATACAAGATGGATGCTGAATTAGCTGTTGTTAAGGGGAAAAGATACAGAAGTTCCACAGTGCATCTTTAAGTATTGCAAAAAAATTTTTGCACATTGTTCCTGGCAAAACAATTTGCATTAATTCTATCATCAATATTAGCTTTAAAAATATTTTACAATATTTAGCTAAATTAAGTAATAAGTTATGACGTAATTACTGGCATACCTTATTACCATCCTTATTTCATCTTTCTGCAGAGCTTCTCATGTCGGGCTCCTGTGATCCGAAGTCTAGCGCAGACTCCAACTCCACCCTGCGTAGGGAGCTAAAGCAGTTCTTCGGCTGGGTGCGGAAACACGCCTACGGCTGCAGCAGCATGTCAATGAAGTTGTACGACCAGTGGAGGGTGCTGATGCAGAAATCCCACAAAACTCGCAACCAGGTAGGTAAGCATCAACCACGTCTTGCACAAACAGAGAAAAAGTGGAAATGATTCTATATCAGCTGATTTCTAACTAATTTTGTCTTCAATTTAGGTTCTCCAAGGGGATAAATCATAGCACATGCTGGTTTTACAAGCAAGCCAGAAAAAAACAGTGATTTTTTTGTCTATATGTGTGAATGAGAAAATTATAAAGACAATTTTCTTAACCCAAAATGTGTGGATGCAAGCTGTGGCCACAAGAGGAGAGCCGAAGAAAAACTGTGGGATATTCTTCCCTTGTGCAACTTTTCAAGGCAGTATGAGCACTTGAGCACACAGGTGCAAATGGCTGAGATGGTTAACTCATCACAAACATCCTGGTATCATCCTGGTATGGCATTTCAAAAGAGAGGCCATGTGGACTACTCTGGTTTTACAAACTACATTGTAGCATGAATATCTTGGATATAAAGACATTTGACATGCACTTGATCAAATTTACAAAGAGGGGATCAAAACAAATCCAGTGTTGCTTAAGTATCCAAAAATGTTAAGTGACATTTTCAGGTTTCTCCACTGGATCCAAAGCACCATCTAGTGGCTGTTCCGCACCGATGGATTCTCCAGATGAAGCCTTCACTGAGGTCCAATATAAAAAGAAAAAGTTGCAAATTATGATACAGTATTTCTAATTAATGGAAAATGTGCCAAACTGGTTCACCCAGCATTCATTTTCTTTCTGAGTGACTGATGACATGATGGTGTTTGAGTATGGAAACGTTTCACTGCCTTTATTTTTGTATTGAATTCTACCAGCATATTTAAAGTATAAAGTTAAGTTTTATAATTGTTAAATTATGTTTAGTTAGTAAAGACTGTACAATGACTGAAGTTGTTATCAATCTCTAATAGTGTTCCATAAAAATGCTGCCAAACACTCAGTTTGCATGTTGTGTGTACACTACTTTGCTTTTTTATTTATTTTGTCCAAATTCATTTGTCTTTATATATTTTATCCTGACATAGAAAACCTCTGAACTAAAAGAGGGGCACTTTCTTTTTTTCAGCTCTTTAAACATGAGGTTCTTAATTCAGTAAGAACTAAGAATTACTCTGTAAAAGAATATAAAAACTTACAAGCATCAACAGTTGATGTTTATTGCCACTGAATTAAATTTAAATGAACTGAATGATAAAAGGCTTCAGCCCCCCAAGACCCTGGACTGGAAAGAGTGGGCATAGAAAACGGATGAATTGCAAAGTAGTCAAAAAAAAAAAAGAAAAAAGGATGAACTGATAAATAGTTTATTCATTCCCTGGAAATTCTTATTGCTGTATAACTTAAGGGATACATAGTAAAACATATAGAATGACTAAATGAAAATAAAAATAAAAAATCACTTGATGAACTTGTTAGAAAGTTGAAGTGCAGCAGAAAACAAAGAGTGGCTGATATTTCCAGATTGTCACGAATGCACCGTAGTGTGGTGTTTGTGGCTGAGCTGATGATGTAACAAGCAGCGTCAGCAGGTAACACAAGAGAAATCGATCTGTAAACAACATGGATGGAAACACTCAGCCAGCGAGTCAACATGGGCGGATAGACTATGTCACATACATCTAGGTTTACATCATCTGTTGTTAACAAGCCAAAGTCAATGACAATGTGATAACAACATCCATATTATACAAGATGCCAGTGTTTGAAGGGAAAGTATAACTTGAGTAAAATAGCTTAGATGTAGCTGTATTTGAGGCATGTTGGACTAAAGAAGCTTTAAGCTCCTTTAAGCCTTGCTATTGAATGTTTAGAATTATCAATAGAAAGCAGGAAGTGCTGACTGCAGTGGAAATGAGCAAAAATCAAAATCACATTTCTGTATTTGATCAAACATGAAGTCAAATTGAATTAGTTTGTGCTAGTATCTGCTAATAGAAATACAAAGCAATAAAGAGCTAATAGTTCCTTCTTAGATCAAGGGTCCAGCTCTTTCCAGTCCCATAACATTAGCAGTCCATTGAGAACAAAAGTTCAGCTCTACATCTAAACCACCTACATGCAGTTGTTTTCTATTCCTTAAGTGAGGGAGGAAAAGGCTGAGCTCCTTTCTAATTAAGAATAAAGTTGGCAGAGCAAATTTTCTTTTCTTCTATAGCCGCATATTTTATGTCTAAAGAGTTTATTCTGATTACATGCTTTGCAGCATTGCACGTAAACACATTTGAATCTCTAATCAGAAGGGCTTCAATCAGATTGAAAACATATTTCTTCATGTAAACTAAGCTACTGAATGACATCTTTGAACACCTCTCTCTGCAATGTTTAAGTGTTTATCGGGGAAATTTGAGACACTGGTTGTGTTTCCTGCCAGCACGCTGCCATTCAGCGAATTCATCTCCCTCTGGTGACACAGCAGAGTCTTGTTACTGCACCTGTGACCACTCAGTCACCGATGCTTGAAATTTTAACCAGTGTGAAAGGTTTTTCTTTGTTATGGCTCTGCTCTCAAGGCTTTGCTTACCTCCGTCTTTGCCAAAAGTTAATCCTTCTCCAAAGCTCTTCTGCCACAGTTGACACTTTTCAGATGATGTCTGGCTGCTAATCGATCCGTCAAAGTTTTCTGGTTGCAAATTTATTTTTGAGTCACAAAATTACTTTTGAGTGTCCCAGTCCATGAGATTACAACGAGGAGAACTTTTCATGGGTCTTATAAAATGTCTCTTTATTGAAAATTTAAAACATACCATACCAAAATTGATGTAACAACCGAACAGATTTTTTCTTTCCTTTTCTTTTCTTTTCTTTTCTTTTTTTAAAAAATGATTAGTGCTAATATTCATGTTACAAAATGTAGTTAGAAAATAACAAGAATGTGTAATTCTGCATACTGTATGTGAAAAACATGTTTGACAAGATGTAATTCCTCTTCAAATGTTGCAAATTAGAAGTGTATAAGCGAGGCACCTGAGAGACATATTAGCTTAGAGTACTTATACTGATCTGACTGTACTGAGTAAATTAATACAAGCGGCTTGATATTTATTGCTCAGCAGTCCATAGTATTCATTACAGCAATTCTCAAGTTGTTTAATGTCCACCTGCAACTGAAGACCAGTGTAAGTTTTTTCATTTTTAATAGCATGTAAGTAATAGCTGTTACTTACAGCATGCATACTGGAGTATCAGTGAGGTAACCTAATGCCTTGGAGTAGGATGACACATCCTATTCCATATGTATTAATGCATATTGGTTGCTGGCATGATTAGCGTCACAGTACTTAAAGAGTGATTCAGATAAGCATCTTTCCAGTGAATGAACATGTTCACTGCATCACCAGTTGTGGAGATCTGTAGTACTTTGTTCTTTAATAAACTTATTTATTTATTTTATTTTTTTTATGATGATGGCTCCAAACAAACTAATTTTCTTTTCTGAGTGTTGAATTTTTGTGTTGCATTGATACTGAGAATATAGAAGAAATGTGGAGCAAGTTTGGCCGTTTCAAGGCCATGGTCAAGATAGGATTTCTTTACCTAATGGTTATAAATAATTTACCTGAGGAGAGGCACACAAGAAAAGGCTGTGTATTCAGAAGCAGAGGATCTAAAGAGGAAGAGCGGAGAACAAGGAAGAGGTTGGTGGAGTATGGAAGAGGCGGTGAGGAAACGACCAGCAATCTCTGCTAGAGAAAGAGGTCAGTTTGAGTGATGTGTAAGCCTGCGTGTGCATGTATATGTTTATGTGTGTGTATGCATCCACATGGATTATATTAGAGCTTAAGTGGTTTTGCTATGAAATATCTAGGAACATTACAAAGTCATTGCTACATACTTGTTTGAGATTTCTACTTTGTTTAGAATTCATTCCCAAACAAGCAGAGGAAGAACGTTAAAATGCATAACCGTAGAAAATAAGTCAAAGAGCTCCATATGGAAATAATCAGAGATAATGCAGCCTGAGCCACAGTGTGGTGGGTGTGCAGCACTGCTGCTTAGAGCTGAATCTGTTCAGCTCTTCATCATTTTCATCACTCTCCTCCTCCTCCTCCTCCTACTCACTGTCAGGCCCCGGTCCCGGACGCTACGCTCTGCCCCCCACAGTTGGAAAAATCAACCATGATTTCACCAAGCCCAGCAGCCCTGCATACTCCTTTCATAGCCGCATGAGCAGTGCCAGTGAGTTTTCGGATCTAAATCTTTAAATCTCTCAGAAAGCTCTCTCAGTTCTGGCTCCACAAGGAAATGAACACTTAATACTCCTACTCAGATCCACGTTGAAGTGTATTACAGACCCCCAGATAGGTCTTTATCTTTCTAATGATTGCTTTGTGGAAGAATGAAAGAGAGCTTGTTTGTGGATTTTGTTTTCTGTAGTGGTCTCTGTAGACTCCAGCCCAGGTCCAAGGTACCACATTGGTGCCAAGGTTACCCGCTTTGGCCGGATGGAGACGCCATCCTACTCCATTTCAGGCAGAGGAAGACATATTGGGAGCAAAGGTGATAAATATGAACAGCATTTCAAGTGGCTTGAATTTAAAGGTATGTTATCTGTCCAATAAGAGAAACCACAGGAAGACTTGTGAAATACTTTGGGCAGGTGATAAAGGAAAAACTTTCTCCAATTCCAAGGATTAAAAAAGGCTTTTAAACCGTGTGCCTCTCTGAAGACATACATTTGATTTCAGTGAATCTTTCCAAAGAGGGTTCTGTTTATTTTAACAGATGAGCAGTTTCGGACTCCCGGACCTGGGGCCTACAGCCCAGAAAGAGCTCCACCTCTCAACGCTCACCGCAGACCTCCATCCTTCACGATCGGAGCCAGAACAAGATACCGATCAGTCGATGCTGTACCAGCACCCAACAGGTGAGGGCAGGAGATCTGGCAGATTTAGGGTTTAATTTTGAGGTCCACACCAACACTGCATTTCCCTAAGATTTAAATTCCATTGTGTGGTTTATGAAGTGATGTGTTCAAGATATAGAGACTCACCATGTACTTTTTATTTTTATTTTTTTATTTTTTAGAGATTTTATTCTTTTCAAGATGAAGAGCAAATATGTTACAAATACACAGTTTTCATATTCTTCTCCACAGGAAATTAGACTGAATATAAAAAATAAACGTATTTTTTCTCTTCATTCTCGTTAGATTGTTTAAATTAAAAAAACTTTTATGAATGATTCATTAACCATTTATCCCAGTCCTTTGCTAAACTTTCTTCATTTTCAGCTTATCAGATTTAATTCTGTAAATTTCCTCAACTTCTGGGACTGTGTTGTAGTTTAGTGTACTTTCACACATATACTTAACCCTTTCTGGGATTTCCTCACCCAGCTCTGGCTCCCACTTCACCTAAGCATAAGCCCTGTTAATGTAAATCTTATTAGAATTGATCTTCAAACTGCCATCTCAAGTGTCCCAGACCTACTACAACCGTCCCATCCACATTCCACCAACCACACTGTTGTTCATAAATGCATCTTTCTGCTCATAAAGTAGGAAAACATGGGGATGACCGTGAGTGGCTAGGACAGATCTGTATTATTTGAAAGTATTCATAAACAGAATCCACTTGAATATTTCTGTCTTAAATCTTTTAGCTACAGTCTTCCGATCCTGCTGGGCTCTCAGGTTCCCCACAAACCCTCCAGTGCCAGTTACAGCTTCTCAAGCCGGAGGATGGTCGGCGCTCCCTCTGAAGATCTTTCCATGACTCCCGGACCGGGAAAGTACAACAGCACCAACCCAGACATCTACAGAAAACGCCAACCCTCCTTCTCCATCCAGAGCCGGACTAGGAGACCCAGTTATTCCTCTGCTGTTCCAGGGCCAGGCGCGTACAGCCCAGAGATTATTCATATGCATCTTCCCAAACCACCAGCCTTCAGTATGGGAATCAGACACTCTGAGTTTGTCACCCCACTTGTGGTGGATGTGACTGACTGACTATGCTGTAGAATCAAATTAGATGCCTTGTTTTCATTCAGGTTTTCACATAATATTAAAGTTGTTTGTATTCCCAGTATGAGTGACTCAAGTATAAAACTGTCTAGAAACATAGAAAGAAAAGAACAATAGTGGGAATTGTCCACTGCAGAAAAAAATATTCATGCATCCCTTATAAATAAAACATTCATAACTTTCACTTGTATTGTTTATACAGTAATAAACAAAAAGAAAAACAAAAAGAAAAACTGTCTAAACTCTTTACTTCACTGCTAGCTTAAGAAGAAATGAGTGCTATGGTGTTCGTTTTGGTATTGTGAATTTTAGAGGTGAACTCCAGTCACTGCACTGGCCCAGTCCCAGCAGCTCCTTAGCACACACCTGGAACAGGTATTCCCTGCCTGGGATCAGCCCCTTCAGTTCAATCTTGGTGCTTTCAAAAGGTCCCAGCTGAGGAGGAAAATATGATATATTTCTTAAAAAACCCCAATGTGTATCAGTTTATCATTAGGGGTTTAAAATGAACATTGGCTGGCGTTTCTATATGCTGATAGATCACATGTAAATTCTAGAGAGAGTTTTTCTAAACTTTATTTGCCTGTTGAAAGCAGTTCTTTTACAAACGGGACAGGAAGAGTACTACTTTAAGGGCTGGTAAATATCACCATTGATACTTTCAGATAAGTCAGTAAACAAAATTGAATTAGGTCTTTAGGGATTTAACCACTGATAATGTATTAATAACTGAAAATAATCTTAGTTAAAGCTTTGATAATAAGCCATTTAACTTTTTACATTAAAAAGCTTTGGCCACATACTTAAATATTCTGATTTTTAAATGAAGGTAGAATCCAAACCAGTCACCAGGATTCCACAGATGAAGGAAATTCCTGAAACTTTTAAGGTTGCTTTAAACATGTAGGTAATTTTTTAAACTTCCTCACACAACAGCCTGCATGTGGAGGTGCTATGTTTGTGATTTTTAAATTACAATGCTGTTTGTACAACACTTTCGCTCAGTATGTGTGCATAAGAAATTTCCTTACATTGAAAGACTTTGGGATGCCCCTGTGTTCCCATTGGCACAGAATGAAGTACTTTAAGGGGAAGATGTCCAGGCTTGTCCACGTAGAGGGAAGAGACCATTCCACCAACAAGTTTTTGTTATTATGAGGTGAAACCCGGACATCTACAGGTGGATCTGGTTTCACTGCAAACAGATCAACAGTGGAATTTTAGTATAACCTGTTTTATCCTGTGGAGTTGAGAATCTTTTTGCTTGTCACTTCTGCATTTTAATATATTAGTTTATAAAATTTGTAATTTCTCACCTATATCCTCTAACATAAAACTTGTTAGATAAGAGCTGCTTCCACCAGAGTGAACTGCTGTGATGTTGATGATGTAGTCAGTTAGAAGTTTGAGGTTGGGCAGGTAGCAGTGCCAGAGCTGAAATAAAGGAAATATTAAGTCCTAATAATAATCCCTTATTGTCATTCTTAATGTGTTTTTCAAGTGTACAAAACATGGTGAGTAAATAAAAATAATAATAAATTATTCAAGAAAACAAGCAAAGAAATAAATAAATAACACAAGTAAATATTGCTACGTTTTAAAATTTGTGAATTGCTAAAGAACTCAAATGCAGACTGACAGTCAAAGTCAAAATCTGAACTTGAAACAATATTTAAAGCTGATGTAAGAAGCTACTGGCAGGGAAACCAAGGCACTTGATATTAAAACAAACTAGAGGCAAAGCAGGGGGCAATAAAATCAAAAACACCATAGCAAACACAGCAGGCTACACAGAAGACCTGGCACTACTCACAAAAAGTTATGTATAATGTCAGAATGTACCTAAAATATACTATAACCTTTACAGAGGAACTTAATTTGACCTTGTCTATACTTTTGAATGAACATGTACAAATGTTCAGGGTTTAATTACTTATGCACAACATGCAAGATAATTAACTACAAACAAACAAAATAAGTGTCTGAACAATGAAACAACCATTTAAACAGTCCTCTTCATCATTCTGTTCACATTTTGACGTTAGACCAAGACAACACCTAACACGTTTAAAATTAGACATTGATGTTTTTCTGTTGTGCTATACCCAGCACTGTTGTTAGCTTTTATTTCAATAAATTACCACTGGGTGATTCTTCTTAATTGTCCCACTAATATCAGTTTAAATTGAACTTTTTACTTTTTTTCTAAATTTTACCCAAAAGTTTACCATCCCCAAGTTTTTGTAGGTAGTGTATACAATGATTAGGACCACTGGTGGCAGCTCAGTGGTCCAGAAAGCAGAAAAAGAACAGAGAACATCTAGGATGAATGGCAAGTAACAAGAAAAAAGAAAACTATGAGAAAACAAAGAAAGCAAACACCAAATGCAATGGCAGATATGTGAGGCAGAAGTTTAGAGCCTTTAGAGCAAACTGGGGAATTTCCAGTTTCACCAGTATGTGATTATTACAGTTATTCATGACCATAGTTTTCTTTAAATGTTTATCTCAGACTCATAAGACCAACACAAAGCTGTTTGGAATTGTGTTGCAATTTTCTCAGATTAAGAAAGAAAAAAGTGAGAAAGGGATTTTTCCAGTCCACTCAACACGAGTTGTTTTTGTCTCATCACAACATACAAACCACAGCACTATCAGGTCTGATTTGTGCTTGGTTTCATTTTAGCCAAGAACCAGCTTGTGTGCATTCTGGAAACCCCCAACCCCAAATCTACTGTATGTCTTGTCTGGAGAACCCTGATGCAAAAGTACCTTGTCAGAGGCTGATGATGACATTGCAGTGACAGCAGAAGAAGAGCCAGGTGGGATGGGATGGCAATGCTGAGTGTTTGCCTGTCTGTGTCTCTCACTGTTAAATAAAAACATTGACATAAATTGAATTGATACTTGCTAAAAGGGGGTCAGTGTGTAAGCAGCACCAGATCACAGATTTACCTGTAGGTGGCGATGTAGTGTGTTGGAGGAGAAGGAGGAGGTTCAGGCCAAGCGCAAAGTGTCACGTTTGGATAGCTGGAGCACAGACAGTGCACTGAGGGAGTGGCGGGTCGATCTGCTAGGAAGATTATATTTCATCATTTATGGAGCTTAACTTAAAATCTGCTTGCTTTTATAGTAAAAAGTCATGCTTGGTTGTTTTAATTGAATAATTCAATTCAATTAATCTATAAATTCATCTCCTTTTCACTTTGCATTATCACAATATTAATTTCAATTCAGTATATTGATATACTACTCATTCATAAAAAGGTATTTTATGGCACTACACAGGTACAAGGTTGTTTTTATTTTTAAATACAGATTGTTTTCAAATATACAATAAAAAAAATAAACTCAAACCAAAAAAGATTTTTTTTCCAGAAAAAATAAAAATAAATTTATATATATATATATATATATATATACTGCTCAAAAAAATGAAGGGAACCCTAGAATAATACATCCTAGATCTGAATGAATGAACTATTCTTATTAAACACTTTACATAGTTGAATGTGCTGACAACTAAATCATACAAAAATTCACAGACGGAAATCAAATTTATTAACCCTTGGAGGTCTGGATTTGAAGTCACACTCAAAATAAAATGGAAAAAAACACTACAGGCTGATCCAACTTTGATGTAATGTCCTTAAAACAAGTCAAAATGAGGTTCAGTAGTCTGTGTGGCCTCCACGTGCCTGTATGACCTCCCTACAACGCCTGGGCATGCTCCTGAAGAGGTGTCCGATGGTCTCCTGAGGGATCTCCACCCAGACCTGGACTAAAGCATCTGTCAACTCCTGGACAGTCTGTGGTGCAACGTGGCGTTGGTGGATGTAGCGAGACATGATGTCCCAGATGTGCTCAAT